>JAXIVH010000049.1:1644145-2381645 GCA_036785325.1 Urophycis tenuis | reverse complement strand
CAGACAGACAGACAGACAGACAGACAGACCCGTTAGCCTGATTTTTTGTTTTGTTTTTCGAGATTACTGGCAACAGTTACGTCACTGAGATAGGGACGAAAATTCGGTAACAACGGCAAGGAGTGAATATGGCTCAGTGGTTAGAGCCGGGGGACGGAGAAGGTCACTCACCGACGCGGCGGTTCGATTCCCTCGAGAAGTCGGAGTGTTCGTGGTCGGGTTGAGGTGTCGACAGACAGACAGACAGACAGACAGACAGACCCGTTAGCCTGATTTTTTGTTTTGTTTTTGGAGATGACTGGCAACAGTTAAGTCACTGAGATAGGGACGAAAATTCGGTAACAACGGCAAGGAGGGACTTTGGCTCAGTGGTTAGAGCCGGGGGACGGAGAAGGTCACTCACCGACCCGGCGGCGGCGGTTCGATTACCTCGAGATGTCGGAGTGTTGGTGGTCGGGTTGAGGTGTCGACAGACAGACCCGTTAGCCTGATTTTTTGTTTTGTTTTGGAGATGACTGGCAACAGCTACGTCACTGAGATAGGGACGAAAATTCGGTAACAACGGCAAGGAGTGACTGTGGCTCAGTGGTTAGAGCCGGGGGACGGAGAAGGTCACTCACCGACCCGGCGGCAGCGGTTCGATTCCCTCGACATGTCGGAGTGTTGGTGGTCGGGTTGAGGTGTCGACAGACAGATCCGTTAGCCTGATTTTTTGTTTTGTTTTGGAGATGACTGGCAACCACTACGTCACTGAGATAGGGACGAAAATTCGGTAACAACGGCAAGGAATGACTGTGGCTCAGTGGTTAGAGCCGGGGGACGGAGAAGGTCACTCACCGACCCGGCGGCGGCAGTTCAGTTCCCTCGAGGTGTTGGTGGTCGGGTTGAGGTGTCGACAGACAGACCCGTTAGCCTGATTTTTTGTTTCGTTTTTGGAGATGACTGGCAACAGTTAAGTCACTGAGATAGGGACGAAAATTCGGTAACAACGGCAAGGAGTGACTTTGGCTCAGTGGTTAGAGCCGGGGATGGAGAAGGTCACTCACCGACCCGGCGACGGCGGTTCGATTACCTCGAGATGTCGGAGTGTTGGTGGTCGGGTTGAGGTGTCGACAGAAAGACAGACAGAGAGACAGACCCATTAGCCTGATTTTTTGTTTTGTTTTTCGAGATTACTGGCAACAGTTACGTCACTGAGATAGGGACGGAAATTCGGTAACAACGGCAAGGAGTGACTGTGGCTCAGTGGTTCGAGCCGGAGGACGGAGAAGGTCACTCACTGACCCGGCGTTGGCGGTTCGATTCCCTCGAGATGTCGGAGTGTTGGTGGTCGGGATGAGTTGTCGACAGACAGACAGACAGACCCGTTAGCCTGATTTTTTTTTTGTTTTGGAGATGACTGGCAACCACTACGTCACTGAGATAGGGACGAAAATTCGGTAACAATGGCAAGGAATGACTGTGGCTCAGTGGTTAGAGCCGTGGGACGGAGAAGGTCACTCACCGACCCGGCGGCGGCAGTTCAATTCCCTCGAGATGTCGGAGTCTTGGTGGTCGGGTTGAGGTGTCGACAGACAGACAGACCCGTTAGCCTGATTTTTTGTTTCGTTTTTGGAGATGACTGGCAACAGTTAAGTCACTGAGATAGGGACGAAAATTCGGTAACAACGGCAAGGAGTGACTTTGGCTCAGTGGTTAGAGCCGGGGACGGAGAAGGTCACTCACCGACCCGGCGACGGCGGTTCGATTACCTCGAGATGTCAGAGTGTTGGTGGTCGGGTAGAGGTGTCGACAGACAGACCCATTAGCCTGATTTTTTGTTTTGTTTTGGAGATGACTGGCAACAACTACGTCACTGAGATAGGGACGAAAATTCGGTAACAACAGCAAGGAGTAACTGTGGCTCAGTGGTTAGAGCCGGGGGACGGAGAAGGTCACTCACCGACCCGGCGGCGGCGGTTCGATTCCCTCGAGAGGTCGGAGTGTTTGTGGTCGGGTTGAGGTGTCGACAGACAGACAGGCAGACCCGTTAGCCTGATTTTTTGTTTTGTTTTGGAGATGACTGGCAACCACTACGTCACTGAGATAGGGACGAAAATTCGGTAACAATGGCAAGGAATGACTGTGGCTCAGTGGTTAGAGCCGTGGGACGGAGAAGGTCACTCACCGACCCGGCGGCGGCAGTTCAATTCCATCGAGATGTCGGAGTGTTGGTGGTCGGGTTGAGGTGTCGACAGACAGGCAGACCCGTTAGCCTGATTTTTTGTTTCGTTTTTGGAGATGACTGGCAACAGTTAAGTCACTGAGATAGGGACGAAAATTCGGTAACAACGGCAAGGAGTGACTTTGGCTCAGTGGTTAGAGCCGGGGATGGAGAAGGTCACTCACCGACCCGGCGACGGCGGTTGGATTACCTCGAGATGTCGGAGTGTTGGTGGTCGGGTTGAGGTGTCGACAGACAGAGAGACAGACCCATTAGCCTGATTTTTTGTTTTGTTTTTCGAGATTACTGGCAACAGTTACGTCACTGAGATAGGGACGAAAATTCGGTAACAATGGCAAGGAATGACTGTGGCTCAGTGGTTAGAGCCGTGGGACGGAGAAGGTCACTCACCGACCCGGCGGCGGCAGTTCAATTCCCTCGAGATGTCGGAGTCTTGGTGGTCGGGTTGAGGTGTCGACAGACAGACAGACCCGTTAGCCTGATTTTTTGTTTCGTTTTTGGAGATGACTGGCAACAGTTAAGTCACTGAGATAGGGACGAAAATTCGGTAACAACGGCAAGGAGTGACTTTGGCTCAGTGGTTAGAGCCGGGGACGGAGAAGGTCACTCACCGACCCGGCGACGGCGGTTCGATTACCTCGAGATGTCAGAGTGTTGGTGGTCGGGTAGAGGTGTCGACAGACAGACCCATTAGCCTGATTTTTTGTTTTGTTTTGGAGATGACTGGCAACAACTACGTCACTGAGATAGGGACGAAAATTCGGTAACAACAGCAAGGAGTAACTGTGGCTCAGTGGTTAGAGCCGGGGGACGGAGAAGGTCACTCACCGACCCGGCGGCGGCGGTTCGATTCCCTCGAGAGGTCGGAGTGTTTGTGGTCGGGTTGAGGTGTCGACAGACAGACAGGCAGACCCGTTAGCCTGATTTTTTGTTTTGTTTTGGAGATGACTGGCAACCACTACGTCACTGAGATAGGGACGAAAATTCGGTAACAATGGCAAGGAATGACTGTGGCTCAGTGGTTAGAGCCGTGGGACGGAGAAGGTCACTCACCGACCCGGCGGCGGCAGTTCAATTCCATCGAGATGTCGGAGTGTTGGTGGTCGGGTTGAGGTGTCGACAGACAGGCAGACCCGTTAGCCTGATTTTTTGTTTCGTTTTTGGAGATGACTGGCAACAGTTAAGTCACTGAGATAGGGACGAAAATTCGGTAACAACGGCAAGGAGTGACTTTGGCTCAGTGGTTAGAGCCGGGGATGGAGAAGGTCACTCACCGACCCGGCGACGGCGGTTGGATTACCTCGAGATGTCGGAGTGTTGGTGGTCGGGTTGAGGTGTCGACAGACAGAGAGACAGACCCATTAGCCTGATTTTTTGTTTTGTTTTTCGAGATTACTGGCAACAGTTACGTCACTGAGATAGGGACGAAAATTCGGTAACAATGGCAAGGAATGACTGTGGCTCAGTGGTTAGAGCCGTGGGACGGAGAAGGTCACTCACCGACCCGGCGGCGGCAGTTCAATTCCCTCGAGATGTCGGAGTCTTGGTGGTCGGGTTGAGGTGTCGACAGACAGACAGACCCGTTAGCCTGATTTTTTGTTTCGTTTTTGGAGATGACTGGCAACAGTTAAGTCACTGAGATAGGGACGAAAATTCGGTAACAACGGCAAGGAGTGACTTTGGCTCAGTGGTTAGAGCCGGGGACGGAGAAGGTCACTCACCGACCCGGCGACGGCGGTTCGATTACCTCGAGATGTCAGAGTGTTGGTGGTCGGGTAGAGGTGTCGACAGACAGACCCATTAGCCTGATTTTTTGTTTTGTTTTGGAGATGACTGGCAACAACTACGTCACTGAGATAGGGACGAAAATTCGGTAACAACAGCAAGGAGTAACTGTGGCTCAGTGGTTAGAGCCGGGGGACGGAGAAGGTCACTCACCGACCCGGCGGCGGCGGTTCGATTCCCTCGAGAGGTCGGAGTGTTTGTGGTCGGGTTGAGGTGTCGACAGACAGACAGGCAGACCCGTTAGCCTGATTTTTTGTTTTGTTTTGGAGATGACTGGCAACCACTACGTCACTGAGATAGGGACGAAAATTCGGTAACAATGGCAAGGAATGATTGTGGCTCAGTGGTTAGAGCCGTGGGACGGAGAAGGTCACTCACCGACCCGGCGGCGGCAGTTCAATTCCATCGAGATGTCGGAGTGTTGGTGGTCGGGTTGAGGTGTCGACAGACAGGCAGACCCGTTAGCCTGATTTTTTGTTTCGTTTTTGGAGATGACTGGCAACAGTTAAGTCACTGAGATAGGGACGAAAATTCGGTAACAACGGCAAGGAGTGACTTTGGCTCAGTGGTTAGAGCCGGGGATGGAGAAGGTCACTCACCGACCCGGCGACGGCGGTTGGATTACCTCGAGATGTCGGAGTGTTGGTGGTCGGGTTGAGGTGTCGACAGACAGAGAGACAGACCCATTAGCCTGATTTTTTGTTTTGTTTTTCGAGATTACTGGCAACAGTTACGTCACTGAGATAGGGACGGAAATTCGGTAACAACGGCAAGGAGTGACTGTGGCTCAGTGGTTAGAGCCGGAGGACGGAGAAGGTCACTCACCGACCCGGCGGTGGCGGTTCGATTCCCTCGAGATGTCGGAGTGTTGGTGGTCGGGTTGAGGTGTCGACAGACAGACCCGTTAGCCTGATTTTTTGTTTCGTTTTTGGAGATGACTGGCAACAGTTAAGTCACTGAGATAGGGACGAAAATTCGGTAACAACGGCAAGGAGTGACTTTGGCTCAGTGGTTAGAGCCGGGGACGGAGAAGGTCACTCACCGACCCGGCGACGGCGGTTCGATTACCTCGAGATGTCAGAGTGTTGGTGGTCGGGTTGAGGTGTCGACAGACAGACAGACAGACAGACAGAGAGACCCGTTAGCCTGATTTTTTGTTTCGTTTTTGGAGATGACTGGCAACAGTTAAGTCACTGAGATAGGGACGAAAATTCGGTAACAACAGCAAGGAGTAACTGTGGCTCAGTGGTTAGAGCCGGGGGACGGAGAAGGTCACTCACCGACCCGGCGGCGGCGGTTCGATTCCCTCGAGATGTCGGAGTGTTGGTGGTCGGGTTGAGGTGTCGACAGACAGACCCGTTAGCCTGATTTTTTGTTTTGTTTTGGAGATGACTGGCAACCACTACGTCACTGAGATAGGGACGAAAATTCGGTAACAACAGCAAGGAGTGACTGTGGCTCAGTGGTTAGAGCCGGGGGACGGAGAAGGTCACTCACCGACCCGGCGGCGGCAGTTCGATTCCCTCGAGATGTCGGAGTGTTGGTGGTCGGGTTGAGGTGTCGACAGACAGACAGACAGACAGACCCGTTAGCCTGATTTTTTGTTTTGTTTAGGAGATGACTGGCAACCACTACGTCACTGAGATAGGGACGAAAATTCGTTAACAATGGCAAGGAGTGACTGTGGCTCAGTGGTTAGAGCCGCGGGACGGAGAAGGTCACTCACCGACCCGGCGGCGGCAGTTCGATTCCCTCGAGATGTCGGAGTGTTGGTGGTCGGGTTGAGGTGTCGACAGACAGACAGACCCGTTAGCCTGATTTTTTGTTTTGTTTTTGGAGATGACTGGCAACAATTAAGTCACTGAGATAGGGACGAAAATTCGGTAACAACGGCAAGGAGTGACTTTGGCTCAGTGGTTAGAGCCGGGGGACGGAGAAGGTCACTCACCGACCCGGCGGCGGCGGTTCGATTACCTCGAGATGTCGGAGTGTTGGTGTTCGGGTTGAGGTGTCGACAGACAGACAGACAGGTCACTGAGATAGGGTCGAAAATTCGGTAACAACTGCAAGGAGTGACTGTGGCTCAGTGGTTAGAGCCGGGGGACGGAGAAAATCACTCACCGACCCGGCAGCGGTTCCATTCCCTCGAGATGTCAGAGTGTTCGGGTTGAGGTGTCGACAGACAGACAGACAGACGGACGGACCTGTTAGCCTGATTTTTTGTTTTGTTTTTGGAGATGACTGGCAACCACTACGTCACTGAGATAGGGATGAAAATTCGGTAACAACAGCAAGGAGTGACTGTGTCTCAGTGGTTAGAGCCGGGGGACGTAGAAGGTCACTCACCAACCCGGCGGCGGGGGTTCGATTCCCCCGAGATGTCGCAGTGTTGGTGGTCGGGTTGAGGTGTCGACAGACAGACAGACAGACAGACCCGTTAGCCTGATTTTTTGTTTTGTTTTGGAGATGACTGGCAACCACTACGTCACTGAGATAGGGACGAAAATTCAGTAACAACGGCAAGGAGTGACTGTGGCTCAGTGGTTAGAGCCGGGGGACGGAGAAGGTCACTCACCGACCCGGCGGCGGCGGTTCGATTCCCTCGAGATGTCGGAGTGTTGGTGGTCGGGTTGAGGTGTCGACAGACAGACAGACAGACAGACCCGTTAGCCTGATTTTTTGTTTTGTTTAGGAGATGACTGGCAACCACTACGTCACTGAGATAGGGACGAAAATTCGGAAACAATGGCAAGGAGTGACTGTGGCTCAGTGGTTAGAGCCGGGGGACGGAGAAGGTCACTCACCGACCCGGCGGCGGCAGTTCGATTCCCTCGAGATGTCGGAGTGTTGGTGGTCGGGTTGAGGTGTCGACAGACCCGTTAGCCTGATTTTTTGTTTTGTTTTTGGAGATTACTGGCAACAGTTAGGTCACTGAGATAGGGTCGAAAATTCGGTAACAACGGCAAGGAGTGACTGTGGCTCAGTGGTTAGAGCCGGGGGACGGAGAAAATCACTCACCGACCCGGCGGCGGCGGTTCCATTCCCTCGAGATGTCGGAGTGTTGGTGTTCGGGTTGAGGTGTCGACAGACAGACAGACAGACAGACAGACAGACCTGTTAGCCTGATTTTTTGTTTTGTTTTTGGAGATGACTGGCAACCACTACGTCACTGAGATAGGGATGAAAATTCGGTAACAACGGCAAGGAGTGACTGTGTCTCAGTGGTTAGAGCCGGGGGACGGAGAAGGTCACTCACCGACCCGGCGGCGGGGGTTCGATTCCCCCGAGATGTCGGAGTTTTGGTGGTCGGGTTGAGGTGTCGACAGACAGACAGACAGACAGACCCGTTAGCCTGATTTTTTGTTTTGTTTTTGGAGATGACTGGCAACCACTACGTCACTGAGATAGGGACGAAAATTCGGTAACAACGGCAAGGAGTGACTGTGGCTCAGTGGTTAGAGCCGCGGGACGGAGAAGGTCACTCACCGACGCGGCGGTTCGATTCCCTCGAGATGTCGGAGTGTTGGTGGTCGGGTTGAGGTGCAGACAGACAGACAGACAGACAGACCCGTTAGCCTGATTTTTTGTTTTGTTTTGGAGATGACTGGCAACCACTACGTCACTGAGATAGGGACGAAAATTCGGTAACAACGGCAAGGAGTGACTGTGGCTCAGTGGTTAGAGCCGGGGGACGGAGAAGGTCACTCACCGACCCGGCGGCGGCAGTTCGATTCCCTCGAGATGTCGGAGTGTTGGTGTTCGGGTTGAGGTGTCGACAGACAGACAGAAAGACCCGTTAGCCTGATTTTTTGTTTTGTTTTGGAGATGACTGGCAACCACTACGTCACTGAGATAGGGACAGAAATTCGGTAACAACGGCAAGGAGTGACTTTGGCTCAGTGGTTAGAGCCGGGGGACGGAGAAGGTCACTCACCGACCCGGCGGCGGCGGTTCGATTACCTCGAGATGTCGGAGTGTTGGTGTTTGGGTTGAGGTGTCGACAGACAGACAGACCCGTTAGCCTGATTTTTTGTTTTGTTTTTGGAGATTACTGGCAACAGTTAGGTCACTGAGATAGGGTCGAAAATTCGGTAACAACGGCAAGGAGTGACTGTGGCTCAGTGGTTAGAGCCGGGGGACGGAGAAAATCACTCACCGACCCGGCGGCGGCGGTTCCATTCCCTCGAGATGTCGGAGTGTTGGTGTTCGGGTTGAGGTGTCGACAGACAGACAGACAGACAGACAGACAGACAGACCTGTTAGCCTGATTTTTTGTTTTGTTTTTGGAGATGACTGGCAACCACTACGTCACTGAGATAGGGATGAAAATTCGGTAACAACGGCAAGGAGTGACTGTGGCTCAGTGGTTAGAGCCGGGGGACGGAGAAGGTCACTCACCGACCCGGCGGCGGCGGTTCGATTCCCTCAAGATGTCGGAGTGTTGGTGGTCGGGTTGAGGTGTCGACAGACAGACCCGTTAGCCTGATTTTTTGTTTTGTTTTGGAGATGACTGGCAACCACTACGTCACTGAGATAGGGACGAAAATTCGGTAACAACGGCAAGGAGTGACTGTGGCTCAGTGGTTAGAGCCGGGGGACGGAGAAGGTCACTCACCGACCCGGCGGCGGCAGTTCGATTCCCTCGAGATGTCGGAGTGTTGGTGTTCGGGTTGAGGTGTCGACAGACAGACAGGAAGACCCGTTAGCCTGATTTTTTGTTTTGTTTTGGAGATGACTGGCAACCACTACGTCACTGAGATAGGGACGGAAATTCGGTAACAAAGGCAAGGAGTGACTTTGGCTCAGTGGTTAGAGCCGGGGGACGGAGAAGGTCACTCACCGACCCGGCGGCGGCGGTTCGATTACCTCGAGATGTCGGAGTGTTGGTGTTTGGGTTGAGGTGTCGACAGACAGACAGACAGACAGACCCGTTAGCCTGATTTTTTGTTTTGTTTTTGGAGATGACTGGCAACCACTACGTCACTGAGATAGGGACGAAAATTCGGGAACAACGGCAAGGAGTGACTGTGGCTCAGTGGTTAGAGCCGCGGGACGGAGAAGGTCACTCACCGACCCGGCGGCGGCGGTTCGATTCCCTCGAGATGTCGGAGTGTTGGTGGTCGGGTTGAGGTGTCGACAGACAGACAGACAGACCCGTTAGCCTGATTTTTTGTTTTGTTTTTGGAGATGACTGGCAACCACTACGTCACTGAGATAGGGACGAAAATTCGGGAACAACGGCAAGGAGTGACTGTGGCTCAGTGGTTAGAGCCGCGGGACGGAGAAGGTCACTCACCGACCCGGCGGCGGCAGTTCGATTCCCTCGAGATGTCGGAGTGTTGGTGGTCGGGTTGAGGTGTAGACAGACAGACAGACGGACAGACCCGTTAGCCTGATTTTTCGTTTTGTTTTGGAGATGACTGGCAACCACTACGTCACTGAGATAGGGACGAAAATTCGGTAACAACGGCAAGGAGTGACTGTGGCTCAGTGGTTAGAGCCGGGGGACGGAGAAGGTCACTCACCGACCCGGCGGCGGCAGTTCGATTCCCTCGAGATGTCGGAGTGTTGGTGATCGGGTTGAGGTGTCGACAGACAGACAGACCCGTTATCCTGATTTTTTGTTTTGTTTAGGAGATGACTGGCAACCACTACGTCACTGAGATAGGGACGAAAATTCGGTAACAATGGCAAGGAGTGACTGTGGCTCAGTGGTTAGAGCCGGGGGACGGAGAAGGTCACTCACCGACCCGGCGGCGGCAGTTCGATTCCCTCGAGATGTCGGAGTGTTGGTGGTCGGGTTGAGGTGTCGACAGACAGACAGACCCGTTAGCCTGATTTTTTGTTTTGTTTTTGGAGATGACTGGCAACAGTTAAGTCACTGAGATAGGGACGAAAATTCGGTAACAACGGCAAGGAGTGACTTTGGCTCAGTGGTTAGAGCCGGGGGACGGAGAAGGTCACTCACCGACCCGGCGGCGGCGGTTCGATTACCTCGAGATGTCGGAGTGTTGGTGTTCGGGTTGAGGTGTCGACAGACAGACAGACAGACCTGTTAGCCTGATCTTTTGTTTTGTTTTTGGAGATGACTGGCAACCACTACGTCACTGAGATAGGGACGAAACTTCGGGAACAACGGCAAGGAGTGACTGTGGCTCAGTGGTTAGAGCCGCGAGACGGAGAAGGTCACTCACCGACCCGGCGGCGGCGGTTCGATTCCCTCGAGATGTCGGAGTGTTGGTGGTCGGGTTGAGGTGTAGACAGACAGACAGACCCGTTAGCCTGATTTTTTATTTTGTTTTTAGAGATGACTGGCAACCACTACGTCACTGAGATAGGGACGAAAATTCGGTAACAACGGCAAGGAGTGACTGTGGCTCAGTGGTTAGAGCCGGGGGACGGAGAAGGTCACTCACCGACCCGGCGGCGGTTCGATTCCCTCGAGATGTCGGAGTGTTGGTGGTCGGGTTGAGGTGTCGACAGACAGACAGACAGACAGACAGACAGACATGTTAGCCTGATTTTTTGTTTTGTTTTTGGAGATGACTGGCAACCACTACGTCACTGAGATAGGGATGAAAATTCGGTAACAACGGCAAGGAGTGACTGTGGCTCAGTGGTTAGAGCCGGGGGACGGAGAAGGTCACTCACCGACCCGGCGGCAGCGGTTCGATTGTTAAGTGAAACCGAAATGGCCCCTAATAGGCGGCTTCTCCTTTGAAGCTTTATAGGATATTCATGCATGTTATGTTTTTCTTCCTCAAGTAATGTTACTTGTTACTGTACATTGTTTACATTCTTTTTACTTTTTTTTTTACACTGTTTATAGCCCCGTTTACTACCTCAACGATCTCTACCTCCACCTGCACTGTTTACTGTCACTTTAATAACTACCGTTAATTACCGTCACTTTTATAACTACTGCCACTTTTCATGTTTTTGCAATTTTGCACTCTGCACCTTACTCTGCATTTGTGCATTCCAACCCGCAGCTTTAAAGCTCATTTGTACTTTTGGGTAGAACGCCAACTGCATTTCGTTGTCCATGTACTTGTACTCTGCTCAATGACAATAAAGTTGAATCTAATCTAATCTAATTTAAAATCAATCTGGCCTCATTGATGTGCTAGGTAATAATGATGTAGCCCACTTAGGAGACGGTATAAAGGAATCTTAGTACTCTGCCTACGAACCAGTAAGGGGTGAAGGGACATGGTATCCATCTCTGCGGGGGGACTCGAAGGATCGGGAAAGACATCTCAATTACCAACAACATCCGGGGTTAGCCTGCCTCGAGAGGAAAAAACGGTTATAGTTAGTTTGTTAACCGCACACAGTGGTAATGTACCAAAAATATGTGTTAGGAAAAATATTATCTAGCAATGGTACGGTTAGATTGAGCTGACATTCTGAAGGAGGACATAGTGAAGATTGTTTTCCTCTTGGCAACTTTAAGTCTGGCTCTCTGGAACTTGGAGACATAACATAAAGTGATTGAAGGATACACCTACATCATGTCAAATCTGTGTAGTAACGTGTAATCTTTATACATTATAACCCAATCAGAATGAGACACTCCTGCCATGCTGTTCCGATTTGGGACTTGTATATAATACACTGTGTCTCCGGAAGTGGGGAAGCAACTGAGGAAGATTCACGCACAAATCTCTTGCTCGATGAAATCCTCTGCTTCTCCTCGTAGGCCTACGAGACCAATAAACAACTTCAGCTTAAACTATATAGAGTTCCTGGCACTTCTTGTTCTTCGGCATCAATAACAATCTCCTCACTATCAATATAGAGTCAGATAAAGGTTTATTTAATTGTATCATCTAGTCGTTGCCAGAATCCTCACGTCAGACCTTCCGCCAACTCCCTCTCCGTCCTTGGTTGGGAAATTGACGAATTCTACAAGACAAATTGGCATTAAAGATTATTTGTGTATTAATTGAATGAAGTACTTACCTGTTAATCTAACTGAATTCATCGTGTGATGGTGCTTTTATTGTGATGTGTGTGCAATCTATGGCTCCAATTATATCTGCCAATCCGGCGATGCCCCTGAACCACCAGGACTCCATGTACTCTGATGAGATTGGAATCCATAGCTCTTGTGTTCTTGCTTGGGAAAATTGGCTTCCCAAGAACCGATGAGGTGGGGGAGACTAAGGCCCCTAAGGTCGGTCCATGGGAGGAGCCTGGCCACAGCCAATTCTCTCGCAACCCTCCACACCTGTCAGCCGTTAAGTTAGCCCCGACCAGCGATGGGTGTCGGCTGGTTATGTAACTGCTCCAGCACCAGGTCCTCGGAGAGCAGAGGTATCATGGGGGGGCGCGGCTGGTCCCCCTCATCATCGAACTGGGAGGTCTTCAGGGTTTGCTCTGCCGGCAGCTCTATGTCTAGCGCCTGAGCGGCCCGGGCAATGAGATCGTGTATTGGGGGAGGAAACTGCTCTTGCTCCTCCACCTGTGTTTCCTCTGCCTGCCCCAGGCCAGAAGGGAGGTCGAACCCCAAAATGTCAACATCCTCCTTATCAGACATATCTTCCATATACTCCTCCTCCTGTCCTACCGCAAGGGTGGGAGCGGGGAGTCGGGATGTCAACGGGGCTGTTGTTGTGACCACCGGGGGTGACATAGTCAACTGGTTGTCCCCCATTACATATCTGAGCCGTTTGGCCGAATGCTGCTGCACAGTCACAGTGTACGTGGGTTCAAGAGAAAACAACCGGGCTCTGGCCTCCCTTTCTCTGGCTGGCAGGATAAAGCAATTCATGCATGCCGCTGGGTTTTGTGCGGCCATGTGCGTATGGTCCGGCCCCAAGCAATGCATACATCGGTCATGGCCGTCCTCTACGGGCATTCTTACCCCGCAGCCCAGACAACTGTGGGCCCCTTGACTGGCCATGTTGTTTGCTTTATTATCAATGATCTCTATGTATGTGTATATATTTAATACCAAGATGGCGCCGCGGATGGTCGCCTCGGTGTGTTGGTGCGCGTTGTTTTGTTATGTTTTGTGTTTAAACTCCGTCTTTTGCGATGGCACCCGGAGCTCTTTCACCAGAGAAGAGCTCATGAACATCAGGGTAACAATGCCAGAGGATTTATTTCCTACTTTCGCTCTCCCAACATTGGAAATTTTGGACATTCTGGTCAAAGGTGCGCTCACCTTTGCTCACGCAGTAAAACGTCGGAGGAGAGGGAAACGTGCCGGTGCGCTTGTCTTCGCCAGCGCGGATTACGCACACCTCTACCGGGAATATTTCTCTCTAACGTGCGTTCACCGCCCAACAAACTGGATGAATTACAACTGCTGTTGGGAAAAAACAGGGACTTTTATTCATCCGCTGTTTTGTGCTTTACGGAGACATGGCTTTGTGGTTTAATACCGGACTCTGCGCTGCAGCTGGCAGGCTTCCATCTCTACAGAGCGGACAGAGACGCAAAACTCTCCGGCAAAACAAAAGGTGGAGGAATCTGTTTCTACATCAACAGTCGTTGGTGCAACGACGTGACGGCGATCCAGCAGCACTGGTCTCCTGATCTGGAATCTTACTTCATAAACTGTAAGCCCTTTCATTCACCCCGTGAGTTCGCTTCATTCATTCTGGTCGGTGTTTACATTCCACCGTCGGCCAACGTGCAGGACGCACAGCGCATGCTCGCCGACCAGATACTGTGTGTGGAACGTACCAACCCGGACTCCTTAGTTATTGTCGTTGGTGAATTTAACAAAGGAAACCTCACTCACGAACTCCCTAAATATAGACAGTTTATTAAATGCCCAACCAGAGAGGAGAACATTCTGGTTCACTGTTACACCACAGTCAGGGATGCCTATCACGCCGTCCCCCATGCTGCACTGGGACACTCTGACCACGTCATGGTCCACCTGATTCCTGCGTACAGGAAGAAATTAAAGCTCTGCAAACCTGTAGTGTGGACATCAAAGAAGTGGACCAGTGAGGCCGTGGAGGATCTCCAGGCATGTTTGGACTCTACTGACTGGGATGTGTTCAGGACTGCTACCAACAGTCTGGATGAGTACGCAGAGGCTGTGACGTCCTACATCAGTTTCTGTGAGGACAGCTGTATTCCAACACGCACCAGGGTGAGTTACGACAATGACAAACCCTGGTTCACAGCCAAACTCAGAAGGTTAAGGTTGGATAAGGAAGTTGCCTTCAGGAGTGGGGACAAAGACAGATATAAAGAGGCGAAGTACAAGTTTAGCAAGGCGGTGAAAGAGGCTAAACGACTGTACTCTGAGAAGCTCCAACACCACTTCTCCGCCAACGACTCTGCGTCTGTCTGGAAAGGGCTTAGGCAAATCACCAACTACAAGCCTAAAGCCCCCCACTCCATCAACGACCATCGTCTGGCCAATGACCTGAACGAGTTCTACTGCCGCTTTGAAAGACAAAGGGACTGTCCTGCAACCATCCCCCATGACACCTCCAAACAGCTCCAGCTTATCACCTCCACCTCCCCCACCTCAGTGGGGGCCTGGGCACCTCCACCAATGCCCAACTTAAAGGTCCCCCCCTCGACCCCCCCACCCACTTCAGTGACGACTCTTTCCATCCATGAGAGGGACGTCAACAAACTCTTCAGGAGACAGAACCCCCGGAAAGCTGCTGGACCGGATTCTGTCTCCCCATCCACCTTGAAGCACTGTGCTGATCAGCTGTCTCCAGTGTTCACAGACATTTTCAACACCTCACTGGAGACATGTCACGTGCCAGCATGC
Source organism: Urophycis tenuis (assembly GCA_036785325.1). Classification (NCBI taxonomy): domain Eukaryota; kingdom Metazoa; phylum Chordata; class Actinopteri; order Gadiformes; family Phycidae; genus Urophycis; species Urophycis tenuis. The sequence goes on along the minus strand of JAXIVH010000049.1, from coordinate 2,366,883 downwards.
TTCAAGACCTCTACCATAATTCCTGTCCCCAAGAAGCCAAGGACCACAGGACTTAACGACTTCAGACCCGTCGCCCTGACCTCTGTGGTTATGAAGTCATTTGAGTGCCTTGTGCTCTCACACCTGAAAGGCATCACCGACCCCCTCCTGGACCCCCTGCAGTTTGCCTACAGAGCCAACAGGTCTGTAGACGATGCAGTCAACTTGGCCTTCCACTTCATCCTCCAGCACCTGGACTCCGCAGGAACCTACGCCAGGATCCTGTTTGTGGATTTCAGCTCTGCTTTCAACACCATCATCCTGGCTCTGCTTCAGGAGAAGCTCTCCCAGCTTAGTGTGCCTGACTCCACCTGCAGGTGGATTACAGACTTCCTGTCTGGCAGGAAACAGCATGTGAAGCTGGGAAAACGCATCTCCGACTCACAGACCGTCAGCACCGGTTCCCCCCAGGGCTGTGTTCTTTCTCCTCTGCTCTTATCCCTGTACACAAACAGCTGCACCTCCAGTCACCAGTCCGTCAAGCTTCTGAAGTTTGCGGATGACACCACCCTCATTGGACTCATTTCTGATGGTGATGAGTCTGACTACAGGTGGGAGGTAGACCATCTGGTGACATGGTGCAGCCGAAACAACCTAGAGCTCAATGCTCTAAAGACAGTGGAGATGGTTGTGGACTTCAGGAAGTACTCAGCCTCACCTGCCCCCATCACCCTCTGCGACTACACAATTGACACTGTGGAGTCTTTCCGCTTCCTGGGAACTGTCATCTCCCAGGATCTCAAGTGGGATCTGAACATCAGCTCCCTCATCAAGAAAGCCCAGCAGAGGATGTACTTCCTTAGGCAGCTGAAGAAATTCAACCTGCCCAGGACAATGATGGTGCACTTCTACTCCTCCATCATTGAGTCCATCCTCACCTCCTCCATCACCATCTGGTTCGCTGCTGCCACCGCCAAGGACAAAGGCAGACTGCAGCGCATCATTCGGTCTGCAGAGAAGGTGATTGGCTGCAATCTGCCGTCGCTCCAGGACCTGTACACCTCCAGGACCCTGAGGCATGCAGGTAAGATTATGGCCGACCCCTCCAACCCCGGAACCCGGACCCGGATTATATGGCTACCTGCCAAAATAAGAGAAGACACTTCCACCTGATGGGTCTTTTTAACCGTTTTTATTGGCAAATGATGAGAAACAAACTTCACCAAACTCGCTGAACTTACTAGGTCTGCATGACTGGTTTGTATGATGGAACAATAATGCGAATTGATAGAATATGGTCAAAAAAAGGAACTACTTCATAGGCGTGCAAAAAACATACGGTTATTTGCACGTGTTCACACTGGGAAGCTCAATCAAGCAGTAGAATAAATGGTTTTTAATTGACTGCATAATGTTGAGAAATACCATTCAAGTGAATGGACTGTTCTACTTGCATTGTGAAGAGCTATATAATAAAATGTTTTAAGAGATATTAGAGATAATTGAGATAAAGTATTGACTTGACCAGTTGCCACTTGCTTGCGAAGAGAGTCCAATTCTTTTTTCAGCTTCTTGTTCTTCCTTATCAGGATGCCCTCTCTCTCTTTAGCTTTAAGGAGGAGCTCTGATACTGTTGGAGACAGTGTTACTGTTTCCTGAAAGACAGAAAGCAAGGAAGAAAAAAATAAAGAAAGATTAGGTAGAGCATGCTACGTTTCTGTTTTAAATGCACATAAATTACTACATATTCATGGTTTGTTCTACTTTTGTTCACCATGCAGTATGCTGTTTTTCACCAAAAATATACAGGCAGTATAACCACAATAATAAACATATTAGGCTATTTAAAGATTTTGACAGACTACACATAATAAAGGTTCTCAGTTCTGCCCTTTGATGCCACATAGGCTACAACTGTGAATGTTTACAGTGTAGGCTTCATAGGCTGAAAAGCATTTCTTGTTTGCCTCTCCAAAACTATATGCATGCCTCAGAGTGCTCCTCTAAAAATGTGTGTTGATGACCTGTTCGTGTAAGCTGCTCCAAGATATCCTGTGCTACGCATAGGAGCATAGGCTACAAGCTTTCACTGGCTAGCTACACCAGATGTGATAAGATAGCCATGCACATTTGATAAGTTGTTATAAACTTTAGGGAAAAAACGCTAACGCTAGCAACTACTGTTAAGACAATAAGTTGGATGCATTAATAACAGGCAAATATGAATGAAAGTTAAGAAACTTACCAGTGGTTTGAGTTGATGCAAGGTTTACCACTATCTGGCTGGAACTCTGTTCGCATCCATTCTCCCCATTGTCATCAATGTCGAGGGTTACAGGCGATTTCTTTTCACCATCTAGTTTTCCTGATCTTCCCTGACCTTGTAAAAGGTCTACTTTTTCTCTTTGACATTTCGTGTCTAAGATGAATGACAATTAAATGTAATGCTATGTTTATTTTCTTCTTTTAATTCCATGTTACTTTGAGATCATGTCAGTAGCAACTTGTTAACAAAACCTGACGAAAAAAGGAAGATTAGCCACCCTCAAACGGAGTTTCCTGAATTCATTGACTTAAGACTAAGAGTTCCTCTCTTTGGGCTTGCCCAGGTGAAAAGAAATTGTACTTTAGTGCATTTAAAGTATATTCATATTTTCAATAGTATATTGAAAATTTACTTACACAAATTGTACTTTTTGTAAGTATATATAAAGTATACTAACATCACACTTTCACGCAAACACTTTTAACACACTTTAAAAAAAGTACACTATATTACACTTAATAGAAATATATTATACAAAAATATACTTTAAGTGAAAGTTGTGTAATTTCTAAAGTATACTTACTTGAAATTGGTTTTTACACATATTTTTGATATATTTTGAAATGTATGCTCAAAATGGTAATTGTAACGTACACTGAAAGCATATTTTAAAAGTACACATTTTAATATTGACACTGTAATATTAAGTTTGATTGAATTTTAAGTTACATTTTAATCTAATTATGAAGTGAAGTTGTTTACGCTTGTACTTCATGTAATTCCTTTAGAAAGTTCAATAGTATTACTACGAAAATGCACTTAAACCCATTTATGCAATTTTGTGCTGCGTGTAAAGTACACAGATAGCAATTATTGAAGTTGTTATGCAATGTTTAATATGTTTGGCAAAAGAATAGGATACAATACATCTTACAGACAAAAGCACATTAAACGAAATACTAAATGTTCACTTCAAAAGTACAGGTGCTGTGACAGTATGGGGTTGTGCGGAGACAAGCGCGAGACCAGGCAACGTAAACGGAACAGAGTTTATTGAGTGTCGGACGAGACCGGCACGGGCGCACACAGTGAGATGTGTGCGTCAATGGTAACAAAGGCTAAGTCCATAAACAAGGTGCACTACATTCAATACCTGAAAAGTAGGGAAACAAACAAGACACAGGTGAGACACATTGGGAATTAGACACAGGTGGCTGTTAATGGCCACCGGGGATTCTGGGGGTTGTAGTGCCGGAACCGGTGCTCAATAGACAGGCGACGCCGATCGAGGTAGAGGGGGAGGAGTTGGTGTGACAGTACCCCTCCCCTGCGGCGCGTCTCCTGACGCGCGGCGCCGCCCACCAGGAGGGCGACCCCGAGGGCGCGGTGCTGGCTTTTCTGGGTGCGCACGGTGGAACTCCTGCATGAGTCCGGTGTGCAGTATGTCGTGGCGTGGCACCCAGCTGCGCTCCTCCGGGCCGCACCCCTCCCAGTCCACTAGGTACTGGATGCGGCCCCCTCGGATCCTGGAGTCTAGGAGGGCTCCAACACTATACGCCGGTGCGCCCTCAATCTCCAGAACCGGTGGTGGTTCAGCTGGGGGAACCGCATCCGCCAGTGGGCCTCTGATCACCGGCCTGAGGAGAGAGACATGAAAAGTGGGTGAGATCCGGTAGTGCGCTGGGAGCTGAAGAGTGACTGAGACGGGGTTAACCCTCCGGAGGATCTTGAAGGGCCCGATGAACCGGGGACTGAGCTTCCGGCAGGGCAGTTGGAGGCGGAGATCCCTGGTGGACAGCCAGACGCGGTCCCCAGGCCGATAGTTCGGAGCCGGTGCGCGATGACGGTCCGCCTGGATCTTCTGGCGCCGCACGGCCCGACGCAGCTGGATGTGGGTGTGCTGCCAAGTGCGCTCGGCTCGACGGAACCAGTCATCTACGGCCTGAACACCAGTCTGGTCTGGGCTCCAGGGACAGAAGGGAGGTTGCCGTCCCAGCACGCACTGGAAAGGAGTGATGCCCGTCGATGCGCTCCTCAGAGAGTTCTGGGCATACTCCGCCCAGGGCAAAAACCGGGCCCAGTCGTGCTGGTGGTCATGGCAGTGGGTCCGGAGGAACCTCCCCAACTCCTGGATGGTTCTCTCCGCCTGCCCATTCGCCTCCAGGTGGTATCCAGAGGTGAGGCTCACTGTGGCACCCAACCGCTGGAAGAACGCCTTCCACACCCGGGAGATGAATTGGGGTCCCCGGTCCGAGACGACGTCCTCCGGAAGGCCATAAGTCCGGAACACGTGCTGGAACATGGCCTCCGCAACCTGGAGTGCAGTGGGGAGGCGTGGAAAGGGGAGGAATCGACACTGCTTAGAGAATCTGTCGACCACCACCAATATTACCGTTTGTCCCTCAGAGACCGGCAGGTCCGTAACGAAGTCCACGGCTATGTGGGTCCACGGCCTCTGAGGGATCGGCAGGGGAAGTAACCTCCCTGCCGGGAGTTGGCGTGGCGTCTTGGTGGTGGCGCAGAGGGAGCAGGACCGAACGGCCGCCTCCACGTCAGCGGCCAGGTGGGGCCACCAGAACCTCTGTGCGAGGAGGTGACCAGTCCGCGCGGCTCCAGCGTGTCCCGTGGCGGTCGATGTATGCGCCCAGGCGATGACCCTGTCACGGAGCACTAGGGGTACATACTCCCGTCCCGGGGGGCAACCAGGAGGGCCAGGATCCTGACGCCGTGCTCGCGTGAGGTCTTCATCCAGGTCCCATTGTATGGGGCACGCAACCACGACTTCGGGGAGGATGGTAGTCGGCCCCTCTTGGACCGAGTCAGAGTCGTACCTCCGTGACAGGGCGTCGGCCTTAGTGTTCTTGCTGCCTGGGCGATAGGAGATAGTACACTGGAACCGCGCGAAGAAGAGGGCCCACCTGGCTTGACGCGGATTAAGCCGCTTCGCAGAGCGGAGGTACTCCAGGTTGCGGTGATCGGTCAGGACCAGGAACGGATGGAGAGCCCCCTCGAGCCAGTGCCTCCATTCCTCAAGTGCCAACTTCACCACCAATAGCTCCCGATCTCCCACGTCGTAGTTCCGCTCGGGGGCACTGAGCTTGCGGGAAAAAAAAGCACATGGTCTTAGTTTCTCTGGCTCCCCCGAGCGCTGAGACAGAACCGCCCCCACCCCAACCTCGGAGGCGTCCACCTCTACCACAAATGGACGGGCGGGGTCGGGAAGCCGAAGTACTGGTGCGGTAGTGAAGGTCCTCTTCAGCTTCCCAAACGCCGCCTCAACCTCCGGGGTCGGAGCCAGTCTCTTAGGTTTGCCCTTGAGGAGAGAAGTGAGAGGGGCGGCACTGCTACTGAAGCCTCTTATGAACCGGCGGTAGAAGTTGGCGAACCCGAGGAATCGTTGGAGTTCTTTGACGGTTCGTGGGAACGGCCAGCTGGTAACGGCGTCGACCTTCGATGTCTCCATTCGTACCCCCTCTGGCCCGATCACGTACCCCAGGAAGGAGATGTTGGTCTGGTGGAATTGGCACTTCTCCAACTTCACGTACAACGAGCACCCAAGTAGACGCCCCAGAACCTGCCGCACGTGCCGAACATGCTGGGCCCTAGATGGAGAGTAAATTAGTATGTCATCAACATAGGCAATAACATATTGACCCAGCATGTCACGGAGTACGTCATTTATGAATGCCTGGAATACAGATGGTGCATTCGCCAGGCCATAGGGCATCACTAGGTACTCGTAGTGACCGTTGGACGTGTTGAAGGCCGTCTTCCACTCGTCTCCCTCCCGGATAAGGACCAGGTTGTAGGCGCTGCGGAGGTCGAGCTTGGTGAAAAACCTCGCCCCCCGCAGCTGGTCCAGGGCATTAGGGACCAGAGGGAGCGGGTGCCGGTACTTCACCGTGATGCTATTCAGACTCCGGTAGTCGATGCAGGGGCGTAACCCACCGTCCTTCTTCTCCACAAAGAAGAACCCCGCGGCAGCGGGTGAGGTGGAAGGGCGGATGAACCCCTGCCGCAGGGCCTCCTCCACGTACTTCTCCATGGCCTGGTGCTCCGTGTGGGACAGTGGGTACACACGACTCCGGGGCGGTGAAGTACCGGCCAGAAGGTCGACTGCACAGTCCCACTTACGATGCGGTGGGAGGCACGTGGCTCGGGTCTTGCTGAACACCGCCGCCAGATCCCGATATTCCTCGGGGATGGGTTTGCTGGCTACGGTGGAGGGGCTCTCGACCGATGTGGAGAAACATGTTACCAGCGACGTGGTTGACGGGGGGATGGATGGTGATAGACGGATCTCTCTCCTCCTCCAGTTGATAGTGGGGTTGTTGGAGGTGAGCCAAGGTAAGCCCAGGATGAGGGCGTGATTGGAGGGAGAGATGACGAAAAGCGTCATCACCTCTCGATGATCCCCCAAGGCCACCTCCACTGGACCGACATAGTGGGTAATGGTACCCCCGCAGATACCCCGGCCATCCACGGCCCGGATGGTGATCGGCGCTGGCAACCGGTGGAGAGAGAGGTGGAGCGTCCTCGCCGCCGTCGCAGAGATGAGGTTGCTGGCGGCTCCCGAGTCTATTAAGGCTGAAACAGAGAGGGACCTGTGACCCGCACGCAAGTACACCTTGGAGGTAAAGTGATCCACCGTGTATGTGGGGGGTGGAGCACCTACCTTCTGGTGGTTGCGGCGTGGTCCCCCTCGTGGGCCCGGCGTTGATGGCAACCAAGGACAAGCCGTCAGCAGGTGGTTCTCCTCCCCGCAGTACATGCAGAGACCCCGCTCCCCTCGGTGCCGCCGCTCTGCTGCGGACAGCCTGTAGTGTTCCACCTCCATTGGCTCCTCCCTCGCTGGCGGAGGAACGCCGGGTTGGCGCCGGGCTCGCTGCAAGTTGTCCAACCGAATGGCCATGCCGATCAGCGCATCGAGGGTCAGGGTGTCGTCCCGACAGGCCATCTCCGCCTGCATCCTCGGGCTGAGGCCCTCCCGGAAGGCCGTGAGGAGCGCGGTGTCATTCCATCCACTGGCGGCGGCCAGCGTCCGGAACTCCACCGCATAGTCCGCCACAGGACGTGAGCCCTGCTGCAGGCGGAACAATCGCTCCCCTCCCTCGCATCCATCGGTCGGATGATCAAAGACCGCCCGGAATGTGCGGATGAAATCCGCATAGGACGAGAGGGCACCTCCTCCCCTGTTCCAGACCGCCACCGCCCACTCCCGGGCTCTTCCCCCCAGGAGCGAAATGATGGTGGCGATCCTCTCCTCATCGGAGGTGGAGGGGTGATGGACGAAATAAAGCCCCACCTGCAGCACAAAGCCCGCGCACTCCGCGGCTCCTCCCGTGTAGACCTCCGGGAGGCGCACCGAGGAGGGTGACGACCGGGCTGCCACTGCTGGGGCTGGGGCTCCTCCACTCGCGGCGTCGGAGGCGCCGCCACTCGTTGCCGGCAAGCGCCGGAAAACCTCACGGAGCAGTGCCTCCTTGCTCGTGAGCCGCTGCTCCAATCGGTCGTCGGTAGCTGAGAGTCGATTGAGCACGGAGGCAAGCGTGGGCTCTTCCGATGCCTGGTCTGCTGTCTCCATTGGCGGTGAGTTGTTCTGTGACAGTATGGGGTTGTGCGGAGACAAGCGCGAGACCAGGCAACGTAAACGGAACAGAGTTTATTGAGTGTCGGACGAGACCGGCACGGGCGCACACAGTGAGATGTGTGCGTCAATGGTAACAAAGGCTAAGTCCATAAACAAGGTGCACTACATTGAATACCTGACATTACACGTACAACTCACAAAGGGGAGACAGGAGACACGAGGTTAAGTAGGGAAACAAACAAGACACAGGTGAGACACATTGGGAATTAGACACAGGTGGCTGTTAATGGCCACCGGGGATTCTGGGGGTTGTAGTGCCGGAACCGGTGCTCAATAGACAGGCGACGCCGATCGAGGTAGAGGGGGAGGAGTTGGTGTGACAGGTGCACAAATATGTGAGTGAAAAGCAAGTGGTTTAAAGTTGGTGCAGTGATATGATATAACAGATGGCATCACCCACATTGCAACAGAAAAGTTAATACTGCAAGAATTTTAGTCTCTTTCAACATTGTTTGGAAGTGGAATGACATACATTTTGTCCTTGGACTTAACCATAACACATTTTCTTTTGAATGATTGGGGATGAACAGCAAATACATTATGGGTGTGAGACACCTCATTTATAAATGTGGATGATATATTTAACTGAGCATCTCTACAAACCTTTCCTCCACTCTTGGCAAGCTCTTTTACTAAAATACAGAAGTTTGTGGATGTGGATGAGGCCTCATCATCGGATGTAAAGGCCACCAGGGTCATAACTTCGCACAATGTTCCATCATCTAACTGTACAACTGAATTATTTTTCTTTTTAAGAGTTGTGTTGTTATATGAATGATAACCCACACTGCTACAAATGAAACGGTCATAAAATAAACCTGAATGAACTGTCACTCCTATGAAACTTTCAAAAGCCATCCTCTGCAACACAGATGTGCTACCTTTCTTCGGGCAGCCAAAACCTCTGACATTATGTTGAAACTCTGTTGATTTCTTTCTTAAGCTAGAGGTACTTTGAAGTTTGTCAAATAATGCCTTTATGCCGTCATTAGCATTTGCCATTGTTGTCCCTGCTTTTGTTGAGAGACCCCTCCACCGAAGAAATCTATTCACTATCTGTGTTGGCACATGTGTTGTTCCACTGAAAAACCTAAGCAAAGTACCATTAAATGATTCAAATGGAAACGTGATTGTTGCCCACAGTGGTCCCCAGTTGCGCACGCTTGCTGCCAAAGATTTAAAAGATTTCAAAGGTTTTATTGTCATTTGCACAACAGATACAGCGTACATGTTGGCAATGAAAATCTTAAGTCCCAGGCACCCCAAAACAACTCAATAAGTGTCTAAGAATACTTTAACAGAAGAAGAGAAAAACTAGTGCAATAAAAATAGAAAAAAAATAAAAATAAAAATAAAAAATATATATAACATGATAATAGATGACCAAGTGCATTAATAAATGCATATTAAAAGAAGCATTTGCAGCACCATAAAGTTTCTCAAAGTTAAGCACAAACTTTCGCAGAGCTTGTTGTGCCATATCCACATTTTGATGGCATCCTGAAGAAGAGTGTTTATTGCTAAAACTAATAAGAAAAGATGATTCCAATACTTCTTTTTCAAAATGCCATTCAAAACAGGCAATGCATAAAACAACAAAAATGACCTCCACTCAGATGCTTTCCAGAATTTTCTGTCCTTCACTGATCTTGGTGCCCTTGTGAGCTCCACAGGTGGGTTAATGGTTAGCAATTCCTGGTCTATATCACTGACCTTGCCGCCCAAGTACCAGTCTTCATTATGGTGCTTACTGTCTAGCCACAGAGATGTAATCTGTTTAGTGACACCCAGGCAGACACTGTGTTGGTACTCAGGAATGAATCCAGTGATCATCTTGAAGCTCTCAAGTTCCATCAAAGGGGATGGGCCTTTCACACCCATTACTGGATTAGCAGGTGTTGCCAGCATAGCATGCCTAAAATGATCGATCTCTGTCCTTAAAGGTGGTTCTGGGGTTTCCCAGACATAGGGACCCCCAACAGTGTGAAGGCAGAAGTCACACCCATATTTGCCATTGAACTGTTTTGTGTTTCTCAGGATGGGGCGAGCAACTGAATCTGAGGAGCACAGGTATGCTCTACGTTTTCAGAGTCTATCCATTTAATTCCAGTCTGTTCCAGTTCCTTGAGCTCTGCCACAAAAGCAGTTAAAAATGTGATCATGTTCGGCTTGCTTTTACCAAACCATAAGCATGGTATACATACGTTGGCTTGACGATCTTTTGGTGACAGCTCTATGACTTGACACTGAATTGGCCATATCTGAAAATTATTACTGTTGAAAACTGGAATTCCATCACAATTCCACAGAACTGATATGTCATCGGCCCCTACTTGTCCACTCTGCTTGAGTTTTTCGTATTCAGCCCCACACTGAATATCTGAAACAATGCCTGGAATTGATTCTCTTTCATTTAAATGTATCCCAGATTTTTCCACAATGTCAACAATTTGGGTTGATAGACTTCGTACAAGAAAGTAAGACCCAACCCTTAAGTTTCTCTCAATGTCAAATTCAGCATTACAAGAAGAACTATTTTTTGGAGCTGTCTCTCTGGGTCCTATATAGCTTTCACAGTTGATGAAATAAAAATTGGGCACATACTGGCCAAACTGTCCATACGCTTTATAAAAAAGATGAGGTTGCTGGCACCAAGCCAGGGAAATGTTCATGAAACATTGTAAGAAGATCCTGAAGAGCTACTCCTGTCAAATTGTGCCTCAGTACATATGACATGAGTAAGAGCAGACTCTGTCCTTTTGTGATGGGAGCACCAGGGTATACAGGATCGTCATCATGTTGTTTCTGTAAGACAAGACAAGATTGCTCACATTCATTCCTAAAACACAATAGGACACATAAACCAAATTATAATGACAGTATTGTCCTAATAATAGAGATGTCTCATACATGTAATGTAGAAGAACAATATACAGATAATCTTAAATGGTAGTACCTTCAATTGGTTTGAATCTTGATTTCCGGCTTGGCTCCTCTCTTCTGCTCTGTCTTCTTGTCCACCTCATCATCTTCCTCTCTGTCCTCTTGTCCACTTCCATCATCCTCATTTCTGTCATCATGTCCACTTCCGCCATCTTCCTCTCTGCCCTCTTGTCCACTTCCATCATCTTCCTCTCTGTGTTCTTGTCCACTTCCACCATCTTCCTCTCTGTTCTCTTGTCCACTTCCATCATCCTCATCTCTGTCATCATGTCCACTTCCGCCATCTTCCTCTCTGTCCTCTTGTCCACTTCCATCATCTTCCTCTCGGTCGTCAGGTCCACATCCGCCATCTTCCTCTCTGTCCTCTTGTCCACTTTCATCATCCTCCTCTCTGTCGTCATGTCCACTTCCGCAATCTTCATCTCTGTCATTATGTCCACTTCCATCATCTTCCTCTCTGTCCTCCTGTCTCTCTCTATCCACTTCTTGGTAATCTGCATTACTATGAGCTGCAAGACAAATCTGAGACAAATGTAGAGCAATTAAGTGCAGCTTCAGTGGTCTAAAACGTATGGTTGAACATTGGGATACATACTAGATAACATTTCTTTCTCCTGAACTTACCTTTTCAGTAACTTGTCTTCTGTAAAGGGATGTTATCAGCTGCCAAGACCTCCTCCTCTGGCCTGCTAGCAATGGCACAAGACTGGAAAGGTTGACCTGGGGAAACAATTAAAGTTCCCAGAGAATGTGGCCACAACATCGCTAAGGCCAGATGTGGTGCTGACCTCAGCATCCTCCAAGCAGGTCGTGCTCCTGGAGCTTACGGTCCCTTGGGAAGACCGCATCGAGGAGGCCAACGAGAGAAAGAGGGCTAAGTACCATGCTCTGGTGGAGGAGTGTCGACTGAACGGGTGGCGAGCAAGATGTGAGCCCATTGAGGTGGGATGTAGAGGGTTCGCAGGCCAGTCCCTCTGCAGGGTCTACAGCATGCTGGGCATCAGGGGGGCCAGTAAGCGAAGGGCCATCAAGGAGGCCACAGAGGCAGCAGAGGTTGCCTCACGTTGGCTGTGGATCAGGAGAGGAGATCCGTGGGTAGGGTAGCGCCACCTGGACACAAGTTGGGGGATTGATCACCCCCGGCTGGGTCGCCTGGAGGAGAGTGTATGACGTTGAAATGACCCGAAACACTCAAAGATCCCAGGTAACATCACTGATGATGTGTCCAGGTTGCATCACTAGTTGATATATGCTACAAAGTTCTTGGAACTGAAGATGTACAGAGAAATCTCTTGTAGAACAATTTTCTCTGTTTCTGTGGATACAGTAAAAACAACGATAATAGGAAACGTGAACAGAGCAAGAGCTTTAGCAAAACAAAAATTGGAGAGACATTTGAATTCTGACGAGAGTCAAACAGAGACGCCAAGAACAACAAAATATAGAAGACTTCAACCAAACCAGGTAAAGGTGAAATGCTGTGTGCTACCACGGAAATTTGAATTTTACTCTCCCGCCTGATGTGGTGCTGAGGTCAGCACCACATCTGGCCTTAGCGATGTTGTGGCCACATTCTCTGGGAACTTTAATTGTTTCCCAAGGTCAACCTTCAGTTCCCAGTCTTGTGCCATTGCTAGCAGGCCAGAGGAGGAGGTCTTGGCAGCAGCTGGTGGTTCTTCCCCTAGCTAGTGGTTCTTCCACTAGCTAGCACTTGTGTTGATATATGGTTACCCTTGATGACTTACAGTGGACTTGGGCAAACATTTTAGGATGAAGATATAATACTTGAAGTAATATTGTCTTTTAGAACTATAACCATCAGATAATAACACAAGTTTCTTGATAGGGTACAAGTTATTTTGAAACGTTTCACTTCGTAATGTTATACAGAATACAGAATTTTTCAGGCGGGAGAGTAAAATTCAAATTTTCGTGGTAGCACACAGCATTTCACCTTTACCTGGTTCGGTTGAAGTCTTCTATATTTTGTTGTTCTTGGAATCTCTGTTTGACTCTCGTCAGAATTAAAATGTCTCTCCAATTTTTGTTTTGCTGGCATGATTATTTTGCATAGTAACCATATTATAACAGATTGTATAAAACTTCTATAAAATTTGTATAAAAAAAAAAAAAGATTGGCGCCGAGTCTCTGACCAATGAAGTGCATCAGTTTTGTTTTTCACTTTCAGCCAAACAGAGCTGCGGACGTTCCGTTGCATCCACGTGAGCGGCGCCACTCACGAGAAAGAAGGTTGGCAGGTTAGAATAGACTCGGTTAGAAGGAAAAAATGTCATTCAAATTCGCCATTAACTATTTATTCGATAAAACACTGAAAGTGGAGAGTACGTCATTCTTGGTAGCAATCAGTTTACCCAAGTGGTATCCCAGCCGGACATTGACAACGACACGAACTGGATCGAGATAAAATGGCCGACGAGAAAAGAACCAAAGAGGACGGTGGCTGCTAAAATCCTGTTATTTGGAGGCAAGTATGGAGAATACCTATTATTTTTCCAACTATTTCAGCTAGCTAGCAGCTCTAACTGTTTAATTTTGTCATTGTTAGGAAGAATGTCTTGGCTAAACTTAATTTTTCTTACTCTTGTCGTTATATCAGACTCCTACAAAGAACTCGTGTTGAAGAGGAATTTGTTCCTTCTCGGTATGGGCCGAGGAGGAAAGCAGGGGTGTGCGGATGAAAAAGAAAATGCCTGAAACCGACGTAGTGAGGCCTAAAACGGCCGTGCAGGTGAGTGCACGCAACATTCCTTAAAGCAGGGGGCAGGTTACTTTTATTTTCTGGCAATTTTCTAGTTGGTAATAAACATTTAAACAGTTATCCATTGTATTTGATGTTAGGGTATCACAAAAAGGGAGAGACGAGTAGTGAGAGAGTGAGTGTCAGATATATAAGTAAATGTATAGATGGCATGGATCAGCACATTATGCTAATATGAAAAGGAGATTAAATAATAGCTATTCACACGTGTAATTATAAACTCAGATAAATAAATACTTTGATCGTTTTACACGGGATGATCAAGTCAGTACAGAAATTAACATAGTCAGTAAAACGATCAGCCACAACATCAGCCCCATTGGGGTCTTCCTCATAAAATACAGACCAGTTCGTACACTCCAAACAATCCTGTAAGTCCTCGCATGCCTCCTTAGACCATAAACACACTGACTTTGTTGATATAGGCAGTGGACATGTAACTGTGCTCTATATAATCAATGATAATCACAATCAATGATTATGAAGGCTCTGTCATTCCCCACTACTGCCACAGCTCTACTTCTATTGTCTGTCAGGGTGCTGATGAAATTATTTCTATGTTTTCTCTAGTATAAATTTATCCTGGATTTAATTAGGCTTAGTATGCTAGTGAGAAATTTACATTGTGATGACAGTCTTATCTTTGTTTTTACAATATAAACGTTTTTGACAGGCAAAACCATCCAGGGTCAAAGAGGCAGCCAGCAAACAGGTTTTACAAAACCTTAAAGGTCCCATATTATGCAAAATGCACTTTAGAGCGGTTTTCTATCAATAATATGCATCCCCGGCCTGTATACAATCCCTCCTGATATGAAAAAAGTTCATCCTCTCGTTTTTTTGCTTTCTTAGTCTTTAGAAAATGTGCGCTAAAACGGGCTGTTTGAGAAATGGTCTGCAAATGACGTCAGCAACAGACTCGGCCGCTCCCCTCAGGCTGGTGGCAACGCCTCCGGTGAAGGTTTGCCACGCCCCTAACAAAGTTTCTAAACACCGCCATTATTCCGCTCGCTAGCGTTGCTCCGGTTGGCACAATGGCGAAGGTACGAGCTGGAAGAAGTGGTTGCTCTGTTGTTGGCTGCACAAATGAGCACACAACTCTTTAGAAACCTCCCTCTTCGGAGGTTCTGAGGACTCAATGGGTGAATTTCATTTTTGATGGTGATGTCCCTACAGCAGTTCCCAAAGTGCTGTATGTGTGTGCTAACCATTTCACGTCGGACTGCTTCATCAACGAGGGACAGTATAAAACTGGATTTGCTAAATCCCTGCGGATTAAAAATGGATCGGTACCAACTGTCCGCGATCCAACTACGAACGTGGAAGCTGTAAGTTTGAACATTTTATTCTGATTTACTGTTTAGCCGGCTTGGCGGCCCCTGTTAGCATGGCAGCTAGCATAAAGTACTGTTGGGCCGCGACATAGTCTGCTTATACTAAAGTTACGTTAAAACTAGGGCCGGGACTTTAACGCGTTCATTAGGATGAATGAATGACACAAAAATAACGCATTTTAATCGCCCTTATTTTTGCACCGCGGAACGTTTATCACTGGGTGAGTTTCAGGTTTACCCATTATACTGGAGCAGTGATCACTGCCTGAGGCGTTTTGAACGCAGCTCAAACCGACTGGTGCCTCTGCACGGCGACCAAGCTTTGATAAACACGCACCGGTTTACAGTATCGTCCCGCATTTTAGCGGTCGTGGCCGTGGAGCTGAGAACAGCAGAGTTTCCTCTGCTGCAGCAGAATAGCGGACATGTCGTAGCTACAGACATGTCACTGTCTCGGGTGCATTATGTTATAATATGACTTCAACCTCAGAACTCTCTGTCATCAGACTGTCCTGGCCTGTCCTGTGCATACAAACAAACTATGTTTTGTTGCTTACCTTATGTATTCAGTCATTATTCAATGGTATATTAAAATGCATGTGAAAAAAATGTTTCTCACTGTTCTCAGATACATAGTGGGGGGAGGCATGATTACATTTGTTCTGGGAAGATGGTTTTTCTAACCCCTGTGTGCTTGTTATAGACCAGCTCATCAAAAACATCAACGGCACAGATTCCTGCATCAAGAGATGTTGCATGCCAGACAGAGATGGAAACACGTTGTGTAGGCACACAGCTGTCCTTCAAGACTCTACGGGCTTCTTACAGGAGTGCAGGTAAACAGCCAGCTTCACTAGGCTGCATTTACTTGGGAAGAAGTTAGTAAGGAGTTACATGTTATCATAAATATAATAAAGTTTCTGACATTTTAGATTTTTTTCTTTTGTTATTACAGACTCTACTTGGCGGCAATGTACTACAACGAAAACGCCAACCGACCACAAGCAAAGACGGACCAAGGTGTACCCCTCTTCAAGATGCACTTCCCGAAGGCATTGAAGGGAGAGTGTAGAGCAAAACCCCTAAAGACAGAGCCAACATACAGTAAGAGTTTACTTTTTAATTTTTTATACCAAAACTAAAGGATTTTTTTTTACTTGTTGCACTTACAATCTATAAACATTTCAACAATAAATAACTGTTTAAAGTAATACACACACACACACACACACACACAAACCTTATGAAAAATAATAAATTAGATAAAGTGTCAGGAGGTAATGAGCAAAACACTTTCAGTCTCTGAAAAAAGTAAACAATGTCTGTGCATTTCTTGTATAAAACAGGGTATGTAGTGGACATGATGGACCTCATCTTCGAGAAGGTGTTTATGGACCCGGCACCCTACACTGATGCAGTCCAGGCAATCCCTGTTCCTGAAGACCTTGCTGCACAGTTTGAGCGGCCATACAAGGAGGAGGTCATTGCGGGTTATGTGTCCCGCTTCAATCAAGCAGCTGTTTGAATCCCACGTAGTGACCTGTGGCATCAGGAAACTCCGTTTGGATTCTAAGGACCACACAAGCTGGGATGACGACCCGGATTCTGCGTCCTAGCAAGCCCCAACACCAGCTCACAAAAGAGCGATATGCAGGGTACCTGTAACGACTTCAAGCAATTGGACAAGATATAGCAATTACTTTTTTGTTTTGTATCCCATTTTATTTTTATGGATTGCCTGCTAAAACATATGGCTACTAAGAGCACTATCCCTCCTCTCGTCTCCTCCCCTCTACTACTACCACTAAACTATTTTCACACACTCTCTGTGTTTCTACAGATTCTCCATCCCTGAGTCTACACCTGCGTGGTACCCGTCAACCTGCTCTAACACCGGCCTGCCATCCATCCCATCGGGCTGACATGTTTCCTCCTGCCCCTACTCCCACCAGAAGCTTCGTTGCGTTGAACATTTAATGTGTTTATGTGGAGTTGTACTTTTTTTTCTTGTCTATACACATCTATTATATATATCTATTATTTTGTTATGCTACTTTGTTTTGATTAGCACAGTTATAACTTATTTGTTAGTAATGCAATGTCAATAAATGTTTAAAAAGTGTCTACAAAATTTGGCTTGCATTCTGGAGCGAGTATACATTGAGGCAGACAGGCTCCAATCCAGGATGGTCCACCATGCATTTCTGGTTCCCCTCAACCTCCTGCAGCCGTCTGGTAACCTGCAAACAAGGTGCTGCAAACAATAAATGCCATTGTGTTTCATAAGTATGAAATAAACCATAATCAAGACAAACTAGTTTTCACTTTGAATATGTAGATACTACCTGTGCTATCTCAAGACAGCAGACATTGTCCTGCTCTGTGGGAATGGTGTTGCAGTTTCCACACAAATACCTGTCAAAAGAAAATTAGTTAGAATTTCACTTGAATGCAAGTACACAAGCATATTTGGATAAGAAGTTGAACTAGAGTCCTTTTAGAGAGACTACTAGAGTCTCTCTATAGTACTCTAGGTTGAACCACAGAGTTTCTGCCAGCCATTGGCCGAGTCAGTCTGTAAACATTAGCACATGGCTATGGAGCCGAGGCTCGGCTCCGTAGGGACCACGCCCCTCGCAGAGAGGTGGGCGTGGTCTGGTGTAGCTCATTTACATAAAAGAGACAGGCCCTGAAACAGACCGTTTTGAACAGAGCTGTTTTTAGGTGATGAAGAGAGACCTACAATATTTGATCCAAAGGCAATTTTGACCAAAGCATGTCACAGACATGTCTTTGACACACCTGGGAACTATTTTAATTTGTGGAAACGGGGCATAATATGGGACCTTTAAGACTTCCCTGTCTCAGAAGAGGGCCCTACACACACAGGATCAGCGCTGCAGTTCTGAGGAGGAATCTCCACAATGTTTTCATGGGGTAAGGTGTACTTTTTTCTAGTTGGCTACAATGTTTACAAGAGCAAAAACTGTGGTGTCCTTCAGACACTTCTTTAACAGGTCTTGAGTTGAGAAAAATTTGATAGAATGTTTTCGTCCTGTGAATCTAACATCTATTATGCATGTTTCTTTGTGTTAATTATTATGGTAGTGTGTCCATTTTAGTTTTTAAAAACTCGACTATAGTTAATGTCAACATCAACTTCTGTGATGTGTATATATATATTTTTTTCAATTTAAATATAGTAGTCTCTACTACAACTCAAATTTCAGTTTATCAAACACAGGATAAGATGTAAATTTCCTTTGTGCAAGCACATACTTAAGAGTGTCGTTGTGATGAATGGTAGAACGTCTTGGTGTCGTCTTGGTGATGAATGAATGGTGGGAGCTGGATACGCATCATCAGTAGTGTATCCTTGGATCATAGGGTGTTTCGGCCTCAACACTATACAACCTCCCCAAGGTGGCCAGCTACAGGCTGATCAGACCTGAGCTTGCGTCCAGACTCGTCGCGAGAAGGAACGAGTTCTCGTGGGACTATGCATGGCAGCGGCATCCTATTCCCTGAGTCAAGCCAAAGCTGACCGCATACCTCCTGGTTTACTACTTTGGGGCCCAGCAGGGGTCTTTCCTCCTCATGAAAAGCCACTGGCTGCTCCTTTCGGCTGCCTCTGATGCAGCTTTGATGGCTGAGCACAAACCCTCTGCATCCCACCTCCACTGGGCGAACCTCAGCATTCCAGCCGCGGTGTTGTGCTTCAGCAGCAAGCTCGGCATAGCGTAGATGTTTTCGCTCATAAGCCTCATCCACTGCGTCCTCCCAGGGTACTGTGAGTTCGATGATGTACACCTTTCTTAGAGAAGGGGACCAGAGCACCAGGTTAGGTCTCAGGGTGGTTGTAGCAATCTCTGGAGGAAAAACCAGCTGTCGGCCAATATCAGCCAGCATCTTCCAGTCACGGGCTAAGCGTAGCTGACCTCGCTCACATGGTGTAGAGCAGCTTCTGGTTACCTTAGCCCCCTCACGGACAAAGGTAGTTGTCCGTTGTTGGTTGGATGTTGGTGGTGGTAGGGAGTTGGTGGCAGCTCGTTTGTCCTCCAGAGTGGATGCAAGGACCTTTAGGACTTGGTTGTGACGCCAAGTATAACGCCCCTGGGTGAGACTGGTTTTGCACCCTGTGAGAATGTGTCTGAGTGTCGCTTGCATGGAACATAGGGCACACCCCGGGTCTTCACCAAACCACTGATGAAGGTTAACTGGTGTTGGAAGGATATCGTATGTAGCTCTGATGGAAAAGCTCAACTGTCACGCTTCCATGGCCCACATGTCCTTCCAGCTGATCTTCCTCCTCTCCACACTATCCCACCTTGCCCACTGTCCCTGTTTGCCCAAAGCCTCCTCTCCCTTGCTGAACAAAGCCCACAATGTCAGCATATTTGAGGGCTGCTGTTGCTTCCTCCACTGCTTTGGCTGGTCTCCATTTGCGCCCAGTGGTTAAGGTTGGTGCATTGCTGCTCACCAGTGTGTCTCTGGATTCATTCAGTGTCATCTGGAGTCTTGTTTTTGCACACTTGAACTCCTCTGTGAGACTGGCAGCTTGAGGATGCTATCTCCGTAGAGGCCTATGGTGGTAAGGCATCGTGGGACTCCAAGCCATTTCTTGATGTAGCCTGTGACTGTTCTTTCCAACTTCTCTATAGTTGAGATTGGTACCTCATAAACTGCGAGGGGTAGGAGTCCAAACTGCAAGCACCAGGTCTTTAGCTTTCCAGGCAGTTGGGTGTTGTCAATGGACTGTAGGCCACTGCTGATGTCCTTGCGCAATTGTTGCACCTGGTCTTTGTCCTTCAGGCTTGCATCATACCACCTCCCAAGGCTTTTTACAGGCTGCTCAGACACTGTAGGGATTGGGTCTTCTACGATGAAGAATTTCATGTCAGAGAGCACTCCCTTCACAATTGTGATGCTTCGTGACTTGGATGGTTTGATCTTCATACGGGCCCAACTGATGTTCTCTTCCAGCTTTCTGAGCAGCCTCCTGGTGCATGGAACGGTGGTGGTCAACATTGTAATGTCATCCATGTAAGCTCTGAGCGGAGGGAGGCGCCGACCAAAGTCATCGTGAATGCCAGAGGTGAGATAGTGCATCCTGCCATGATGCCTACCTCTAGGCGCTGCCAAGAGGTGGTAAAGTCAGCGGTGTTGAAGCAGAACTGCACGTCCTGGAAGTAAGATTTAACCAAGGCTGTGATGGTGTCTGGAATGTGGAAGAATTCAAAGGCAGACCACAGGAGTTCATGGGGCACTGAGCCAAAGGCATTGGCGAGGTCCAGAAAGACTACATGGAGGTCCCTTCTCTCCACCTTTGCCGCTTGGATCTGGTGCCAGATCATGCTAGAATGTTCTGAACACCCGGAGAATCCTGATATTCCAGCCTTCTGTACAGATGTGTCGATGTACTCGTTCCTTCGCAGATACTCGCCCATCCTCTGTGCAATGACACTAAAGAAGATTTTGCCCTCAACATTTAGTAGGGAGATTGGACGGAATTGGCCGATGTTCACTGCATCCTTCTCCTTTGGGATGAGGACTCCACCTGCCCTACGCCACACTTTAGGCACAATCTTCTTCTGCCATGTTGTTCTCAAAAGCTTCCAGAGGAACCTCAGGACATCTGGTGCATTCTTGTATACCTTGTATGGGACTCCATTTGGCCCCGGGGCTGATGCTGTTCTTGCTCAACGCACTGTGTTCTCCACCTCTTTCCATGTTGGAGAGCCAGTCGGAATGTGATGTTCAGGGGGGTCAATTGGTGGGATATCTGAAGGAATGGACATATGTTCATATCGCCTTGGGTCAGAGTGTGTTGCCTTCAGATGAGCCTCCAGATCAACCTTGTTTTTAGAGCTCCACTTTTCTCCTTTGTGAAGACACTTTTAGGAACTTGAAGGGATCTTTATAGAACCGTGTTCTAGTTTGTTCCTTCTTCCTTCTACGTTTCCGTAGGTTCTCTGCTCTGTGGAGGGATGCCAGTCGAGTTTTAATGTCGACCTGAAGCGCATTTATACCTTCCCTTTCCACTCCCAAGGCTTTTTCCACCGTCTCCTAAGTTGTCTTATTTCTAAGACCAGGCGCTTGATCTCCTGCTGCCTCCTGGAAACGGGTGCGGTTGGGACCTTTTTCCCACCTGACCTTTCTTGCACTCCAAAGCATTCTGACCCATATTGGTAGATGATATCCCCCATTCGCTCCAACTTCTTTTTCACTGTCCCTCGGAGTTGCTCGAGAGACAGGGTCAGATCAGTGTTGATCGTTTCCCACAGCTTTTTATCCACAGCACCAGGCCACTTTACATGCAGCTTATGCCCTGCCAGCCTACTCTAAACTGCAGGTCTAGGAGGTTGGGTCGGTTCTACCGCACTTGTCATCACCTCTGTGTTTGCTTCCTCCACGACAGTGGTATTGATGTACTGCAAGCTATGGTTTGCGTCCAGTTGCTGTACTTCATTCGACTGATTTGATTCCTTTCCCAGAAGGGAATCTATGCGAGGCCTCTTACTTTTACTATATAAATGTTTTTCTTCAGGGAAAGAGATGAAGATTGGAGAAGAGTTGGATTTCTCCTCAGCCCAGAGAACGGCAAGTACATTTATATTGAATATTATATTATTATGATAAAATTATCTCATATTGATTAAATAGGTCAAGCAAAGGTCAGAGATCTTACACCCAGCTGCATGGAAAACCTTATCTCACAATTGGTACATATCGTATTTCCACCAATATACTCCTTTTGGCTGTCATGTGCATACCAACTAAGCATAATGTATTTGCATATGACCTGCAAAGTGTGCACAGGATGGGATCACAGCTGTCAGATTGTCATTGGCAGATCAATCAGTCAGCATGACAACTGGACAAACTGTAGTGTTAGTCTGTTGTGTTTAATGGGATCCAGAAAAACAGCATCAAATAATCACAATCTATAACATACAAAATGAACACGGCATTATATCTGCCGCTATTTCCTCCCTTGATTCCTCACATCAGGTTCTGTAAATCTCTATGGTACCTTAATGAGGTTTCATGTGATTCTAACCTCTTTGTTTCTCCCTTTTGCCTGGTATTTCATTCTCCCTTGAAGAAGCGGACGGATGACAATACTGATCATGGCATGGCACCTGGCATGAATGAAATCATGTCAGCCCTTCAAGGTTGGTGTTCAGATTGGAATTAGAGGGGTTGACATATCAGAGTATATTTATTAAACAGTGATTCAGGGTGTTACCACATTATTGTCCTGTACTGAACATAAGTACCATTACGTTGACTGACTAACAAAACAAGATTCAAGATTCATTCAAGATTCAAGTAAACTTTATTGTCAGTTTTCATGAATGTACAGGCCATACACAAGAACCGAAATGTCGTTTCCCTCAATCCCTGGTGCAAGACAGCATGCAATATAAATATAATATATAAAAATATAAGTATAAAAAAAATAAGAATAAAAATAAAAATACTAAGGTGGTCGCGAGTGCAATAAAACAGTAAATAGTAAAATGTGCAAATTGAGAACAGTAAACAGTAAACAGTAAGAGGTGCATTATGGGGGTAATGATAGTAATAGTAATAAATAAATGAACAGTATGGATGTTATGAACAGTATGGACAGTATAAACAGTTTTAAACAGTGTATAAAAAGTATAAACAGTACTATGAACAGTTATTTAACAGTGTATAAAAAGTATAAACAGTACTATGAACAGTTATTTAACAGATTTATATACGGACTAAAGTGCAAAGTGTAAAGTGGCTGTGCATGGTGGAGGAGGGAGGTGGGGCTGTACCTGGTGGAAGGGGGTGGTGGGGCTGTGCATGGTAGTAGGGGGTGGAGGTGGAGGGGGCTGTGCATGGTGGTAGGGGGTGGTGGGGCTGTGCATGATGGTAGGTGGTAGGGGTGGTGGGGCTGTGCATGGTGGTGAGCAGGGTGTGGTGGTAGATGGGTGGGGGGTTAAAGTCCAGGGGGAGAGAGGTTGTGTGCAGGTGTCCGGGGTTGAATGAGTGTGTGTGTGTGTGTGTGTGTGTGTGTGTGTGGGGAGGGGGGGGGGGGGGGGGGGGGGCTGGGAATGGGAATGGGAGTGGTGGGAGGGGGAGAATGGGTGGAGGTTGATGTCAGCGTCGAATGTTTGTGCGGGCAGAGAGCAGAGAAAGAAGGGGGGTCAGTGCTGAGTGGGAGTTCAGCATCCTGACCGCCTGGTGGATGAAGCTGTCCTTCAGTCTGCTGGTCCTTGCCTTGAGACTCCTCATCCTCCTACCAGAGGGCAGGAGGTTGAAGAGGCAGTGAGAGGGGTGGGTGGAGTCACCCGCAATGCTGAGTGCTTTGCGGGACAGGCGTGTGTTGTAGATGTCCTGCAGGGAGGGGAGGGGAGCACCGACGATCTTCTCAGCTGCTCTCACTATGTGCTGCAGGGTCTTCCTACAGGATGCAGTGCAGCCGCCGTACCACACAGTGATGCAGCTGGTCAGGATGCTCTCGGTGGTTCCCCGGTAGAAGTAGTACATGATGGGGGCGGGTGCTCTCGCTCTCCGAAGTTTGCGGAGAAAGTAGAGGCGCTGCTGAGCTTTGCCGGCCAGTGTTGTGGTGTTGCAGTTCCAGGAGAGGTCCTCAGTGAGATGCACCCCCAGGAACTTGGTGCTGCTCTCTCTCTCCACAGCAGCACCGTCGATGGTCAGTGGGGGGTGCTGGACGGAGGCTCTACGGAAGTCGACAACAATCTCCTTCGTCTTCTGCACGTTGAGAGAGAGATTGTTGTCCCTGCACCACACGGCCAGCTGGCTCACCTCTTCCCTGTAGTTTGACTCATCGTTGTGGTTGATGAGTCCCACCACAGTCGTGTCATCCGCAAACTTGACGAAGAGGTTGTTGTTGAAGGATGGAGTGCAGTCGTGGGTCAGCAGGGTGAAGAGAAGGGGGCTCAGCACGCATCCTTGGGGAGCCCCTGTGTTCAGCATGATTGTGCTGGATGCGTTCCTGCCGACCCTGACTGCCTGCGGTCTTCCGGTCAGGAAGTCCAACAACCAGTTACACAGTGAGGTCTGTAGTCCTAGACAGTCCAGCTTCCTGATCAGCTGCTGAGGGATGATCGTGTTGAAGGCTGAACTAAAGTCAAGGAACAGCATCCTCACATACGAGTCCTTGGTCTCCAGGTGGGTGAGGGCTGAGTGGAGGACGGTGGAGATTGCATCATCGGTCAACCTGTTGGCCCGATATGCAAACTGGTATGGGTCCAGTGAAGGTGGGAGGATGGATTTGATGTGTTGCATGACCAGCCGCTCGAAGCACTTCATGATGATGGGGGTCAGTGCAACGGGGCGGTAGTCGTTGAAGCAGGATGGAGAGGCCTTCTTCGGAACCGGGATGATGGTGGTGCTCTTGAAGCAAGTGGGGACAACAGCTTGGCTCAGGGAGGTGTTGAACATGTCTGTGAGGACATCTGTGAGCTCCTCTGAACATTCCTTCAGCACACGACCAGGAATGTTGTCAGGCCCTGCAGCCTTGCGAGCGTTGATCCTGGAGAGGGATCTCCTCACACTGGCTGGCGAGAGGCATAACACCTGGTCATCTGCAGGGGGTGGTGACTTCTGTGCAGGGGTGCTGTTGTCTTCTTCAAACCGTCCGAATAAGTTGTTTAGATCGTTCAGCAGAGTGGTGTCACTGTCACAGGTCTGTGGTCGGGGTTTATAGTCCGTGATGGTCTGTATCCCCTGCCACAGGCTCCTAGTGTCTCTGCTGTCACTGAAGTGTTCGGATATCCTGGCACTGTACTACCTCTTAGCTAGCTTGATGCCCCGGATCAGGTTGGCTCTCGCTGATCTCAGGCCAACCTCATCACCTGCTCTAAAAGCAGCATCCCGGGCTCTCAGTAAACCACGGACTTCCCCCGTCAGCCATGGTTTCTGGTTGGCCCGTACTGTGATGGTCTTGGTGTCTGTGACATAATCAATGCATTTGCTGATGTAGGCAGTAACAGTGTCCGAATACTCCTGGATATTGGTGTGTTGGTTGTAGGTGGCTGCCTGCTTAAACATGGCCCAGTCAGTGGTGTTAAAGCAGTCCTGTAGTGCTGAGGAAGCACCCTCTGGCCACACCCGTACCTGCTTCTGGACTGGTCTGGTGACTTTGACCTTAGGCCTGTATGCTGGCATTAGCATAACAGTACTGTGGTCTGAAGCGCCAAGGTGGGGGAGGGGTGAGGCCTTGTATGCTCCTCGCTGTGTGGTGTAGACAAGGTCTAGAGTGTTATTTCCTCGTGTAGGAAAGTCTATGTGCTGGTACACATGAGGAAACACTGTCTTAAGGTTGGCATGGTTGAAATCCCCAGCTACAATGAGGAATCCGTCCGGGTGGGCTGTCTGCTGGTCACAGATGGCGCTATACAGTTCACTCAGTGCTTTGTCTCGATCATTGTTGTTGCCGCTGGGAGGGATGTAAACAGCCACTAGCAGAATGGCAGAAAGCTCCCTCGGTAGATAGAAAGGCCGGCACTTAATGATCATAAACCCCGCAAGGGGTGAACAATGTCTACAAACTACCACAGCGTCCTGGCACCAAGCATCCCTGATATAAACACAGACTCCGGGTCTTACCGTAGTTGAGTGCTCTGTCCGCTCGGTAGCATATTAGCTGGTCGAGCTGAATGGCGGAGTCCGGTATGTTGTTGTTTAGCCATGTTTCCGTGAATACGAAAACACAGCACTCTCTCACAGTCCGCTGGGATGATCTAAGAAGGTGTAGCTCATCCAGTTTTTTGTCCAAGGAGCGTACATTGGCGAGTACGATGGACGGTATAGCCGGCTTGTTAGGATTAGCCGCTAGCCTCGCCCGGATACCTCCGCGCTTCCCCCGCTTCTGCCTCCTCTCGCACCGCCTGCGGCGCTTCCTCTGCGGGTGCGCTGCAGTAGTGGGGGTCGGTGTCGAAGTGGGCCACCGGAGTAGTCCGAGATCGTGTAGCTCCTTGGCGAGTGCCGGGTTTAGTCCGTGAATAGCGTGGTTTCTGATGTTGAAAAGAGTCCCACGGCTGTATGTCCGCCTTGGGACGGGCAAACGCGACGAAAATACAAAATCACTCGGGCACACCGACGAAGACAAACATGTATGCACCACATCTTCGGGACAGAGAGGGGCCGCTGCGTCCGTACGCGCCGCCATCCGGAAGTTAAGTGGGAAAACAAATGTTTTCCCACTTATTGTTACATTCACCTAGACCTGCCATAAATGATTAAATTAATCAGGGAGCTTGTGGAGTGTGTCCGGGCATTGACGTCCTCGTTCGGGGAGAACCCTTCATCTGCAACGTTACCTTCTGTGGACAGTGAAATTGAAATGGTATGTTATAATTGAGGGATGAACGTGTGTATTCATTGCTTGATAGTTCATTCACAAAGTATTCTATATTTGCACTATGGACCTTTTGTCTTTGGCAGAATCATCCTGTGTTGGTAATTAGGACAGCAATATAGTAATGGGATTTTTACTTGCACTGTCTCAAATTTTAGGGGCAAAATGCAACCATTTAGGAGCAATCTCGAGCCCTGGTTTAGATGTACTAGCAGTGTTTCCAAGTAAAGATTTAATTAAGCACATTTATTCCTCATAAGAAGGTATAGTTAATCTGTCTAATTTGTCCTCTCTTTGTCTCCCATATGCAGCACCCCTTGGCAGGCAGCACAGTGACTGTTTCAAAAAGGGCCTTCCTGCGGCTGAATAGATCTCGCATGAATATTTTTGCCCAGGAGCTGGCTGTGCTGGTATTCACCAAGGAGGGCTTTGCACAGTCCACCCTAACTGGAAAGTCTGGCAGGGGGGGGGGGGGGGGGGGGGGGGGGGGGGCACAAAAAACACAGCTTGATGTTGCCAAAGTGCAGGCTATTACAGGTATGTAATTGTTTTGAGTTACATGCAGTCTGTTTAAAAGCTTCTGTGATTTCTATAGCAGCTTTATCACACGGAAACAGACAACCAGTTATTATTAAATACATGTTGGAGTATGTACTGGTAGCAATATTGGTATATCATACTATACTACAATTTCTCACACTTTCCTGATGTACTGTTGAAAAATATGATGAACATGCTTCGTGACTTACATCTCTTCTCTGTTCGATTAACAGATGCTGTTCTTCTGGAGTTTCCACAGACAAGTGTCTCTGATGTGTGCATGGCCATCAGACGAAAGTGTAACAATGAGCAGTTCAGCCAAAAAAAGGAACATAATGTGTGGGAAGGGTTGGGGGTGAAATAGCAAGAAATGTTTTTTTTTTTTTAATGTATTCTTCAGTGTTTTTTTTAAGTTTGTCTGTAATGTTTAGTTCTGCTACCTGAAATGGACCTATTTCTAGGTGTACTAAAGTACCAATATTTGAAAATATGTTGTAAGTTGTATAATGACAATCCATATTTAAATGTTGAGTATGAGTAAAGTAAGTAAAGTGTGGCCTGTGGGTTTGGGCCTCTTATTTTCTCCCTCTATCTCTCTTTCCTCGTATCTCTGACGTCACTTGTTAGGGGTGGGACAGGTTAGCAATTAACAGCAGGCAGGTGTAAAGACACCTGGGGTCCTCATGCCCGTAGCCGTATAATGTAGCTAGCTGCAAATGGGTTGGAGTGCAGCAGCGTTTTCATGGTGTGGTTCGCAGTGCAAGGTATGTCTCGAGTTTCTTGCGGGATTACTATAATGGCTATTTGGGGTCAGTACACTGGAGTAGGTTTTAATTGTCTTTTCGATTGGTTAGTGTGTTGCTGAGGGCTATCAAACTGTGCACTGTGTGACCGATACCGGTGTGGATTGCTTAGAGTGACGAACCTGCATCAGGTACACTTTTATCCCAGCTGCTTGTTATTTAGTGTATTTGGTGTTTGGATTGTAATGAGGTTCAATTATTATATTTTTGCCAGCGTACAGCGTCCTTGGTGGGAGCGGGAACACTGCCTACTCACCCATTGTTAGACTGCAAAAAAAAAGGTATGTTTTCTGTATATGATGTGTTTAGACAAAGCTAACATGAAACTCATAATTGTTTTATTGTCCTTACTGAAAGTGGCAGTAGCTTATTTTCTTTGGGAAGTGCTATGATTCATGTTTAGCTAGTAGGCGCTGTATTAATCGTGTGTGGCGGGGTAAATAGATTGCCTAGGACGTACAGAGCACTCAACTGGGTCTCTCGTTATTTTGTTTATTTGTTTCTTTAGACGCTACAGCCAATCCGACGGTCGGCTGCTGTTCTCTTAAAAGTACAAATGCGTATGTGATATAATGTAATGTGTGAATGTACAGGTGCTGCTTTTCAAGACACTTTCAAGACACTTTTCGTGTATTACCGTGATTTGCGTTGCTCCCCTTTTCTTTTTTTTTTCTTTTTTTTTCTTTCCCCATAGCCGGTGGACTGTAAGAGAGTTGTGCTTGTGAACAGTTGTGACCACCGGTTAGCGGGGCCCCCTTTTTCAGTTAAATTACATTTTCCCTTTGTTATTTTTGTTTGTCACCCCCTTTTTTTTGTTAGAGAAGGTAATTAGAATCATTTTGCTTTAGAAAATATTGTTTACTTACAATTGTCTTCATTTTCAACTGGCCTTTGTCCGTGTCTTGTGAATGGGTTACATATTAGTTAGTCTTCGTCTGCCCTCTATGTCTTCATGGGCTGGTCAGCCAGGTATATGTAACCCTTCAGTGTTTCATTTAGGAGGTTGGTTCTTTTGAGTTCAGTCATGCTTTGTTCAGCTCCTTAGTTTATTTTCAGTTCTGTTATTTTGACCTCTTTTATAGGCCTAGAACTCTTTGGTTGAATGTAGTCTTTATTTTCATTTTGTTTCCTGACATTTAAGTGCAGAAAAAAAATAAATAAATTTAACTTGGACTTGGAAACACTGTCTCTCTCTCTGCTTGCCGCCGGCTTCCCACAGTGCACATTTAAACACAGCTTTCACTGACCAAAGTGCTGTACAGGGTAGCCTAAGATAAAGAAATAAAGCAAAAAGATCACAGATCAACAATAACAGCAGTAGACAATAACACAGGCGACACGTACAGGGTTACAGACAGGACAAGAGGCAGGGAGTTTAAGGGGCTGGGAAGGATAAAGTAAAAAGATGGGTTTTGAGCCTAGACTTAAAAACACAGATGGAGGGAGCATTTTTAATGTCCAGGGGCAATTTGTTCCACAGCCGTGGCGCTGCAACTGCAAAGGCTCGGTCACCTTTTTGTTTGAGCCTTGACCGCGGCACGTGGAGGAGAGCTTTGTCATTTGACCTGAGAGACCTGGGGGCTTGGTGCAGATGGAGGAGGTCAGTGATGTAGCTAGGGGCCAGCCCATTAAGAGCTTTAAAAACAATTAAAAGTACCTTGAACTGGACTCTAACATGTATAGGGAGCCAATGCAAGGAAGCCAGGACTGGAGTAATGTGGTTGTGTTTCTTTGTACCTGTCAGTAGTCTAGCAGCTGCATTTTGGACCATCTGGAGTCGATTTAGTAGGGACTGGGGGAGGCCTAGGTATAAGGAGTTACAATAGTCCAGCCGTGATGTAATAAAGGCGTGGATGACTTGTTCTAGATCTTTGAATGAAAGGGAAGGCTTAATTTTGGCAATCACCCGTAGTTGGTAAAAACTACTTTTGACAACAGCACAGATTTGCTTGTCAAAACAAAGGTCTGAGTCAAGAATGACACCTAGGTCTCTAGCATGGGACTTGACATATGGGGCAAGGTGATCCAGTTTACTGACAAGTGTGTGTCTTGATTTAGGAGGGCCAAAAATCATAACCTCCGTTTTGTCGCTGTTAAGCTGGAGGAAGTTGTTTGCATCCACCCTTTAATATCATCCAGGCAGTCCAGGAGAGGCTGCAGAGAGTCCCTAGACTTCAGTGGGAGATATAGTTGTGAGTCGTCTGCATAGAAATTAAATGAGGTGTTATGGTTCCTGATAATGTTACCTTGTGGGAGCATATACAGACAGAAGAGGACAGGTCCAAGGATAGACCCTTGGGGGACACTGTAGGGGACAGGGGCAGTGGATGAGAAGAACTGACTGAGAGATACTGAGAAAGTCCTATGCTTTAGATAAGAGCTGAACCATTGGAGGGCTGTGCCTTTAATGCCAACCCACTGTTCAAGGCGGGTCAGAAGAATGTTATGGTCCACTGTATCAAAAGCGGCACTAAGGTCCAATAAAACCAAGATAGCACTGTCACCTGAGTCTAATGTGAGTAACAGATCATTTGTCACTTTTAGCAAAGCTGTTTCGGTGCTGTGACTAGCTTTAAAACCTGACTGAGAAGGTTCCAGTAACTCATTTAAGTCTTAAAAGGGTTGCAGTTGTAACAGGACAACCTTTTCCAACACTTTTGAGATAAAGGGGAGCTTGGAAATGGGGCGATAGTTTTTTAGACACTTGGTATCCAGGTTAGGTTTTTTAAGCAGAGGCTGGACAACCGCATGCTTAAAACATGAAGGGACAATGCCAACAGCTAGGCAGGAGTTAACGATGGTTTGAATGCTGGGGCCAACAGTATCAAAGCTATCCTGATACGGGAGGGGACAACATCATGAGGGGAAGATGTGGGTTTCATATGCAGCACTATGTCCCTCAACTCTATTAAAGAGACCTGTTGGAACCTGTTAAAAGTTACTGTAGTACCAGAGCAACCAGGTGAGGTGTCGTTTGGGGAGGGGTTAAACAAGGATCTAATGTTTTCAATTTTGTCAGTGAAAAACTTTAAGAATTTCTCGCAGATGGCAGTGGATGCTTCAGCCTCTGGAGATAAGCGGGGGTTGATGATAGAGTTTATGGTTCCAAAAAGAATTTGGGGTCTATGAGAGTTCTTATTTATAATGTCTGCGAAATATTTGGCTCTGGCTTTTTTGGCTACTGGTTGATAAGTCACCAATGTATTATTAAAAATTTCGAAGGAGACAGTGAGATGGTTTTTCTTCCACCTTCTTTCAGCTATTCGACAGGCCTGTCTAAGAGAGCGGGTGGGTTCATCCACTGTTGGGAAGTGAGCTAAGGATAGTTTAGGATAGAGTTTAGGATATCTGAACAGGAGGAATAGAAGAGGGAGATTAATTCATCTGGGTTTGAGGAAAGCCCATCAGCAGTTGAAAAGGCAGATTTCGGGAACATTTCAGAAAACTGGATTGAAGTAAGGGAGTTAATATAGCGGGAGAAGTGGCCTGAGGTTCTATTTGTGCTCAGGGGATTAGATAAAGTTATATCAAACACGATGGGCTTATGATCAGAGAAAGATGCGTCCTCAATGTTTATGTCATTGATCAAAACTCCAAAAGACAGAATAAGATCGAGAGTATGACCTAGTACATGAGTGGCTTTGTTTATGTGCTGGAGAAAACTGAAGGAATCCAGGAGATGACAGAAGTCGCTGACCATGGGTTGGCCTGGACAACAGACATGTCTATTAAAATCACCCAGTATCAGCAAACGGTCATATAATGGTACAAATCCCGATAAAAAGTCAGAGAATTCACTAATAAAGTCCTTGTCTGGCTTAGGAGGTCGGTGGACTAAGACGCAGACCAACGGAGTTGTGGTGGATTCTATTTTAACGCACTGTAGCTCAAAGCTAGAGTAAGTCCCAACAGAAAGTGTCCGTACCTTCATTCGGTTTTTAAAAACCAGAGCTAATCCACCTCCTCTTCCAACGCATCTGGGAGTGCTGATGAAGGAGCAGTTTGTTGGACAGAGTTCACCAAAAACAGATGTCTCACCGGGTCCAGTGCCAATCCAACTCTCGGTTAAAAACAGTAGATCCAAATCCCGTGAAAAAGTCGCTTAAGATGAAAGTCTTGTTTAGCACAGACCTGCTATTAACCAGAGCTGCTTTCGCGGAAATAATAGAAGCTGGTTGACATCGAGTGTATTCCAGAGGGCGAATATTGTGGAGATTTATCCCATCGCTTCGGACGCGCGGTCTCGGCTGAGCAGGGCCGTCGGACAGCAGGGTCGGGTGTGGAGTGACGGATAGATGGCAGGAGTACCTGAAATCGCGCGAACGCCGGGCCAGGTATGGGTCACTGCGACATGCGTAGACATCGGAGATCTGGCGGGACCACGGCTGCGCATGGAGGACACCCACTCCTCTCCTGATTCTCACCCGGACGCCGCCGCAAATTCCCCCCTCCTACGCCGCTTCCTGCGGCAGGAGACACAGCAGGGAAGTCGGCGAACACAATCCGCAGAAAAGTGGATGAATCTGGGATGACAGCTGTTGTGCGGAGCTGGAGGACAGTCACCAGTTCTAAACTGGAGTATGTTTCTGATGCTCATCAAGGTTTGACGGTCATAAGTCCAAGTTGCTGCTTCGGAGTAATGCCAGAGAAACAGTAGGAAATAGACGAACAGACAGGAACGGTAAGACACCGATCGGACAGGTATGAGCTGACGGCAGGCCGATAAACACAATGGCGCCATCTTGCGCAACCCAACCTGTGGTCACAAGCTTCAATACATTGGCTAATGTACCATCAGCCTTTAAAACTGCTATTGTCAGACCAACGCTGAAAAAACCTGGATTGGATTCTAATAACTTCAATAATTACAGGCCTATATCCAACTTGCCTTTTATCTCCAAAGTGCTTGAGAAAATAGTGGCGACTCAACTCCAGGATCACCTGAAGGACAATGATCTCTTTGAACCATTCCAGTCTGGATTTCGTCCAATGCACAGCACTGAAACGGCCATGATTAAGATTACCAATGATCTCCTCTGTGCAGCTGATGATGGACTTATTTCCATCCAGATTCTCCTTGATCTCAGTGCAGCCTTTGATACCATCTCTCACCATCTTCTGCTGGAGCGTCTAGCTGATATCGGAGTGCGTGGCAGTGCTCACCAGTGGTTCACCTCCTATCTCTCTGGAAGGACACAGTGCGTACAAATGCTGAGCTACAAATCTGAGAGTACTGCTGTGACAAGAGCGGTGCCCCAGGGGTCTGTGTTAGGCCCTCCGTTGTTCATCATCTACCTTCTCCCACTTGGCACTATCCTCAGACGACATGGTGCTCAATTTCACTGCTATGCTGATGACACCCAGCTCTACTTTTCAACCAAACCTACTGCCACTCTTCCGCCAGCTGTACTTACTGCCTGCCTCCATGACATCAACGTATGGATGACACAAAATTACCTGAAGCTGAATAGCAGTAAGACTGAGCTGCTAGTGGTTGGCTCCAAATCAGCGCTTGCTAAGATGGAACCTTTCGCCATTTGTGTTGATGGCAGCACCATCCCTTGCTCCAAACAGGTCAAGAGCCTTGGTGTCATACTGGACAAAACAATGTCATTCAGTGCACACATCAACAACACATCTAGAAGTGCCTTTTTTCATCTAAGGAACATTGCACGGCTTCGCCCAGTGCTCACCCAGCAGAATGCAGAAGTCCTTGTCAATGCATATGTGACTTCCCGCCTTGACTACTGTAATTCCGTTCTATCTGGAATCCCAAATAAGCTACTCCACCGGCTCCAACTCATCCAGAATTCTGCAGCAAGGATTATAACATGCTCCAAATCCACTGACCATATAACACCATTGCTCATGCAATTACACTGGCTTCCAGTTGCCTACAGAATTCAGTTCAAGGTCCTGCTCCTGGCATATAAGTCCCTTCATAACAACGCCCCTACCTACCTCACTGACCTCCTGGAAGCTTACACTCCTGCCCGCTCACTGAGATCCTCCTCAGCAGGCCTGCTGCATGTCCCTAAAATAAACCTCAGCACTATGGGAGAGAGGGCTTTCAGCTACATCGCCCCCAAGCTGTGGAATTCACTGCCAGACTGCATCAGACACTCCGACTCAATGACTGACTTTAAAAGTAGTCTGAAAACTTTTTTCTTCAAGAAAGCTTATGGACTGACTGAATGATGATATTTTTCATTTTTCATTTTTATTTTCATTTTTATGAGATTTTTACAACCTTGTGAAGTGACCTTGGGTGTTTTGAAAGGTGCTTTAAATAAAATGTATTATTATTATTATTATTATTATTTGTGCTCAGGGGATTAGATAAAGTGATATCAAACACGATACGACACAAGAATAAGATCGAGAGTATGACCTAGTACATGAGTGGCTTTGTTTATGTGATGGATAAAACTGAAGGAATCTAGGAGATGACAGAAATCGCTGACCATGGGTCGGCCTGGACAATAGACATGTATATTAAAATCACCCAGTATCAGCAAACGGTCATATAATGGTACAAATCCCGATAAAAAGTCAGAGAATTCACTAATAAAGTCCTTGTCTGGCTTAGGAGGTCGGTAGACTAAGACGCAGACCAACGGAGTTGTGGTGGATTCTATTTTAACGCACTGTAGCTCAAAGCTAGAGTAAGTCCCAACAGAACGTGTCCGTACCTTCATTCGGTTTTTAAAAACCAGAGCTACTCCAACTCCTCTTCCAACGCATCTCGGAGTGCTGATGAAGGAGCAGTTTGTTGGACAGAGTTCACCAAAAACAGATGACTCACCGGGTCCAGTGCCAATCCAAGTCTTGGTTAAAAACAGTAGATCCTAATCATGTCCCGTGAAAAAGTCGCTAAAGATGAAAGTCTTGTTTAGCACAGACCTGCTATTAACCAGAGCCGCTTTCGCAGAAAGAATAGAAGCCGGTTGACATCGAGTGTATTCCAGAGGGCGAATATTGTGGAGATTTCGGACGCGCGGTCTCAGCTGAGCAGGGCCGTCGGACAGCAGGGTCGGGTAAAATCGCGCTAACGCCGGGCCAGGTACAGGTCACTGCGACATGCGTAGACATCAGAGATCTGGCAGGCCCATGGCTGCGCATGGAGGACACTCACTCCTTTCCTGATTCTCACCCGGACGCCGCCACCAATTCCCCTCTTCCTACGCCGTTTCCTGCGGTAGGAGATACAGCAGGGAAGCCGGCGAACACAATCCGCAGAAAAGTGGATGAATCTGGGATGACAGCTGTTGTGCGGAGCTGGAGGACAGTCATCAGTTTTAAACTCGAGTATGTTTCTGATGCTCATCAAGGTTTGACGGTCATAAGTCCAAGTTGCTGCTTCGGAGTAATGCCAGAGAAACAGTAGGGAATAGACGAACAGACAGGACAGGTAAGACACCGATCGGACAGGTATGAGCTGAGATGAGATAGTATGAGATAGTACAAGTTGTTGTTATTTGTAATGTACTATGGTTCAAATATATTAAAGTATATTTTTTCATCTGCATGGAAGTAGCCCCACAAGTCTTTCAGCCTTTAGTATACTGGTTATACATTTGCGAGAATGTGCAAGGGAGAAAGTAGTATAGCAAAGTAATGATAAAGTATATTGACTATTAACTGCAAAGTATGCTTTTTTAGTAATTGGAATAAGCCAAAAGTATAATTTAAGCATATTATTACCACAGTAAGAATATATTAAAAGTATAAAGCTTATAAACTTCTAAGACACTACAAGTACATTTAAAGTTAACTAAGCATATACTAGTACATATAAACGCATATACTTAATGTATATGTAACGGGTACCGCAGTAGCGGCACCGTGCTAGCAGATAGTACTCCTGAAAATCAGGAAAGAAGAATGAGACAGGGCAACAGCGTCTTGATATGTCCGAAGTCTCTGGAGTTATGTTTATTTCACATTTTCTTTCAGTAAGTGCATTTGTTTCATTAATCATCTTTACGTTAAATGTTCACATTAGA
Organism: Urophycis tenuis; assembly: GCA_036785325.1. NCBI lineage: Eukaryota > Metazoa > Chordata > Actinopteri > Gadiformes > Phycidae > Urophycis > Urophycis tenuis. Next base: position 2,331,220 of record JAXIVH010000049.1, on the reverse strand, counting down.
ATGAGTTCTAATTGCAATATTCATACAAAATCCCACAGCAATATATTGTATACAATATTAAACACATGTTCTCATATTCCTTTGTCTCTCTCTTTTACACTGTGCTTAATATCCAATACATAAATCATGGTCTAATTAACCAAATAACAAATCAAATTACATTCATTGGCTTTTAAGGATCAGATATCAGGTATCAGGATGTGACAATACATGTCATTATAATCCGTACTAATTTAACACTTCACTGTATCAAATGCTCAGAGCCACTATTAACAACTTCGTTCCGTTAACTTCATACATGTAATGGTCACAGTAACTATTGACGATCTTAACAGAAACTCACATATACATTTGCACATTGGCTTAACAAAATGCTTCATGCGCAAGCCGCGCTAACGTTAACCCAAAGACTGATAGATTGAACAAAGCGGGAGAACACGTGTGTGCCACGATAGCAATCTGTACTATTAAAGTGAATGGATCAACGTCCTTTGCTAACTCCACTCGTTTAGCATTCCCATTTCAGGATATTAAACATAGACAAAACCACCTTCTTATCACAAAACTACTTGGCCAGAGTAGTTAACTAACATTCTAACATGGTTTCATACTATTTTAGTGTTGTGTAACACTTTACCAACCTGAAAATTAGGAAAGAAGAATGAGACAGGGCAACAGCGTCTTGATATGTCCGAAGTCTCTGGAGTTATGAGAATTTTCAAATAACGCACAGGGAAATCGCTACCATAGGTCTGCCCCCTGCTGGTATGGAACGAGTACAACAAGTCCATCTTACAAAGGAAATCACCCTTTTTAAATGATTACATTTTAGATGTATTTTCAGCAACACTTGTTACTCCAAAATAGAACTTGTATTCACAGAAAAATACATTTTAAATAAATTACAATTCACAAAACAAAGGTAACATTTTTGTGGACGTCACATATACAAAATATACTTTAAGTTGTTCCACTTTAGCACATAAAAGTACAATAAATACACTTCAAATTGAGCTTTTCCACAATTTAATTACAATTAAAATATATTTAGTACAAATGTAGTTGTTCCAAAATAGCATGCTTCAATTTAACTAATCATAAATACACTTGAAGTATAGCAATGTTTAGTGTGGCTTCAAGTATACAAAAGTATGCTAAATTGTAGTACACTTAGCACATTTATTTTTTATCTGGGTGAAGCTTGCCAGGTTGATTTATGTTTTGTAAATTGTATATTTTATAACATATTATTGAAAACCAACCATAATAATGGAGGCTGATAAAAATGATGGCAAAACAGTATCATCGGTTAATGCTTATAGTTTTATAATGACGTTTCCCCCCACCCCATTGCTGCTGGCTTCACAGCTACCAATGTACTTCTGGCGCATATTCTTGGCGCAAACTGGAACACAGTAACATATTTCCTTATGGAATCAAAATGCCTGGTTTAGCAAGGGAGCTGCGGCAACTAATTGAAGGAAGAAGTAAAAAGAATTTAAAGAAGCTCATAAAATGGTTGCAGAGGAGAGGACTGATTAAAAAAAGATGAAATGCAACTTTTGCCACCATAAAATGAAAATTTAACACAAGTGTCGTGGTGTGGATAAATGTGAATGGTAAGTGGTCTTTTTATCCATAGGCTATTTTTGTCACAGATAGATACATCTCGAATGAAATCCACTTATATTTTCTAAAGAAACTTAGGCTACTGGCCTACCTTTCTCGTTTCATATTTTGTACGAGGCTATGTGTAGGCATAGGCCTAGGCTAGAAGACTCATTTTTAATTGTCAGAAAAGCCTATATGATTTATATTTATGGGGGAAACATGTATAGGCCTACGCTACGAATTAAAAATTGAGATCAACCATGAATAACACAGGATATGTCGACATCGGGCCAAGCACAAAGGCGGCATTGCCAGGGAATCCATCCGACACCAGACAATCTTCAGCAAATCCAAGATGTGCCTTTTCAGCTGAATGAGGTTCTTATACATAGATATAAACATAGGCTACAGTAACAGCAGGTATATGATGGCCAATTAGATTTTTTTCTAGAAATATTCTGTTCCGCTACATAGGCTCAAGCAGGGCCTATACCCATAACAAGGCTTAGATATCAAATAGTCTTTTGGCATGATCTTTAGGATGCCGATGGACAATTAGCCACTTTTAAGTTCATCTTGAACATTCTGATCACAATAGGACAAGTACATTATAAATTCAGGTGTAAACAATTACCATGAATCATTATGTTTAATCATTCAAAGCCGACCCTTTGCCAAGATGAAGTCAAATGTGATCACATATCTAAAAAAATGAAGTAGACTATTCTAAATTAATCCTAGAGATCTAGAATGTTGGTACCTGCAAAATCTAGAAGTGATCAACAATTGTTGTGACTGTACATTTCAAAACAAGTGTAGGCTACAGCAATGTGTTGTCTGACCACAAGTGGTCTGATCACTGAAGATGTATTCTCAGGAGTCAGGGAAAAAATGGCCTGGTATTCTATTGACCCTGCTTCAGTTCTAGGATCCCTTTATCTGTCCATATACACTCAGATGACATTACAAGGCAATTGAGTCTGCATGTCTGTCATCTCTATCAATAATGTATCTGCACTAGATCTTTCCATCTAGTTACCTGCGCTCTCTTCCATATCTACCCGACTATCATCTATCCACGTACCTATGTCTATTCATCCACCCACATGTCTTCACTTACTCTCCTTTTCACTCTTTCTGTTTGTCTTTCTCCTCTCTCATTCTACCTTCCTCTTTCTCCCTCCTTGAGGTATATTTCATGTGTCCTAATTAATTAGCTGATCACTGTTTTGTCTACAATTATTATGCCATTTTTAACCATTACTATAATATTGTGTATCATCAGGTTTGCACAAGGCCTATGGTTAAGACCAGTGGCGGCTGGCCCATAGAGGGCGATAGGGCACCGCCCCCCCCTTGACCCACAATAAATAAATAAATAAAACTAATAATAATAAATTATACAAATTGTTAATATTTGTGTGTTTTAAATATGACTGTACCCAGTAATATGTGTAAAATATGATAGAAAATCATCCGTGCAAGATGTATGCTTTTCCTACACGTCCCGTGTCCCATGCTTCAACAGCTCTGGGGCGATGGAGAAATCGCCCCAAGGAGGCGGGTCTGTGTAACTGTTTAGCCAATTACTAATTTAAGATGTGAAAGCATGAAATAAAATTTGGCCAATCAGCGTCCTCAAATCCAAGCCGATATGGGCGATTACTTTATCGCCCCAAACAAGCGAATGCTCAGGTCAGGGCGAGTCTGTATATAGTTGTATATAGTTGACCTTAGTATTTTTTTAGTCCTTAATTTTCACTACCTATTAATCTGCTGATTATTTTCTTGATTGTTTAGTATATAAAATTTTTACCGTAATTTCATAGAGCCCAAAGTGACTACAAATTCAATTTCAAATGAGAAAATGGAAAGCTTGTGTTTGTGCAATATGTTGTTTATGTTTTAGAATGCCTCAACTTTTTAATTTTGGCATTCAATAATTATTGACTATTTCACGGAGCACTCGTTTCCTATAGTTTGTGTTCAATGTATTGGGATGATTACTGAAATTGACTGAATATGGCACAGCCCCACCTAGAATGGTCTTCACCAGCCGCCACTGGTTAAAGTGATGGTTTGGAGTAAAATTCAACCTGAGGTAATTTCCACCAATAATCCAGCCAAATACTCCCTCAGATGCATTTTTAGCGACGGTCAATATTGGTCAAGTTTAGGGGAATAAGACGAATGAATGGCTTAGTATTGGAGTGAACGGTACAGTGTGTATATGTCACGAGTTGCGGTGGAGTAGGACCCAGATGCAGAGAGGCGAGGCAGGCGAGAGTACTTTTGACTCTTGTAAATTACACCACTAATAATGATTGTTACCCAACTTCTGTAGTAGTACATATAGGATCTGTACTCAAAACGAGGGATTTGAAAGTTTGTAAGTACACCAGGAGGTTATTTAAAAGACCACTTTCCTGATAGCTTCAACTCTCTGCTGCTAACGCTACCGCTGTGTCGAAGTCACTTCCGTCTTTCCGGAAAAGTTCGTAAAAGTCCTCTTCAACTATGTACAAATAAAAGGGAATATAAAATCCAAACTATGGATTTGGGGACTGTCGTACACAACAAACAATGTACATAATATCAAGTATTAAATTATTTTAGTTGTCAATACATTTCAATGGAGTGTTGAATTCACTAACTTTTTCCTTACACTTGTGAGTTTTGAGGAGGACTTTTACAAACTTTTCCGGGAAGACGGAAGTGACGTCGATGCAGTGGTAGCGTTAGCAGCAGAGAGTTGAAGCTATCAGGAAAGTGCTCTTTTAAATAAACTCCTGGTGTACTTACAATCTTTCAAATGCCTCATTTTGTGAGTACAGACCCTATATGTACTACTACAGAAGTTGGGTAACAATCCATTCATTATTAGTGGGGTAATTTACGAGATATACACACTGTACCATTCACTCCAGTACTAAGCCATTCATTCGTCTTATTCCCCTAAACTTGACCAATATTGACCGTCGCAAAAAATGCATCTAAGGGGGTATTTGGCTGGATTATTGGTGGAAATTACCAGAATTTTACTCTGAACCATCACTTTAAGACAAGCCGACATGATAACCAACGACATTGCCGCAAGTTCAGCAACACTGACGAGAATGGCCAAACATATGACAAATGTCTGTGTTGAGGCTGTGGAACGAATGCAAAGGAAGATAATACAGAGGCTGGGAGGGTGAAGAGAGTTTGTGGCGAAAGATGACAGCCACTTCAGGCACAAAAGAAAAGTAAATGCAAACACAATACACATAATTTATTTTTCTTCTTTTTCTTATATTCCTCATCATCTTCCTCTTTCTCCTATTTTTATTACCAAAGAGTAAAATAATACTTATTTGTAATATCCATGTGTGCTTTTTTGACAGTATGGACGTGGCTGGAAAAGAAAAAAGTGGGTGTTTGGGATGCTCGGTGTGAAGCACAAAAGACGTCGACCTGTTCTACGTTTAGTGCCAAAAAGGACAAGATAAGAGCTGGTACCTCTCATCGTCCACCATACTAGAAGAGGGACTTCAGTTTTAAGTGATGAATGACGAGCCTATCGCCAGTTACTGCCTGCACTAGGGTATGATCATTACACAGTCAACCACAGTCAAGCATTCGTCAATTCAGATACAGGTTGCCACACTCAGCACATCGAGAGGGCCTGGCAGATCACCTTACACTAATTGAGTGGAATGAATGGCTCAAAAAAAAACATTGCAATGGTCCACTGGGTTGCCTGCTCCACGACATTGCCAATAAATATAAATAGAAGTTGTTCATTTTGATCTGATGTTTTCCATTACCAAATTTTCATTATCATTGTTTTGTCAACTTTCAGAACCATTTTGGTGAAACTTCAAAAAAACATTATGTTCACTGATGATTTGCACTCCAGTCATTGATTATGATTGCCATTTTTAGATAATTTACAAATTGTTTATTAACATATAGAAGACTAAGATGCAACTTCATAATAGCCATCCAAAAAGGTTTGATGCAGTCATTTCCCATCAATTAATTATAAAATTTACATTTTTAGATAGTTTAGAAATGATTTACTACCAAATAAAAGACTAAGACCCAACTTTATAATAGCCATCTGAAAAATAAATATTGTAATTGTTTTTCTAACTAACTGTTAATCAATAGAACACCATTTATAGTTCAATAGTTAATCAAACTATGTAATATGCATAGGTGTTACGTATATGGCTATGTAAAGGCCTACAATAAACATAATAATCATTAACAATAACTCAATATATGTCATGAGTCTGCTCCCTGCTCCACTAATTGGGTAATATTCCACCACACTCTGCCTGCTGCCACACCCCCCTCACACTCTAACCTATCAGGAAGCTCACCTGTTCATTGCTCCTAATCACTGCCACCTGCATCTTGTTACCAGCTTTTCTCAAAGTCAAAGTCAAAGTCAAATTTATTTGTATAGCACAATTTACAGACGGCTAAGCCGCACCAAAGTGCTTCACAGTAAAAAGTGCATAAGAATAAAAACAAGATCACAGAGCAAGACACAGAAAAAGATAAAAAGACAGAATAATAATAAAAAATAAGTAATTAAATAGAATAGAAAATAAAGGGGGGACCCTAACCGAACGCCAGTGAAAAGAGGTGCGTCTTAAGTAGGGATTTAAAACTATATATAGACTGGGCTGCCCGAATGTGGAGAGGGAGGCGGTTCCAAAGACTGGGGGCCGCTATGGCAAAGGCTCTGTCCCCTTTGGTTTTGAGCCTGGACCTGGGCACTTCCAGCAATAGTTGGTCAGCTGACCGTAGTGCTCTAGAGGGGATATGGTGGTGGAGGAGATCAGACAAGTACGGGGGGGCCAAACCATGGAGGGATTTGAATACAGTAAGTAGGAGTTTGAAATCGATGCGGTAGCGGATGGGGAGCCAGTGAAGTGATGCGAGAACCGGGGTGATATGATCACGTTTTTTTGTACAGGTGAGAAGTCGGGCAGCAGAGTTCTGAACCAACTGCAGGCGGCGGATCTGGGATTTGTCGATGCCAGTATATAGGGCATTGCAGTAGTCCAGTTGTGAAGAGATAAAGGCATGGATGACTCTCTCTAGAGCACTACGGGGCAGGTAGGCTTTGGTCTTTGCTAGGGTTCTTAGGTGGAAAAAGCTTTTTCTGACTACAGCACTAACCTGCTGTTCAAATTTGAAGGCACTGTCAAAGATAACGCCCAGGTTTCTGACCGAAGGCTTGATTTTTGAGGCAAGAAGGCCCAGGGCAAAGGTGGAAAAAGCTGGAGGAGTTTTGCCAAAGACAATTATCTCAGTCTTCTGTTCATTTAGGTTGAGGAAATTTGCACTCATCCATGCCTTGATGTCGGCCAGACAGTCAAGCAATGATTGTAGCGCAGCCTGACCATCAGCCTTTAGGGGGAGATATAGCTGAACGTCATCGGCAAAGCAGTGGAAGGAGATGGAGTGGCTGCGCAGGATTTCCCCTAAGGGTAGAATGTACAGCAGGAACAGGATAGGACCCAGTATAGAGCCTTGAGGGACCCCGCACGTGAGGGGGGCAGCAGAAGAGACATAGTCTCCGAGCTGTACAGAGAATGTCCTGTCGGCCAGATAGGACTGAAGGAGTTTTAGGGCTAAGCCTTTGTGTGTTCTGAGTGTCTATTTAAGGCACAGGCCTCAAGACATTCAGTGTCAGTTCATCTGCGATTCAGCATATTCCTGTTCGTTGGCCTTCCTCAACTGATCTCCGTGCTTGATCCAACCTGTTTGACCCGACCCGTTTGACCCGACAACTCCCCATTCCCCTTAATCCAGTCCTTCTCAAAGTGTGGGGCGCAGGTGGGGCGCGACAAACGGGATGGAATTTTCAATTTCATGCCTATCTTACTATAAATTCTATTGACAATAAAGATAATTCACTCTAAACAAAACACACACACACACGCACACACACAAATTAAGTTATGATGGCACAACTGCACTTTTATTTTCTCTTTTTGAACTTTGTTTTATTTGTTGTTTTTGATTTTGATTCAGTATCAAATATGACTGATATACTTGGTGCTAGTAATTTTAATACATTTAAATTTGAAGTAATTCGTCAAGATTTTTGTTGGGGCAACGGGGGCAAGTGGGGCTTGAAAATCCCCACTTGTTCAAAGTGGGGAATGACAAAAAAAGTTTGAGAACCACTGCCTTAATCAATAAAAAACCTTCTGGTGTTTTTGAAACGCATCTGGTTCTCCTGTCTTGTACTTGACAATATATCATTATTAATAATGATGTTTGCAATAATAATGTAGCTTATTAATATAAAATAAATTGAAATCAAGTTATCACTAAACAGATTTTTTTTTGTATCTTATATATAAATAAATAGTTTATTTTCCCATAAAGTATTTGTAAGTTATGTATTTAGTAATCATTTATTGTTATCTACAAATGATTAATTTATGATTATTGAGTGATTAAATATTTAATTATAGTTGCAAAATGAAGCCTCAATTAACCATTTATAACAGATGTTTATTATAAAGTGCTACCCATTTGTTTTCAAAAAAGCCTGCAAATGTGTGGAGCCATGCAAACTGTGAATTAATGAGTTATTCAAGTCAAGTAAGTCAAGTCAAGTAAACTTTATTGTCAATTTTCATGAATGTACAGGACATGTACAAAAACTGAAATGCCGTTTCCCTCGATCCCCGGTGCTAGACACGCATGCAAAATATAAATATAAATATATATAAAAATATGAATACAAAAATCTAAGTAAAAAGGGGGTTGCAAATATGTACAAATGATATAAACAGTGTGAGGTGCAGTATGGATAGTAATAAATAGTAATACATAAACAGTATGGATATAGTATAAACAGTATGAACAGTTATAAACAGTATGGACAGTGTTCTTATAAAGTGACTGTGCATGGTGGTGGGGGGTGGGGGGGCTGTGCATGGTGGTGAAGAGGTGTGTGGTGGTGGATGTGTGAGGGTTAAAGTCCAGGCTCTTGGGGAGAGGGGGTGTGTGCAGGTGTCCGGGGTTGAATGGGTGGGGGGTTGGGTGGGGCTGGGAATGGGTGGGGGTCGATGTCAGTGTCCAATGTTTGTGCGGGCAGAGGTCAGAGAAAGAAGGGGGGTCAGTGCTGGATGGGAGTTTAGCATCCTGACCGCCTGGTGGATGAATCTGTCCTTCAGTCTGCTGGTCCTTACCTTGAGACTCCTCATCGTCCTCCCAGAGGGCAGGAGGATGAAGAGGCAGTGGGAGGGGTGGGTGGAGTCACCCGCAATGCTGAGTGCTTTGCGGGACAGGCTATACTGTATATGTCCTGGAGGGAGGGGAGGGGGGCACCGATCTTCTCAGCTGCTAGTAGAGGCGCTGCTGAGCTTTGCCGGCCAGTGATGCGGTGTTGCAGCTCCAGGAGAGGTCCTCAGTGAGATGCACACCCAGGAACTTGGTGCTGCTCACTCTCTCCACAGGAGGACCGTTGATGGTCAGTGGGGTGTGCTGGGTGGAGGCTCTCCAGAAGTCGACAACAATCTCCTTCGTCTTCTGCACGTTGAGAGCGAGATTGTTGTCTCTGCACCACTCGGCCAGTTGGCTCACCTCTTCCCTGTAGTTAGACTCATCGTTGTGATTGATGAGCCCCACCACAGTCGTGTTGTCCGCACACTTGATGAAGAGGTTGTTGCTGAATGATGAAGTGCAGTCATGGGTCAGCAGGGTGAAGAGAAGGGGGCTGAGCACTCATCCTTGGGGGGGCCCTGTGTTCAGCATGATTGTGCTGGATGCGTTCCTGCCAACCCGGACTGCCTGCGGTCTACTGGTCAGGAAGTCCAACAACCAGTTACATAGTGAGGTCTGCAGTCCTAGACAGTCCAGCTTCCTGATCAGCTGCTGAGGGATGATTATGTTGAAAGCTGAACTAAAGTCAAGCAACAGCATCCTCAAATATGAGTCCTTTGTCTCCAGGTGGATCAGTGCTGAGTGGAGGATGGTGGAGATTGCATCATCAGTCAACCTGTTGGCCCGATATGCAAACTGGTATAGGTCCAGTGAAGGGGGGAGGATGGATTTGATGTGCTGCATGACTAATCGCTCGAAGCACTTCATGATGATGGGGGTCAGTGCAACAGGGTGGTATTCTTTGAAACAGGATGGAGAGACCTTCTTCAGTACCGGGATGATGGTGGTGCTCTTGAAGCAGGTGGGGACAACAGCTTGGCACAGGGAGGTGTTGAACATGTCTGAGAGAACATCTGTGAGCTCCTCTTCACAGTCCTTCAGCACACGACCAGGAATGTTGTCAGGCCCTGTAGCCTTGCGAGCGTTGATCCTGGAGAGGGATCTCCTTACACTGGCTGGGGAGAGGCACAACACAGACAGACAGACGTACTTTAATGATCCCTGAGGGAAATTGCATTCGTTACAATACAATACTCCAGTGCAAAAGGAAGAAGAGACAGACACTCTACGTAAAGTAAAGTGTTAGAATATAAATATAACATATAAACCTATGTAAAATATAAAATAAAATAAAAACCTATGTAAAATAAACCTATGTATGTATGCATAACACCTATGTATGTATCTATGTATGTATGCATAACACCTGGTCATCTGCAGGGGATTGTGACTTCTGTGCAAGGGTGCTGTTGTCAGCTTCAAACCGTCCGAACAAGTTGTTTAGATTGTTCAGCAGAGTGATATCACTGTCACAGGACTGTGGTCGGGGTTTATAGTCCGTGATGGTCTGTATCCCCTGCCACAGGCTCCTAGTGTTTCTGCTGTCAGTGAAGTGGTTGGATATCCTGCTACTGTACTGCCTCTTAGCTAGCCTGATGCCCCGGATCAGGTTGGCTCTCGCTGATCTCAAGCCAGCCTTATCACCTGTTCTAAAAGCAGCATTCCGGGTTCTCAGTAAGCCATGGACTTCCCCATTAGCCATTGTTTCTGGTTAGCCTGTACTGTGATGGTCTTGGTGTCCTCGCATTTGCTGATGTAGGCAGTAACAGTGTCCGAATACTCCTGGATGTTGGTGTGTTGATTGTAGGTGGCTGCCTGCTTAAACATGTCCCAGTTGGTGGTGTTAAAGCAGTCCTGTAGTGCTGAGGAAGCACCCTCTGGCCACACCTGTCCCTGCTTCTGGACCGGTCTGGTGACTTTGACCTTAGGCCTGTTTGCTGGCATTAGCATAACAGTACTGTGGTCTGAAGCGCCGAGGTGGGGGAGGGGTGAGGCCTTGTATGCTCCTCGCTGTGTGATGTAGACCAGGTCCAGAGTTTTATTTCCTCGTGTAGGAAAGTCTATATGCTGGTACACATGAGGAAACACTATCTTAAGGTTGGCGTGGTTGAAATCCCCAGCTACAATGAGAAATCCGTCAGGGTGGGCTGTCTGCTGGTCACAGACGGCGCTGTACAGTTCACTCGGTGCCTTGTAGAATGGCGGAAACCTCCCTCGGTATATAAAACGGCCGGCACTTAATGATCATAAACTCCGCAAGGGGTGAACAGTGTCTGCAAACCACCACAGCGTCCTGGCACCAAGCATCCCTGTTATAAACACAGACACCACCGCTGCGGGTCTTACCGTTAGGGCTCTGTCCGCTTGGTAGCATGTTAGCCAGTCAAACTGGATGGCGGAGTCCGGTATGTTGTTGTTAAGCCATGTTTCCGTAAAAACTAAACGAAAGGAAACGAAAACAACACCCTCACAGTCCGCTGGGATGATCTCAGAAGGTGTAGCTCATCCAGCTTATTGTTCAAGGAGCATACGTTGGCGAGTACGTTGGACGGTATAGCCGTAAAATGAAATTAAAATGAAAACCAAGACGGCTCTGCCTGCTTGCCCCGGTACAGCCACCACCCACATCTGAACATGAGGAAACCTTAATCAAGATAACCCTCAAGAAGATGCTACACAATAGCCGTAACGCAACACTGAAGCACTGTCATTTGCATTTTTTCAATATCCAAAATAAATCTTTCTAACCAAAAAGTATGTATTATTGAAAAACTGAAATGAAGGTAGTGCAAACATCTGTTATATGAAAAAATGGATCTTAGAAAGAGGGGTGGTGCACACATCCAAAGGTAATCCACAGGTGCTAGACAATTGTATTAGATGTGAGACAAAAGGTGGATGTGCAGTTTTTTTTGGCCCCAAAAGTACATTTATTTACTTTACAAGGCAGGAGTGTTCACGCATCTTTTCGGCCTCTCCCTGAGGCTGAAAAAGGTGGCAACTCTATGGAAGACATCCTGCGTAGTCCCTGTGCCGAAGAAGGGTCGTCCCAATGCTCCGGGGGACTTCAGACCTGTGGCTCTAACGTCACACGTCATGAAGACCTTTGAGAGGTTGGTTCTGGACCACCTCAGGCCCATCATCTACCTGCTTCCCAGAGCTTACAGTATACACACCTGGAGAGACCACAGAGCATGGTGAGGATCATGTTCTTAGACTTCTCCAGTGCTTTCGACACCATCCAGGCAGGCCTGCTGGCTGAGAAGCTCTTGGTGATGCAGGTCGATCCTGACATGGTGGCATGGATTACGAACTACCTCACAGACAGGCCGCAGTATGGCAGGCTGCGACACAGCTTGTCAGACATGGTGACAAGCAACACCGGCACACCATTCTTGTTCACCCTCTGCACCTCGGATTTCTGCTACAACTCCCGAACATGCCACCTGCAGAAGTTCTCTGACGACTCCTCCATTGTTGGATGCATCACAGACAACGAGGAGGAGGAGTACAGGGAACTGGTGAAGAACTTTGTGAGATGGTGTGACGGGAACCACCTTCAGCTCAACACAGGTAAAACCAAGGAGCTGGTGGTGGACTTCAGACGCAGAAAGAGTCCCCCATTACCGGTTTCTATAAAGGGGGAAGAGGTGGAGATGGTGGATACTAGGGATGCACCCGAATACGAATACGTTATTCGGAAAGCACAGATAATGCGATGTTAACACATCTGTATTCTACCCGAATTTTCGCGTTATTATTCGGAAAAAAAAAATCTTAAGATCCGTTCATATCATTGTGGATGGCAGGTTGGCAACAAGATAAAAATGTCTATTCTGTTTGCAGCATCGGACTTTGATTTCACTAAATAGTCGTTTCATTCATTACAAATGATTGAAAAGAGATCACTTATGTCGTCGTCCCACTGAGTCAGCGCACAACAGCGAGCTGAGCTGAGCTGACCGCGGTGGACATGAAACTTAGATCTTGAAATTAGACATTCGCCTGACATTCACCACATAGCTGATCTCTCTATCTCATTAAAAGTCAAATAAACTACTTACACAGTATGTTTTCCTGTTTTGTATTCCGTTGTGAAAATATAAATAGTGTGCGATGACAGTTGAACGTTTTACCGTGTATTTCAGTCAATATTAATTTCTTTAAGTGACATATGCTGCATGTATCAGTCAGGTTTAATGGAATTTTGACCAAGTATTTCATGGTTATTTAAACAAACAGCAACACATTCAAGTTTAGATTTATCATTCAGTATCCGCTGTGTGAGAGAGGGCACGAGCGCAGCCCTTTGCATTACGTACGTTAGGCAGCAGGTGGCTTGTGCGTGTCCTAGTGGTGATTAATAAACCTTTATATTTAAAGTTCAAACTGACTGGTCACTCAGTGTCCCCCAACTAGCTTAGGGGTGGTGGTGGGCTCAGATGGTTTGCAGTCTATCTAAACTTCGTTCAATAGGGTGGGGTGGATAAAATAAAACAGGCAAAAAAGTTCATGTATTACTGTTGAGTATGTATTACTGTGTAATTATTGTCGTAAAGTATATATAATAATTAATTATATAACAATATTAAATCAATGTGATGCTTGGAAGGGACTAATATTGCTTTGCAAATTAATATTAGGTTAGAAAATACAAATTCGGCACAATAAAGGAGACTTCCGGTATAAACCACGCCCACTTACGGTTTTCTATCCGAATACAGATACAGATACAGATAATTTTTTGGTTGAACAGATACAGAAACAGATACAGATAGTGAGGTTGCTGTGCACCTCTAATGGATACCTGCAAGTTCCTTGGGGTGCACCTAAACAACAAACTGGACTGGTCTGACAATACCGAGACCCTCTACAGGAAGGGACAGAGCAGGCTGTTCTTCCTGAGGAGGCTCAGTTCCTTCAATGTGTGAACTAGGCTGCTACGGATTTTCTACCAGTCGGTGGTAGCGAGTGTCACCTTCTTCGCCGTCGTGTGCTGGGGAGGAGGCATCGGGTGCGGTGGGGCCAGTAAGCTGAACAAGCCGGTGAGGAGAGCGAGCTCCGTGGTGGGGATGAAGCTGGACTGTGTGGAGGCGGTGACAGAGAGGAGGATAATAATAATAATAATAATACATTTTATTTATAACGCACTTTACATCAAGTAAATGACATCAAAGTGCTACAGGATAAAACAACATTAAAGACTTTAAAACTAGTAGAGTAAACATTAAAATAGCAGTTATTCAAAGGCCTTTCTAAAAAGATGCGTTTTAAGGCCTTTTTTAAAAGAGTCCAGTCTGTGGAGCCCTTAGATGGTCAGGGAGTGCATTCCACAGACTGGGTGCAACTGAACAGAAGGCGCGGTCGTCCATGGTTCGGAGCCTTGTCCTCGGAGTGTGGAGGAGGTTGGCTTGTCCACTGCGGAGATGGCGTGAGGAGGAATGAGGGGTAATGAGTTGTTTGAGGTATAGGGGCGCAGTGCCATGGAGGCACTGGTGGGACAGAAGGGAAACCTTGAAATCAATTCTGTACCGGACAGGAAGCCAGTGGAGGGATTTGAGGATGGGTGTGATGTGGTGGTACTTCCGCACCCCCATCAGGATTTTGGCAGCACAGTTCTGAATGTACTGCAGCTGCTGGATGTTCTTGCTGGGGATCCTGATGAGGAGTGCGTTGCAGTAGTCCAGCCTGGAGGAGACAAAGGCGTGGACAAGTTTTTCGGCATCGGGGAGAGTGAGGGAGAGTGAGTATGGGGCGGAGTTTTGCAATGTTCCTGAGGTGGAAGAAGGAGGTTTTGCAAAGATGTTTAATATGGGTCTCAAAAGTCAGGTGAGGGTCCATTCTGACACCGAGGTTTGTGACTGAGGATGAGAGGTGGATGTCGTGGCCGGAGAAGGTGATGCTGGTGATAGTGGAGGATCAGGTCTGGTGTGGAGTGCCAACAAGAATGGCTTCCGTTTTTGAGCTGTTGAGTTGCAAGAAGTTAGCCGTCATCCATGCCTTTATCTCCTCCAGGCAGGTAGAAAGTGTGGAAAGGGCTGCAGAGGGGGTTGGATTAGTTTTGATATACAGTTGGGTGTCATCAGCGTAGCAGTGGAAAGATATTCCATGCCGGCTGATGACACGACCAAGGGGTAGCATGTACAGCGTGAAGAGGGTGGGGCCAAGGACTGATCCTTGGGGAACACCACATGTGACATATTGTGTGTCCGATTTGGCCCCACCCAGGGATACATACTCTGTTCTGTCCGTGAGATATGATGTGAACCAGGCCAGGGTAGTGTCAGAGAGTCCAATGGAGGAGTGGAGGTGGTGCAGAAGGATGTGGTGGTCAACGGTGTCAAATGCTGCGGTGAGGTCTAGAAGGATGAGAAGTGATGGAGAGCCAGCATCAGCCGTCATCAGCAGGTCATTGGTGACTCTGACCAGGGCAGTTTCTGTACTGTGGCCAGGGCGGAAACCAGACTGGAACTTCTGGATGAGGGGAAAGCTGCAGGCGCTCCTGGACAACCCCTCTCACCCTCTCTACGCCAAGCTGAGGCAACTCAGGAGCACGTTCAGCCATAGGCTCACTCAGCCACGTGCTTCAAAGCGCTTGGGGGGCTCTTTCATCCCATCAGCTATCAGGCTCTACAATACCTCAACCACCCGCTCCCAACGTCTCGGAAGCGTCAGCACCACCAGATAATGGATTTGTATACCACACCACACACCCCAGACTGTTTTCTAGCCATTTTCATCTTATGTCTGTTCATCTCATTGATAACCACTGTCCATCTGTCATCTTTCATTGCATGCACCAGGCTGCTACGGATGGTCTACCAGCCTGCGGTGGCCAGTGTCACCTTCTTCACTGCCGTGTGCTGGGGAGGAAGCATTGGGAGCAGTGGTGCCAGGAAGCTGTACAAGCCGGGGAGGACGGCGAGCTCTGCAGTGGGGATGAAGCTGGACTGTGTGGAGGTGGCGACAGTGAGGAGGACGAGGGGAAAGCTGCTGGCGACCCGGAACTACCCTCTCAGCCTCACTATGCCGAACTGAAGCAATCAGGAACACGTTCAGCCACATGCTCACTCAGCCAAGTGCCTCAAAGTGCTTGGGCGCTCCTTCATCCCACCAACCATCAGGCTCAGGAAGCTCCAACACCACCAGACAAACGGAATGGACTGAACTTCACATTCACATACACCACACCACACACCTTGGACTGTGTCCTAGCCGTTGTTATTCCAGGTCTATTCATATGTTGTACTTGGAATACCTGTATAAATTTGCACATCTTGCACCTTGCACTTTCCGCATATTTGCACTATCTATCTACTTTGCATTTTGCACCATAAACAGCTATCAAGGACACTAGTATGCATACAGGTTCTCACTCGTCACCGACCTGACTTAAGAGCTCGTATTTAATCTAATTTATTGGTTATTGTGTATTGACTTTAGCCAGGCTCTTACTGCACATCTATCCCCTGTACTGCTGGTCACTGTGAATTTCTCCTAAGGGGGATTAATAAAGGAATATCTTATCTTATCTTATTTTACTGCTCCTTGCCTCCCATCACGATCACTTTGAAATCTCCCTTCTCGAAAAAATACTGATGGCAAACCCATTCCCTGACATCAGAAGACGCCTCAACCAATTATCCTTCCTATTTTAAATGCACATGACCCCAGAAACTATCATTCAATCATTCTAGATGTGACTGAACTCCTCACAGACAGAGTGCAGTAACAGTAGCAGTCACTCTGACTGCTAGGGTTACCATAGCTCACTGTGGTGCCAGGCGGGCATCAGTAGTATATGTCCCGTGTGTTGTGTGTTCCTGCATGTCGCAAAAACACATACACACAAGTGAACTGCTGGGGGTCTAGCTTAATTTTTGGGAGTGTGATGAGAAAGATCAGGAGCAGTCAATAGTCAAATGTTTGATGTTGTAGGTAGGGTGGTGGTCGGCGTTGCCATTGATTGGAGTGAAAAAGGACGGTAGCCACAGGGACGCCCTTGCATCCCTCTCAGCTCCCGAGAACATAACCCGTGGACATGACAGCACAACGTCACAAGTTAGGGTCTCAGGGACAGGGAGAGACACATAAATCATCATCAGCAACATCATCATCAGTAGCACCATCACCAACACCCCCATATTGTCTGGCAATGATGAGAACAAGGACCACAAAATGTAGATGCAGCATTTGCCACAAAATCACTCGACTCGACTGACTGACTGTTTTGTCCAACTAATGAATACAATAAGATCCCCCTAAAAAGCCAAAACCAATTATTTTGACCACATATACAGCTGTTTCTCTGTCAGATGTTAAGATCAACAATACATAGACATTAAAAAGGACACACAAATCTGACTTTGCTACCAAATCACCCAACAAAAACATGTCAACTGGAGTGATGACCATCCACTTGTGTGTCTGTGTTAACACCTGACTAGTTCATGCTTCTGCTAGACATTGGGCAAACTCTTCTTCTCTCTCTCTTGCACACTCACCACTTTTCCCTCAAATAAATCTAAATTACCAATAATGCATTTAGAAGAAAACACACTATTTGTATAAACAAGAGAAGAGAGCAGAAGTATTTGTTCATATCAACAGGCTGACCCAGGTAACAGTGCCACCATTTTGCCTTACCTGCAGTGGCGGCTGGTCAATAGAGGGCACTAGGGTGCCGCCCCTCCCGTGAAATATTGACACTTTTATATATCTACCAAGATCAACCATGAATCAATCAAACCTAACAAATACAAGTAAATAAACAAAAATACATCACATTTTTACTTGTGCAATTGTGTAGTGGTACCTGCCACACTGCCAGCCACCATTAAATGCGTCTGACTTGCCACTCAATATAAAGCCCTCCTCTTTCAGGGCACCGGTAATACTGGAGTAAACTTTTTTATTGTTTAAGAGCAGAGCAAGCTTTCATTGGCACATACAAATTTGACTCTAGGTCGCAACTCTGTGCGCCCAGACCAATGGCATTGTTTTCTAGTTTTTTAATCATAAAGTGATTGGACAATTCATCGAGCAGAGGTTGGACCAAGTCACTGTTTGGCAAGTCCCAAGTAAGTCCCAAGTCTTAGCAGTCAAGTCCAAGTCAAGTCCCAAGCTTCTTCGAGTCCAGACAGAGAAGGGCAAGTCGAGTCCAATTCCAAGTAACACCAAAGCCAAGTCGAGTCCAAGTCCAAGTCCCAAGCTTCTTCGAGTCCTGAACAAGTCATCATGTACTCTTCACTTAATAATGCCATTATCAGACTAACAATCACAATTTCAACATATCAACCTAATCTTCAGTATTTTTTTATACATACAGATTAAACTATGCATATATTTTATATATCTGTATATACGCATGCGCCCAAAGACCTTCAAAGTATTGTGTGTGAATGGTGGGTTTGAAATGTATGAGCACGGAAGGCACCACTGTCATCCTAAAGTTGGTAAAGCGCCTTGACTAGTGAGGCATGAACTGTGTGGATGCATGTAACTGGCATTGATGCTTCAGTGGATGCCAGTTACAGTAGGTCAACATTTTGCTTAAATCACAATGAAACCTAATATTTCAATAAAACAATGTTTAATCTGTATAACAATTAAGCAGCATGACTACACACAATGAAAGGTGCTGGGGGTAGGCGCTTGAGAGACAGAAAGAGAGAGACAGACAGAGAGAGATCAAGATGAAGAATTGCATTTGCAAAAAATTAAACTGGATAGCAGTGTGTCCGACATCTGCGAGCGATGGGGACGCATTATAATGCCCCCATGGCTGAACACGCGTTCTACTGGAGCGCTGGAAGCAGGAACAGCTGGAAAAGTTGTGTTAAACATTAAAAAAAAAAACGCTTGGTGTGAACGTCCCCTAAGTCGCTTTGGATAAAAGCGTCTGCTAAATGCCATAAATGTTTCTCATGCAGACCGGACGCTCGACTTCTGTAACATGTCTCTACAGGTATCGGCCAGCAGGCTCTGCCCGCCCGTCCCACTTTTTTAGTTTGTTTCTTTATTTTTCTCGCAGAAGTGAATGAGTCTCTGGGGTAGGGCTGCTCGATTATGTCAAAAATGATAATCACGATTATTAGGGACCGAGCCTGTGAAACAGGACGAGGTCCCTTTTGAAATTGGTCCGTTTATTTTTCTTCTATATTATTATTATCATTATTATTTCAGGGATCTTTGATTTTTGATTTATATTGTAATTGCGATTATTAAAGACGACTATTCATTGATTTAAAAAAAAAAAAATCTAAAAATGTTTTTGATGGTGCGACTCAAACATCGGTCTGTTGTGGTGGCAAAATATAATGCTGTTGACACTTCTCTTGCAACTTTTCCGCGACATTCGTCATAAAGGGCAGGCAGCGCAATTCTACTGAAATGGTGACGTGGTGGTAACACATACCGCTTGTCCAATGTGTTTATCAGTTTATTGAACGCCGGGTCGCTAACGGTGCTGATAGGGCACATGTATTTGGCAATCATGTATGCGATCGCATCCGTTATTTCTTTATGCCTGCGGGAGCTGGCTGGATATGGGGTGGCATTGTATAGCGTCTCCTTAATTTAGGATTGTGTTGCGGTGCAGGAGTGGAGGAGTGTTTCATTTTTTCCTTCATTGCTTGGTCCTGTATTACTCTGTGTGCGGACTAAGTGGTTAAATAGATTCGTCGTATTCACTTGAGGTGCAGATCGTACGGTCGCGTGACATATCTTGCAAGTTTTCAGGCGGGGGCGGGGCGCAGCGGAGTGCGCAGGTGGAGAAAGAAGGGTTCGCTCCATTTACCACACAAAACACGGCGGGTGGCAGAATGATCGTTTTATTACGATTATCTTGTTTTAATGATCGAGGGAAGCCAAAATCGTAATCGAAATCGAAATTCAATTAATCGCCCAGCCCTACTGGGTGTCTTGGTCCACGATCAGGAAATTTATTTTTTGACTGGAGACATGTCAAGTCATTACAAGTCAAAGAGGCAAAGTCCGATTCAAGTCTCGAGTGAATAGTATTCAAGTCCAAGTCGAGTCGCAAGTTATGGCGAATTTTATCAAGTCGAGTCTGAAGTCATTAAAATAATGACTCGAGTCTGACTCGAGTCCAAGTCATGTGACTCGAGTCCACATGTCTGTCATTGAGTCAATCATCAGCAAGCATTCTTGCTACCGCTGTAACTAGTTCCAGAGAAGAGACAAAATGGCTAGCGGAGACTCAACGATGACGACTGTGCCTGTGAAGGCAAATTCGATAATTTCACTTAAGAAAACTCAATTTTTTCGTTGGTCGGCCAAGGAGAAGAAAAGGGTGAAGGAATTGGGACCCGACTGTGTACATATTGTATATAGTTCTCTGCAAACCTATGGTGGCATCATGCCTTCAGTATACATATTGAATATAGTTCTCTGCAAACCTATGGTGGCATCATGCCTTAAGATCAGTGTACATATTGTATGTAGTTCTCTGCAAACCTATGGTGGCATCATGCCTTCAGTATACATATTGTATATAGTTCTCTGCAAACCTATGGTGGCATCATGCCTTCAGTTCTCTGCAAACCTATGGTGGCATCATGCCTTAAGTTCAGTGTACATATTGTATGTAGTTCTCTGCAAACCTATGGTGGCATCATGCCTTCAGTGTACATATTGTATATAGTTCTCTGCAAATAAATTAAGTTAAAACATAGTTCCCCGGCCCCATTAGTCTTTGTAAGGAAATGTTTACTTAAAAAAAAAAAAAAGTTTACTTTGTCTTTATTATTTTGTCAGAATGCATCAGAATGCTTCGTTTGTATGTGAAAATCACAAAAAAATGGGGGGGATGCCCCCAGACCCCCCTGCAGGGGTTTGGTTTACAAACTTCCCGCCCCCCCTAAAATTAAATTCACCAGCTGCCACTGCTTACCAGAGATCTGGGTTCCAGGGCCCAGGCAGTTACTCAGCAGCCCCCTTGATTGTCCAGCACTGCCTGCTCAGGACAGAAAATCAAAACAGGGAAGAAAATGAGGGAAATAAATTAAGTCTTTCAAAAGGAACGTTGACTTAGACAAAATACGTTGATGTAGTTATGCATTGCATATGCTTATGATATGTTTCTGGTCATGAAGCATTTTTCAGGGAGTGGGCACATGACAGCATTGAATTGGCTGATGAGGCCAGACCGACAGAGAGGAAGATGGAGGAAGACAACGGACTTGACAGACTTGAGAAAATACAAATAAAAAGGTCAAATAGGCCATGAGGCCATGGGTTAATAGCAGAAAAAATGGACTCTGTTTCTCTCTCTAGACATACTGTACATACAGATGTAAATGTATATATATATCACATGTTAGCACTACCCTTCTCTCTCTCTCTCTCTCTATATATATATATATATATATATATATATATATATATATATATATATATAAACGCGTTATTAACATTAACCCAAACCCATTTTAACAACGTCATTTTTATTCTCGCGAGATTAACGCTCACAGGTGATTACTGGACGTCCCTAAGTAATCACAACTACCTAGGGGTCACAGCCCATTTCTTTGATCCACAGTGGAAACTTCAGTCATATGCTTTGACTGTTATGAAGAGAGAAGAGAGGCACTTCGCTAACACTGTTGCAGAGCACTTTATGAACGTAGCTGGAGAGTGGGACATCGCACACAAAGTTGTCTCACTGAGACAGGGCTGGGTTCCCCGAGACAATTTTGAAAATTCCAGAGGCCAACTATTCACGGACGTTTTCACATGGGATATTAAGATATAAGATAGTCTAATAATAATAAAATAGTCTAGCAAAAAAACTGTCATTATGTTAGGTGCGTGGTTAGGTGCTGTGTAGTGATTTCGGGTGGTTTCATTCAAGCTGCTTGGACTGCAATCAGCATCTTTTTACGCACATAGTGATTTACTCTATAAGCACACAGTGATATAACAACATTGTTTTTATTGAATCGATTAAAAATAACATCTCATTCTCTCAAACTGTATACTCTAACATGTACCTTAGCTTGTCGGATCATTGTTTACACATTTGTCCAAGTAGCATTTTTCTGTAGCCCTATGAACGCACCTAGCGCTTAGCGTAGCAGCTATGCTAGCAACTGCTCTCCGTGTTGATCAACATTGACTGTCACAGTAGCCTAGTGTAGCGATGTAGTAGTGTATCCAAGATCTCTGTAGTCCTCCACACACAAGTTTCAAGAACAAATACAGCTGCACGTAGCGTAGAGCAGTAATGCACAGCGATTTGTAAGGTAAACTGGTGGTGACGATAACTGAACTGAGCTTCAGTATAGTCTCGTTGGTCGCAGTGATACGGTTGGTCCATACTATGGGTCCATAGATAGGGTTGCTCATAGGATAACCCTTTTCCTGGACCAGTCACCTGGTTTGCGGGCGAAATATCCGATCGGCTGAGCATGACATCAAGACCAAGAGGCCAGACTAGAGCAGAAGTAATTAAAACTACAGCACTGTAAATAGATCTAGTTCATGCTCTAATCAATGTGTTGCCGTGTCGGTGTTGTGGTCAACAACTGCTTCTTTTTTTTTTTTGCCCCCCCAAAAAGTGGGGTTACGTTCGCACCCCCTGCACCGGTGCTTCCGGCGCGCTTGTCCTATTTTACCTGAAATGTGCACTTTATGATTTTATTTTGTACTGCCCTGTTTGCCATTGTTGTTTTCAATAAGAGAAAACGTTTGCATAAAGCAAGCCAATCCACTTTTCCATGTTGAAAAGAGCATTAAAATGAAGAAAAAAAAATAAATGGGACAAAAATAAATCAAGGGACGTTTAGAATAGATAAAAATGTGCGATTAATTGTGATTAATTGTGAGTTAATTATGACATTAATGCGATTAATCATGATTAAACATTTTAATCGTTTGACAGCACAAATATATATATATATAGAGAGAGAGAGAGAGAGAGAGATAGAGGGGGGTAGATAGGGGTAGGTGCTAACAGGTGACAAGGGGCAATGTGTTTAGATAAGAGTTATACTGTAGAGAGAAACAGAGTGAGTGAGAATGAGGGAAAAAGCATTGCAGCCAGGGCAGCAGCGAAGCATGTATCATTTGCCGACGTGTAGAGGAGAGAGAAAGAGGCAAGCGCATTTATACACGCCAGGTTCATACAAGCGCACACAGCCAGCATCTCACTCGCACACACCTACAAACACACAGCAAGCATCTTGCTAACAAACACACCAATGTAAGAGTCACAGACAGACACACCTTGTATTGCATCCATGCACACACATACACCCACACACAAACATACACACATGGACATTACACAGACACACATGGACTTTGCCCCTTTATACTATGACCTACAACCTCCACTTACTTCTGAATGGTGGCGGTGTACTCCCACATTGGGACAGGTTGGATGGAAAACAGACAGCCTTTAGTTTTTGGAAAAAAAAGATGAAGGTACCACAAGTCCAAGTCAACGGCCAGAAAGATAAAAAAGGAACAAACAAACAAAAAAAGGCTAGCACTTGGCGATGTGCTGTCCGCTTCGATTTTTATCTCTCAGTTTTTTACCCTTTTCTTTCTGTCATTTTCTGTCTCTTCTTTTTTCCCTGTCTTCCACTCTTGCCTGGTAATGGATTCTGTCTCCTCTGCTTCTTGTCTCCACTGGCTGCCGAGAATGCAAGCAGAATCACAGACAGCGTTGTGAGAAGGAGGGAGCAAGAGAGACAGCAGAGAGAGAGAAAGAGGGAGAGAGAGTGCAAGGAAGAACGTTAGCATAGTCCCTTAGCTTTCTGTCCCCTCACCCTCATTTGTTCATTCTGTCTCTTTCCCTCATCAATGTTGTTGGAACGTGGAGGAATAGAGCACCCCCAACTATCCAAAGAAATATATGACAAATATCATCCATTCATTTGGTCTGCAGCTGTAATCGCTTACAGGCCCACTTTTTCACTCTATATCAGAGGGTCAGAGGGAAATAGAAAGAGAGAGCGAGAGAGAGAGAGAGAGAGAGAGAGAGAGAGAGAGAGAGAGAGAGAGAGTGAGTGAGTGTGAGTTGTTTTGGCAGCACAGTAGCAGACCAGTAAACACAATTTTGTGCATTTCATATTTCATAAGGTCAGATCTATGAGCATGGATATCTCATTTAGCGTCTGTAAAAATGAATATTATTACAATAAATAATGATGTCCTCAATACATGATCGGTTTTGTCATATTTATTGCTGCTAGATACAGTATATCATTGAACTATAACATAAGAAAGAGAGAGAGAGAGAGATGGGTAGGGGTAAACAAGGATGTGTGTGTGTGCTTGGAGTGAGAAAATAGTCTTGTTGTCTGCTTTTCACCTTGTCAACGGTGTAGCATTTCAGTCCACCATACCCCCCCCCCCCCACACACACACACACACACACACACACACCGCTGTCAAACTAAATCCTTTGTTCTTCTGATTTTGCTTGTGAAAAAAATCCCTTTCTCTCTGGTTCTATTGCACTGTTCCCTCTTCTTCTCTGCCTCCGCCTATTCTTGTGTTTCCTCCTCTGCTCTATTTTCTCTCTAGACTCTTCCTCCTCCCCCCTTCCTATTTTGCATCGCTTCATTCTTTCACTCCCTCTCTCATTCTCTCGCCTCACATATGCCCAACATAATTAACACTGTCCACTACACAGTGCATCAGCGTAGGGCCAGAGAGACAGAGCAAAAAAATAATAGGGCAAAAGAGAGGAAGAGTGATAGGTAGATAATGAGAGTGAGCGAGACCGGGGGGAGAGGCCATAGAAACATTGCTACATGATGTGTTGGCTTATGGAGGCTACATTTAATCTCCACTGGCTCCCCCAGGCTTACAGGGAGAGGGAGAAAGAGAGAGAGAGTGGGTGAGGGAAAGCAGGAGGGAGAGAGAGATGACAGGGAGAGGGGCATATGGAGTGGGGGGAGCTAGAGGGAGTGTTGTGACATACAACCTTGCCTCGGCTGAAATCAATGACAGGGGGCCAAGGGAGAGAGCGAGAGGAAAGGGGAGAGAGAGAGGAAGAGAGAGACAGAGAGAACTGTGGTAGACCACACGCCCCTCCTGCTGTCTCCCCCCTCACCTCTCTGATCGACCTCCTGCGTCTGTCTGTGCCTCTCCCACTAATCTCCAATCCTCTTTGACTGCTGTCTGATGCATCTATACTATTTTCTATGATCTATACAGTACACCATCAGCTCCAGTTACCAGCAAGTGCGTGAGTAAGTGGGAGGGAGTGAGAGAGATAGAGAGGGGGGAGAGAAAGGGAGAGAGATAGAGAGGGGGGAGAGAAAGGGAGAGAGAGAGAGAGAGAGAGACTACATATGGATCAACAACCACCTCAACTAGAAGAATAACAAGGAAAGAGCAAAGCTAAGAATTTACTTTTGCAGTATGCTGACAGCGCAATACACACAGACACATCCATTATGCACACAAACACTCACTTGTGCATGCACAGTATACATGCTGGCATGGGTGTGTGCATGTGTGCTCTGCATTACATGCACACACACACACGTGCATTCATCACCAGCTTTGTGTTCAGATGCAGCTAGTCTGCAATGAGGCGCTGATAGCAGACCATTCTGACAATAACGGCAGCCACCACAGAATCCCCAGCAAGCCGATAAAATGTTTCATGAACACACACACACACACATACATGCACATACACACACAGTCACATACACACAAACAAAAAAACAAACCCAAGGCAAAGATAACAAGAATACACACAACATGTAACACTGAGTAAAAACACTAAAACACATCTGAAGTAAACTTGGCTGTAGCTAAAAAACAAAATGACCCCAAAGGAGCTATTAAAGGTGTCTCTGTCAAAGCTTTGTGCTTAATCTTATATTTCCTGCATCCCTGCATCTGGGCTTATAAACAGCATGGAAGGTAACGGTGGCTGAGGGGAATATGGTTGGGTTGCTTAGTGTTTAATTCTACAATGAAGACCATCACAGCCAATGGTGCACAAATAAGTGTGTGTGTGTGTGTGTGTGTGTGTGCAGCAGCACCCCCCTGTCAGTCTGCATGATTGACACCTGTCCCATAATAGTTGTTGAAGGTGGTGATGGATTTAGAGAGGATTGGAGGGGTGGGCTTGCCGGTGGGGGGGGGGGTCATCATCATCCCACGACAGCAGAGACCATCTCTGTGGCAACACACAGAATTACCAAGGAGGAGTGAGTGCGAGTGAGAGAGAGAGAGGGGGGGGGGGGGGGGGGGGGGAGCCTCTGGTTAGAGAGAGAGAGGTATTATGAAGGTTTTTTATTTGTTTTTTAATGGGTCTAAAATGTGGTCTGGGTCCAAAGTTCAAAGGGATGAGGAAAAGGCCAGGCAATGGTGCCCTGTCTTGGCATGCTGTACTTAAAATAGCCCAGTTGAGTTTGTAACTCCACCGTGCACACGCAAGCAAGTCAGTGACTTTCCCTGGAGTACAAGCACACAGAAGACAGATGCTAGGTGATCCAGACTTGGAGGCATGGGAAGGGCCATTTCTGGACCATCTCTGCACCCACTGCAATGGTTTGAATGACTAAATCAACCCTCACAGATCACACAAACATGCTCTGGCTTATAAGCACAAACAAGCTACACTTACATACAAGACTAACTCCTCACAGCATTTCAAAAAGTTAGCCAACAGGGGGCAGCCTTTGGCTCTGCTACACAACTGCACTACAACTGGTAACATGAAAGTCAATAATGAATAATAGGCGGCTGGTTATTAGTGATCCATTCATCAGTCTGTGTACCTGTGTGTGAATGTGTTGAGGGGTGCTGGCTGGGTTTATAGGCTGCAGGCAATCAGAATGGGCTACTGTATCAGCCCCTCCCTCCCCCCCGCCCCACACACACACACAGTCACATACCATCCCATGTGTTAACTCCATGAAGTACTGCATAGATAGATCAGAATAATTTACTAAAAACCATGCAACCACAAACCAAGAACCAAAGTAGTTTCCCTGCGATAAGCAAGACAAACATAATTCAACAAAACACTAACTTCCTATCCATTTTGCATCCCCTTCCCTCCTCCCACATCATCATATGAACGCAGGTCCTGCATGACTCCTATCTCTTTTTCCTGACTTATTTGGATTTGAAAGTGGTTTATTCTGTTGTCACTGAGTGATATAGCAGGTGGATTGAATGTGTACTATATACTTTTGGAAGACTTTTTTCAGTGTCACAACATTGTGCACATTCAATAATACAACCTTAGAGTTGCAAGTTGCTGAGTCACCTTGTATTCAAGGTGATGAAAACATTTTGACAGCAATTATTAAGATAGAAACAGCAGGTGTGTTTCTATCTTAATGTGTGTGTGGCTGATGGGTGGTTTAAAGGTCCCATATTATGCCCCGTTTCCACAAATTAAAATAGTTCCCAGGTGTGTCAAAGACATGTCTGTGACATGCTTTGGTCAAAATTGCCTTTGGATCAAATATTGTAGGTCTCTCTTCATCACCTAAAAACAGCTCTGTTCAAAACGGTCTGTTTCAGGGCCTGTCTCTTTTATGTAAATGAGCTACACCAAACCACGCCCACCTCTCTGCGAGGGGCGTGGTCCCTACAGAGCCAAGCCTCGGCTCCATAGCCATGTGCTAATGTTTACAGACTGACTCGGCCAATGGCTGGCAGAAACTCTGTGGTTCAACCTTTATATACAGTCTATGGGTTCAACCTAGACTACTATAGAGAGACTCTAGTCTCTCTAAAGGACTCTAGTTCAACCCTACCAGTTTGAGCCTGAATCTGACCCAGAGGGAGAGACGCCGGCTGAAATTCTTACTCTGCGGCTGCCGCAGGAGGTTTCTGAATGGTAAGTTACATATATCAGTGGTTCCCAACCTATTCCAACTCAGGGCCCACTTTTATGTCTCAAAAATTTTCGTGGCCCACCTCCGACCATATAATGCGTTCTCAGAGCACTTTTTTATTGAAGATAAAACTGAATACAGGTGAAACATGTTGGAAACTCCACAGTCACTAACACAGCATCTGTAACATGTTGCAACACCTTCAGCATTACACACGCACACACACACACACACACACACACACACACACACACACACACCAATCATTCAAGGATTTGTTTAATCTGATTCAGCCGCTGTGTGCTGCGCACCACATACACTGACTTAAACGACCTGTCCTGAGATATGATCGCAGCGTCCGCTCACGTCCAAATTAATAAATGCCGAAGTTTGCATGGAAATGATCCTATGCGGAAAATATAACGTTTTCGAGCACAGTGAAGCCTACTGTAGACAAACTGATCTTTATAATAATAAATAAAATCCACTTTGAATTATGGAATGGGTTACTAATTTCTTGTCAATAAATATTTTAGTTTGGACTGTTTTTCTCTCTCTCCGCAAGAAAACCCATACGTCCTTCACTCAGACGTCCTTATGTGTCTGAGTGATTATTCATAATTAGGCCTAATTAATTCATTATTCTTATATTTTAGGCCTATTTTATATTTTATCATATTATATTTATCCAATGAGCGTCTAGTTTGGCTGCAGTGGAACAGCCCACTCCATGCTTCCCATGCACGCTGAGCTTCTGCACTGTTATGAACTGAGACACTGCGGGAATGGATGAGAAGAAAGTCGTGTCTGTGACCTGTGATAAGAGGCTGATTCTGAACTAAAGGTGATCGCGTTCTAGCGCATATTTGTTTGCATTTTTTGGGGGAAGCTGAGCTTCCCTTGCAGTCTTAGAGCAATCGCCACACATTCATTCTGTTTCTGCCTTCTGTCAGAATCATAGCTAGTGAGCGGAGCGGAGCGCGAGCGAGCGAGGAGCAAAGCGGAACGGATGGAATGTTGCTGGAGCGTGGAGCGGTTTTTTATTTAGACGCCAGAGCGGCCGCTCTGTTCCGCTCCAGTGTCGCTCCGATACCGCTCACACCACGAGTCTGAGGCATGCCCAAATCCAAACGTGTGTCTTCTTGTTGCACTTGTCTATCTTTTAAAATAAATGTTCTATAACTGAAATATATTGCCGTTGCTCTTAGTTCTTTAGTATGTATGTTTTCTGTTAAGGTGGCAATTCGTAGTAGATTATTTCTCCCTCATTTAAATTGGAGCGAGCGTGGAGCGATTTCAGTGGAGCGGCATGAGTTTTAAGTGGAGTGGGGAGCGAAAATGAGCGGAGCGGCCGGACGCGATTTAGAGCGTGGAGCGGCCGAGAGAACAGCCATCTGAGAGAGGAGCGGAATATTCACACCGCTCAGCTCTGCTCACTAGCTCTGGTCAGAATGTGCTTCGTGGCAGTGAAATCGCTTTCACTCTCGGCTGTGGACACTGGGAGTGCGGAGACAACGGTGAGAACTCCGGTTGGTTTTCAAAATAAAACTGCTGTCTGCAGCGCAACGCCTCTGTCTCGTCAGATCAGGCTTGATCAAAACCACAGCACAATCAGAATGCACATTGAGTCCTGGACCCTTTGTATTTTGGCTGTTAATACGATGTAATGGTGATAATACTTTGGGGGAGGGGGGGTAAATTTTGTCCTCACCGAGAATGAAAATAATTCAGCAGCACCACACAAAAGTAGGCTACTTTTTTGGAAATGATTTGGCGGCCCACTTGCAATACCTTCGCGGCCCACCAGGGGGCCGCGGCCCACAGGTTGGGAATCACTGACATATATCATGCGACTTTATATATTTATTTTTTTACGTTCTGTGTGTTATTACACTGTTACTTAGATGTTAGCTCCTGCTAACGGTTACGTCTTCGCTGTATCTTTGTTACTTAGAGCTTTTTTGGTGAATGAGCAATTTTGTAAATAGTGTAGGCCTAGTAACATTATACTTATCTGTCTTGACTGTATTCTTGCCATCTACGGATAAATGTATAATCTAGAAACTAGTAGGCTATCAAACGATGCTTGCATAGTAGGCCTAACCTAAATTCTATATTTTGCAAAGTTTGTGATTGTTTTAGCAGAGGTGTTTCATCGTAACAGCACCCTGACGTTTGTTGTTCTAGGTCTTTAGGATTTACTTTTGTATTTCAGCATAAATATGTCTGCCTGTATCAGTAATGTGTCATTCTGGTAGAAAATCGAGGCAGTGTAATGTTGATTAAAATGCCACTGTTTTCCATCTCAACATTATTCAAATGTCACAAGTTTTATGCACTTGACATGGTCAGGAAAATCTTACTTCTTATCCAACTATGCTTGTGTACTTGCATTCAAACTCAAACTGTGCAGCAAGGTCTTCAGGAACAGGGATTGCCAGGACTAGTGTTGTCACGATACCAAAATTATCGTTTCGATACCGATACCAAGTCAAGAATTGCGATTTCGATACTTTTCCTGAAAAGGGAGAAACACTCTCAAATATCATTGATGTGCTTTATTTTAAAACTGGGGCAACATTCTAATAATAACATACTAATAAATGAACATATGAACAGCAGAAACAACATTAGAAAAAAATATGAAATATCAAAATATAAAAAATAAATTAGAGCAATGACATTCAAGGTAAAAAAAATAATAAATTTAGCAGCCCCCTCCATGAGCTGCCACCTTAACGTGGTGGAGGGGTTTGCGTGTCCCAATGACCCTGGGGGCTATATTGTCGGGGGCTTCATGCCCCTGGTAGGGTCACCCAAGGCAAACAGGTCCTAGGCGAGGGTCCAGACGAAGAGTGGCTCAAAAAACCCCTATGATGAAAGAGAACTTTGGTACGGAGTTTCCCTTGCCCGGACGTGGGTCACCGGGGCCCCCCCCTGGAGCTAGGCCTGGGGGAAGGGCCCGTTGGCGAGCGCCTGGTGGCCGGGTCTACGCCCGCGGGGCCCGGTCGGGCACAGCCCGAAGGAACGACGCGGGACCCTCTTCCCATGGGTTCACCACCCGTGGGAGGGGCCAAAGGGGTCGGGTGCGATGTGAGCTGGGCGGCAGCAGGAGGCGGGGACCTGGGCGGTCCGACCCTCAGCTGCAGAAGCTAGCTCTGGGGACGTGGAACGTCACCTCTCTGGCGGGGAAGGAGCCGGAGCTGGTGTGCGAGGCTGAGAGGTACCGGCTAGATATAGTCGGGCTCACCTCGACACACAGTTTGGGCTCTGGAACCAGCGTCCTTCAGAGGGGTTGGACTCTTTTCCACTCTGGAGTTGCCCCTGGGGAGAGGCGCCGAGCGGGGGTGGGAATGCTTATTTCCCCCCGGCTCGGCGCCTGTACGTTGGGGTTCACCCCGGTAGACGAGAGGGTAGCCTCCCTCCGCCTTCGGGTGGGGGGACGGGTCCTGACTGTCGTTTGTGCTTAAGCACCGAACGGCAGTTCAGAGTACCCACCCTTTCTTGAGTCCTTAGGGGGAGTGTTGGAAAGCGCTCCTTCTGGGGACTCCCTTGTTCTGCTGGGGGACTTCAACGCCCATGTGGGCAATGACAGTGAGACCTGGAGGGGCGTGATTGGGAGGAACGGCCCCCCTGATCTGAACCCGAGTGGTGTTTTGTTGTTGGACTTCTGTGCTCGTCATGGATTGTCCATAACGAACACCATGTTCAAGCATAAGGGTGTCCACATGTGCACTTGGCACCAGGACACCCTAGGCCGCAGTTCGATGATCGACTTTGTAGTTGTATCATCGGACTTGCGGCCGCATGTCTTGGACACTCGGGTGAAGAGAGGGGCGGAGCTGTCAACTGATCACCACCTGGTGGCGAGTTGGCTCCGATGGCGGGGGAAGATGCCGGTCAGACCTGGCAGACCCAAACGTACTGTGAGGGTCTTCTGGGAACGTCTGGCTGAATCTCCTGTCAGAACGAGCTTCAACTCCCACCTCCGGGAGAGCTTCAACCATGTCCCGGGGGAGGCGGGGGACATAGAGTCCGAGTGGACCTTGTTCCGTGCCTCCATTGTTGAAGCGGCCGACCGGAGCTGTGGCCGTAAGGTCGTCGGTGCCTGTCGCGGCGGCAACCCCCGAACCCGCTGGTGGACCCCAGCGGTAAGGGATGCCGTCAAGCTGAAGAAGGAGTCCTACCGGGCCTTTTTGGCCCGTGGGACTCCTGAGGCGGCTGATGGGTACCGGCGGGCCAAGCGGGGCGCGGCTTCGGCGGTTGCGGAGGCAAAAACTCGGGTGTGGGAGGAGTTTGGTGAGGCCATGGAGAAGGACTTCCGAACGGCTTCGAGGAGATTCTGGACCACCATCCGGCGTCTCAGGAGGGGGAAGCAGTGCTCTGTCAACACCGTGTACGGTGGGGACGGGGCGCTGCTGACCTCGACTCGGGACGTTGTGAATCGGTGGGGGGAATACTTCGAAGACCTCCTCAATCCCACCAACACGCCTTCCACGGAGGAAGCAGGGTCTGGGGACTCGGGGGGGGACTCTCCTATCTCCGGGGCCGAGATCGCCGAGGTGGTTAAAAAGCTCCTCGGTGGTGGGGCCCCGGGGGTGGACGAGATCCACCCCGAGTTCCTAAAGGCCCTGGATGCTGTGGGGCTGTCTTGGTTGACACGTCTCTGCAGCATCGCGTGGACATCGGGGGCAGTGCCTCTGGATTGGCAGACCGGGGTGGTGGTTCCCCTCTTCAAAAAGGGGGACCGGAGGGTGTGCTCCAACTACAGGGGGATCACACTCCTCAGCCTCCCCGGTAAGGTCTATTCGGGAGAGGAGGGTCCGTAGGATAGTCGAACCTCGGATTCAGGAGGAGCAATGTGGTTTTCGTCCCGGCCGTGGAACTGTGGACCAGCTCTATACCCTTGGCGCGGTACTCGAGGGTGCATGGGAGTTCGCCCAACCAGTCTACATGTGCTTTGTGGACTTGGAGAAGGCGTTCGACCGTGTCCCTCGGGGAGCCCTGTGGGGGGTGCTCCGGGAGTATGGTGTACCGGGCCCGCTGTTACGGGCCATCGGGTCCCTGTACTCCCGGTGCCAGAGCTTGGTCCGCATTGCCGGCAGTAAGTCGAGCCTGTTTCCGGTGGGGGTTGGCCTCCGCCAGGGCTGCCCTTTGTCACCGATTCTGTTCACAACTTTTATGGACAGAATTTCTAGGCGCAGCCAGGGCGTTGGGGGGTTACGGTTCGGTGGCCTCAGGATTGCGTCACTGCTTTTCGCAGATGATCTTGTCCTGTTGGCTTCATCGGGCCGTGACCTTCAGCTCTCACTGGAGCGGTTCGCAGCCGAATGTGAAGCGGTTGGGATGAGGATCAGCACCTCCAAATCCGAGGCCATGGTTCTCGGCCGGAAAAGGGTGGAGTGCACTCTCCGGGTCGGGGAGGAGATTCTGCCTCAAGTGGAGGAGTTCAAGTATCTCGGGGTCTTGTTCACGAGTGAGGGGAGGATGGAGCGGGAGATTGACCGACGGATCGGTGCGGCGTCGGCAGTGATGCGGGCTCTGCACCGGTCCGTCATGGTGAAGAAGGAGCTGAGCCTAAAGGCGAAGCTCTCGATTTACCGGTCAATCTACGTTCCTACCCTCACCTATGGTCACGAGCTGTGGGTAGTGACCGAAAGAACGAGATCGCGAATACAAGCGGCCGAAATGAGTTTCCTCCGCAGGGTGTCCGGGCTCTCCCTTAGAGATAGGGTGAGAAGCTCGGTCATCCGGGAGGGGCTCAGAGTAGAACCGCTGCTCCTCCGCATCGAGAGGAGCCAGTTGCGGTGGCTCGGGCATCTAGTGAGGATGCCTCCTGGACGCCTCCCTGGGGAGGTGTTCCGGGCACGTCCCTCCGGGAGTAGGCCCCGGGGAAGACCCAGGACACGCTGGAGGGACTATGTCTCTCGGCTGGCCTGGGAACGCCTCGGGATCCCCCCGGAAGAGCTGGACGAAGTGGCTGGGGAGAGGGAAGTCTGGGCTTCTCTCCTCAGGCTGCTGCCCCCGCGACCCGACCCCGGATAAGCGGAGGATATGGATGGATGGATGGAATTTAGCAGCATTATCTCAGTCATAAGAAACATAAGCGTTACCAGTAATGAACATAAAGAACAAATTAAAGCAATGACATTCAATTTAAAAAAAACAAATCAAATTTAGCTGCATTATCTCTTATACTCAAAACTGAGTTTAAAAAAACAAATAAAATTTAGCTCAAACATAGCTTGGAGGG
Organism: Urophycis tenuis; assembly: GCA_036785325.1. Classification (NCBI taxonomy): domain Eukaryota; kingdom Metazoa; phylum Chordata; class Actinopteri; order Gadiformes; family Phycidae; genus Urophycis; species Urophycis tenuis. The sequence goes on along the minus strand of JAXIVH010000049.1, from coordinate 2,297,272 downwards.
TAGGCTGGCGACCTGTCCAGGGTGTACCCCGCCTCTCGCCCGTTGCAGCTGGGATTGGCTCCAGCCCCCCCGCGACCCTTGTAGAGGATAAGCGGTTACGACAATGGATGGATGGATGGATAGCTTGGAGGGTTGGCTGCTGGGTTGGCTGCTGCCTTTGAGGAGTTGCTCTTTCAGAGCCCGTAGCTGCAGACTGCTGTAGCAGAAGAAAATGGAAATATTTAAAATATGATGGTGATAAATTTGTCATGACGGAGGACCTAAATAGTTTATGTGTGATAGTAACAATAACTTGTGACTAACTAAACATGTCTATGCAGTGGTAGTGATAATTGCTAACATTCACTTATCCATAAAATTACCATTATTCATAGGATATAATGAGTTAACCTAATGTTGTTTAAACTGTGACATATGGATTAATATAGGCTAATGTTTCCTGTACTTCAATGTCTGATTTCTTTGATGGTTAACTTTATATTTGAGTTCATAATTTATTACAAGGCAAAGGTTTCATATGACCTACACCTCCTTTGCGTACAGTAGGTTTATGCTCTTTAAATGCTGTAATAACCCAATATAGGCTAAATAAATCACTGACAAACATGCACATGCTGTGATTTTAATCATATAGGCTATAGATCATTTTAGCTGATGTTTTGTATGCTTTATTTTAGCAGCTTGCAAATTATTTACGTCATCTATGAAAGTTGCGTTTTCAGATATGCTGAATTAGCGGTAGGCAGGCTATTGTGGTTAGCCATGAGGATAATGCCCATAGTTAGCCTACTATTTCTGTAGATAGCCTGGTCAAACTACGGTGGTGCAAAATAGTGACTTGTCACAAAATAAACTATAGCCTTCTCATTTGACTTATTTTAAGGGCATGAACGTGATGATGTTATCTTTCACATACTAACCTGTCGGTCTTTTTGTGCAACTCGGCATGCTTGTCGGCCAAGTGTTTCGCCAGGTTCGAGGTGTTGGCTCCCTTCGTTTGAAATTGTTTGTAGCACTTACGACAAACAGGTCTCGACTTATCGGTAGCTTTGCCCTCACTGTCAGCAAGGTAGGCAAAGTACCTCCATATCTCACTCCTCGCGTCATCTTTTTCAACCAGCCGTGGAACGGCGGCCACAGTATCACTCGCACATTCAGCCATCTCGCTGTAGTGTTTGTTTAATGACAGCAGCAGCGCAGCTTCTTTGCTGCGTGCGTCACGTGCGTGAGGAGAAAAAACATGGACGTCCATAGGGAGGCACTGGAAGCGTGCGTTGCACACACCAACATGAAATATGTCTCTTACAAATATGGAACACGGACATTCTAAAAGTATCGATACTAATAAATTTAGGAATCATGACATTTTTAATTTCCAAGAATCGCGATACTTTTGAAGTATCGGTGCACTGTGCAACACTAGCCAGGACTGCATCAGTGTAGGGTGCCGGGTCCATAAACACCTTCTCGAAGATGAGGTCCATCATGTCCACTACATACCCTGTTTTATACAAGAAATGCACAGACATTGTTTACTTTTTTCTGAGACTGAAAGTGTTTTGCTCATTACCTCCTGACACTTCTAATTTATTATTTTTCATAAGGTTTGTGTGTGTGTGTGTGTATTACTTTATACAGTTATTTATTGTTGAAATGTTGATAGATTGTAAGTGCAACAAGTAAAAAAAAATCCTTTGTTTTGGTATAAAAAATTAAAAAGTAAACTCTTACTGTATGTTGGCTCTGTCTTTAGGGGTTTTGCTCTACACTCTCCCTTCAATGCCTTCGGGAAGTGCACCTTGGTCCGTCTTTGCTTGTGGTCGGTTGGCGTTTTCGTTGTAGTACATTGCCGCCAAGTAGAGTCTGTAATAACAAAAGAAAAAAATCTAAAATGTCAGAAACTTTATTATATTTATGATAACATGTAACTCCTTACTAACTTCTTCCCAAGTAAATGCAGCCTAATGAAGCTGGCTGTTTACCTGCACTCCTGTAAGAAGCCCGTAGAGTCTTGAAGGACAGCTGTGTGCCTAAACAACGTGTTTCCATCTCTGTCTGGCATGCAACATCTCTTGATGCAGGAATCTGTGCCGTTGATGTTTTTGATGAGCTGGTCTATAACAAGCACACAGGGGTTAGAAAAAAACATCTTCTCAGAACAAATGTAATCATCCCTCCCCCCACTATGTATCTGAGAACAGTGAGAAACATTTTTTTCACATGCATTTTAATATACCATTGAATAATGACTGAATACATAAGGTAAGCAACAAAACATAGTTTGTTTGTATGCACAGGACAGGCCAGGACAGTCTGATGACAGAGAGTTCTGAGGTTGAAGTCCTATAATAACAAAATGCACCCGAGACAGTGACATGTCTGTAGCTACGACATGTCCGCTATTCTGCTGCAGCAGAGGAAACTCTGCTTTTCTCAGCTCCACGGCCACTCGTGGCCACGACCACTAAAATGCGGTCACTGTAAACTGTAAACTGTAAACCGGTGCGTGTTTATCAAAGCTTGGTCGCCGTGCAGAGGCACCAGTTGGTTTGAGCTGCGTTCAAAACGCCTCAGCAGTGATCACTGCTCCAGTATAATGGGTAAACCTGAAACTCACCCAGTGATAAACGTTCCGCGGTGCAAAAATAAGGGCGATTAAAATGCGTTATTTTTGTGTCATTCATTCATCTTAATGAACGCGTTAAAGTCCCGGCCCTAGTTTTAACGTAACTTTAGTATAAGCAGACTATGTCGCGGCCCAACAGTACTTTATGCTAGCTGCCATGCTAACAGGGGCCGCCAAGCGGGCTAAACAGTAAATCAGAATAAAATGTTCAAACTTACAGCTTCCACGTTCGTAGTTGGATCGCGGACAGTTGGTACCGATCCATTTTTAATCCGCAGGGATTTAGCAAATCCAGTTTTATATTGTCCCTTGTTGATGAAGCAGTCCGACATGAAATGGTTAGCACACACATACAGCACTTCGGGAACTGCTGTAGGGACATCACCATCAAAAATGAAATTCACCCATTGAGTCCTCAGAACCTCCGAAGAGGGAGGTTTATAAAGAGTTGTGTGCTCATTTGTGCAGCCAACAACAGAGCAACCACTTCTTCCAGCTCGTACCTTCGCCGTTGTGCCAACCGGAGCAACGCTAGCGAGCGGAATAATGGCGGTGTTTAGAAACTTTGTTAGGGGCGTGGCAAACCTTCACCGGAGGCGTTGCCACCAGCCTGAGGGGAGCGGCCGAGTCTGTTGCTGACGTCATTTGCAGACCATTTCTCAAACAGCCCGTTTTAGCGCACATTTTCTAAAGACTAAGAAAGCAAAAAAACGAGAGGATGAACTTTTTTCATATCAGGAGGGATTGTAGACAGGCTGGGGATGCATATTATTGATAGAAAACCGCTCTAAAGTGCATTTTGCATAATATGGGACCTTTAAGCAGCCACACCTGGCCCAAGACAGACTGATAAAACTGGCTGTACACCTGTGGTAGCTTGACCAATGAATGCACACAGACGATCATAAAATTCTCATAATACCACTTTACCTGTTTACCAATCAAAAGGACAATTTTAACAAGATTTGCAATTCCCAGGAATTACACAGTGCATACAAAGCAAAAGTTTTAAAAAGTTTTAAAAGTGCAATTGTACTGCACTTACAAATTTACAATAGAAAAAAAGACTGTAGTATAAAGAGGAGAGTTGTTTAGACAGTCAGGCATTCACCATAATGCAGACTGTACGAATGTAGAATAAATAAATAAATAAAGAAAAGAAAAGGGAGCATTGAAGACAGTGAATGACTGTCAAGGAAGAAATATTGAATAAAACTAATAAATTCATAATAGTGAAAAACTAATGATGTTGAGTTTTGGATGAATATTAAGAGTAGAAAATAGCCAATAATAGCCATTTGCCGTAATGGGGTGAAAGTTAAAGAGTTGAATAGTTTAAATAATTAAATTATTTAATAGTGAATTATTGGGCAGAGGAATGTATTAATTGTATTAATGAATGTATTAATTGTATTAATGAATTGTATTAAGAGTGTATTAATAGTTAGCAAGAAAATTCCCTCATGGGAAATTTTGAAAGTGCACGGGTGATACTGCCAGTGTCTTTCACCACTGCGTCATTAAATGCAGTCTGAGCTACGGTAAGCTCAACAAAGAGAGAGGAACTCTACTCTTACAAGTCGCTTTGATATGACAGGGTCACAAGCGGACTTCACACGCCGTTACGACCGTAGTGGTATGGCAAGATGACATAGTGCGTTGAGTAATGATGCTCCCTGACTCATCCCAAAAACAACAGTCAACAAAGTGAACGTAATGAAACAGTGAAATGCAACCCAACATGTCCTGAACATGGCTGTGCACTGACACGCTACGGATCGGAGTACGCAGGCGCACGTTGGCAGCCGCTTCCGCGTTGGCAGACGCTACAGAGAAGTTTGTTTGTTTGATTGGATTTTATCTTTTTAACTTTTTCGTGCTCTATGCCTCTTCTTTTTATGGACGATTTTTCTTTTTTCTTAGAGATACTGTTCCCACTGCATAGGCCTACGTGATCCCTAGCCTTTTTTGCCCACGGACATTTTCTATTTGGCTGATTTCGGGGCTGCTCTTTTAGTTGGCTTCGCGTTGTATTGTATTTTCTCCCTGTAGAGCGCACAGGGAAGCAGCTCATCTTTTTATTTTTTAAACTCATTAACTCAGCTACCTGCCGGTGTCCTCTCCTCTCGATATGCTGACATATACATTCACTCAACTTATCCGCGTTAGACAAGCTATGCCTGCAGGTCTAACCGATTCCCTTAATCAGAAGGCTTTGCGACAATGTTATGAGGCTGGCATTCTCTACCGGAGACCTCACGGTTACAGATACATACATAGAAGCTCGCGCTGGCGCCTCTGTGCTACAGAGAACGTCATTTGTTCTATCTGCACTAAGCGGCGTGACAGTAGAATGCAATCACGCAAACACACACAGTGTGGCATAACACCAGCCTTGCTGCTTCCCTTTCCAGTTATCACCCGCTCCCCTCCTGCAATGAAACTAATCAAATTGGGCCTTTTTAATGCCAGGTCCATTAATAATAAATCATTATTACTTGGCCAAACCATTTCCGATAAGAATTTGGATTTTCTCTGCCTCACTGAAACATTCCAGAAACCAAATGAATACCTGGCTCTTAACCAGTATGCTCCGCCTGGTTATAGCTACCTCTCCTGCCCTCGCACTACTGGATCAGGAGGAGGAATTGCCGTTATATATAATACTGTTTTCAGTGTGAAAGCTCAGATATACCACCACTCACTTCCTTTGAATGCATGGCATTTATCCTATCTGGCCATATTTCAGTCATGGTAGTATTGATCTATCGCCCTCCCCCCATGCCCAATAGTGCTTTTTTTGCTGAGCTGTCTGAGCTCCTGACTCTTTTCAGCTCAACCTGTCCTGCCATGGTTGTCCTTGGTGATCTAAACATCCATGTTGACCGTCCTGAATGCAGTTCCTCTGCTAGTCTGGCCTCTCTGCTTGAGAACTTTGGCCTCAAGTAGCACAGCTGCTGTGACTGAATTGGCCAACCAGATGAGGAACACCACCTGCTCTCTTGACCATCTCCCAACACCTTTGGTCAAGATCTGCCTACCTGCCTTGGTGCCTTCCATCACAGCCATCATCAATAGATCCCTCAGCACCGGGATAGTTCCAGATGAACTCAAACATGCAGCTGTCACTCCCGTTCTCAAGAAAGTAGGTGCAAACCCATCTGAGCTGTCTAACTTCAGGCCCATTTCCAACCTCCCCTTCCTGGCCAAAGTCCTAGAGCATGTTGTCTCCGGCCAGCTACAACAGCACCTGACTGACCAAGACCTTCTAGAACCCTTCCAGTCTGGATTCAGAGCAAGACACAGCACTGAGACGGCCCTAGTGAGGGTCACCAACGACCTGCTGTTGTCTGCTGACTCTGGTGCTAACTCCATCCTGATCCTCCTGGACCTGAGTGCAGCATTTGATACGGTCAACCACAACATCCTCCTGGACCGTATGAAGGACCTCCTCGGCCTAACTGGATCAGCTCTTGAATGGTTTCGCTCCTACCTCTCTGGCCGCTCCCATCATGTCACCATTGGGTCCAGCATGTCAGAAAGCATGATGATTCACCAAGGTGTTCCACAAGGCTCGGTCCTTGGGCCGTTGCTCTTCTCGATCTACATGCTTCCACTGGGTAGCATCCGAAAATACGGCCTTGGCTACCACTGTTATGCTGATGACACACAACTATATGTGTCCACCACCAACAGCAAAATTAAAAAAGCCACCTCACTCCTCGCCAGCTGCCTGCAGGATATCAAAGCATGGATGCAACTAAGCTTTCTCCAATTAAACTGTGGCAAAACAGAGGTGATCCTCCAAGACCACGCTAAAACAGCTTGCTAATTTTTCTCTGGATATTGATGGGGTCCAGGTCCTCCCCTCAACACAGGTTCGCAACCTGGGAGTCTACCTTGACAGCCAGCTCTCGTTTGAGGCTCACATCAAGCAGGTCACAAAAGTCTCCTTTTTCCATCTGAGGAATATTGCTCGCATTCGCCGTTACCTCTCACAACCTGCTGCAGAGCGCCTCATCCACGCTTTCATATCCTCCCGCTTGGACTACTGCAACGCCCTTCTTGTGGGAGCAACGGACAAGACCATCAACCGGCTGCAGTATGTCCAAAACTGTGCTGCTAGGCTCCTTACCCACACCTCTCCCCGTGAGCACATCTCCCCTGTGCTCTTCAAACTACACTGGCTCCCCATCTGCCAACATATTAACTACAAGGTCCTTGTACTTGCTTACCAAGCCATCCACTCCAGCAGTCCATCCTATCTCTCAGAACTCATCACTGTATCCCGGCCCACACGCACCCTTCACTCCTCTAACTCCACCACCCTTCTACAGCCTTGCAACAGGCTAGTCACCATGGGAGGACGGGCCTTCAGCTGTGCTGCACCTGCACTCTGGAACAATCTCCCCACCTCCGTTAGAGAGGCCAAGTCCATTTATTCTTTCAAATCACTCCTCAAAACTCACATTTTTAAAATCACTTACAAGAACTTCATATGACTTTTGACTTATGACTTTTTTTTTTTTTTTTTTTTTTTTGTTGTGAAGCGCATTGGGTCCTAGAAATGCGCTATACAAGACTGATTTATTATTATTATTATTATTATTATTATTATTATTATTATTATTATTATTATTATTATTATTAACATTCACCTCCAAACCCTATCTAATAGCAATAACATGTAATGACACAGAATGCCATAATGTCGCAATGCATTCTGGGAAACACTCCCCCAACACGTTACAAAACACGCTACTATCCACGATTTCCTCAGGCAAGTACAACAACTTGAACTTATAATACAAGAAAACACAAAAGCATTAACCTAAAAATAATAATAATAATAATAATAACAAAATAGAAACAACATTTAATTTGATTTGAGTCCGATGACGAGAGAGAGACGGAGAGAGACAGCACTTTGGTAGAGATACATAGACTAACAATAACAGAGAGCGAGCGCCGGTCTCGATGAAGCCGTTAATCAGAGAAATGAAATGATTGTTTCACAGCGGTTACATTCAGCAGGTAGACACGGCCATGAACTGCACCTATCTGAATAACATTATCCAATTAAAAGTATTAGAGCTCTGTGCGTGAGCATAGTCAGGAAACCGCGTCTACCACCGGTTCTCCCAGCAGCAGCAGCAGCAGCAGCGGTGTGGCCATATGCCGGGCAGCCCTGTTTGTGTGTGTGTGTGTGTGTGTGTACAGGTGCTGCGCGCGATCGATACAGAGACCGCGTCACTCAATGTTATTAATTTAAAAAATGGCAGTTGCCACCCACACACGCAAGCACGCGCAATGTGGACAGAGCCGTTGAGGAAAAGAGCCATTTTCTGCCTCGGCACTGGTCTCACATTTGGGCTTATTCTGACAAAAAGGTAGAAAAAAATCAAGACCATCATCGCCGTAAGGACTTCCCGAACGATCTGGTGTTTCTACAATGTTTCTAGAGGAAATATTTCGGAGACACTCGCAAGTTTAAAACAGGGCAACGTTCTGCTTCTCTCTGAAAATATTTGTATTGGAGTCAATGAGGGGCAGACACAGACTGGCCGCACTTAGAGGCTGCTAATTCGAATTCTGTAAATCTCTCCGATTTTTGAAACACATTGTGAGAGACAGAACACGTATGTCTACAAAGTTGGAAAAAATCACGTGTGTACATTGTAAACTGTCTCTCTCCCACTCTAGCTGCACTCTAACACTAATAAGGGCATGCAATACACACCCATTGTAATCTCATAATTTCTCCAAAAATGATCATGGTCATTGAACAGTGATTGATCAAAAAGTATATGACCTATCAAAACAATATACAATATACATCAATATACAATATACATCAATACATACAATATACATCAAATACACAAGACTTGTGTCTACTGTTTAAAGTTGAAATGGAGTCTCTAGGTGAAAGTATGCAGGAGCAGCAGACAGCAGTAGGCAGTAAGGAAGTCTGAAGTTCCACCATTCATTTTCAACGGGAAATTTTTAATAGTTTTTAATTAATAGTTCAAAAAGTATAAAAGTTACAAAAATGATAGACAAAAATAGATAGAACAGGTGCCATGAGCAAGACCTACGAGATGAAGTTTGAATTAAGTTTCTAGGTGAAACGGTTCTTTAGTTATAGCGCTCAGAAAAAACCTGGAATAATAAAAAGAAGTAGGGAGAATAATAAAAAGTTTTCGGATAACAGAACAGTGCATTGCTTTGCATGCACTGTAACAAGGCACCACACTTCAAGTTAGACTGTGTAACAGTCAGCACCGGCCATATGAGGTTTGTCCTTGCCTCGGACACACGTAAGTAGCTAATTACCTATTAGCGGCAAGCTATATAACAAGCGAACTAGTAGGCTTGTGGAAATCACTGGCTTTGGAGTACTCTGCAACTCCAATCATTCCTTTCTGGGCGTTCGTTGGGAAAAGGTGTTCTACGGTCGCCGGACGTTTCCGAGTAGTTGGCTCTGTGAGCACTACTGAAGGTACTTGCAGACTATTTTAATTACTGTTTGTTTAACATCATGCCGCCTGTTTTAGAGATTTCTGTGTACCTTTTAATAGCCATGTGTTAATGTAGGTCTCGGGTGAACAAACACATTAAAGCACTGCCTTGGAGACACTGTTGTGGCTGGTAGTGATTCCCGCTGGGGTCCAGTCGCATATCATGCTGTATCTGGGGTGTTCGGAGGTATAATACAATAATGCATAGTGTACATTGTCTTTTATGCCAACTATGAATTATGTTTGTTGGCTGTGTAGTGGTTGACTGTTTATGGTTTCAGATAGCAGTTGCCACTGCTGTTTTGCCTGTTTAGAAGTGTACGATAAGTTAGCTTGTGCCCAGTTTCGTTTGTTATTTTCGTTTCTTTTGTTTAATTAGTGCACGGGGCAAACACACCGAGCACTGGCCCTACAGCAAAGCTGTGGAGCCAGTTGTTATCCTGTGGATTTTTTCTTATTATTATTATTAGTGCACGGGGCAAACGCACCGAGCACTGGCCCTGAAGCAAAGCTGTGGAGCCAGTTGTTCTCCTGTGGATTTTTTCTTATTATTCCTCTTCCTCGCGTTTTTTGATGTGTATCTAGTCCTACAACTCGAAGAGTTGTAGGACAAATGATATATCAAAATGTGCGTCTTCATGGGGATCGGTGTGCTATTCAATTTCTTAAAATAATATTAATTTTTCACGACGTTATTTGCAAAAAACAGTGAATATTTTCCCATAGAGAATGCATGGGAGGAGGTCAAAAAATAAAGACTTTTGGTGCTGTCTGCTGCTCCTGCATACTTTCACCTAGAGACTCCATTTCAACTTTAAACAGTAGACACAAGTTTTGTGTATTTTATGTATATTTCCATGTTTTGATAGGTCATATACTTTTTGATCAATCACTGTTCAATGACCATGATCGTTTTTAGAGAAATGATGATATTAAAATGGGTGTGTATTGCATGCCCTTATTAGGGTTAGAGGGTAACTAGAGTGTGAGAGAGCCCCAGAAAAATAAAAAATAAATCTCTTTCCACGCTGCTCCTGGCCACAGTTTACAATGTACACACGTGATTTTTTCCAACTTTGTAGACATACGTGTTCTGTCTCTCACAATGTGCTCAAAAAATCGGAGCGATTTACAGAATTCGTATTAGCAGTCTCTAAGTGCGGCCAGTCTGTGTCTGCGCCTCATTGACTCCAATACAAATATTTTCAGAGAAAAGCAGAACGAACCTCTGTTTTAAACTTGCGATTGTCTCCGAAATATTTACTCTAGAAACATTGTAGAAACACCCAATCGTTCGGGAAGTCCTTACGGCGATGATGGTGTTGCTTTTTTTCTAATAGGATCTACCGTTTTGTCAGAATAAGCCCAAATGTGACACCAGCGCCGAGGCAGAAAATGGCTCTGTTACGGGATCGTTCTATGGTGTTTGCATGGTAATGGTGATGGCCCAGCTGGGAAGTGCTGTGTTGAGTGACGCAGTCTCTGTATCGATCGCGCGCAGCACCTGTACACACACACACACACACACACACACCTGTACACCTGTACACACACACACACACACACACACACACACCTGTACACACACACACACACACACCTGTACACCTGTACACACACACACACACACACACACACACACCTGTACACCTGTACACACACACACACCTGTACACCTGTACACACACACACACACACACACACACACACCTGTACACCTGTACACACACACACACACCTGTACACCTGTACACACACACACACCTGTACACCTGTACACACACACACACACACACACACACACACCTGTACACCTGTACACACACACACACACACACACCTGTACACCTGTACACACACACACACACACACACACACACCTGTACACCTGTACACACACACCCACACACACAAACACACATACACACCGCTGCTGCTGGGAGAACTGGTTGTAGACGCGATGTCCTGGCTATGATCACGCACAGAGCTCTAATACTTTTCATTGGATAATATGATTCAGATAGGTGCAGTTCATGGCCCTGTCTACCTGCTGAATGTAACCGCTGTGAAACAATCGGGAAATAACGTTTCATTTCGCTGATTAACGGCTTTATTGAGACTGACGCTCGCTCTCTGTTATTGTATGTCTCTCTACCAAAGTGCTCTCTCTCTCTCTCTCTCTCTCTCTCTCTCGTCATCTTACACAAATCAAATTAAATGTTCATGTAAAGTAAACCCTAAACACTAACCCTAACCGCAACGTCTCTGTCGACATTGCGCGTGCTTGCGTGTGTGGGTACTTGCAAAACTGTCATTTTAATTAAGAACATTGAGTGACGCAATCTCTGTATCGATCGCGCGAAGCACCTGTACACACACACACACAAACACACACACAAATGTTGTTTCTATTTTGTGTAAATTAGGTTAATGCTTTTGTGTTTTCCTGTATTATCAGTTCAAGTTGTTGTACTTGCCTGAGGAAATCGTGGATATTGTAACGTGTTGGGGGAGTGTTTCCCAGAATGCATTGCGACATTCTGGCATTCTGTGTCATTACATGTTATCGCTATTAGATAGGGTTTGGAGGCGAATGTTCAGGACTTGTTGGGTTGCATTTCACTGTTTCATTACGTTCACTTTGCTGACTGTTGTTTTTGGGATAAGTCAGGGAGCACCATTACTCAACGCACTATGGCATCTTGTCATACCACTACCACTCCGCTGGAGACGGCGCGTACAATCCACTTGTGACCCTGTCATATTAAAGCGACTTGTAAGAGTAGAGGTCATCTCTCTCTTTGCTGAGCACGCCGTGGCTGACTGTATTTAATGAAGCAGTGGTGAAATACGGCGGTAGTATCACCCGTGCACTATCAAAATTTCCCTCAAGGGAATTTTTGAACTCTAGTTATTATTTGGTTTGCCTCGCCACTAGTTGCCCCTTTTTCGTTCCCTCCCTTTCCCCACGTCACTGAGATACATGGGGTATTGGCTGTCCTGGTAGCTGTTAACACCATCTAATGTGCAGCTTTCCTTGTTCCCTCTCCCCTCCAGAGCAAAGCTGTTCACGGTAGTGATGGCGAGACGAAGCTTCATGAACCGTTGAAGCCTTTCGGCCAGATGTGTTGAAAAGTGGTTCATTTTTTGAGGCTTCGAGTGCATGCTAGTGACACCTACAGGGCAATAAAAATACAATATGCTGAAAGCCTGCACCAAAACAATAGCATCCGAATGTGTTATGTGGTCTGCGAATGCTTTTATGTTAATGTAAATTAGCGGAAAAAGACAACTTCGTCTTTCTGTGATATTTCTAACAGAAAGTCAAAATTAAAAAAAATTAAACGACGCATTAGGTCAGAATTGAACGCGGGTCGCCAGATTACTTGCACATCACCCTACCCATTACACCACTGTATCTTACGAGCAAAAAATTTAACAACACTTATTTATTTCATTGGATATTGTATTATTGGGAGAAATCAAATCAAAGTGCTCCAAAACAGGTGAAAACTTTCTCTTTTTCCTAGCTGGCTCCATCGCAAATAAATTCTTTAAGTACACAAACCACCGCAAAAACCACTGCTCAACTCCGACTAACAAAAACCCACGAGTTCGTATCCAGATACGGGACATCTTTATGGAGTCGAAACGTCCGGCAAAACTGAACCACATTTCAAAGCGGCGGAGCCAAACGAGGCTTCGAACGTCACGCGTGACGTCATCTCACCCATACAACACAAGCCTCGATACGGGGCTTTGCTGAAAAGGGATTGACGTACTCGATACGCGCTTCAAAGCCTCAGTATCATCCGTAACATCACTAGTTCACGGGACAGTTCGCGGAATTCTGAGTCTTCTTCATGCACCGCGCACCGCGTGTTTGTAGTGGTAATGTGCACTTCTTCACCATTGCTGTGATCACCTACATTTTGCAGTATCTTGTGCTTGTGTGTGTGTGTGCGTGTGTCTGCGTGGATAGGCACTGGAACCGGGAGCACGAGTGGGGTGTCAATCACATTTCTTTCCAAGACAGGTAACCGCCTGTCCCAACCGTGTTCCATAATTGCTGTATTGTAGTAGTTCCCCACTGGGGCAGCCATTATCCCCTTCTCAGTGTCTGTTTCATTGTATTGCAACGTGGTTTTTAGTGGTCAGTTTTTCTTAATAAATCCTGTTATTTTTATAACTGAAATCACGTCTCTGTCATTACTTGTTTATCTGTTTGAGGACCCGCTTGCCTCTAAAACAAGGTGTATCACTAATATCTCCTGGGGTAAAAGGCCCCAGGTGGCGTTGTCGTGTGCTCTAGAGCCAAGACCTTACAACACCAGGTCACAACTGCACACCACAACAGCTTTCTTTAAAGATATTCAATAGAATGGTGTATAGACAACACACACGCGCACACATGCACGCACACACACACACACACACACACGCGCACATGCAAACTTAGAAAACAGACAGGACACATAATGATGAATATTTCAAATCACATCGATGTCAAGCCCCAAAGCAGGAAAACAATGGCTTCAGATATGCAGTATATTAAATCTGCAACAGCGGTGGCCACTTTTTATGCAGCTAACTGCATACACAGGCATGGCGCAGATGTGTGTGTGGGTGGGAAAGCAAACTTCAGAGAAAGCTAGGAGGTTCTACAGTTATGACTTGAGGTGTAATTTTCAACTATTCAACCTACTAGCTCAACCTGGGAGCAAGCCTTTGTTGAGAGATGAGGGGGCGAAGGTTCCAAAAATCACTAAGAGAACAAAGTATGTGTGTTATTTTGAAGAAAAGTGTGGCAAAGCTACACAAAGCTTAGTTCATATTTTGCTTTTCATTCTCTTGCTCTTAACTTGTACACAAACATTCAAAGTCTACTATCACTGGAGCCATACTTAGCCAGCTAAGCTACAAAGTTAACCTCGGAGAGAGAGAGAGAGAGAGAGAGAGAGAGAGAGAGAGAGAGAGAGAGAGAGAGAGAGAGAGAGAGAGAGAGAGATATGTTTTGGCAGCACAGTAGCAGACCAGTAAACACAATTTTGTGCATTTCATGTTTCATAAGGTCAGATCTATGAGCATGGATGTCTCATTTAGCGTCTGTAAAAATTAATATTTTTACAATAAATAATGATGTCCTCAATACATGATCGGTTTTGTCATATTTCTTGCTGCAAGATACAGTATATCATTGAACTACTGACATGAGAAAGAAAGCACACATATGTTGACACATAAGTGGAACAAATAGAGTGTTAATGTATTCGGCACAACAGGAGCAAATTACATAAAAATGTTGTTGTCGTTGTGATGTTCTGAGGTTTGTTTGAGTGAAAGGGAGACTCCTAGTGGCGACTCGAAACGCAATGTTTTTGTATTCGCAGTCTTGCCGTAGTTCAATGATGCATGGGGAAGTAGATGGTCACGTATTTTTCTCTTTTATTTTGGTTGGCCAGAAAACACGTTTGCCTGTAAGTACGAACCCATGCAGTTATCTTGACTTGAGTAATTCACTTGAGTAAGAAAACCTCTGTTAATGAATCTAAGTTCATTCAGAATAGGTATTTTGACGATTTATGCTAATCGCCAGCATCTTAATGTAATTTCCTATTGACGTTAGCCTTAAGCTAATGGATTTGTTTCTAAACGTTTGAACAGTCAATATGTAAATATTGGTCTTGAGCAACATCCGTATGAGATACTGAAATATGTATTTTGTAACTGTCTAGTTTTACAGTACTTCCTGAGTAAAGTTTGGAAAGTCTACAAGCTGTTTCATCCTTTGTGAGGGAAAACTGTTAACTATCTGGCGGGCCGAAGTAGCAGACCAGACGGCGATTCACACACACTGAAGCGGGGGCAGAACAGTCGTAAAGATTAAAACAATTATATAGGTACAATGTCTGAATCTTAAAATCTTTAAGTGTTAAAAACATGTAGGCCTAATCCAAGACCTGATTGATTAAAAATACAACCTCAGTATTTCAGGTTTACAGGTAAAATGTTCACTTGCCCAATTTTTGAGAAGTTTAAACATGCCACATTTTCTTCCGTAAAATAGTTACCACATGGTTATTTAGGTGGTATTTTTAAAGGTATTAAATTATTGAAAAATAAGAAATAATTAATTAATTAAAAAGAAAACTTTTTCAAAATCTTAATGATCCATTGGAAAACCGATTTCTTGTCCATTATACAACCAACTTCACTTTGATTGATTTCAAAAGAGACATCTGACTTTTAAGTACATTTTTGGAGAGTATGCCACTGGATCTGTGCCAGAGAACAGACCTTAACAATGGCCCAAAAACGTCAACAGGGTTGGTAAACCCTGCCAGCCAATACTGCTACCTCAACTGCCAATACCAGACATGTGTTTGTGTGTGTTCATAATGAACACACTTTTCTTTTAGGTTTTTTTTTTCAGACAAAGGTGAGACAAAGGTGCTATTGCTATTGCTGCAACTCCTACAGCAGCAGGTTATTGCCTGAACGCTCACAGCCATAGCATCATACCGACTGACTGACTAGATGCTGGCAACAACAACTATGGTGTAAGGAGAGGTGATGAGGTGACCCAATATTAATGTATAATGACATAGAACATATAGCCTACGATAACACCATGGGTAGCACCATCCTGTGGATTTTACTAACTCAACAAAAACAGAAAACATCACTATGTCCAAGAAAATGTTTGCGATCAAATTTAAATGTTCGCAGAGATGATAAAGAGACCGGAGATAATAACTTACTTTTGTGTCGAATCTTCAGTTGCTCTGGTTTTGTTTTTCTGTGTTTTCTTGTGTATTGTAGAAGGCCAGCTGCCATGTCCACTGTGGTGCAACAAAATTAAAAATAATAATAATTAATAAATAATGTATACAATACAAAAATAGATTTGAAAAAATCAAGCAGACCAAAAAAAACATCAACTACAACAACTACAGCAACAAAAGTCAGAACCAAGAAAAGGGGAGGAAAGACAGAAGCGAGAGAGATTCAAAGTAGGAGAGGAAAAGCTAAACAAAATCATTAGAAACGCATATCTTCATCATTTTAGAAAACACTTTATTTGCGGTGTCACACACTTTATAAGAAGAACAAAAGATGTGCTGTGTCACTTCTATATTCTACACTTGATGCTTCCCTGTTCAACTACCTAATGACAAGCAGCTGGTTGAAAGAGTCTTGTGTCTTCACTTTTTTTTTCTTGCTTAATAACTTACAACTCTTTCCTTTCTTTTTCTCATATTCACCCTCACTCTTTACTTTGTGAACTTGTTTGCTACCTGAGAGAGAGAGAGAGAGAGAGAGAGAGAGAGAGAGAGAGAGAGAGAGAGAGAGAGAGAGAGAGAGAGAGAGAGAGAGAGAGCACACGAACACACGAACGTTTCCTCTCGTCACCTGAACGTTGTCTGCAGTCCTCTTCTTTATTGGTCTCTTCTTCACTCTATCACTCTACAAGACACTTATTTACACCACTCTGCAGAGAGAGACACTAACCCTTTCCTTCTCATCCACACTCTCCACTACTCCGAAACATACTCAGACACACATGCACACACACACACACACACATAATTCCTGTACATAGGGAAGTGCCCTTCTCTTCCACAGCGTTCCATAACACTGTGCCAGCCCAGTTCACTCGCACACATGAACAATGTATATGCACAAAGAAACGCACATACAAAGTGATTGTATGGATATAATTATACAAACGTTTGTACTTGCGTGCATTGCTTTACCACTGAATCAGCAAACTTGCAAATGTAGACACACGCACACACACATGCACACACACACACACACACACACACACACACACACACACACAGTCATTTAGGGACTTGGGTCTAGATGTAGACTAATTGCTCAATACGATCGGCCACCTGATAATAGTGTCACAGAGGTATCGCTGCTCTTTTCATAACACTCAAATCAATCACATGGCTGTGAGAACTAAGCTGGAAACCTGCTAGTTGATCATGATAAATATGTAAAAATTGATATGCACACAAATCTCCAATATACACAATTGTCAATTACAGGTGCACAAACCACATTGCATCATCTGAATTTGTTTAGGTGGACTATGGTTTACTGGCTCCCAACTTACACACATGCATGTACACACACATACTGAGAGAGAGACACACACACACCTATAACCTTTGGCTGATATTTCATAAAAGCCGATGTAGCCCAATGGACAAGTCATAGGGAGTCGTGGGAACAAGCCTGCAAAATTATGATATAATTCAAAAGGTGTGTGGGGGGGCAATGATTCTATCTTTCGCACCTTGTCTCCCTCTCAGTGTCTCTCTTTTTTCCCCTGTCTAATATTCGGCTCACGTACAACTGCAGCAGCCCTCCACCAATCGCTGGCATTTATCCACACTTCACACCCCCCAGACATCTGCTGTCCCACAATGCACCTCACTTCCCCCAAAAAAACTTTCCCAGACATATTTTGCCCCTTCCCTTTCCCTCCCTGCCTCTCCTTCACATTTCTCTGCATTTGGCCTTGCTCTAAATTCATGTGTTGTACCCAATACTCTGCTCCCTATCACCAGGCCTACCACTGTCAACCAACAATGCAATGCAAAATGGCCATCACTGATTACCAGCTTCCAAGGGTCAATTGAGAATGTCATGTGTTAAAATTAGAATACACAAGCACCAGCAGCCATCTGCTTCTGGTGAATTGAATTGTGGAATAGATCAATCAATAGCTTATTGTAAGTGTTTCCATATTTTACTATCTCTGAAAGCAACATGAAGCTTCTTAACATTGTTTGTGTGTTGAGAATTTAATATTTACTTATTTTACTGTGTATTGTCAGTAGAACCAAATGAGCGTCAGAGACGGATGTATCCACCTTTCCTCAAACTCGACTTGACAGTTTTATTACCCCCCCCCCCCCCCCCACACACCCACCCCTTCGTCCTTCACCTCCAGACACCCCTTGACACCCCTTCTTTCCCGTGCTGCTTTCCCATACACACACACACACACACACACACACACACACACTTTGCTTGCTTGCAGTTGTCCATCGAGTCCGATGATGACGACCACTTCTGTCCTTTATCTGTGAGTTATTTGATGGCTGGAGAGCCCAATCCTGGATCCACAGGTTCTGTTGCAAGTGGGGCATGTATACATGGTGTTGCTGGCAGTCATGGGTGTGGATGTGTTTCTCCTGAGCCTTCTTTGATGTCTCCTGGCAGTCCTTTCTTCCTCCAGTGTGTGAGTACCATCTAGAACCAGCTGCCGCCAGGTGTTGCGGTTAGCAGCCGTATTCTCCAGGTCTGCAGGTTTTATTTTGCACTTTTTAAGCGCCATTTTCAGCTGGTCTTTGAAGCGTTTCTTCTGGCCCCCAGCAAAGCACTGACCTTGCTGTAACTGGCCATACAACACTTTGCGGGGCAGGCGGTTGTGGGGCATCCTTGTGACATGCCCCAGCCAACGCAGTTGGTGCTGGGCAATTGTGGCCTCAATACTTTTGCAGCCTGTTCTTTTAAGGTTAAACTGTTCCAGGGACTTGATGTGGCGGCTGTAAATAACCCAGGCTTCATAGCTGTAGAGGAGGGTGGTGATGCAGATTTTTGTGTTTAGGTGAAGGTTCTTGTTCTGAAAGACCCGGCGCCTGAGTCTCCCATAGGCAGCTGATGCTTGAGATATCCTGTTTTGGACCTCATTGTCAAGGCTGTTGCCTTCAGATATCATGCTCCCCAGGTATCTGAAAGATGGAACAACTGACAATTTGTCCTCTGCTACAGTGAAGACAGGGGGTGTGGGTGGGATGTTGGCACTCCATTGACAGATTACCTCTGTTTTTGCGGTGTTGATGGTCAGCCCCATCCTGCTGTATGCCCTAACTGCTGCATCTAGAACAGACTGGAGGTCTTGTGGAGAGTGAGATACAAGAGCACAGTCATCTGCATACTGTAACTCAAGTATCCTTACTCTGTGCAGTTTGGTTGTTGCCTGCAGCCTCCTAATATTAAAGAGGTTGCCATTCAGCCTGTATGCTACTGTCACACCACTGCTGTCTTCAATCCCCTTGTGGAGAAGCTGGGTGACACATAAGAGGAAGATGTTAAAAAGCACTGGTGCCAGTACACACCCTTGTCTTACCCCTGTACGCACTGGAAAAGGGCTAGACTCTTGTCATCAACAATCCTGATGGCTTTGCCGGTGAGGCGGGTGGTGTAAATGTCCAAAATGGGGGGGAGAGAGACACCGATGATCCTCTCAGCTGCTTTAACTATGCGCTGCAGTGTCTTGCGGCAGGACACGGTGCAGGCACCGTACAACACAGTGATGCAGCTGGTCAGGAGGCTCTCAATGGTGCCTCTGTAGAAGGTGTGCATGATGGTGGATGAGGCCCCAGCTCTTTTTAGTTTGCGGAGGAAGTACAGGCGTTGGTGGCCTTTTTTGGCCAGTGATGCGGTGTTGTGGTTCCATGACAGGTCTTCGGAGATGTGCACACCCAGGAACTTGGTGCTGCTCACCCTCTCCACTGTAGCATTGTTGATGATCAGTGGAGCATGCTGTGTGTGCATTCTCCTGAAGTCCACAACAATCTCCTTCGTCTTCTCCACATTCAGACGGAGATTGTTGTCCTTGCACCACGTAGCCAGCCTGTTCACCTCACTCCTGTAGATCGTCTCATCGCCGTTGTTGATGAGACCCACCACAGTCGTGTCATCCGCAAACTTGATGAAGATGTTGGTGCTGGATGTTGGTGTGCAGTCGTGGGTCAGCAGAGTGAAGAGGAGGGGGCTCAGCACACATCCTTGGGGGGCCCCCGTGTTCAGTGTGATGGTGCTGGAGGTGCTGCTGCCGACCCGAACTGTCTGTGGTCTCCCCGTCAGGAAGTCCAACAGCCAGTTGCACAGTGAGGTGTTGAGTCCCAGCTGGTCCAGTTTGTGAATGAGCTGCTGGGGGATGATTGTATTGAATGCTGAGCTGAAGTCGATGAACAGCATTCTAACATAGGAGTCTTTTGTATCCAGGTGGGTGAGGGCAGAGTGGAGGGCAGAGGAGATGGCATCTTCGGTCGAACGGTTGGACCGATATGCGAACTGGAAAGGGTCCAGGGTAGGGGGGAGGGCAGACTTGATATGGTGCATGACTAGCCACTCGAAGCACTTCATGAGGACGGGAGTGAGTGCGACTGGGCGATAGTCATTGTGGCAGGAGGGAGACGACTTTTTCGGCACCGGGATGATGGTGGTGGCTTTGAGGCATGCGGGGACAACAGCCTGGCTCAGCAAGGTGTTGAAGGTGTCTGTGAAGACATCTGTGAGCTCCTCAGCACAGTCCCTCAGTACACGATCAGGAATGTTGTCGGGACCAGAGGCTTTCCGTGGGTTTGTCCCTTTGAGGGATCGCCTCACGCTATCTGGGGATAGCGTCAAAACCTGGTCGCCGGGAGAGGGTGGGGTCTTCTGTGCCGGGGTACTGTTGTCTGCCTCAAAGCGGGCGAAGAAGTCGTTCAGCTCGTTCAGCAGAGGGGTGGAGCTGTCGCAGGTCTGCGGAGAGGGCTTGTAGTCCGTTATGGATTGGATCCCTCGCCACAGGTTCCTGGTGTCTCTGCTGTTGCTGAAGCGATCGGCGATCCTCCTGGAGTACCGTCTCTTGGCCTTCCTGATGCCACGTGCCAGGTTGGCCCTGGCTGCCTTCAGGCCCACCTCGTCTCCAGCTCTGAAGGCGGTGTTCCGAGCCCTCAGGAGTCTGTAGACTTCCCCTGTCAGCCATGGCTTCTGGTTGGCCCGAATGCGGATGCTCTTGGTGACTGTGACGTCATCAATGCGTTTCCGCATGTAGGAAGTGACAGTGTCTGTGTACTCCTGGAGGTCTGTGGTGTTGTTGTAGGTGGCTGCCCATCTGAACATGCTCCAGTCAGTGATAAGGAAGCAGTCCTGGAGTGTCTCTGAAGACCCCTCAGGCCACACGCGTACCTGCTTTGTTGTTGGTTTGATGACTTTGACCAGGGGTCTGTAAGCAGGCATTAACATCGTGGTGGTGTGGTCTTAGGCGCCTAGGTGGGGCAGGGGGAGGGCTTTGTAGGCCCCCCTATGCGTGGTGGAAACATTGTCCAGGATATTATTGCCACGTGTGGGAAAGTGGATGTGTGCATGGAGTTGTGGAAACACGCTCTTGGGGTTTGCATGATTGAAATCCCCAGCCAGGATGAGGAAAGCATCAGGGTGGGCTGTCTGCTGCTCACTGATGTGCTGGTAGAGTTCATACAGTGCCTCGCTCCTGTTGTTGTTGGAGCTAGGGGGATGTATATTGCTACCAGGAGTATGGCACTAAATTCCCTCGGCAGGTAGAATGGCCGGCATTTAATGACCAAAAACTCCACCAGTGTTGAGCAGTGTGTGCAAACCACAGCAGCGTCGCGGCACCAGGCATCACTGATGTAAACACAGAGTCCCCCGCCGCAAATCTTTCCCCCCCTCGACGAGCACTCTGTCCGCCCGGTAGCATGTTAGCCTGGCCAGTTGAATGGCACAGTCCGGGACGCTGTCAGTAAGCCATGTTTCCACAAAAACAAAGGCACAACAGTCACTCACGGTTTTGGTGGATGTCCGGAGTAGACGGATATAATCCATTTTATTGTCCAGCGATCGTACGTTGGCCAGTACGATCGTAGGGATAGCCGGCCGATGAGGGCTAGCCGCTAGCCTAGCTCGGATACCTCCGCGCTTGCCCCTCTTCTGCTTCCTCATGTTCCGCTTGTGGCGCCTCCACTGGCGGCTGGTTGCAGGAGTGGGGGTCGGTGATTGAGCAGGCCGCTGGAGCAGATCGCAGTCACATAGTATTTCCGCGACTTCTGGATTTATGTCCATGATTGTAGTTCTGCCGATGGCGAGCAGAAACTCAAGGGAGTATGTGTGTTTCGGGACAGATAGACGCGACAATGACGGACATGTGCACGTATGAACACCACACAAAAAACATAAAAACACCGATTCGACGGGAGACAGAGGAGCCGCTGCGTGTGTACACGCCGCCATTTACCACAGACAGCCTTATCACCCTCGTTCTTAAATATGGTGACAATGCTGGCATCTCTCCATTGCTGTGGGATCTTCTCATCAGCCCAAACCTTGGTTATGTAATGGTGCAATGTTCTTGTGCACAGGTACCCTCCCTGTTTAAGCAGTTCTGCAGGGATGTTGTCAGAGCCTAGGGACTTGTTATTCTTCAGAGTGCGGACAGCTGACAGAACTTTCAGGAAGGTTGGAGGTTGGCTGAGGTTGTCCATAGGGGGAAATTCAGGCAGTTCTTCCAAGATGGTGTAGTCTGCATCAGAATCCTGATTTAGCAGGGTGTTAAAATGCTCAGCCCACCTCACCAGGATGCTATCCTGGTCTTTCAGGATGTTAAGCCCATCTGCTGTTTTCAGGGGAGTGATGCAGTGACTTGTTGGGCCGTAGATAGATTTCACTGAGTTGTAAAAGTTGTGCATATAATTTATATCAGCAAATGACTGAATTTCATGTGCCTTCTCCGTCCACCACTCGTTCTGCATGGTCCGTAGAGTGCACTTTCCGTCGAGCTCTTTGCCATCGCTGTCTGACGGTGCGGTAGCAGATTATGGATGGACTCTGAGTTGTTATCAAACCAGTCTTGATGGTTCTCGCTTTTAAAGCCAATGGTTTGGGCTGATGCTTCCTGCAGGGCTGCAGTAACAGAGGTCCACTGTTGTTCTGTGGCACTCTCACCACTCAGGAGGAGTTCTAGCTCCCCCTAGTTTCTCAGCCAGGGAGCGACAAAACTCATTCCTAGTCGTGGTGTCTTCCAGGCAGGCACAGTCTAAGCGCCTCCTATTGGATCCACGTTTTCGCATGGGGGGGGCGCACTTTCATGAGGACCTTGGTCATTATCATGCGGTGGTCTGTCCAGCATTCTGCACCTCTCATGGCCCGGGTTAGGAGAACGTCTCTGATGTAGCAACGCCTCATGATGACATAGTCAATCAGGTGCCAGTGTTTGGAACGTGGGTGCATCCATGATGTTTTATATTTGTTCTTTCGCTGGAAGATGGTGTTAGTTATGGTCAGGTTGTGCTCAGAGCAGAGGTTAAGTAGCCTCATACCATTTGAGTTGGCTTGACCAATCCCATGCTGCCAAGAACTCCCTTCCATATTCCACTGTCCTGCCCAACTCGAGCGTTGAAGTCCCCAAGCAAGAGGATCTTATCATTCGTTGGAATCCAGCGGAGAGCCTCCCAGTGCTTGGTAAAAGGAGTCCTTAGACTCAGTGTCGGATGGTAGGGTTGGAGCATGACATAGCGGGTCTTCTCCAGGGGGATACGGAGGGTCATCAGTCTCTCACTGATGCCTACAGGTGTTTCAGTGAGTTTTGGCAGTAGTGTGTTCTTAATGGCCAGTCCCACGCCGTGCAGATGTTGTCCACTTTGAGGATAGCCTTTCCAGTAGAAAGTGTAGCCCATGCCCTCCTCTGTTAGAGACCCCTCATCAAGGAGCCTGGTTTCACTCAGGGCAGCGATGTCGATATTATAGCGGCTCAACTCAGCCGCAACCAAGGCTGTCCTTCTATGAGGTCATTCAGACTTACCAAAGGAGTCCAAGAGGGGTCTTACATTCCATGATGCCAATTTGAGGTTAAAATACTTGTTTCTTCTTCTGTTTCCAACCTGTCCAGGTGTGGTTGAGTGGACAATTTTTTTTCCACCTTTTCTAGGCCCTTCCTCGCTTGAGGTGAGCAGTGCGGTCCCTGAATAGGGGCTGCTCAGTCGCACAGGGGTCTGCCGAGAACAACTGCCACTCAGCCCCAGCTGTTGGCAACCAATACCCTGTGCCGCTGACGTGCAGGGCTCTGACTAAGAGCTCCCAATCTATTCAAACCTGCTCCCGTCGTCAGACACCACAACGCCGCCAGACTTCAACCAGATGTAGATCCAGGTAATATTCACCGTGGTCAAAAGTGGATACCTGCTCAAAAGAACATTTAAAGTGCTGTAGGGGGTGCGCTATCGCCAATGGCACTATCTTCACCAAGATGGGGTAGGTCTGGTGGCATGGGTAAGCCCAGGACGACCAGCTCCCCATCCTAGCTGCAGGAGGCTGCCGGGACCTAGCTCTTGCTTAGGCCCGCCTATTGCTCACCGCCAGCGCATGCTTTTCTGTTGGGGTGTGCTCCCTTAGCCTTTGTCTCAAGAGACTATCCCACAAGGCAGTGGGTCTATTTGCCCATAGCTGGGGCGGTGGTTGATGGACGCCAGGGCTTGTCCACTGCATGGTGGGCCTGCACACCACATCTCTGGGGCCCACTGCTGCTCCGAGATCCCCTGCAGTTTAGCCTGGGACTGTAAGGCACCTAGTTCCCATGTGTGGCCACGAGGAGACACTGCAGAAGTCTTGGTGGTGGAGAGGCTATGTACTGGCGGAGGAGGCTTACGCACTCGGCTCGTCTTTTCACCCATGGGGGGGCTAGCCAGCGGCAGTAGCTAAAAGCAGAAAGTTACAAGCAGAAAGCAGCATGCAGCATGCACCAACTACAAGCACCTCTACACTACTGCACTAGGCGCTTCACACACACCCTGTGTGTCTTGTGTGTTTCAGGACACACACACACACAGGCTAATCTCTGTAATAGGGCACTTGCTTTAAAACGGCACTTGTGTTTACGACAGAGAAACGTTATCTGCGGGTCTGGGTGTTGTTCCCACACACAGTTATTACAGATCTCTCTGATAACGGCAGAGAGTGCAGCCTAATATAAAGCGGCTCCTAGACAAAGCATGGGGAAAGAGCAACCGAGAGCAACCATGTCCATTTTTCTGAGAACCTACACACCCCCACACCTGGTAACAACCATCCTTCAGGGTCCCGTGTTTTTGACCCCAGGGGAGAATGATGATTTTCCAGCAACTCCGCTAGTTTCACCGGTTTCTCCCGCTACACCTCCGTCTTCCCAACTCCTCATGACGAGCCCTGTGTTTTTGACCAAGGAGGAGAATGACGACCTTCCACCGTCCAAGGGTCTGAACCACCCTGCCGCTTCACCTTCCCATACACTGGAGACGATCCCTGAAGAGGTTTGCACCGAGGGTCCCGCATGTTCGCCCCTGTGGGAGAATGATCCCCGGCCACCGACTCCACCACTCGAGGTTGAGGACCAGCCTGACGGATGGATGTTTGATACTTTCTTTAAAGGCATAAGACTAGCCGTGCTCCGCTTGCTGGGCAAAACTCTAATCATCTACCAACGTGAGATGTGCGAGGGGTGTTCCATTAATCATCCCAGCCAGAGATGGCACCAGTGCATGGCTGTGCTCGAGTAAGAATTCTACGAGGAGAACTTTTTGTGGTTGATGGAGAAGCTCTACACCGAGAGGTTTATTCCAGCCATTCAAAACATCTTAAGTGCGCAGAACATCAAGGCGGGTTGGATGAGAATCAAAAATACGGTAGAGGGTCTTTTACACGAACTGAAATCAACGAGACGAATCAACAACCTGATCAGCGGGTTGGGGATGATGAGGCTAAACGGGATTAACTTGCCAGGTTGTATCAGGACTGGTCCGCGTTTTAATGTTTTGTTCAGGAAGTTTTTTCTTTTCTTTTTGTCAACAAATTGTTTTATCTATTATTCATTTCGGGGTTTTTTTACACCGTTGTATTTGGTGCTGAATTCGTAATCAGTAGTTTTTCTTGTTTTTATTATTTTTCACACCGTTGTATTTTATGGAAGCCCATTTCCGCCAGTAAAAAAACAGGTGCTCGCAAAAAGTCAAAATTATGAGAAAGAAAGTCGAAATTTTGAGATAGGAAGTCGACATTTTGACATAAGAAGCACGCATGCTCGAACCGCTGCCATGGAAAGGAGTGGCTGCACACTGGGCTAGAACCTGCCGATATTGACACTGAATGCAAAAGCAAGGGATGCAGTTCCAAGGCAAGATTACCATTCTGTTCTGTTTGATGTTACATTGTCCTACATCATATGTTTGAGGTAATTTAATACCGATTAGGACAGCCACAATAAGTTGTATCCCTGCTAACGTCGTGGCACTCGCAGTGATCTTAGTGCTACCAGCTACTTTAAATTTTGTTACATTCCCGGTAGCATACTGATTCAGCAACAGTGTTTGACCAGAGTAGCCTACTGCGGACAACGTTGCTGAAAGATAACGTTAACCTAGGCTACCTCAAGCCACTTTCAGACAAGGATATCCATTGAGAATGAAATGGTAGCCAGCTAGGCTATGTAGCAGCTAGCTATGAACGAGAAACGTTTTTACCCAGACATGGCACTACCTAACGTTACCCTCTTGTATCATGTCTGAGTATGCTACTAAACGTTTGCGCGTAGAACCTAGACCTGTGTGAGTTATCGTAATGGTAACGTTAGGAACATTTCCTTGCTCGCATCATCTTCCAGAATGGCCTGTTTGGCGGTGGACCAGTCTGGGGATGGTCTTTGATATCACGTAGTCCTTATAATGTTGTCAAAATGAAACCCATTTAATCTAGCTAACATTATTATAGCTAGCTGCTAATGTTATGCTAATGCCTAGTCTGTGTCTGGAGCGGAGAGATTTTCCCAGTTAATTTACTTTCAATCTAACGTTAGAGACATCAAAAATAAAACTTGCCACAGCAGGCTAGATGAAAAAGCACTGAATTGTTTACGTTTTGGATTATTGAGGCCATGGTAGTTTAATCATGTAAAATAGGCCAGATTTGGGCATGGGATGACTTCGTCTGCTATCAGGGAGAACTTTGGGGGGTGAGAGGTAGGTGAGCTATCTGTCTAGCTGCTATATTATGTGAGTTAATAAAATATCACTATTTCTAAAGAAAGTATCATAAAGCTTTACATCTAGATTTTGAAGAGTTTGAGGGCCATGTCTAACACTTTGTGAACAAGTACCATGGTATTTATGAAAACAGGTAGGCTATATTCTCCTCCTCCGGATAGCCTAGAAGGTAAACATTTTCCCTGTAATGGGTATCTGAAGGCTGCGTTTTCAGAAATCTCCACTTTGGCATCTTAAGTCACTTGTGCCACGGTCATTAGAGGCGCTTTTGTTCTAGTGTTTTTATCTGATCTGTGAAAGAGGGTGTGTGTGTGTGTGTGTCTGAGAGAGAGGGAGAGAGAGCGCGAAAGAGAGTGTAGCTAACTTTCTATGTTGTGTAGCCACATAGCTTAAATATTGTTTTTATGTTTATGCTTTGTCAACACTGTACTAATTGTCATGCAAATAAAGCAACATTGAATTGAATTGTATAGGCTACACACAAGATCTTGATGAAAGCCTATTGTCTACTGTGAAATATTAGAAATGAAGGCCTACTTGCACAAAAGTGCTCAACACACATAAGTCTAAATGGCAATAAATGTCCCACATTAGGGCAATCCACCCTATGAAAGATATTGCTTGTAACTTGTAACCGGAGGGTTGCCGGTTCGAACCCCGACCAGTACGAACGGCTGAAGTGCCTGTGAGCAAGGCACCTAATCCCTTACTGCTCTCCGAGCACCGCTGTTGGCAGCTCACTGCCTCGCGATTAGTGTGCTTCACCTCACTGTGTGCCTCACCATCACTGTGTGCCGAGTGTATTTCCACTAATTCCCGATTGTGTTAAATGCAGAGACCAAATTTCCCTCACAGGATCAAAAGAGTAATTCTTCTTCTTCTTCTTCTTAATTCTATTCAACCTAGGCTCAGAGAGGTTTTGAGATGCAAGAAAGATGGATGAGCTGAGCGACTACTTAAGGTCACGGGATGTGCCTGAGGAAAACATAAAGAGACTGGAAGAGGAGAAGGTAAGTCATACTATAGGAAATGTGTTTTGACAAATCACACATGACAATTAAATACATGATGTCAGAAGCACTTTACAAATAATATCTGGTATCGGTAGGCTACTACTAAAATTCTTAAATGCACTTGATGTGAGAATTCATAAAGTATACTGTATGTTTATTGTAGATTGATTCCAGCGTTATAAACCTAATGACGGATGACCAGCTAAGAGAATATCTGCCTTCCTATGGTGACCGATGAAAACCGAGGAGAACCGAGGAAAAATAACCCAGAAGTCACAAGTAAAAGGTCTTTGAACGGCTTAAAGCAAAGATTGCAGGAAAAAAAGCTGATCGCGTGTCTGACAGTGAGTGTCAAACCACAGCAAGGAATGCTCAGAAGAATGAGAGTAAAATTGAAATGGGATGGTTGCATTTTAGGAAAGGGGAATTTGTGCAGGTACAAAACAGAAAAGGAGGTGGAACCAGAAAACTGAGTGTTCAGAAGGACTAAAAAATCAGACTTGATTGATACAGCTGTGCAGTTGTTCTTTCCAGGTGGAAGAGATGTAGAGGGGAACCTTGATGATTTTGACTGTGATTTAACTGACTTTCTTACGCAATTTCCCTCAGGGATCAATAAAGTATGTCTGTCTGTCTGTCTGTCTGTTTCTGCAGCATTAACTAGATGTTGGAATTACAGTTGGGGAAATCTATGAAAATACTAAGTTATCCACCTTGCGTTTCTATTTAACAAGAAAAAAAAGAGAGAAAATGTCTGTAACTCAGATCTAGAGAAAAGTGATGAAACTGCACAAGAGACACCTGGCAAACCTGATATCAGTCCTTCAGACACTTCAGCAGCAGATGCTATGGAAAGGAATAGTTCAGATGTCATATACATTGGAAGCAGTAGGCCTACTTGAAGGGGATGGGGTGCTCATTACGTCGATTGCGATCGACCAGTCGATCGCCAAGCTACTACTGGTCGATCGCATGACATTAAAAAAAAACGATTTATTTTTTTCTATAGGCTAAAATCCATCCCATCGCTTGATTGACATACAGGTAAGCCTGTCGGGAGGCAATCACAGTGAACCGCACATGCGCAATAGACAGTGACCTCACCCCTCACCGCCGCATGTTTGGCAGCGCATTCACAAATCCGGCGCCATTGAATATATTGAATGAAACTTGAATATATTCAAGATTCAAGATTCAAGTATCTTTATTGTCAAATGTGCTACATGGCAGGCATATAGCACAGATGAAATTGCAGTCCTGTCTCAGACCTGCGGTGCAAAATTAACAATGGACAGACAAACGGACACCGTACAGACAAAAACACACAAACACAGAAAAGTACGAAAAAGTGAGGTAGTGCATTGGAAAATGGAAAATTGAATAGTGCAAAAAAATAGTGCAAAATATATTTAAAATAGTCAAAGGACAATTTTAAAGTGTCAGTCAGGATGAGAGTTTGTGAGTGGTGGCGGGAGGGCAATGGTCCGAGGTGGGTGCAGGGTTAAGAGTCTGTGGCAGGGGGGGAGGGGGGGGGGGGGGGGGGGGGGGGGGCAGGGGCAGAACAGGGAGGGAGTTGAGCCTCCGGACAGCCTGGTGAAAGAAGCTGTCCTTGAGCCTGCTGTTCTGGCCCGGAGTGAACCTATGAAGTGAACCTTTGAATACATTGAATGAAACTTTGAATATATGGAGTGAACCTTTGAATATATTGAATGAAACTTTGAATATAATGAACCTGATGAATATATTGAATGAAACTTGCTAACATAGTAGGAATTTGTCTCAGCGTTCCAATGTGTGCATTTCAACAAATATAGTGCAACAGGAAAGGACAGTGCTAACAAGACAATAACAGGACAATTAAAGAAATCATGGCAATGGGTGATGAGATATATACAAGATAAAGAGTAAAGTGCAAGTGCAGAATTAAGTCCAATGTGATTTCTAGTCCTGGACAAGTATCACAGGGAGGAGGGAAGGAGGGGGGGGGGGTTTGGTAGCCAGAGTCGTTTACCAGCCTGACGGCTGAGGGGAAAAAAGTAAGTCTATGACGGGTCCTTGCAGTTCCAGGCAGCCGCAACCTTCTCCCAGAAGGAAGCGGGGTGAAGAGGCTGTGACCTGGGTTCGAGGGGTCGGCCATGATCTTTTTTGCCCTTCTCAGAGCCCTGGTGTCATGTAGGGACTTGAGGGAGGGCAAGGGAACGCCGATCACCCTCTCCGCTGATCGAATCACCCGCTGCAGTCTGGCCTTGTCCTTGGCCACTGCAGCAGGGAACCAGGTGATGATGGAGTGGGTGAGGATGGACTCAATGATGGCGGTGTAGAACTGAGTCATCATCGTCCTCGGCAGCCTAAATTTTTTAAGCTGCCGAAGGAAGAACATCCTCGTGTGGGCCTTTTTCAAAAGGGCCGTGATATTCGGCCCCCACTTCAAGTCCCGGGAGAGAGTCAGGCCTAGGAAGCGGCAAGACTCCACGGAGGCAACCGGGGTTTCACCCAGCATGATGGGAGTGGGCGAGGCTGCATTCCTCCTGAAGTCCACCACCATCTCCACTGTCTTCCGCGCGTTGAGCTCCAGGTTGTTGCAGCTGCACCAGCTCTGTAGCCGCTCGATCTCCCTCCTGTATGCAGACTCATCCCCCCTGGAGATGAGGCCCACCAGGGCGGTGTCGTCTGCAAACTTCAGGAGCTTGACCGACGGTTGGAGGGAGGTGCAGCTGTTGGTGTACAGGGAAAACAGGGCGGGAGACTGGACGCAGCCCTGCGGAGAGCCAATGCTGGTGGACCTGGAGCTGGAAATGCTCTTCCCCAGCTTCACCCGCTGAGACCTGTTGGTCAGGAAGTCAGTAATCCAGACCGGCACCTGCAGTAGGGATAGATGGCGCTCCAGGGTGTGAGGAATGATGGTGTTGAAGGCCGAGCTGAAGTCCACGAATAGAATCCTGGCATAGTTCCCTGCAGTGTCCAGATTTTCCAGTACGTAGTGCAGAGCCATGTTCACCGCGTCGTCCGTGGATACAGGATCTGACGTCAGTCAATACAGGATCCGTAATGGACTTCAGGTGGGCCAGGACAAGGCGCTCCAGCACCTTCATGACAACAGAGGTCAGGGCGACCGGTCTGTAGTCATTTAGGCCTGTGACCTTGGCCTTCTTGGGTATGGGGATGATGGTTGAGGCCTTGAGCCTGCTGGGATGTGACACAGCTCCAGTGAGGCGTTGAAGATGTTGGTAAACAGCGGGGCCAGCTGGTCGGCGCAGTGCTTCAGTGCTGAGGCACGTAGTCTCTCACATTCTTCACTGGACCACACTCTGAACCGACTCACTACAGGTTTAGAGAGTTTCAATCTCTGCCTATAGCGAGGGATCAGGTGAATGAGATCGTGGTCACTGTTGCCCAGCGCAGCACGTCGGACCGAATGGTAGGCCTGTCGGATTGTGCAGTAGCAGTGATCAAGGGTGTTCTCGCCACGGGTGGTGCATGTGACTTGCTACCTGTATTTGGGAAGAGCCCGGCTAAGGTTAGCCTTGTTGAAGTCTCCCAAGACTACAGCAAAACTGTCCGGATGCTGGCGTTCCACACTCATTATCTGCTCGGCCAGTGTGTCTACTGCTGCGGTGACGTCAGCAGCCGGCGGAATGTAAACATACCCGAGAATGAATGAGCTGAACTCGCGTGGGGAGTATAGTGGCTGACAGAGGATGAAGAGAGATTCTATGTTAATGGAACAGTGTTGGAGAATCACTGTTACATCCGAACACCAGCGATCGTTCACAAAAAACAGTAATCCACCTCCACGCGAGTTGTTCACTGCCTCGAAGTCCCTGTCCGCCCGGAACATAGT
This sequence comes from Urophycis tenuis, assembly GCA_036785325.1. Lineage (NCBI taxonomy): Eukaryota > Metazoa > Chordata > Actinopteri > Gadiformes > Phycidae > Urophycis > Urophycis tenuis. The sequence goes on along the minus strand of JAXIVH010000049.1, from coordinate 2,265,452 downwards.
TAAGCCTTCCAACTCCACAGCCCCGTCAGGTATAGATAGCGACAGATGGGTCTCCACAAACGCATACACAGCCGAGGAACGAAAGTCCTTGCTCCTTGCTACTAGACACTGGAGTTCGTCCATTTTATTGCAAATAGAGTTCACGTTGGCAAGGAAAATACCTGGAAGAGGTGGACGCGTTCCCCTCCGACGCAGGTGAGCCAGAGAGCCAGCTCTCCCTCCCCACTGTCTTCTGGTCCACTTCACTGGACGGGCGAAAAACGCAGTACCCCTCACAAGTATATCCAAAATGTACGTGGAACGGGTGAGTAGTTCGGGATAAATGTCCGGTGGGGTTAGATTCTTAAAGTGCAGTAGTTCCTCTTTTGTGTAAGGAGTCCAACAGGATACTGAAACAGTACTAAACAAACAAAACACGACACACGACACCAAGATGGCGCCGCCCATGGTGCTACAGCAGCCATGGGCGGCGCCATCTTGGTGATGATTGAGACAACACTCGTTACGGTTGCGTCATCATACATCGACGCTAGCTGGCAGCACGTCACCAGAGGCGACAATTGTTAATCACAAACTTCCAAGAATGCGGTCTGCAGCTGCGTGTATGTCGATTGCGTGCATCCTTTTTTTTTTGCGATTGTCTGCAACAAATCGCAGAAATCAAGGTAGAAGAAGAGCCCTACGACGCCTACGACTGCTGGTGGATCAGCTTATGGTATGGATTAGTTGCAATTTGTAAACAACTGTATTTGACGTTAGCCGAACTAACCCAACACAGTAGCTGACGCTGGACACACGTAAATTACATGGACTTCTATTGTAATACGTTTTTCTTTTCCAGATTGGTGCTCCAACAAGATACTAGTTTCAGGCGATGTGCAAGCCCCATGAACATGACAGGTGTCAATCACATGCATGTAAATATGTTGTAGTTATTTTTTGTTATCTTTGATGGTGGTGGATATGAATGCTGATGTTCTAATCTGCATACTACTTAGTACTGTCTGTTTGCAATAAATATTTTTTATGCACACTGCATGGTGTTTTGTATCTTTTTCAGTTATTACGGTTTTGAATGTCATTGATGTTAAGAAACAATGTCTTTGTTAACCAACATTTCTCTTTATTTAAAATTATGAATGGCTACAACATTGAACGCATGACTCACTCACACATTTGCTTTGCAGCGTATTTTGATTTCAGAAATGTCTGCCCTTTTTCGTGCCAAAAACGTATCAGCTGCCGAGTTTCCTTGTGTGAAAAAAGAAGATATATGTAAACACGTATCGATGTCTCTAGTTGTCTACACTGATATCAAATGTAACATCGCTGCTAATTGAGTTTAGTAAACTAGACATGCATGGAGTTCATTGCTAGTCAGAGAAATGCAGGATTGTTGTGCACTCAGCAATGTAACGTTAGCAGCCGAAAATACTTACATTTATGGGACTCTCGTGGAGATCTGGCCGCGATTGTTGCCGGTTGCGCAGTGTATTGTGGGTACCCCTTGGTTTCAAGTAAGCTCCCGATGTTACTACCCCTTGCCCTTGGCCCTACCCCTCGATCGAATTGAGAATTGAGAAGCCCTTCATCTCATGTGAACGCGCAAAACTAAGGGGAAGGAGTAAGATAGAGAATTGAGATTGGGCCTTAAAGTACTCTTCAATGTACTCCATTTTCGGTGATTTTGACTGGTCTTATCTGGGCATGCTTACTTCGTATCTCAAAATTCGTATCTCAAATTTTGATCTCATAATTTTGACTTTCTTTCTCATAATTTTAACTTTCCTATCTCATAAATTTGACTTTTTATCTCAGAATTTCAACTTTTTGTGACCACCTTTTTTTTTTACTGGCAGAAATGGGCTTCCATAGTATTTAGTGCTGAATTCATAAGTAGTTTTCTTGTATTTAATGTGTTTTTCGTTTTTTCACACTATTGTATTTAGTGCTGAATTCGTAATAAGTATTTTTTCTTGTTTTTATTATTCATTTCGTTTTTATTCACACTTGTATTGGTGCTGAATTCAAATTAAAAATCAAATACCGGCAACATTGTCTTTTTCTCTCATTCGTGACAGAAAGACAGACAGACAAACATACTTTAATGATCCCTGGGGGAAATTGCATTCGTTACAGTACAATACTCCAGTGAAAAAAGAAAGAAGAGACAGACACTGTACGTATAGTAAAGTGTTAGAATATATAAATATATAATATAAACCTATGTAAAATAGAACCTATGTAAAAATATAAACCTATGCCATAAATGCAATATACCAAAAAATATGCATAAATATACATACAACCAGGCATACACTAAGAGGTGATAGCATACACAAGGATGTAGCATGTCGGATTCTATGTTTTAAAAAAAGACCAGTTGTGCATAGAGATGAGCAGTTATGCAGTGAAATGAAAAGAAATTACCAGTTATGCAATATGAATGAATAACCTGTTGTGCAGCAGAAACTATGATGAAAGTGACAAATTGTATAGTTTGATGACCACAGGCAGGAATGATTTCCTATGTCGCTCAGTGGTGCATCTCGCTGAGAGGAGTCTTCTGCCGAAGGAACTCCTCCGCTGAGCCAGGGTGGAAAAAAGAGGGTGAGGCATTGTCCATGATAGAAGGTAGCCTGGACAGCATCCTCCTATCTGCCACAGTAGTCAGAGTGTCCAATTCCTCACCAACTACATCACCCTCTTGATGAGTCCATTAAGTCTATTGGTGTCCGCAACCCTCATCCCACTGCCCCAGCATGTTACAGCAAAGAAGATCGCACTGGCAACAACAGACTCATAGAACATCCTCAGCATTGTCCTGCAGATGTTGAAGGACCTTAGCCTCCTCGGAAAAAAGAGTCGGCTTTGGCCCTTCTTGTAGACGGCCTCTGTGTTCCTGGTCCAGTCCAACCTGTTGTTGAAGTACACCCCCAGGTACTTGTACTCCTCAACAGTGTTGACAGGAACCCCCTGGATGAACACAGGGCCCACCGGTGTTTTGACCCTCCTTAGGTCCACAATGAGCTCCTTTGTCTTTGTAGCATTGAGCTGTAGATGGTTCAGCTCACACCAAGAGACAAAGTTGCCCACAACAGTCCTATACTCACCCTCATCACCCCCCTCAATACAGCCAACTATTGCGGAGTCATCAGAAAACTTCTGAAGGTGGCAGGACTCAGTGCAGTAGCTGAAGTCTGAGGTGTAGAGGGTGAAGAGGAAGGGAGAAAGGACCGTCCCTTGTGGGGCCCCAGTGTTGCTAACCACCCTGTAAGATACAGAGTTCTGTAGGCATACAAACTGTGGTCTGCCCATCAGGTAGTCAACAATCCAGGACACCAAGGGGGCTTCCACCTGCATTGCTGCCATCTTCTCACCTAGGAGACCTGGCCGTAAGGTGTTGAAAGCACTGGAGAAGTCAAAGAACATGACTCTCACAGTGCTCGCCGGCTTGTCCAGATGAGAGTAGACTTTGTTTAGCAGGTAGATGATGCAGTCCTCAACTGCCAGGCGGGGCTGGTAGGCGAACTGCAGCTGGTCTGAGAAGGGTCTGACCATAGGCCTAAGCTGCTCCAGGACGAGGCTCTCCAGGGTCTTCATGATATGTGACGTCAGAGCCACCGGTCTGTAGTCCTTGGGGCTGCTGGGACGCAGCGTCTTTGAGACAGGAACGAGGCAGGAGGTCTTCCACATCAGAGGGACCTTCTGGAGGTGCAGGCTCAGACATGATTAAGTACTCCACACAGCTAGGGGGCACAGGCTTTAAGTACCCTGGGGAACACACCATCAGGGCCCGCCGCTTTGCCAGAGTGGAGTCTAATCAGTTGTCTTCTCACCAGGTCAGGCGTGAAGGACAATGTATCTGGAAATGATTGTGTTACTTTACTATGTAATTCTCATGTCATGTTTGGTATTATTTTGATTACCACTGTAAGTGTTGTAAAATGGTCAAATTGCAATTATATTGCAATTCTATGCAATCATTTGGAGTAAGCCTGCCCTCTGGGGAAAACTGGTCATCGTTAATGCCTACAACACAATCTGGTAGGGGGTGAATGGAACCTAAGACTCGGTAGACGAATGATAGTACTCTACCTAAGATCCGGTAGGACCGCCGGGGGGGAGACTGGTAATCATGTTCATTCGTGTTTATCCAGTCTCATTCAGGACTGATAAGGATAAGTAATCCCCCCCAGGACTCGGTAGAGAAATGAGAGTACTCTGTTTGGGATCTGGTAGGGGATGAAGTGGAGGGGCTGTGATGGTGGAGTGGATGGGCGAGTGAACACGTAAGTTGATGATTGTGTTCACTCGTGTTTTCCGGTTTCATGGATGGCTGCTATGATTAATTATTAGTGTAATTACTCTAGGACTCGGTAAACGAATGTTAGTAGTTTGCCTAAGATCCGGTAGGGGATGAAGTGACATAGTATCCATCTATGCGGGGGTATACAAAGGATCGGGAAGGACATCTCAATTATGGACAATCATCTGGGGTTAGCTTGCCTTGTGAGGAAAACCGGTCATATTTAGTGTTTCTAATTGCACACAGTAATTGTGTGGCAATATATGGTGTCAGATCAAGGTACGTTTAATTGTTTTTATAGTAATTTCAGTCGCTGCCAGAATCCTCACACCAGACCTTCTGTCAACTCCTTTCTGTCCTTGGTTGGGAAATTGACGAATCCTACAAAATTATCCAAACTCTGAAGGATTATCGCTAGGTTACATAGTAGGGACATGTGGTTTTGGACTGCAGATCTGGTATTATGATAACACTGTTTTTCCCTGTAAGCCATACTGATCATTATAGCATGCTAAAGTAAATATATAATATGTAAAATAGTCTGTCACTGTATCATGGTGTACAGTGGAATTAACAAAAGTCAATATGTGAAATAAGTACCCCTCCTTGAGCCGCAACCTTAACGTGGTGGAGGGGTTTGCGTGTCCCAATGACCCTGGGGGCTATATTGTCCGGGGCTTCATGCCCCTGGTAGGGCCACCCAAGGCAAGCAGGTCCTAGGCGAGGGTCCAGACAAAGAGTGGCTCAAAGATGACCCCAATGAAGAATACGATTTTTGGAAGTGGGTTTCCCTTGCCCGGACGTGGGTCACCGGGGCCCCCCCCTGGAGCTAGGCCTGGGGGAAGGGCCCGTTGGCGAGCGCCTGGTGGCCGGGTCTACGCCCGCGGGGCCCGGTCGGGCACAGCCCGAAGGGACGACGCGGGACCCCCTTCCCATGGGTTCACCACCCGTGGGAGGGGCCAAAGGGGTCGGGTGCAATGTGAGCTGGGCGGCAGCAGGAGGCGGGGACCTGGACGGTCCGACCCTCGGCTGCAGAAGCTAGCTCTGGGGACGTGGAATGTCACCTCTCTGGCGGGGAAGGAGCCTGAGCTGGTGTGCGAGGCTGAGAGGTACCGGCTGGACATAGTCGGGCTCACCTCGACACACAGTTTGGGCTCCGGAACCAGTGTCCTTGAGAGGGGTTGGACTCTTTTCCACTCTGGAGTTGCCCCTGGGGAGAGGCGCCGAGCGGGGGTGGGAATGCTTGTTTCCCCCCGGCTCGGCGCCTGTACGTTGGGGTTCACCCCGGTAGACGAGAGGGTAGCCTCCCTCCGCCTTCAGGTGGGGGGACGGGTCCTGACTGTCGTTTGTGCTTATGCACCGAACGGCAGTTCAGAGTACCCACCCTTTCTGGAGTCCTTGGAGGGGGTGTTAGAAAGCGCCCTGTCTGGGGACTCCCTTGTTCTGCTGGGGGACTTCAACGCCCATGTGGGCAATGACAGTGAGACCTGGAGGGGCGTGATTGGGAGGAACGGTCCCCCTGATCTGAACCCGAGTGGTGTTTTGTTGTTGGACTTCTGTGCTCGTCATGGACTGTCCATAACGAACACCATGTTCAAGCATAAGGGTGTCCACATGTGCACTTGGCACCAGGACACCCTAGGCCGCAGTTCGATGATCGACTTTGTAGTTGTATCATCGGACTTGCGGCCGCATGTCTTGGACACTCGGGTGAAGAGAGGGGCGGAGCTGTCAACTGATCACCACCTGGTGGCGAGTTGGCTCCGATGGCGGGGGAAGATGCCGGTCAGACCTGGCAGACCCAAACGTTCTGTGAGGGTCTGCTGGGAACGTCTGGCTGAATCTCCTGTCAGAACGAGCTTCAACTCCCACCTCCGGGAGAGCTTCAACCATGTCCCGGGGGAGGCGGGGGACATAGAGTCCGAGTGGACCTTGTTCCGTGCCTCCATTGTTGAAGCGGCCGACCGGAGCTGTGGCCGTAAGGTCGTCGGTGCCTGTCGCGGCGGCAACCCCCGAACCCGCTGGTGGACCCCAGCGGTAAGGGATGCCGTCAAGCTGAAGAAGGAGTCCTACCGGGCCTTTTTGGCCCGTGGGACTCCTGAGGCAGCTGATGGGTACCGGCGGGCCAAGCGGGGCGCGGCGTCGGCGGTTGCGGAGGCAAAAACTCGGGTGTGGGAGGAGTTTGGTGAGGCCATGGAGAAGGACTTCCGAACGGCTTCGAGGAGGTTCTGGACCACCATCCGGCGTCTCAGGAGGGGGAAGCAGTGCTCTGTCAACACCGTGTATGGGAGAGACGGGGCGCTGCTGACCTCGACTCGGGACGTTGTGAATCGGTGGGGGGAATACTTTGAAGACCTCCTCAATCCCACCAACACGCCTTCCACTGAGGAAGCAGGGTCTGGGGACTCGGGGGGGGACTCTCCTATCTCCGGGGCCGAGGTCGCCGAGGTGGTTAAAAAGCTCCTCGGTGGCAAGGCCCCGGGGGTGGACGAGATCCACCCTGAGTTCCTAAAGGCCCTGGATGCTGTGGGGCTGTCTTGGTTGACACGTCTCTGCAGCATCGCGTGGACATCGGGGGCAGTGCCTCTGGATTGGCAGACCGGGGTTGTGGTTCCCCTCTTCAAAAAGGGGGACCGGAGGGTGTGCTCCAACTACAGGGGGATCACACTCCTCAGCCTCCCCGGTAAGGTCTATTCGGGGGTCCTGGAGAGGAGGGTCCGTAGGATAGTCGAACCTCGGATTCAGGAGGAGCAATGTGGTTTTCGTTCCGGCCGTGGAACTGTGGACCAGCTCTATACCCTTGGCGCGGTACTCGAGGGTGCATGGGAGTTCGCCCAACCAGTCTACATGTGCTTTGTGGACTTGGAGAAGGCGTTCGACCGTGTCCCTCGGGGAGCCCTGTGGGGGGTGCTCCGGGAGTATGGGGTACCGGGCCCGCTGTTACGGGCCATCGGGTCCCTGTACTCCCGGTGCCAGAGCTTGGTCCGCATTGCCGGCAGTAAGTCGAGCCTGTTTCCGGTGAGGGTTGGCCTCCGCCAGGGCTGCCCTTTGTCACCGATTCTGTTCACAACTTTTATGGACAGAATTTCTAGGCGCAGCCAGGGCGTTGAGGGGTTACGGTTCGGTGGCCTCAGGATTGCGTCACTGCTTTTCGCAGATGATCTTGTCCTGTTGGCTTCATCGGGCCGTGACCTTCAGTTCTCACTGGAGCGGTTCGCAGCCGAATGTGAAGCGGCTGGGATGAGGATCAGCACCTCCAAATCCGAGGCCATGGTTCTCGGCCGGAAAAGGGTGGAGTGCACTCTCCGGGTCGGGGAGGAGATTCTGCCTCAAGTGGAGGAGTTCAAGTATCTCGGGGTCTTGTTCACGAGTGAGGGGAGGATGGAGCGGGAGATTGACCGACGGATCGGTGCGGCGTCGGCAGTGATGCGGGCTCTGCACCGGTCCGTCATGGTGAAGAAGGAGCTGAGCCGAAAGGCGAAGCTCTCGATTTACCGGTCAATCTACGTTCCTACCCTCACCTATGGTCACGAGCTGTGGGTAGTGACCGAAAGAACGAGATCGCGAATACAAGCGGCCGAAATGAGTTTCCTCCGCAGGGTGTCCGGGCTCTCCCTTAGAGATAGGGTGAGAAGCTCGGTCATCCGGGAGGGGCTCAGAGTAGAACCGCTGCTCCTCCGCATCGAGAGGAGCCAGTTGCGGTGGCTCGGGCATCTAGTGAGGATGCCTCCTGGACGCCTCCCTGGGGAGGTGTTCCGGGCACGTCCCTCCGGGAGGAGGCCACGGGGAAGACCCAGGACACGCTGGAGGGACTATGTCTCTCGGCTGGCCTGGGAACGCCTCGGGATCCCCCCGGAAGAGCTGGACGAAGTGGCTGGGGAGAGGGAAGTCTGGGCTTCCCTCCTCAGGCTGCTGCCCCCGCGACCCGACCCCGGATAAGCGGCAGAAATGGATGGATGGATGGAATATGTGAAATAAACCAAATACTTGGAACCTATTTTATCCATTCTACCCAATGGTCATATGTTACAGTGTGGATGCTCATGAGGTGTAACAGAGTGAAAGGAGGAGGAGAGGAAGGCCCCCTGATCAACCACAGCCACTGGATCTCCAAGAGCTAATGTCAGCTCAGCTCGTGGGAGTACCACTTGACTTTTCACCAGGAGAGAGGTATTTCAATCACACACCAGCCTATCTCCAACACAAGACCAGTCCAAAAGGGGACTACAAGACCCAGGAATCAGGCAAGTGCAGACGAGGCTGCATGCGCTTTATGGTCAACTCTCAGTGTGGTACGGATGGGACAGTATTAACAACACACTGTTCTCCAGACCTGGAATTATTAATTAATTAAAGTCCACCCATTCTACCTGCCACATGAGTTCACATCAGTAATCCTCACAGCTGTCTATATGCCAGTTCAAGCAGACAAAACGCAGGCACTGGATGAGCTATACAACACCACAAACCATCTAGAAAACACATAGATGGAGGCTGCATTCATTGTTGTTGGGGACTTCAACAGGGCCAACATGAGGAAAATCCTACCCAAATTATACTAACACATTGATGTTCCTACCCGAGGTGACTAGATCCTGGATCACTGACCCTCTCCATTCAAGGGTGGCTACCAACCCCTCCCCTGACCTGCATTTGGTAAGCTGACCACATTTCTGTTCTCCTACTCCCCAGCTACAGACAAAGACCAAAACGGGATAAACCAGTTCCTAGGTTTGGAGTGCAGTGACGAGTCACTGCACTGCAGGACTGCTTTGAGTCTACTGACTGCAGATGTTTCATGCTGCAGCTGATGGCAATATCAATTAATAGACTGACTCTGTTTCTGTTTATTTTAGACATGGCACTGACGAGATAATCCCCACTAAATGCTACCACGCATTCCCCAACCAGAAACCTTTGTTCAACAGAGACATCAGGGCCAAACTTAGGGCCCGATCCGTCACCTTCTCCTCCGAGGTCCTTTGACCTGGAGTCTTACAGGCAGTCCAGATATGTCGTCTGTAAGGCCATCAAAACAGCCAAGCTGAAAGGACAACAGGGCCACAGTGTTCAAAGAAAAGATTTAAACAGTGCACTGAAAGCGATGCATTTAGTTTTACATGGCTGATGCCAACTGCTTGAGGGATTGCAGCCATGCTAACAGCTCTGCTAAGTTGTTATCAATTGTTCTTTGTTCCTACTACAAAGGTTCTGACCCCAGATGGATGTGGAGCGGTCTGAGGTCTCGGAAGGCTATAAAGGGAAAGGTAATGGTGCTGTTCAGACCCCAGACTTGCTGCCAGATGAGCTCTACAAAAAAGCAACACCTTCCCGACTGCAAGGTTACCCAAAGGCAAGAACGAATGCTGTTTGTTGACTACAGCTCAGGATTCAACACTATTGTTCCTGGGAAGCTCATCATCAAGCTCAAGGACCTAGGACTGACCTAGTTCATCCTTTAAGTTCCTTGGTGTTCATATATCTGATAACCAAACTGGAATCACCACACGGACACCACAGCAAATATGCCCTACCAATGCCTCTTCTTCCTGAGGAGGCTTGAAGTTTGGCATGTCCTGTATAATCCGACACTTTATGTAAATATACATATATCAGTATAGACAAATTTGGTGGAATGGCGCCGGTGAGACCGCAGCCTGTCGCGTGCAGCTGTGTGTAGTGTGTATATTTATCAGATATTTTACTAGTCTAGGTATAAGTGTTATAGTTACAACTATTGCGTTTTGTTGAGTTCTTAACCAAGACTTAACCATACTATCTGGGGCAACGGGAGTGGAAATATGTGCCTGATATCGGCCAGACGGACAGAGCAAACTGCCGTGGTATACACCCGTACGGAACCGCTAAGCCTGGTACATGGCTCAATATTTGGGATGCGACATGACATTCCTGCTCATCGGTACACCCACTAAACACCTTCAGAAACTTCAATTCATTCAGAACTGTGCTGCCCGAACTCTGATGAAAACCTGCAAATATGACCACATCAGCCCCATTCTTCAGAACCTCCACTGGCTCCCCATAACCTCAAGAATCCAATACAAGACCGCCCTCATCACCCACCTGTGCATCTACAGCAACGCCCTGCAATACCTCAAAGACCTCCTTACCCCTCACTCATCCACCCGTAACCTCCGGTCCCAAAACATGAACCTCCTCCATCAGCCACGCACAAGACTCCGCACCATGGGAGACCGAGCATTCTGCTCTGCTGCCCCGCAAATCTGGAACTCCCTCCCTGAACACCTGCGGAAACCCCAGTCTGTGGACACTTTTAAAAAAGGCCTTAAAACCTTTTTATTCAGGCAGGCGTTCTTAAATTGCTCTTAGATTTTCTCTCATTTTACTCTGCCTTTCAACTCCTTTTAGCTGTTTTTTTAATGTACTTATCACTTGTATCTTCGTTTTTTTGCTGCTGATTTTTTAATGTGTTCTTGCCCTTCGTGTTGTTTTGTTCTCTTTTTGGTTTCTGTAGCACTTTGAGATTATTTTATGAAAAGCGCTTTTACAAATAAAATGTATTATTATTATTATTATTATTATTATTATTGTTATTATACCAAAGTCAAAGCAACTTCATTGACAATTTTCGTGAATCTACAGGATATACACAAAACCCGAAATGCTGTTTCCCTCGATCCCTGGTGGAAGACAGCTATAAATACGAATGTAATAGAAATATCAAACATAGATACAATAAGAATTAAAATCAAAAGAGAAGAGAATATATACAACCAGTATAAACAGTATGAACAGTATGGACAGAATATAAAATATAAACAGTATGTAAACAGTATGGACAGTATGAGACAGATTATTATACAAAATAGTTCTTAAAAATAGACCTATATAGTGGCTGTGCATGGTGGTGAGGGAGAGGAGTAGTGTGCAGGTGTGTGTGGGTAGGTGGGTGGGGGTTAATGTCCAGGCTCTTGTGGAGAGGGGTTGTGTCCAGGTGTGTAGGGGTGAATGGGTGGGGGTTAATGTCCAGAGTTTGTGGGGGCAGAGGGCAGAGAAAAAAGGGGGGTCAGTGCTGGGTGGGAGTTTATCATCCTGACCGCCTGGTGGACAAAACTGTCCTTCAGTCTGCTGGTCCTTGCTTTGAGACTGCTCATCCTCCTCCCAGAGGGCAGGAGGCTGAAGAGGCAGTGGGTGGGGTGGGTGGAGTCGCCCACAATGCTGAGTGCTTTGTGGGACAGGAGTGTATTGTAGATTTCCTGGAGGGAGGGGAGGGGGACACCGATCAGTGATGTGATGATACAGTGATGCAGCTGGTCAGGATGCTCTTGGTGGTTCCCCGGTAGAAGGAGCCCATGATGGGGGCAGGAGCTCTTGCTCTTCAAAGTTTGCAGAGAAAGTAGAGGCACTGCTGAACTTTGCCGGCCAGTGATGCGGTGTTACAGCTCCAGGAGAGGTCCTCAGTGAGATGCACCCCCAGGAACTTGGTGCTGCGCACTCTCTCCACAGCAGCACCGTTGATGGTCAGTGGGGGGTGCTGGGTGGAGGCTCTCCGGAAGTCGACAACAATATCCCTTGTCTTCTGCACATTGAGAGAGAGATTGTTGTCTCTGCACCACTCGGCCAGTTGGCTCACCTCTTCCCTGTAGTTAGACTCATCGTTGTGGTTGATGAGCCCCACCACAGTCGTGTCGTCCGCAAACCTTACGAAGAGGTTGTTGTTTAATGATGGAGCGCAATCGTGGGTCAGCAGGGTAAAGAGAAGGGGGCTGAGCACCCATCCTTGGGGGGGGGGGGGGGGGTGGGCTGTGTTCAGCATGATTGTGCTGGATGCATTCCTGCCGACCAGGACTGCCTGCGGTCTTCCTGTCAGCGAGTCCAACAACCAGTTACGCGTTCCGGGGTAAAGAGAAACAAGAGGAGGCTGGCGCGAACATGGAGAGAGACTTTTACACCAGCCCTACCATCTATCAAATTAGATGAATTAGAAACCCTTGTCAAGTATCAGAAATTGTACCGGGAAAGCAGCATCATATGACTAACAGAGACGTGGTTGACGGACAACACACCCGATTAGGACGATACGAGCGGACAGGGACACCGGAGCGAGTGGTAAGCAGAAAGGAGGGGGGCTTATAATGCTCGTCAACAACAACTGGTGTAACCTTAATCACGCTACCATCAAAGAAAAGATAAACAACAAAGACATTGAACCTTTAGCGGTTAGCTTAAGACCATACTACCTACCCAGGGAGTTCACTGTGGTGGTAGCCATTGTTGTGTACATTCCCCCATCTGCCAATGCGGGGGTCGCTTGTGACGTGATGCACACCACTATCGCAAGACTTCAGTCCAAATATACAGAGGCGTTCATTGTTGTGTCTGGAGATTACAACCATGTCTGTCTCTCTAAGACTTTGCCAACTTTAAAACAGTTTGTTGATTGTACAAGCAAAGGTGATACAACGCTGGATCTCTTGTATGCAAATGGGGAAAAAATGCCTATAAAATTTATAGGCAAGAGGGGGCAGTTCAGTACATTTATAGTATAAATGTACTGAACTGCCCCCTCTTGGTCGATCAGACCATGATATCCTACATCTCTCTCCCTCCTACATCCCAGCTGTCAAGAGGCTGCCTGTCACCACTAGAACACACACAGTAACAATACAAAGAATTAAAGAATAAAATGCAATGTAAAAATTTATAAAAAAATATATAAAATGTATAATGTAAGTATAAGTATAAATGTATAAATAAAAATAACAATAAAAATAATTGTAGTGCAGACTGGAGACTGGCGACTGTGTTGTTATGACCAGAGTTATTAGCTGTTATTAAAGTGTAATGGCATGTGGCAGGAATGATTTTCTATATCTGTCCCTTTGACAGCAGAGCTGGAGCAGCCTGTGAGAGAAGGTGCTCCGCTGTCTGACCACTGTGTGATGAAGAGGGTGCTGATAATTGTCAATGATGGATAACAGTTTTTTCACCTCTCTTCTCCTCTCCACCACAGACTCAAAAGACTCCAGCCTGAGACCTAGTACAGAGCCAGCCTTTTTGATGATTTTATCAAGTTTGTTGGTGTCACTGGCTCTGGTGCTGCTGCCCCAACACACAGCAGCAAAGAAAACGGCGCTAGCAACAACAGACTGGTAGAAGATCTCCAACATATTGCTGCACACGTTGAAAAATCTCAGCTTCCTCAGGAAATAGAGTCTGCTCATCCCCTTCTTGGACACAGCCTTGGTGTTACATTTCCAATCCAGTTGTTGTTCTGTTGCCGATCACCACTCGCAAGTATTTATAGTCCTCCACCTCCTCCACTACGTCCCCCCTGATCCGTAGTGGCTGTGAAGGCATCCTCTTCATCCTCCCTAAGTCGATCACCATCTCTCTGGTCTTGTTGACATTCGGATGACCTTGACTTCTTGGGGACTGGGACCAAGCAGGAGGTCTTCCACAGTAACAGGATTTTCTCCTGACTCAGGCTCAGGTTGTACAGATGTCCCAGTACAGGAGACAGCTGGCTGGCACAGGTCTTCAGGATCCTGGGGGAGATGCCATCAGGGCCTGCAGCCTTTCGCTGATGCAGTCTTTCCAACAACTGCCTCTTTACCTGGCCTGAAGTCACCGTTGGGCGGGGGTTGGTACAGATGTTATCAGTGGAGGAGGAGGAGGAGGGGGTGGGGGGGAAGGAGGAGGGGCAGATGGAGAGGTGTTGTACAGGAGAATGCTGGGGGGAGGGTCGAACCATTTGGGACAGTGTGAGTGTGTGGGGGGATGGGAGTGTTGGAGAGGTATCAGGAGGTGAGCTAAATCTGTTGAAAAACTGGTTATACTGGTTAGGTCTGTCCAGGCTCCCAGATGTCTGCCTGTCTTTCCCCTTCATCCCCGTGATGTGCTTCATTCCCGCCCACACATCCCTCACACTGTTCTGTTGGAGTTTGGCCTCCAGCTTTCTCCTGTAGTTGTCTTTGCACGTCCTCAGTATCTCTCGGAGTTCGTGCTGCACTCTCCTCTGTTCCTCTCTGTCGCCCGACCTGAAAGCCTTCTTCTTCTTGTTCAAGAGTGCCTTCAGGTCACTGGTAATCTATGGTTTGTTGTTGGAGAAACAGTGAATGGTCCTGGCTGGCATGGTGGTATCCTCGCAGAATCGTATGTAGTCTGTTATGCAGTCAGTCATGTTATCGATATCCTCCCCATGTGGCTCACAGAGAACATCCCAATCTGTCAACTCGAAGCAGTCCTGCAGTGCCTCAGCAGTCCCTGTGTCCACTTCCTCACTGTCCTGGTGTGCACAGGTTGCCTTCTCACAAGTGGGACATACTTGGGAATCATCATGACCAGGTTGTGGTCTGACTTGCCAAGGAGGGGAAGGGCTGTGGCGTCATATGCGTTCATGTCATTAGCATATAGTAAATCCAATGTTTTATTGCCTCTGGTAGGGCAGTCTATTGGTAGAAGTTATTTGAAATGTTGTTCAGTGAGGCATGATTAAAATCACCTGTAAGGCATCCGGATGTTCAGTCTGCAGTTTAGCGGTGGCGGAGCTGATGACTTCACAAGCCACCGCTGCATCAGCTGACAGGGGGATGTAGACAGCGATAGTAAGGGTGGACGTGAACTCCCTCGGCAAATAATACGGGCGCAGTCCAAGAGCCAGCAGTTCAATGTCCAGGGTACAGAGACGTTCCTTCACACTGACATGTCCGGGATTGCACCACCTCTCACGCAGAGAAAAGTAACAAAACTTAGTCCAGCCATTGTCTCAAACGTTTACACGCCGATGTTGAATACTTCAAAAACAAACGAAAGACTGAAACCAGCAAATAAACAAAAGTTTAAAAACACGACGGGAGCTGCAGCTACAGGCTGCCGCCTAAGGCAGCACCATCTTACCATCTAAAAAAATATGGTAAGCCCTGATGAAGCCCTGAGTTCCTGTTTTGAGACAACGGATTGGGATGTGTCCTGTGAGGAGAATGGGGAAGACATTGATGGCCTAATGGAATGCATTACCCATTACATCAATTTCTGTTATGATGACATTGTGCCATCTAGGGTAATTGGCTGCTACCCTAACAACAAACCATGGATTACCCGCAGCCTGAAGGCCTTACTCAATGAGTAGAAAAATTACTTCAGGGAGGGCGACAGGAATACAATCTAAGAACTTCAAAACGGAACTGAAGGCGAAGATAAAAGAGGGGAAAGAAGCATATAGGCTCAAATTAGAACAACAGCTGCAGCAAGATGGAGTGAAGCATGTATTGGCTGGGATGCGAAAGATCATGGGCATGAAGCAGAAGGGTGATACACTGCCTGGAGGCGAACAGAGTCTGGCTGATGATCTGAACAGATTTTTCAACAGATTTGACTGCCTCACACCAACCCTGCCTTCCCCATCTGGTCTGCTGACCATCGCTGCTTCCTCTCCATCTCCCCTCACTCTCTCCAACACTCCTGAGATGTCACCTGCATGGAGTCCCCTCCTCCCACCTCTGACTCTTCATTCTGCTCAGGTCAAGAGGATGCTGTATGTATTGAAGCCAAGGAAAGTAATAGCAGTGGGGCCTGAGGGTACTGAGGGCCTGCTCTTGAGAGCTTTGTGGTATCCTAAAACACCTGTTAAACCTGAGCTTGCGTCTACAGAAGGTCCTAAGGCTGTGGCATCTCACCTGTCCCAAAAAAGACCCATCCCACTCAACACAATGGCTACAGACCAGTAGCACTCACATATGAAGACATTTGGGTAACACTTTATTTGAATGGGTGTGCATAAGACTGACATGATGCTGCCATAATCATGACATGACACCTGTCATGACACTTTATGAATGCTTATGACAATCGTCATTAAGTGTCAAATTATGTCACTTTTAATGCCAAGTTGACATTGTTTGAGCTGTCTTTGTTATGACAACTTGACATAGACCAAAACAACATAACCTGTCATAAACATGACATAGAAGACCTTATTATCAAACTTTGAAATTCTAGAAGGATGAGTTGCAACACACATTGGCTGTCATGACACCATTATAATTGTGTCATAAATGTTTTCATTCTCCTTAGGATGTCATTAAGGGTACCTACACTGCCAAATGAGTTAAAAACTGTCATGAATAATTTCCTTCCTATTGATATATATGACATTAAGGTGTCATTAAGTATTCACATGGTCATGTCATTTTATAACAGTGTTGTGAATGTTTTCCTTGACTTCAA
The DNA here is from genome assembly GCA_036785325.1 of Urophycis tenuis. Lineage (NCBI taxonomy): Eukaryota > Metazoa > Chordata > Actinopteri > Gadiformes > Phycidae > Urophycis > Urophycis tenuis. The sequence goes on along the minus strand of JAXIVH010000049.1, from coordinate 2,248,933 downwards.
GTAAAGTGGAACACTTTGAACATTTCATTAAGCTGTCATTAAGTGTAATTACACGGTCATATCAGTTTATAACAGTGCTGTGAATGTTTTCCATGACTTCAAGTAAAGTGGAACACTTTGAACATTTATTAAGCTGTCATTAAGTGTAATTACATGGTCATATCAGTTTATAACAGTTTCATGAATGTTTTCCTTGACTTCAAGTAAAGTGGAACACTTTGAACATTTATTAAGCTGTCATTAAGTGTAATTACATGGTCATATCAGTTTATAACAGTTTCATGAATGTTTTCCTTGACTTGAAGTAAAGTGGAACACGTTGAACATTTCATTAAGATGTCAATAAGAGTAATTACATGGTCAAATAATTTAAATACCATCCAAAAAGCAATAAACAAGTCAAGACATAATTTTACTTCATGTAGCGTATTTGAACACATTTTTTGAAAAAAGAATCTATGCATTACTTGTAATGTAACATTACGCCTCCTAAAACAGAGGGCTCCAGAGCAGATACTTTTTTCTAAAATGACATACATCTGTGAGGTTATACAACACAAGCAAGGATCTAGTCAGGAGAGTACAACATGAATAAGTGCCATGAAGCAAAGGTCGAGGCTGATAAGACGTAGATACCATCAAGCGATGCACAGAGGCAATGCATAGGATGCATAGTCAGATTTTATGTTTACTTGACTTGTTTTTTCACATCATAGAAAAGTCTCCCCATGACACCTTTGTAATGGCGTACACCTAACAAGTGATGCCACTCTATCATCTTGAGATGAAGCTTCAGTGACTCAGACGTACGATTACCTCTATGGCGCCATACTTCCAGCTTGCAGTTCTGCCATGCATGCTCAATATGCTGAGTATGAGCACCAGTCTCTTGGTCAACAAAGTTTTTTTTTTATGGCAGACAGAATACTGGTCATATCCATACTGAGTAAGTTGCCCCTTGTAGGCGTGCCATTCATCCATTAGGATGGATGTTCTGGGTCTGATATGGCGTTGAATTCCGCCTATAAGGGTTTGCCTTGAGCGATCCCTGACGAGCCTCAGAATGGGTCTTCTGGAATTCTCTTCAACTTCCAGCATCCCAAAGACCCACTGCTGCTCACGGCGCCAATAATTTCCACATCGGCCACGATGGTACTGAAAGTAAATAAAGAAAAGACAAATACTTTAATAAGGTTTGGGCTGTGTCAAATTCAACACATGTATCCGTTCCACATGTACTGCAGTATACTGTATTATCCTGGATGTTCTTTTCTTTTTTTAATATTGGAGGGTGTGCTGCACAATCCTCATGTAAAGCTTGCATATTGAATACATAATATTGACTGCCTGATTCTTCTCATGCTGCTTGAAATCAAAGCATTGCCGAACAGGTGCATTTGCACTTGTCCTTGACACTAAAACATAGACACTAATGTTAGCTATCTTCTTTATTTCTCCATTATTCCAGAATGTATCACATTATGTGACCACCAATGTCTTATACTCTCCTTAGTACAAAATATAATTTCTCATTCTGCTCCAGCTGTGTATCCAAAAGTATTATGGATTATTATGTTTTAATGCAAATAAAACAGGACTGACATTTTTACCTTCAGCAATTGAAAATACCATGATGTCATATCAGATTACTGATATGACTACCCTGATCTTAATACCTATAGTTTAAAGTTTACACACAGCCTTACCAAGAGTACTGTCTGATTTCAAATCAAGTGAATACTCTTTTCTTATTCAAATGTATAGATTCCAACTATTTTTTTTATTTCCCTTTCCCAATTCAGCCCACTAAAAATGTCTGACTCTGTGTTTAAAACAGCTACGAGGAACTTTTACCTTTTTGTTGACGTTGGCCCCTGTGGAAATGAGCACCTTGTCATAAAAATCTTGATCTAAATACAGCACAGGTGCATACACATATACAGCCTACCTTTCGTTGGGCAAATTTGTTCTCGTCAATAACAACAAATTGATGACGACCACCAATTCTCATTCCTCTTTTCCTAAGTCGCTTGATGGCAGTAATTTGGCATTTTGGCATTTTGGCATTTTTAAAGTTACATAAGGAGTCTGTCATTTCATCACTAACTACAATAATACAATAATAAACAAATCTATAAATGAAGGCATCTTTCCCAGTACCTTGAAAACAGCTATAGTAACTCCAGTCTATAAATCTGGTGACGCTCAGGAGGTCAGTAACTATCGCCCTATTAGTATACTCCCAGCAGCCTCAAAGGTCTTGGAAAAGGCAGTGGCAGAACAACTTATTGCCCACCTTGAATCCAAGGCACTTTTACATCCTTTGCAGTTTGGACTCAAGAAAAAACATTCCACTGACATGGCCTGCTGCTACTTCCTTGAGGATATTAAAACCAACTTAGACCAAGGAGGAGTGGTTGGTGCTGTCTTTCTAGACCTGCGCAAGGCCTTTGATACTGTCAATCATAATAAACTGTTTCACAAACTTGGAAACTACAATCTTTCATCACACACTCAAAACTGGATCAAATCATACCTCAGTGACCGTCACCAGTGTGTGCGTGTAAATAATACACTCCCTCCACTTAAAGCCTCCACACTGGGTGTACCGCAAGGATCAATCTTGGGGCCATTACTTTTTAGCATTTATATAAATGACCTGCCTTCCATGTGTGATGATGTTAGCATAATTATATATGCAGACGATACTGTAATATACACTCATGGTAAGAGCGCTACAGAGGTTGCCAAGGCATTAACAAAGGCAATGCAGAAGGTTGCTCTCTGGTTACACAACTCTTGCCTTACCCTAAACTTAGAAAAAACTGTAACCATGTTTTTTACCAACAGGCTCAAACTGAAAGAATGCCCCGATGTCTCAGTAAATGGGCAAATAATCAACAATGTGGATAAATTCAAGTACTTGGGTGTTACCCTTGACCCAACTCTTAGTTTTAAAAAACATGTTAAAAAACTGAGAACCACAATAAAATTTAACCTAGCTAACTTCAGATACATAAGGAATTATCTCACAGTTGAGGCTTCCAGTGTGTATCTGAATGCTATGATTATGCCACATTTTTTATATTGTATTACAAGCTGGTCTCAGTCAAACAAAACAGTTCTGAAACCACTTGAATCACTATACAAAAGTGCCCTCAAAATCCATGATAAAAAGCCACGGCGCTACCACCACTGTCATATACTCAACAAATATGAAATTTTAAATTTTGAGAATCTGATAAAACACTCAAATGTCTGCTTACTTTTTAAAATTATTCACAATGCTGCAGCTCCCCCCTTGAAAAAATATATTACACTCTGCTCTGAGAAGTCAATAAGAACAACAAGATCTGTCACAAGGGGTGAGTGCAGTGTACCCAAACGGAAAACTGCCTTTGGGAAATCATCATTTTCTTGTACTGCCATGACTCAGTGGAATACTCTGCCAACAGACATTATTTCATGTAGTCATGTAAGTCCCCATGCCTTCTCTCATCTTGCTAAGCGTTGGCTACTGTCAAGACAAGAGTGTACACATTTATGAGTGTGTGTGTGTGTGTGTGTGTGTGTGTGTGTGTGTGTGTGTGGTGGCCAGCCTGCCCAGTCCTGTTGAATTTGGTTCAATGTTACTATCTATCTATTTTATATATTGTCTCTTTGCCTTGTTCTGTTATTTTACTTAACACTTTAAACAAAAAAAAAAAAACTTATTTTATACTACTTTTCTATGTACTGTTCCATCAACCTGCCCAGGGACTAGAGGTGGAAAATAGCAATTTGCTACAACCTGGCACAATGCATATTCTCTTGTTGTACAAGATTAATGTTTTATTGTGCGCTGTCCCTGTCTTGAAATAAATAAAATTACAATTACAATTACAATGCACACCTTCAAATGCACAAATAAAACATCAGGAAGTTGAGTTGTGACAATGCCTTAGTATGGAATTTAATCAATAGGTATGCACAGGTTTAGTAATAAAGTTTGTACTTTGCATGTGTCACTGAGTGTACCACATAGTTGTTTAGCAATATTGAAAAAAAAATCTACAGTGGTTTGTTACTTACCAAACATTGAAATCTATTTTTATTTTTTTTAATTAATTATAGTTACAGACTAGTGTGTAATGTGACAACTTTTCTGAATACTTATCCTGGCTGACATGAAACTTAAAGTAAACTGTAATATGCAAAACAAAACTAGTTAACTGCTGCACTATTTTCATTTCAATGCTATAGTATGACATTGTGTACAAACTTTATTTTTCTGCCACTGTTTTGGTAATTACGAGACAGTTTCTGCTCAGCAACATTTAGTGGCCACAGCCTGCAGTGTCAGCCACAACAGAGCAATAGTATTTAGTATTAGTAACAGTATTAGTATTTGGCCAATTCAATGTGGGCTCGATAAGTATAAAAAATGAAAGAGTGTGGCTATGAAAGACCAGAAAAAGAACACCACCTGTTACGCCGCCTTCACATTGGCATCCGAAATCAGCTCCGTATTTCACATTGCGCCCCTAGCGGACGTCGTTCAACTAAGTTGAAACTGTCGGAGTGAAAAAAAAAACATGGCGGAACGAGTGGAACGACTCATTCTTTCGGTGTCCGAGTGCCTGTACAATCTCAGATGCGAGCAGTACAGGGATATAAATAGGAAGAATGCAGACTAGATTAAGGTTGCCAATGATGTGGACATGACAGGTCGGTTAAATAGATCTATAGCGATAGCGATAGCTGAATGTCAATAGTTTGAATAGCAGGTAGTATTGTTTCTTGTATAGCTGCTATCGATATTGCTTTCTATAATATCACATGGTTGTTGTTGTAGTGTTTCATCACCATTGTGTAGCTGCGAAAAAGTTAATACAGTATCTATCTATCTATCTAGGTCAAAGGTCGATGATCGATTTTGTAATCGTATCATCAGATCTGAGGCCGCATGTTTCGGACACTCGGGTGAAGAGAGGGGCGGAGCTGTCAACCGATCACCATCTGGTGGTGAGTTGGGTCAGGGGGTGGGGGAAGACTCGGGACAGACCTGGTAAGCCCAAACGGGTAGTGCGGGTGGACTGGGAACGTCTGGAGGAGAATAGAATAGAATAGAATAGAAATACTTTATTAATCCCATGCTGGGAAATTCCAATGTAGCAGCAGCATTACAGAAATAGAAATAAAAATAAAAATAAAAGTGTATGTAAAAATAATATATATATATACATTAAGATATAAATATAGACTCACTCACACACTCACTTTCTACCGCTTATCCGGGGTCGGGTCGCGGGGGCAACAGTTCGAGCAAGGAACCCCACACTTCCCTTTCCCGGGCCACATCAGCCAGCTCTGACTGGGGGATCCCGAGGCGTTCCCAGGCCAGTGTGGAGATATATTCTCTCCACCTCGTTCTGGGTCTTCCCCGTGGTCTCCTCCCAGCTGGTTGTGCCCGGAACACCTCCATAGGGAGGCGCCCGGGGGGCATCCTTATCAGATGCCCGAACCACCTCAACTGGCTCCTTTCCACGCAAAGGAGCAGCGGCTCTACTCCGAGTCTCTCCCGGATGACTGAGCTCCTCACCCTATCTCTAAGGGAGACGCCCGCCACCCTCCTGAGAAAACCCATTTCGGCCGCTTGTACCCGCGATCTCGTTCTTTCGGTCATGACCCAACCTTCATGACCATAGGTGAGAGTAGGAACAAAGATAGACCGGAAGATCGAGAGCTTCGCCTTCTGGCTCAGCTCCCTCTTCGTCACAACGGTGCGGTAGAGCGAATGCAAAACCGCCCCCGCTGCTCCGATTCTCCTGCCCATCTCCTGCTCCATCCTCCCCTCACTCGTGAACAAGACCCCGAGGTACTTAAACTCCTTCACTTGGGGTAAGGACTCATTCCCTACCCGGAGCAGGCAATCCACCGGTTTCCTGCTGAGAGCCATGGCCTCAGATTTAGAGGTGCTGATCCTCATTCCAACCGCTTCACACTCGGCTGCGAACCGATCCAGTGAGTGCTGAAGGTCACAGGCCGATGATGCCATCAGGACCACATCATCTGCAAAAAGCAGCGATGAGATCCCTAGCCCACCGACCTGCAACCTCTCCTCCACAGAAGAACGAAGCTGAGATTGCACCAGGTCATCTATGAAGCAGAATTTGAGTCTAAGTATTTTGTTGTGAATGTTTTTTGTGAATGTGAATGTTCTTCATACTGGCATTGAGAATGTGTTGCATGCTGTCATGTCACATTTTCGTTTCTGTTTTGTGTTTTATGTTTTTACAGAATCTGGTGCATCTGGTGTAGCTGTTTTTGTGGAGCTGTTTTTCTTGAAGTGCACACACACACACACACACACACACAATCTTGAAAGAACTTTAACTTGGAAGAACACTTGTGAGAACACAAACACACACACACACACACACTCTTGAAATGACTTGAACTTGAAAGAACACTCTTGTGAGAACACACACACACACAGACAGAGAGAGAACACACACACACTCTTGAAAGAACACTCTTGTGAGAACACGCACACACACACACACACACACACACACACACACACACACACACACAGGCAGACAGACAGGGACGGAACACACACACAGACTTGAAAGGACTTGAACTTGAAAGAACACTCTTGTGAGATTCACTTAACATATGTATTCATTCATTTTCTTATACTTAGCAAAATAAATGACAACACTGACATGGAATTGCAATTGATGACCTTGTGGTTGGCCCTTAAAAAGGCTTTTTGTAGGCAATTGCCTGTAATTAACAATCAAGATTGTGATCGACACCTCCCGCCTCAGGAGGAGGAGGAGGAGAAGAAGGTGGTGTAGGCCTCTCTGACACGCACTGCCTCCGGGCTGCAGTAGTTGGCACCTTGTAGGGTGAGATTGGGCAGGCGGATGGGCTGTTGATCCTCTCTGGGTGCCGAGGTGCGTCGCGGGGTGTTGTGGCGAAGAAGGTTGTGGAGGACACACGTTGCCTTCACGCATATCTCCACATTGTGAAGATGCTGAAACATCACCCGGTGGTATATCCGGAACCTGGCTGCCAGCACACCAAAGGCCTGCTCCACTACCATCCTTGCCCAAGACAGGCGGTAGTTGAACACCCGACGGCGTCTGCAGACATTCCTCCCTGGATACGGGTGCATCAGGTTACGGTGAAGCGGGAACACTTTGTCCCCCACAAAAGTGTGAGGAAGCGGCCCTCTGTTCCAGGGATGGTGGCATCTGGCGGGACTTCCAAGGTGCCTGCCTGGAGGGCGCGACCAAAGCCAGACTCCCTCAATGTCCCTCCATCGCTCCCACGACCGTAGGCACCCGCATCGATGATGCGAAAGCAGAGGTTGGCATCAACAACCTCAATTATAATTAAAAAAGAGGGAACCTGAATTTGGTGGTGCCACGATCCTCATGTGCTTCCCATCAATGGCCCCCACACAATTGGGGAAGCCACGGTTCAACCAGAACTCCTCTGCAATCTCCTGCCAGTCATCCGCTTTTGGCACAGGCATATAAACTCCCAAAAGCTCCTCCCAGATACCCTTGGCCACCTCAGGCACAATGAGGGAGACGGTGCTCCAGCCCACCCGAAAGTGGTAGGAGAGGGAGTGGTAGGAGTCACCAGCTGCCAGGTATCTAAAAGAACATAATAGGAAATTTATATAATGAATTAAAAATGAAATAGACAAATTATTTCCCCATATATATTTTTTTCCCATTTATACAATTCCATCACGTTGCAGGGCCATGGTATTTGTAGGCTACAAATACTGGGCTATGCATAAGGTTATGCATAGAAGAAAAAAAATGCTGGCACAATATGCCTACATCTATAATGTGATCTGTGATATCAAGGGGCTAGAGATAGAGTAGAAACTCACCAGAGACAGATTGCCATGCGTTCAGCTGGACGAATTGACTTCCTGAATTGTGTGTCGACCTTCTTGATCTGTGGACCAACACGATGGAGGATTTAATCGAACTGTATGCACGACACCCTGAAATACTCCTGGAAATCCTCACCATTATTGAGGCGCAGCTCACCCACCAGACGGTGGAACTCCCCATACATGTGCCTGGTCGTCAGGTAGTGTTTCACCCATACTGACCTCTTTTTGTTTTTTTGATTGCATCTCTGTGGCACCCCTGAGAGGGAATGGCCACATTAATATTATTTTATGTAAATTCTGTGTTAATGGGACACTTTTCATTAATGTATTTATTTTTATTTAAAACAAAAGCAGAAAAAACATATAAAAAGAGTTATTTTATTTTGAAAGCAGTGGGGCGGAACGTTTGTGGTTGCTCCAGGTGTTCGGGGGGTACGATAATAGAGCGCCACCTTTCGCTGCTCCGTCAGACACATTCTGGAGGAAAACAGAGAAGCCTCGTGTCTTCACTACTCCGCTCTTCACCTGCTTTTACAGGTTGGTAATGGTGTGAGCACCGGTAAATATTGTTTTGTTTTGTTGCCTGTTACCCTTGCTCATGTAAACAAGAGAGTTTAAGATGATTCGGCCAAGTTAGTTGCAGAGAAAAACGAGTTGGTAAAAAAGTTTCCCGCCCGGCCGCCATTACAGCTGAGCTCGTTGTGGGTTAGCGCTCGTTAAAGAGAGCCGGTACGCTGTATACACTCTGAAACTCACGGGTTATTATTTGTATCTTTTTTGGGTAAAATGTATTTTGTTATGTTGTTTTCTGAATATTTACTGTTATATTAAAAGTGACTGAGCTGATAAGCTAATGTAACACAAGCACTTAGCAATTCTGAGTAGCTAACAGATGCACTTAAATGGTTGGTCCAATATACTGGATTTTCATGGTACACTTTGAATAGTGGTTTCTATCAGTGAATTACTGAATAAGACAAACATGTAACGTGTTTACTGATATTGTTTATTTTTTAGTGCGGGTGTATTGAGGTTGTGGATACAAACGAATTAGTCACATTATTTGCGCTTGAGCACATGGGGAACATGCCGGCTCGTTTATTTTCAGAAACACATCAGATAGTAAAACAACGGGCAGGGCCCGCCCACAACATACTGTGGCTACGTCGGTGGTAGTCGTGGACTGCAAAGGCACTGCCTCCGGCCAACGCGTGGTGCGATCAACAATAGTCAACAAATACGTGAAACCCTGGGAATGAGGCAGTGGGCCCACAAGGTCGAGGTTAACGTGCTCGAAACGCCGCTCAGGGACCGCAAAAGTGTGCAACGGCGCCTTAGTGTGTCGGTGAACCACTCCCGCACGTCCTTTTTCAGACCGCGCCACACAAACCTAGCCGCCACGTGCTTGACAGAAGCCTTAACCCCTGGGTGTGAAAGATCATGCATCGCCTGGGAAACGGGCTTCCGCCACGCGGCAAGAACGATGGGGCGCGGAGAGGCCAAAGAAATGTTGCAAAGCAACATGACAGCCGTATCATCAAAAGGCAGCTCAATCAGACTCAGGCCAGATGCAGCGGAGCGAAGCTGTTGCACCGTGGGATCAATTGCCTGCTCCTTAGCCATCAGCCTATAGTCTAAATTTAGATGGGCGGCACTCGCCACCACGCACGACAGGCAATCAGCTGCGCAATTGTCCTTCCCCGCCACGTGCTCTATTTCGGTTGTGAATTCGGAGATATACGCAAGGTGGCGCTGTTGCCTCGCGGACCACGGATCTGTAACTTTACTCATCGCGAAAGTTAGCGGCTTGAGGTCGACAAACGCGGTAAAGGAACGACCCTCCAGCATACTGCGAAAATGACGCACAGCCAGATAGAGTGCCAGCAGCTCCCGGTCGAACGTACTATACTTTCGCTCGGCTGGTCGCAGTTGGCGGCTGAAAAATGCCAGAGGCTGCCATACTCCCCCACGCATTGCTCGTACACAGCCCCCACCGCAACATCGGAAGCATCAGAGGTGAGCGCAACTGGTGCTGAAGGAGAAGGGTGGACCAGCATAGTCGCATTGGCCAAAGCGGCCTTAACGTCCTGAAATGCCTGCACGCGTTCGGCGGTCCACTCAACGAGCTGCTTAGCTGGGTGTTTTAGCTCCTGGTGGAGTGGCTGCATAAGCTGCGCGGCCCCCGGAACAAAACGGTGATAGAAGTTAACCATCCCGAGGAACTCCTGCAACGACCTGACCGAGTGCGACTGAGGAAAACGCGCGATAGCCTCCACTTTGTCCGGAAGGGGAATGGCGCCCTCCTTACAAACGCGATGCCCAAGAAAATCAATAGTGAAACAACCGAACTGACACTTCTTGGGATGGATAGCTAGGCCGTGCTGCTGGAGCCGCGTGAACAACATTTCCAGATGCCGGATATGCTGTCCACGGGACTCTCTAGCCACAAGCATGTCATCGAGGTACAGGTATGTAAAAACAAAGGGTAACTCATGGACAACGTCCATCAGACGCTGGAACGTTTTGGCCGAATTCTTGAGTCCAAAAGGCATCCTAAGAAAGTCAAACAAACCAAAAGGTGTAACTACTGCAGTCTTAGGTATGTCCTCTGCGCGGACTGGAATCTGGTGGTACCCACGCACCAAGTCCATCTTCGAAAAAATTACTTTACTGGCCAAGCGCGCAGAAAAGTCCTGCAAGTGAGACACAGGGTACCTGTCAGGAACAGTTGCATCGTTTAGTCGACGGTAGTCCCCACACGGCCGCCATCCCCCATCCGCTTTAGGGATGATGTGGAGGGGTGATGACCACGGGCTGTCCGAACGGCGGACGATGCCCAGGCGCTCCATCTCCTCGAACTCCTCCTTGGCCACCGTCAGCTTTGCCGGGTCCAGCCGGCGGGCCCTGGCGAAAACGGGAGGACCGGTCCTCGGCAGGTGATGCTCCACGCCGTGACGTACGGTCGCTGAGGAAAAATCCGGAGACTGAAGGTCCGGAAAACGTGCTAGTAGCCGGACGAAATCATCGCCGTCCGCCGCAGCGCTGGGCAGCTGCGCCGTCTGGTTGCTCGCTGGGGCACACACGCGCGCCTGAAGATCACTCGCGTCCAGCAGGCGTCTGTTCCGGAGGTCCACAACCAGGCCGTGTGCGTGGAGGAAATCCGCCCCGATGATGTGGAAAGTCATGTCCGCCGTGACAAAATCCCAGTCATAGCGGCGGCCGCCGAAACAGAGCTGCATGCGTCTCCGGCCGAAGACAGTCTCGCCGCTGACGTTCACCATACGTGGTAACAGGCTGCCAGCGGCGCCACCCGGCGTGCACGTCCGCTCTCTGGGCAGCGCTGGAACCATGCTTGCATGAGCACCGGTGTCACACAAGATCCTGTAGCCGGAGAGAGCGTCGTGCAGATACAGCAGGGTGACGTCAGTGGAAGTGCCGGTGCCCGCTGTCACTAACGAGCACCGGCCCGGGCGTTTCCCTGTACCCAAACGAGCAGGGCTGGCGACACTTTGTGGCCCGGTCACCGAAGCGTTCGTGGTAAAAACAAAGGGGCCGGTCGGACCCGACAGCTACCTTCTTGTCCCTCCTCACGTGTGGTGCTGTGGACGCGTATGCCGGGATGGGCGAGGCACTGCGTTGCGCAATCCAAAACTTATCCGCATCCATGGCAAAAGCGCGGAGGTCCTCCACCGGGACGTCAGCGAGCGCGGACCTGACAGAGACGGGCAGCTGGTGCAAGAAGAGGTGCGTAAACAAGAACCCCGGCTCATTGTCACCCAGCAGCGCCAGCATATGCTCCATCAGCTGAGACGGCTTGTGGCCGCCCAGGCCGTTCAGCGCGAAAAGCTCCCCCGCCCTCTCCGTGTCGGAAAGGCTGAAGTTATACAGCAGCTGCGACTTCAAAGTCCCGTACTTGCCGTGTATGGGAGGGCGCGTCAGCAGTCCGACGATCTTGGTCGCCACGGAGGATGGGAGCGCGGCCACCACATGATGGTACCGTCGGTCGTCGTCTACGATGCCATGCAGGTCAAACTGCGACTCCGTGTGCGCGAACCAGGCCACTGGAGAAGTTTCCCAGAACTCGGGGAGCTTAAGCGAAGGTGCGTGTGGCGGAGTACCCAGGTGAGGGCGGCGCGGGGGAAGTGAGTCGGGCGCCGGGGTCTCATCGCTGTCCTCGGACTTGCAAGCCAAAAGGCCGCGGCTCTTCTTCTTCGGCATGTCGAGACCGAAAAAAAAACGTTCGGTCTGGTGTCGGGGTCACCAGTTTAGTGCGGGTGTATTGAGGTTGTGGATACAAACGAATTAGTCACATTATTTGCGCTTGAGCACATGGGGAACATGCCAGCTCGTTTATTTTCAGAAACACAACAGATAGTAAAACAACGGGCAGGGCCCGCCCACAACATAGTGGAAAATACCACTACTGACATAGAGGGGGAATTCGCCTGTCAAACGACAGTCACCACAATTTGATGTAACTTCTGTGTGTGAAAAGAAATGTGATGATTAGAGAAACTGAAAAAGGTTAAAGGGAAAATGTTTCAGTTGAGTTAAATGCACGTAATGTGAATAAGGAACAAGTGAAAGATAGGAAGACTAATGTCTAGTGTTTACAGAGCTTTTATTTTGTGTAAAATAAATCAGACTGAGACACATTCTGGAGGAAAACAGAGAAGCCTTGTGTCTTCACTACTCCGCTCTTCACCTGCTTTTACAGGTAACCTATTTGTCTCCGCGGTCCCTGTTCAAGGGAACCGTAACATCTCCAATAAAGGTAAGCAAGGGCCAGGGCATTGACTAGCCTTCGGTTTGCCATCATGGAATGAATGAATGAATATGGCTATGTGGATGGGTGCAAACATTATTTTGGTGGGAAATAATATGTTTAATAATAATAATATTTATACATTTGAATTGCATTAACTGCTTTAATAACATTAGGAAGTCATGATAATCAAAAAAATACATGACAACACATCATTATTAAATCATTTTTTATTTTATTAGACGTTGATTTGTTTATCAGTGCCATAGCAACGATAACTTTCGGTCCAATCGTCACACAAACCGTCCGTAGGCTGTCATATGCATTCAATTTTTTCATCGTATCCGGAGGACAAACGGATCCGTTTTTTTCCGCACCGCAGTCGTTCGGACCCAATCACATGCGGTATCCGTATCTCCATAGGAAATGAATGACTTTCGGTCATTACGCTGTCGTATCGCAGCTGATTTCGGATGCCAATTTGAAGCCAGCTTTAACCCATGAGGAAAGCAGTCTTGCTGACAAGTCTGCCTTTAATACTAGTCCAATAGCACTAGGATGACCACATATGACCACAATTTTGAATTTCTCTTCAGGGATCAATATATATATATATATTACTCTACATACATAGATAGAGTGCAGTCGATACTCTACATTCTGTATATGTGCAAGTTTTGAAGCTTGAAGTACCAGACAACAATTCTTGACTGAGGCGAGCATGAGAGTGCGATTCCCATTTAAATAGCCCTAGTGCTAAGAAATGAGGGGTCCTTGTAGAACACTGTTCCAAGTAGAGGATCCTACATCCTACAACGACACATCTATAAATCACACTGCTTAATATGATATTTAAGAAAAACACTTAAATTTGACTTATTTGATATATGAATACTGTACCTGTGCATGAACTCAAGCCATTTTGTCAAAGGGTTGTGAGACTTGGTGAATATTGGGCCATTGCGTACAGACCGTGTGGAACTTTTGTGATGCTTACAGAACCTGAGGGAAAAAAAAGGCAAAGTACTGAGAAGTAGGCAATCACATATAAAAAAAATTCAAAATATCATATCATACTGACTAACGGGGACTGTTGTAGTGATTTCCACAAGGTTTTATGTTACAGTGAGTTAATGCTAATTTCAGACTTCTGGCTCTTTAATAAGACATGATACACTTATGATAAAAATCCGGCCAACAGTTAAATCGAAGGCAACTGGACTTAGATTTGTCTGTGAAGACGTTTCGCCTCTTATCCAAGCGGCTTCATCAGTTCGTAACGCATCCGCACTAGTCTGACGTCAGACTGTCGTCAGACTAGTGCGGACTAGTCAGACTGATGCGTTACGAACTGATGAAGCCGCTTGGACAAGAGGCGAAACGTCTTCACAGACAAATCTAAGTTCAGTTGCGTTCGATTTAACTGTTGGCCGGATTAAACATGACCTGGATGAATGAGAACATTCATAGACTTGTGATAAAAGTGAACCAGGTCCAAATATGTTACACCCAAACATGCTTGCTGCTCTATTGTGCGCCTTGATGGCTAATAACGTTTCTTAAATAACTAAATATAATATAGCTAAGCTTCTGCTTACCACCACAATCCATCCTTGTTATGGCATTTAACCAGATGCATGCTGCAATTGCATTTTGGGCACTTCATCGTCCTCTTCAGGATACCTTGTTTCCACCAAACTACTTCTCTCCTGTTCTTCTTTGTATCAGAACGAGTAATATATTTTAGTAATCCTTTAATTGGTGCCATTGCACAACTGTTCCTGTCTTTGAACAGTTTACGTTTATCAATAAGAATTATATATAACAGAAAATAGTTTTGAACAGGAGTGGCACTCTAATGGTCATGCTATTAATGCAAATTTGAATTTGAAATAAATGCGCGCGTAACGCTATGTGACTGTCCAAAGACAGTTCCAGATCAGTGTACAGCAGAGACGGACAGGAGAGCAGCCAACCAGACCTAGCAGTTATCTCCTCTAGAAAGCCACAGCACAGTTCAAAGGAAACAGAACAACGTCAACGACACAAAGTAAGTTACCCACATAATTAGCTATTTGAGGTAAGCTAAAGCTACACATGTAATTTGGATTTGCTTGGGGAGTACATACTAACATTAACATCAATCTGTCCCGGTTTAGGTGACAAATGTTAACCTTAGTTAGCTCTCGCTTAAAAAAAAGTTTGCTGCTAACTCTGTAGCCTAAATTAAAAGTACATTACTTTTAATATTAACGTTAAGTATTTTAACGGCAGCCGACATGCTAATGTTATAATATTGGTAGTATTACCTGCTATTTTCACCTAGCTGATTTTAAACAACTAACTTTGCATTTGCCAAACTTACTTCAACTAATGTGTTATGTTAATTAGCTGACATGAGATGGTGCTGTGTTCTTTGCTTTACACAACTTAAGCTAGATGGAAACCCGTTTCATCAAAAAGACTCAAGGTGGGGAGATGAAGGCAGAGGAATTCTTGCCACAAGTTGAGGAGGAGGCGAACGAGGACCGGACACAAGATGTGAGAGAGGATCCTATTC
Organism: Urophycis tenuis; assembly: GCA_036785325.1. Lineage (NCBI taxonomy): Eukaryota > Metazoa > Chordata > Actinopteri > Gadiformes > Phycidae > Urophycis > Urophycis tenuis. The sequence continues at coordinate 2,233,702 of JAXIVH010000049.1, read as the reverse complement.
CATCAAAGAAAAAGAAGCCAGTCAAAAATCCCCCGGAGAAAATAAGTAAGTATTTTTTTTTTTACTACATTCGCCAGCAGGGCTTGACATTAACACCTCACCATTCCAGTAAATAAATTGCTTAGAAGCAGAAGTTTTGGCTGTGAATGGTAAATCTGTCAATTGTTCTAGCTACTTTTGCAGCAGATTGCCAACCTATGTTCATTATGTTTATTTAGTCTTTGGCTGATTGGAGGACATCTTATTTCTTCTTTTTCTGCAGTATAGTTGGTAGTAAATAAAGTATAGTATAGTTTAGTCAGGTAAAAGAAATATTAACTCAATAGAAGTAAAAATACTAATGAAAATAACTACAGTACTTAAAACCAGGGCTCCGAACCGGTTCAAGGAATGAAAACGAAAACCGAAAACGAATGGCATTTTACGAGGAACGGAAACGGAAACGAAAACCAAATGGTCTTCAACTGTTCCGGAACACAAACGTTATTCTGAAATCACCAAAACCGGTTAATAACGTTTTTTTTTTCGTTCTCTATATAGCCTATAAAATTTCACAAAAGCATAGCCTATTCCATGAAAAAAAAAAAAAAACTATTTCCGGTTCACTTCGCCGCCCACTAAGCTCAGCTGTCATAAATTCCCACCACCACCCTGGCGAGAGGTGAATTGAAATGTAGAGTTAAATTGGAAGTTGTTGGAGAGACTTGGGTATTTGTCAGCAACATAGACAATACAACATATTTGCTTATGGCGGGGTTAGAAATTATTGAGCAAGCCTCTATATCTGAAGATCTCCATGGAATACGGATAAAATGTATAACCAGGTAAGGAGTTTCTGGCTCACTTATCCAGAAATGATTTTGATACGAAATTATATTTATCATAGAATATAGGCTACAGTCAGCAGCAGTCTGCCTGGTATGTGAGATGGATAATGCAAATATTTTTGGATGATTTTTGCGCATTTAGACTACCTACTGTGTAAATTAAGGGCAAGTCCCCTCCTTGAGCCGCCACCTTAACGTGGTGGAGGGGTTTGCGTGTCCCAACGACCCTGGGGGCTACATTGTCGGGGGCTTCATGCCCCTGGTAGGGTCACTCAAGGCAAGCAGGTCCTAGTCGAGGGTCCAGACGAAGAGTGGCTCAAAGGCCCCAATGATGAAGAAAAACTTTGGGACTGGGTTTCCCTTGCCCGGACGTGGGTCACCGGGGCCCCCCCCTGGAGCCAGGCCTGGGGGAGGGGCCCGTTGGCGAGCACCTGGTGGCTGGGTCTATGCCCGCGGGGCTCGGTCGGGCACAGCCCGAAGGGACGACGCGGGACCCCCTTCCCATGGGTTCACCAACCGTGGGAGGGGCCAAAGGGGTCGGGTGTGATGTGAGCTGGGCGGCAGCAGGAGGCGGGGACCTTGGCGGTCCGATCCTCGGCTGCAGAAGCTAGTTCTAGGGATGTGGAACGTCACCTCTTTGATGGGGAAGGAGCCTGAGCTGTTGCACGAGGTTGAGAAGTTCCAGCTAGATGTAGTCGGCCTCACCTCGACGCATAGCAAGGTCTCTGGAACCACTCTTCTCGAGGGGTTGGACTCTCTTCCACTCTGGAGTTGCCACTGGTGAGAGGCGCCGGGCAGGGGTGGCAATACTTATTGCCCCCCGGCTTGGTGCCTGTATGTTGGAGTTTACCCCGATAGACGAGAGGGTAGCCTCCCTCCGCCTTCGGGTGGGGGGACGGATCCTGACTGTTGTTTGTGCCTATGGTCCAAACGGCATTTCAGAGTATCCACCCTTTCTGGACTCCCTGGAGGGGGTGCTGGAAAGTGCTCCCTCTGGGGATTCCCTCGTTCTGCTGGGGGACTTCAATGCTCAGGTTGGCAGCGACAGTGAGACCTGGAGGGGTGTGATTGGGAGGAACGGCCCCCCCGATCTGAACCCGAGTGGTGTTCAGTTATTGGACTTCTGTGCTCGTCACAGATTGTCCATAACGAACACCATGTTCAAACATAAGGGTGTCCATATGTGCACTTGGCACCAGGACACACTAGGCCGCAGTTCAATGATCGACTTTGTAGTCGTGTCGTCGGACTTGCGGCCGCATGTATTGGATACTCGGGTGAAGAGAGGGGCGGAGCTGTCAACTGATCACCACCTGGTGGTGAGTTTGCTGCGATGGTGGGGGAGGATGCCGGTCAGACCTGGCAGACCCAAACGTACTGTGAGGGTCTTCTGGGAACGTCTGGCTGAATCTCCTGTCAGAACGAGCTTCAACTCCCACCTCCGGGAGAGCTTCAACCATGTCCCGGGGGAGGCGGGGGACATAGAGTCCGAGTGGACCTTGTTCCGTGCCTCCATTGTTGAAGCGGCCGACCGGAGCTGTGGCCGTAAGGTCGTCGGTGCCTGTCGCGGCGGCAACCCCCGAACCCGCTGGTGGACCTCAGCGGTAAGGGATGCCGTCAAGCTGAAGAAGAAGTCCTACCGGGCCTTTTTGGCCCGTGGGACTCCTGAGGCAGTTGATGGGTACCGGCGGGCCAAGCGGGGCGCGGCTTCGGCGGTTGCGGAGGCAAAAACTCGGGTGTGGGAGGAGTTTGGTGAGGCCATGGAGAAGGACTTCCGAACGGCTTCGAGGAGGTTCTGGACCACCATCCGGCGTCTCAGGAGGGGGAAGCAGTGCTCTGTCAACACCGTGTATGGGAGAGACGGGGCGCTGCTGACCTCGACTCGGGACGTTGTGAATCGGTGGGGGGAATACTTCGAAGACCTCCTCAATCCCACCAACACGCCTTCCACTGAGGAAGCAGGGTCTGGGGACTCGGGGGGGGACTCTCCTATCTCCGGGGCTGAGATCGCCGAGGTGGTTAAAAAGCTCCTCGGTGTCAAGGCCCCGGGGGTGGACGAGATCCACCCCGAGTTCCTAAAGGCCCTGGATGTTGTGGGGCTGTCTTGGTTGACACGTCTCTGCAGCATCGCGTGGACATGGGGGCAGTGCCTCTGGATTGGCAGACCGGGGTGGTGGTTCCCCTCTTCAAAAAGGGGGACCGGAGGGTGTGCTCCACTCCTCAGCCTCCCCGGTAAGGTCTATTCGGGGGTCCTGAAGAGGAGGGTCCGTAGGATAGTTGAACCTCGGATTCAGGAGGAGCAATGTGGTTTTCGTTCCGGCCGTGGAACTGTGGACCAGCTCTATACCCTTGGCGCGGTACTCGAGGGTGCATGGGAGTTCGCCCAACCAGTCTACATGTGCTTTGTGGACTTGGAGAAGGCGTTCGACCGTGTCCCTCGGGGAGCCCTGTGGGGGGTGCTCCGGGAGTATGGGGTACCGGGCCCGCTGTTACGGGCCATCGGGTCCCTGTACTCCCGGTGCCAGAGCTTGGTCCGCATTGCCGGCAGTAAGTTGAGCCTGTTTCCGGTGAGAGTTGGCCTCCGCCAGGGCTGCCCTTTGTCACCGATTCTGTTCACAACTTTTATGGACAGAATTTCTAGGCGCAGCCAGGGCGTTGAGGGGCTACGGTTCGGTGGCCTCAGGATTGTGTCATCTGATCTTGTCCTGTTGGCTTCATCGGGCCGTGACCTTCAGCTCTCACTGGAGCGGTTCGCAGCCGAATGTGAAGCGGCTGGGATGAGGATCAGCACCTCCAAATCCGAGGCCATGGTTCTCGGCCGGAAAAGGGTGGAGTGCATTCTCCGGGTCGGGGAGGAGATTCTGCCTCAAGTGGAGGAGTTCAAGTATCTCGGGGTCTTGTTCACGAGTGAGGGGAGGATGGAGCGGGAGATTGACCGAGGGATCGGTGCGGCGTCAGCAGTGATGCGGGCTCTGCACCGGTCCGTCATGGTGAAGAAGGAGCTGAGCCTAAAGGCGAAGCTCTCGATTTACCGGTCAATCTACGTTCCTACCCTCACCTATGGTCACGAGCTGTGGGTAGTGACCGAAAGAACGAGATCGCGAATACAAGAGGCCGAAATGAGTTTCCTCCGCAGGGTGTCCGGGCTCTCCCTTAGAGATAGGGTGAGAAGCTCGGTCATCCGGGAGGGGCTCAGAGTAGAACCGCTGCTCCTCCGCATCGAGAGGAGCCAGTTGCGGTGGCTCGGGCATCTAGTGAGGATGCCTCCTGGACGCCTCCCTGGGGAGGTGTTCCAGGCACGTCCCTCCGGGAGGAGGCCCCGGGGAAGACCCAGGACACGCTAGAGGGACTATGTCTCTCGGCTGGCCTGGGAACGCCTCGGGATCCCCCCGGAAGAGCTGGACGAAGTGGCTGGGGAGAGGGAAGTTTGGGCTTCTCTCCTCAGGCTGCTGCCCCCGCGACCCGACCCCGGATAAGCGGAGGATATGGATGGATGGATGGATTATTATTGCAAATATCATATTGTTAATAATGATATATTGAGTTATTGTTAATTATTATAATGTTGATTGTAGGCCTTTACATAGCCATATATGCAACACCTGTGCATATGTGGCAGTATCATAGGCTAAGGAATTAAATTGTAAGAGTGCTGCCTACGCCACCCTGGTTTCGGAGCCAGGGAACTCAATTTTGTTGTATCAGGACACACCATGTGCTACATAGGTTTGAAAAGACACAGGCTCGTTTACACAGGAGACGGAGGCAGAGTTACACAAAAATATATTTCTTTTTATTTTAAACAGGTAAGGTTGAGGGCGGCACGGTGGTGCAGTGGTGAGCACTGTCGCCTCACAGCAAGAGGGTTCTGGGTTCAAATCCACCTGGGACCTGGGACCTTTCTGTGTGGAGTTTGCATGTTCTCCCCGTGCTTGCGTGGGTTCTCTCCGGGTACTCCGGCTTCCTCCCACAGACCAAAAACATGCAGGTTGGGGATTAGGTTAATTGGTGTCTCTAAATTGACCATAGGTGTGTATATGAGTGTGAATGGTTGTTCGTTGCTATATGTTAGCCCTGTTACCCCGCCTCTCGCCCATTGTAGCTGGGATTGGCTCCAGCCCCTCCGCGACCCTCTAGAGGATAAGTGGTTTAGAAAATGACTGACTGACAGGTAAGGTTGTTCATATAAAATGTAAATGGTACTGGAGTTGCAACTCCAGTACCAGACTACACACAGACCAGGAGAAGCAGCCTGCCACAGAGAGACCACAATCCCGAAGGAGAGGGGTCAGTTTAAGTAATCACTGCAAACCACACAGGTGAAGACAGAATTGATGCACACGGTGAAGCACACATACAAACGCACACAGCAACAGGAACCACCACCAACACCCACGTGTGATGGCCTCCCTGCAGGCCACTCCAACTCCTGTAACAAACAATAGAGTAGTGAACTACAGAATAATGCTGGAATAGTAATAGATAGCTCAGATTGATATGGAATAGGTTGCAGAACGAAAAAGAAACACTGGAAAGCTACACAATATAGCCACATGTAGCCATACCATAGGTTAACAGTAACATAAACAAACAAGGAAAACTAACAGAAAAATAATCCCTGGAAGGCTACACCATAAAGCCACATGTAGCCATATACCAGAGATTCACAGTAAAATAGGCAAACAAGGAAAAGTAACAAAACTAAATAAACAAAATTAAGCACGGTCTTTCGTAATAATACTCATGCATATGAGCAAGACCAGGGGAAAGGGCATAAACAAATGAAATCAAATAAACAGAATGAAACACAGTCTGTCGTATAATTAGGCTACTCATGCCTACAAGACAGACCAGGGGAAGGGGCATTAAACGAACAGAGACAAGACAGCAACAAGTGACCGGTGGCAACACAGCAGAGTCTAGACGGCATGCAACCTGCTGAGGCATACGAAAATAAGTGATCAGTACTCTATAATAATAGACGGAAATGAATAGCACTGGCTAATTGGGAAGCTACGTACCACACAGCCGGTCGGGGAGATGCACTGAAGTTCCAATACTACAATTTGGCTTACAAGGCCAAGCTAGCCAGCGCATCCACTACAATAGAGGACTGATGGCAGAGGCAGACACAGCAGCTGGGAGTTTACGGACAGAAGTCATATGACGTTAACATAAAGCATATCACACCAAAGCTACAGTTGCGACAGCGTTTCACGTGAATTGATTCCGGCACAATTCAGGGGCAACCATAGCCCAAAATGAACAGACCACGCACAGCAAGACGCCACTCGAGAGCGATTGATTATCCTACCAGAAGAAACAAGATGCACCCTAACCATCAAACAGTAAAGGAATGAGGCACTCTGACCAACGCTAATCTTAAACTTGCCTTGCGATCTGAGAGATATGTTCCAAACAGGGAAATCGAGAGATTCCACGAGCCAGACAAATCAGCCTCACTGCTGCTGCTTACAAAACCTACTAGTTGCCACTGCTTTTAAAGAAAGCTCCCCAGCGAAAACACTCATGAGAACACTGGTTGCAGGTGTGCATATCCGGTTCACCAGTGTCTTACAGGCAGTAGGCGAGTTTCAGATGAGGCATGCGACTTCGTTTGCCATGCTTCAGTTATGCATTCTGGGATAAAAATGTCAGAAGTACCTGTGATAAACTTCCGATGCGACGATTCACCTGGCTTTCAAAACTCGCGTGGTTTCAGGAAAACAACTTCCGCCTGCTTTTCTGGGCATGTTCTCTCGAGCAAATGCGGACATAAGACGCTCCCCTCAACTTTGCCCTGGTTGGTTGGAATACCGACATTAAAGTCCCCACGTCAGAAGTGACATAACTCCTTTCAGAGAGGCGTGCCTGGTGCCCTCTCCCAAGGTGGTTGGGCCTACCAAGAAGCCTCAGCAGCATAGCCTTGTATGGGCATAAGAACAAGCTGCGACTTCCCTTCAGTAGTCTGTTGGAGGAGTTCATGGTTACCCATGCAAGAGAGGTGCTGCTGTACAGAGACTTGAGTGACACCAAAGTCTCCTTAGCTGGGATTGAAGTGCGGACTGGTCGGAAGTGAGACGGAGGCCCAGGAGACGGTTGAGCAAGCTGAGGCACGGCTGCGCCATGGTGTTCTGGTGGGAGCAGTGGCGACATGCCGGGCAGGGCTTGGGAGCAACCCAGGACCTCGGTACAACAAGGCCCAGGGGAAGGAGAGGCGGCAGTTTATCCAGGAAGAGGTTCGAGCAGGGCTGGAGGAGACCCGCTCAAGCAAGATGGTCGGGATGAGACAACAGGGGGCGTGGACTAGATGGGAGCAGACACTGGATAGGAAGATTTCTTGGTCAGAGCTTTGGAATGCAGAGCCACTCCGGATTAAGTTTTTGGCCCAGTCAGTCTACGACGTCCTCCCCAGCCAATCCAACCTCTTCTGTTGGGGCCTGGCAGAAACACCTGCTTGCCCTTTGTGTCAGAGGAGAGGATCACTGGAGCACATCCTAAGCTGTTGCCCAAAAGCCCTGGGCGAGGGGCGCTATCGTTGGCGCCACGACCAGGTGCTGAAGGTGATAGCAGATACCACCTGCTCGGGGATCACTCAGCAAGCAGCAACAGCCAGCTAGGCATTCAATCACCTTTGTTAAATCTGGTGAGAAGCCTCAACATCGCCCAGGCCAAACAGGGGGGCTCCTGACAACAGCTAGGGACTGGCAGCTGAAGGTGGACTTGGGGAAACAGCTTAAATTCCCAGAGACCATCGCAGTGACCGCACTTAGGCCGGACTTGGTTCTTATGTCAGAATCAACAAGGCAGGTGATACTGCTGGAGTTGACTGTGCCCTGGGAAGTCCGGATGGAGGAGGCATTTGAGAGGAAGAGGGCCAAGTATGAGGAGCTGGTAGGCGAATGCCGGCGCAACGGATGGAAGACTCGGTGTAGTCCCATTGAGGTTGGATGCCGAGGTTTCGCAGGCCAGTCACTCTGCAGGGCCCTCAAGTTGTTGGGAATAAGGGGACTGCACAGCAAGAAAGCCATCAAAAACACCACTGATGCTGCTGAGAAGGCATCAAGATGGCTGTGGATCAGGAGGGGTGATCCGTGGGCCACACAAGGTACCTAGACACAAGCCGGGGTCTGATCACCCCCAACTGGGTCGCCTGGGCGAGGGTGTCTGATGTTGAGAGACCCGAAACACCCTATGACCTCAGGTTACATCACTGATGATGTGTCTAGGTTGCACAAGAGGGTGTATATTAAACCAAACTATGCATATACAAGAGAGATTAAAAAGAGATGATTTTGTGAATTTTCACTTCATCACTCATCGCTTTTTTATTTTATTTTTTTTTATTTACACATTTCTCCACATAGCCAAGCCATTGTGCATGCAGAAAATTCATCACATTTGCTCCTCAGCCTGCATCAATAAGGGGAGATCCAATGCCTCGAACTTGTCTGCTACGAAGAACGCAAGCGCCACTTCGTATGCCATCCTTGTTGACGAGAAGTTCACCTGTGTCCGCCTTGACGGGATGGTAACTTGATGGGATTAGGACGAGTTCCGCCGGATCTTCTCAATTCCCGTTGCAACAAATGCGCAAATGCAAACGATCTGAAACTCGCCTAGTGATACAATCTGTCAACCTGGCGGCCTTAAAGGCGCAGGCGCGTTACTCTAACCATTACACATATTATAGGTTGATTAACTATTGAACTATAAATGGTGTTCTATTGATTAACAGTTAGTTAGAAAAACAATTACAATATTTGTTTTTTTAGATGGCTATTATAAAGTTGGGTCTTAGTCTTTTGTTTGGTAGTAAATCATTTCTAAACAATCTAAGAAAATATTTTTTATAATTTTATAATTGTATAATTTTATAATTAATTGATGGGAAATGACTGCATCAAACCTTTTTTTGGATGGCTATTATGAAGTTGCATCTTAGTCTTTTATATGTTAATAAATAATTTGTAAATGATCTAAAACTGCTGTATTACAAACTGATGGGATATACCTGGAGCAAACAATGTACAAACAGATTGAAGTTGTAACTGGTGTTCATAGTTCATAGTTCAGCAAGTACTTAACTTATGTTGTACTTTCAAATTAAAGTCAAATATTGTTAAATGACAATAGTGATAATGAAAACAATAACACTTTACATACGTAATTACTGATGCTAAACACATTGTAAAGCATTGTCACCCATCACAATTGGTTTTAATATCAATTTAAGAGATAAATATTGAAAGATATATTTTTTGTTATATTGAGATATTTATTGAAATCAAAACTTCTGATCAATCAGAGCAGGGCAGTAAGCAAAGTAAAATTCAAACAAAAAAACATAATAGCTTAAAAGGCTATCAATCCTTCATTGCAACACCACAGCATAAACAAAAGAGGGTGGTGGGGCGAGGGGGCACTTCCTTCTGCTGCCTCTCAATATAAGTAATGAGATTGCCACTCACTAAGAAAATCAGACATACAGTGCATACAGTAAACATTGCAACATGAACGAACACTGCTTCAACACATTTTTTTCTGGTCAAGCTATAGCCAACTCTGGGATAGCTGCTTTGGATCGAACGGTCAGTTCTGTAACACCACTAATGGTACACGCTTCCCCAAGTGTTTTTGTCCATGGTTGTAAGCCCGCAGAAACTTATTGGACCTTGCAACGATGTATTTTGGACTGTAAGCTGCATCAGTAAGAAATAAAACAAATAGAGACACCTAGACACCTGAAAGGCATCACCGACCCCCTCCTGGACCCCCTGCAGTTTGCCTACAGAGCCAACAGGTCATAGACGATGCAGTCAAGTTGGCCTTCCACTTCATCCTCCAGCACCTGGACTCCACAGGAACCTACGCCAGGATCCTGTTTGTGGATTTTAGCTCTGCCTTCAACAATATCATCCCAGCTCTGCTTCAGGAGAAGCTCTCCCAGCTGAATGTGCCTTACTCCACCTGCAGGTGGATTACAGACTTCCTGTCTGACAGGAAGCAGCATGTGAAGCTGGGAAAAAGCATCTCCGACTCACAGACCATCAGCACCGGTTCCCCCCAGGGCTGTGTTCTTTATCCTCTGCTCTTCTCCCTGTACACAAACAGCTGCACCTCCAGTCACCAGTCTGCCAAGCTTCTTTTTTTAATCATTTTGTTATTGAAAAATGTACAATATACATATATTCACATCATATACAAAGTTTTTTCCTTTTCCCCCCCATACAGTGAGTACAAGCAGAAACAGAGTCTCGTGCATTTTCAGGGAGATAACAATAATAGAACCCCCCCCCCCCCCCCCCCCCATGGCGACTCCCCATAAACCTCCCACCCAGGATCTGTCCCACCAAAAAATAAATAAATAAATGTAACAGAAAAATCAAGGTCGACCGTGTTGCACCCGTTCTTTAACTAACTTGTGTGCTGCCTCCCAGGCCTGCAGAGTCTGGTTGGCCCCATGCGTATGGGCAACAGACCACTCCATCAGAACAATTTCGAGAAATGAATTGGCCCACTGCTGCCAAGCCAAGGAATGTGGCGGTTGCCACCTAAGGACCAGCATCTTCTTGGCTGCTGTGAGACCAGCCAATAGAATACGTCTATGCTGCATGGACAAATTTAAAGAGGAGTTGTCATTAAGCAGAAGTAAGGCTGGGAAGTAAGGCTGGGGAGACTGGGATCCTGATCGTAAGAATGTCACTTAAAGTGAGAGATATTTCCTTCCAGAATCTAACCATGCACTCCCAATAAACATGCATGAATGTCCCCTGGGCATTAAGTGGGCAAAGATCCCAATTCGGATATGTGATGATCTTCATGGAGTAACGCCTTCTGGGGGTGAGGTACATCCTATGTACATACTTATAGTGTATTAATTGATGGTTGGGGTTTTTGGATGTACCACTGAGATTTTTCCACACTCTGTCCCTGCAAATCTCTATCATTTACTTCATTTAAATCTCTATTCCAAACACCCTCTACTGGTAAGGGTTTATAGGTTCCAAAAATGAATTTGTAAAGTTTAGAAACCATCCCTCGTGTGGGTCCTACTGAGGCAAGTAACTTACGTAGAGGGTGTGTGGGGAGAGCTGTCCCCCACGGGACACCGTATGTCCGCATAGCTGATCTTAACTGCATATAAAAGAAAAAAGATGAACCTGGAAGATCAAATTCAGCTTGTAGATCGTTTCGTGAACCATGAACACTATACAAATCTTCGTGTGTGATTATGCCATTTATAATCTGTGTCAACATGCTTCATTACATTACGGTAAGATGTGAGTAGAAATTAAATAACAGGACCTAAACCTAATTTCGCTCATTTCAATGGTATGTTGGCATACACCAGGTCTCGCAACCTGTGAGGTAGTGCAATATTCTCCTCAATTGGCCTCCAAGAAACAGAGGAACTAGGGTTGAACCATGTAGATAGAGGGCGTAGCACATAAGCCCAGAAGTAGATTTTAAAATCTGGCAGAGTTAGCCCCCCCAGTGTCTTTTCTCGCTGGAGAGTTGTAAGTTTTAGGCGCGGTCTCTTTCCTTTCCACATGAATTTAGAAACTAATGACTGAAGTGTACCCAATATCCCAAAGGAGGAGCAAGAGGGATCATAGAAGAGAAAAAGTTAACACGGGGAAGTACATCCATCTTAACTATTGCTATTCGAGCTTGAAGTGAATTTGGAAAATTTGACCAGCGCTCAAAGTCCTTCTCTATCTGACTGTATATACCTTAAAAACATTTTATTGCAATGGACGATGTGGAGGGAAAATGTTCAACACCAAGATATCTAAAGCTTCTAACTACTGGTATATGAGAGGTCAGGGGAACTTGGAGTGCAGCTGAGTTTAAATGCATCAGTGCTGACTTTGTCCAGTTAATTTTGTATCTAGAGAGTGAGCTGAATGTATCAAAAGAGGGAAGCAGATGTGGGATTGTGGAACCAGCACAGCCTACATAAAGAAGGATGTCATCAGCGTACAAGGATATACGATGCTCCGTATTACAAAAAGTGATGGGATGTACTGATGGATGTTGTCTTATTTTCTACGCCAGTGGCTCAAGGGAAAGAGCAAAAAGTAGGGGTGATAGGGGACAGCCCTGGCGAGTGCCCCTTGATATTGGGAACAGGGCAGAGCAGATGTGGCCCATGCAGACCATTGCTGAGGGATTTGCATATAAAACCTTAATCATATTAAAAAAATGCATGCCTAGCCCAAATTTGTCCAACGTTGTCCAGAGATATTGTGACACCCCCAAAGAGTTGTCATTTGTGTATTTTTATCATTCTTTTTGTTTATACTGATGTGAATGAAAAGTGTTCAGGCACTAGAATCCAAAGAACAATAACTAACTATGGACAGTAGGGGGCAGAGCATGTTGTTTCATTCTGGGAATTCGCTGGAATAGTGACGTCACTCCCGCCTGGCTTCACATTATCCTGTGATCGTGTGGAAGCAGCAACACGTCTGTGACTCTTTCTTTTTTTTGTGATTATAATTTTTATTTGCACTGTCAGAAGAATATGTACAAGCAAGATATGGCTTAATAGTGCACACAAGAATAAACAAAAACAAAACAGAGGCAGATCCAAAAAAAAAAAAAAAAAAAAAAAAAAAAAACTAGCAGGGACATCATACCAATAAACTTCAACTGGTTAGAACGTTCTTAATTCTTGAGCAAAGTCCCTTCCATGCATTTACTGTGAGTAAACTGGCGTTGTTCAGTCGAGCTGTGGTCTCCTCCAATGATGCAATGACCAGTAAGGATCTGATCCAGTAACATTTTGCACTAATATCAGGTTTGAACCACAGCTGGAAGATTGTCTTTTTGGCAACTGTGAAGCCAGCAAACACCAGACGTTTTTCACGTAGAGAGAGCTCAAGTGTGGAATCGTCATTCAATAAACAAAACCAAGGGTCTAACACAAGAGTTATGTCAAGAAACTTGGATAGCATCTCAATAACATATTTCAAAAATATACTTATAATGGGACATTCCCAAAACATATGGATGAAGGTACCTGTGGCGTTCTGGCAAAGCATGCATTCTGGATTTTGAGAGATATTCATTTTTAAACATATGTATGGTGTTGTATATGCCTTGTGGATCATCATATAATGAATTAGTTGATGTGCCAGGCACTTAGATGTTAGTGGTAGATTGTCCCACATCTCCTCCCAGTCTGGCTCGACACCCATTGCCGTAAGCTCCCTATCCCATATTGACACAACAGAAAGAGGTTTCATGGAGTTCCTTATCAGAAGATTGTACAGTTTTGTTGCCAGGCCTCGTGAAAGGCTACTAGGACAGACAAGATTAGATAGGGGATGTGAGCATAATGAGCATAATGGGTGCCAAGGCACTCCATACGCCTTCATCGAGGATCTGAGCTGGAGATAAAGGAAATAGGATGAGCCTGGGAGATCGTACTGGAGTTGGAGGTCTTGGAACGTGTGCAGTATGCCATTATCGCAAACGTCATTAACTGTGTGGATGCCTTTGGATGACCATACAGGAGATGTAAAGGGTTGCTTGCCTGAAGTTAAACAAGGATTGTTCCATAAAGGAGAGGACAAAGTCAGTTTGAATGGACCACCCAATATCTTTTCAGCATTATGCCAAGCTGTCAAAGTAGAGGAGAGAAGAATACCATGTCTTAGTGTACTTTTCCGTCCTGTCTTTATGAAAGGTATATCTGTAAGTTGGTTAGGATAGATCAACCTGGCTTCTATTGGACGCAATGGAATGTGTGATTCTGGATCCATCCAAACATGTATAGGTCGGATCTGGAAGGCGAGAAAGTAAAGTTTTAAATCGGGGAGAGCTAGTCCACCCTCTTCTTTAGGCCGTTGTAATGTCGAGAGGCGAATCCTGGCCCGTTTACCAGCCCAAATAAACTTAGAGAATTGTGAGTGTACATTTTAAAAAAATGTTGGAGGTGGTTGTATAGGCAACATAAAAAATAGAAAGTTAATACGTGGCAAAATGTTAATTTTAAGAATAGTGACTCTAGCTTGCATTGAGATTTTTAAAGAGCTCCATCTTTGAAGATCTGCAGTTATCTTTTGCGTGAGATCAGAGTAGTTGTCTCGCATGATGTTTGACAAGGAACCACTTATTTTAATACCTAGGTATATAAAGGAAGTCACCTTTGTAATAAATGAAGGTAAAGATAGCTTGTCTTTTGAAGGACCAATTGGCATTAATGTGGATTTCGCCCAGTTAATCTTATAAACAAATCATGAAATGTATCAAATAATTGTAATACATGGGGACTGTTTTATTTACATTTGAAAGATAAAGAAGGATGTCGTCAGCAAATAGTGAGATGTGGTGAGAAGTGCCTAACACTGTGATTGGGGAGATAGACTGGCTTTGTCTGACCGCTTGTGCAAGGGGTTCTAAAGAGAGTGCAAACAGTAAGGGAGAGAGCGGGCACCCCTGCCTAGTACCTCGCTGAAGTTCAAAAGGCTGGGATTTGCAAAAACCTGTCAACACAGAGGAGCAATATAGAGCATTAACCATCCCAATGAATGTTGTTCCAAACCCATAGTGCTCCAAAAGTAACCACAAGTAGTCCCAACGCAGACGGTCAAATGCTTTGAAAGCATCTAGTGAGAACACTGCAGAGGGCTCCTGGGAGGAATCACCTAGATCAATTATATGAAGCAACCGTCTTAAGTTGTCAGATGCCATCCTCCCTTTAATTAAACCCGTTTGGTCGTGATGAGCAAGTTTGTTTATTAGGGGTTCTATTCTCGTGACCAGTACTTTTGCAAAAATTTTAACATCAGCACAAATTAGTGAGATGGGCCTAAAGCTGGAGCAATCCAGAGGGTCTTTTTTTTCAGTAGTAATGTAATAATGGCTAATTTCTGGTCCCTGTGAAAAGATCCTTCTTTAATAACAAAGTTAATAGAGTCAAGTTTCAATGGGCCTACAATATCCCAGACTGCTAGATACATCTCTGGCGGAATGCCATCCATGCCTGGTGATTTCCCCCTCTGAAGCGATCTTGCTGCCTCATGTAACTCGTGTAATTTAATTGATTAAACCAATTGATTAAACCAGCTCTATCTGAATAATTTAATGTAGGTAGATGAAGGTAGATGAAGATTATTCAAAAAAGTATTGCGCAACTTTACGTCTAGTGTAGACTGTGATGAGTATAGTTTGGCGTAGAAAGATTTAAATGTATTGCTGATGGCTATGGGATCTGTAGTTATGTTACCCTCTGCTGTTCGGATTACGTCAATGCACGACTTGGATTCGTTTTCTTTTAGTCTCAGTGCAAGTAAGTGGCTAGGCCTATCACCCTGGTAATAATATTTTTGTCTAGTCCTATGTACAATAAAAGATGCTTTGGATGAGGAATATCTATTATATTCACCACGTAATGCAGACAGGGAAATATCTACACTCTCACTGAAGGATTCAGATTGCTGTTTTTCTAGCGTTTTAATTTCAGATTCCAATTGTGACATCTTTTCAACACTCTGTGATTTTAATTTAGAAGAGTATGCAATGTAAGTAAAAGCCTCTCAGGAAACATTTTGTGGTCTCCCACAGCACTTGTGGATTGCAACACTAATTGAGTTTGAAGGTTCTCGATAAATTCGCTATTGAATAGTAAAGACCACCACCGACGGAATTTAGGGGGCATCGATACGACATTGGAGTGGGGAGTGGTCAGATATTAATCTGGGTAATATATCCGCCTCGCAAATCTGATCAAGCAAGCTAGAGCCAACTAAAATGTAATCAATTCGAGACAGCGACATATGACGAGCTGAGTAAAAACTATAGGCTTTGGTGTTGCTATTTCTAATTCGCCAGACATCTGTCAGATTTAACTCTGTGATGAATTGGTTAAGGGCAACAGTGGAGGGTGGAAAACAATTAGAAGCTGGTGACCTATCCAGTAAAGGGTTAACAGTAGCATTAAAATCACCCCCAAAAATAAACTACAGTCTACAAAGGAGAGTAGCGTATTTGATATACCGTTGAGAAAGTCAGCATCAAAGTCATTTGGAGAGTAAATTGATGCAAAAAGAGTTTTCCGACCACTGACGCTGACGATAGCATAAGCAAAGCGGCCACTTGTGTCCTTCCCAGTTAAATGCACTATTAGCTGAGCAGACCTTTTAACCAATATTACAACCCCCTTGGATTTATTATTTGCGCAGGAAAAGGCTATGGTTTTGAATCGCCTATTTTGAAAGCGATGAACATCCTCTCGTTTTAAATGAGATTCTTGAATAAGAGCAACATCCACATTATTGTGGTGCATAAATTGCAGGCACCGCGTTCGCTTAATGGGGCTGCACGTTCCAACTAAAGACGTTCAGATCAACCATAGCAAAGATATGTCAATGTGTCGGATCACGCAATGCCATATAACCAGGTACTTCCATACCAGAAAAACCCACAGTGATTTAACAACCCATGATGTCCTGCACACAAAACTAAAAAAGCAATACATGTGATCTGCCATAAAACATAAAAATAACACCAACAACAAAACTATATACACAGAAAACCGCAAGGGAATATGGAACCCTTTGGTTTGGTGGTAGGGATTAGCAAGAGACGTGACTCTCATATAGCAATGCGCTGTCCACCTGTGACTCGCATTACAGATAACAGATAGCAAAAGTATCAAAATAGAGTGGCGGCCTGAAATGAGATCTCGCGGATTAAAAGACCCTAACTTAAAACGTTGTAAAGGTAGGCACGCAACCAGTTAAGTTGTCGGATATTATCAAATTTTCTCTGCGTTGGTAAGCACAAAGCGGCTTTGGCACACCTGAATGTCTGTTTACGTCAAGGCAGATGGGAAAAAGTTCATTTAGGAGGCGAGGTCTTGTGAAGTTGGTCGCGGAGATGTGATGTCCATGTTGTCTTCAGGTGCAGGGCTCTCATCCTCGTCAGGAAGGACGTGCAGGGTGTCGGCGGTATCTGATGGACCAAGCGATTGTAGGAACCGTTCAGCCTCCTCTGGAGAGTGGAATTCTAGCTCTCGGCGGCGGTGGGTCACTTTAAGTATGGCTGGGAAGCGCAGAAAACACTGTACTCCTTTGGCAGTTAGTTTCTTCTTAACGTCGGAGAATACCTTTCTTTTCTTTGATGTTTCCAGGCTGTAGTCAGGATAAAAGCGGATCCTGCTTCCGCCGTGCTTGATGGATTCAGCATCTCGCGCACTTTGTAGGATTAGCTGCCTGTCCCGGTAGTCCAAAAGTTTGAAGATTAGCGTGCGAGGTTCGTCGCTTTTGCCATTGCGTGCGTACACCCGATGTGCTCTCTCTATCCTAATTGACGACTGACTTAGTGATGGTAGCCATTTCGGAATGTTAGTTTCTAGAAAGCGGATGGCATTCCCTCCTTCTGCGCCCTCTGGCAGACCAACGAGGCGGAGATTCGATCGGCGGCTTCGGTCCTCCATATCAGCAAGCTTAGAGGAGAGTTCGGCTACTGTTGCTTGTAGAGCCCGCACAGTTGCTTTGTCAGAGCGAGCTGAGGTTTGGATGATGTCACATATCGACTCCAGTTGTTTTATGGATTGTCCTTGCTGATCAATCTGATAGCCAAAAGATGAAATTTTGTCACTAGTTGTCTGGAGTTGGGTCTGCAGTTCAGTTATTTGCGGCTTCAAAATGCTTTCTATAGCTTCTCCAACAGACGTCTTGACTAGCTCTTGTAGTTCTAGCCTCTGTTCACTAAGGGCTAGCTTAGCTGTAGCCAACATAGCCGCCTTCGACATCACCGGAGTCTCTTCAAACTTATTTTTAGTCGGTGAGCGTTCCTCCTCCCGAGAATGAAACAACCTCGTCTGCCTTGACATTACAGACAAATTGGTACCATTAACTCTTGTTTGCTATCGTAAAAATATTAAATAAGGTGGATTGCAAGCGGAGCTCAGGTTTTAGCCTTGCGTCGCCATCTGCAGGTCACGTGATCTCCCGTCTGTGACTCTTTCTGTCCTGTTTCAGGTTAGTAATGGTGGGCTCCTACAGTTTACTTTTCTGTTCTCACTTGTTTTAACTCGTTTTGTAAAGGTAAGAAGTTTATTGAGTTGTGATGTTTATATAGTGATTTCGTTTTATGGTTGAACCTGCTACTGTGTACATGTTATTGAGCGGGGATGCTAGCGGCCGTTGCTAGCGTTAGCCACATTTCGGCACTGTCTATTTCCTGGGTGTACTGTAGTGGTGCAGCGGTTTTGCCGGATTAAAACCGTCAAACGGTAATGATACTGACTATGATCAGAGAAACAGTGTTATGCTACAAAGCAAAGAGGAAAGTTAATGTGACAAAGTGATGTGTATGTAATGTTATGTGACGAGATATGGAGAGAAAAGGTGATAAGTATGGATATGAGAATGGTGTTATAAAATGTATGTTTATATGATAACAGAATTATTGTTATTGACTATTGTTGAATACAAAAAAATGTGTGAACATTGAAGAGACAATGGAAAAAAAACAAAAGAATGGAAAAGACAGAATACGTTTTTTTGGTGGTTTAATAAAACTACACATTATCCTGTGATCGTGTGGAAGCGGCTACACGTCTGTGACTCTTTCTGTCCTGTTTCAGGATTATCTATAAGGTGTTCTGCAGGTACAGCACTGCATGTACAGCAGGTACTCATGCCGGGACCTGCAACAATATTCCCATTCTAACCGGTCAAACGCTTTTTCAGTGTCCAATGATAGAACTGAGCAAGGGGGATCAATACTACTAGCCGCATGAATGATGTGTAACAGGCGACGCACATTATCAGATGCTGAACGAGTTCTAATAAAACTATTATGTATAATCATACATAAAAAATTATGTATGCGTTTTCTGAGATGTATCTCCAACCGGGTTGCAAGTATTTTAGCATATAGTTTAATATCCCCATTCAGGAGGGAGAGAGGTCTGTAGTTACCACATTTAGTGAGATCTTTATTCGGTTTGGGCAGGACTGTAATTATAGCTGTGTTAGTGCTAGAGTTAAATGCACCGATCCTCAAGGCTCTATTCTGGGGCCTCTTTTGTTTAACATCTACATGCTCCCACTGGCTCAGATCCTGCAAAATGACATCTGCTACCACAGTTATGCAGATGATACACAAATGTACATAACAATAACCCCAGGTGACTATGGTCCAATACAAGCATTGAGTAATTGCATTGACCAAATCAATGAATGGATGTGCCAGAATTTTCTTCAGTTGAATAAGGACAAGACTGAAATAATTGTCTTTGGAGCCAAGGAAGAACAATTAAAAGTTTGTGCTCAGCTGCAACTGGCAATGTTAAAAACCACAGACCAGGCAAGAAATCTAGGTGTTGTCATGGACTCAGACCTGAATTTTAGCAGCCACATTAAAATGATTATGAAGTCTGCCTACTATCACTTAAAGAATATATCAAGGGTCAGAGGACTGATGTCTCAGCAGGACTTAGAGAAACTTGTCCACGCATTTATCTTCAGTAGGCTCGACTATTGTGACAGCATCTTCACTGGTCTCCCAAAAAAAAAGTCCATCAGAAAGCTCCAGTTAATTCAGAATGCTGCTGCTCGAGTCCTCACAAAAACTAAGAAAATGGATCACATTACTCCAGTTCTCAGATCGTTACATTGGCTTCCTGTCTGTCAGAGAATTGACTTTAAAGTACTGCTGTTAGTTTATAAAGCACTGAATGGTTTGGGACCAAAATACATTTCAGATCTTCTCATTTTCTATGAACCATCCAGATCTCTCAGGTCATCTGGGGCGGGTCTGCTTACTGTCCCCAGAGTCAGAACCAAACATGGAGAGGCAGCGTTCAGTTTTTACGCGCCACATATATGGAACAAACCATTATGTTTGCTAAAGCCTTCCCCTAAGCTTATCTTTAACATGCTTTAATTTTCTTTTTATGCTTGTATTTTAATTTCAATGCTTTTAATGCTGTATATGTATGTATGTATGTGTTATTATTATTTTTTTTTTGTTTTTTTTTTGCTATGCTTTTATTGTATTTTAATACTTTTATGTATGTAAAGCACAATGAATTGCCTTGCTGCTGAATTGTGCTATACAAATAAACTTGCCTTGCCTTGCCTTATCAATGGCCGTATTGATCATATCCAATAATGGCCCAGTACATCCCAGAAAGTAAGGTATAGCTCAGGTGGATTTCCATCCCACCCAGGGGATTTGCCCTTTTTCATATTAACAAGAGCCTTCCTCAATTCTTCTACAAAAAAATTTGCACAGGCCTCCATGTCAAGGGAAATTTCAGAGTTGTAAAGACATGAGTAGAAAGACTTAAATTCCAGATTGATATCATGTGGATTACTCAGGGTGCGGAGATGTGTTTTAATGGCTGTAATATTTGAATATTTTTTGTGGCTTTTCAGTCTTAGAGCTAAAAGGTGACTTGGTCTGGCACCATTGAAATAATAGGTTCTTCTGGTTCTGTGCATTAAGAACTCCACCCTACGTCTCAACAAAGAGTTCAACTCAATTCTTGTCACAGCTATTCTGCGTTGTAATGCCTCAGAATATGTGGCTTGTTGTTGCTCCTCTAGCTGGGTGAGAGTATTCTCCAGTTCGGTTGTCTTGTTTAGTCTACTCTTATTAAGGTGAGATGAGAATGAGATTGAGGAGTCCCTAATACAACCCTTTATAGCATCCCATAAAAATCTAGGATCATCTACTGAGCTTGCATTAACATCTATAAAAGTGTTTAACTTTTATTTGAGAAAAGTGCAAAAATCTAAATTTTTGAGCAGAGAGACATTGAACCACCAGCGTGGAGCTCTAAGCGGTGTACCTAGGAGCGTGAAGCGTGCTGCGACAATGCTATTGTTGGAGCCAGAATGAGTTATGCTTATTGTTATTAGTTATAGTTATGAAATCAAAAGATAAACAATGAAATTTAGGATTTACATTTATCATAATTTAAATTAATAATATTTTGTTATTTAGGTTTTCTTTGTGTATTGTGAAGCAATATGGAGGTGCGAACTTGCATTGGGCACAACCTACTTTGACAGGTGACTGCAGCACCTGATCAATTAAAGCTAATTAAAGCTGTCCATGGTGTGACCCAGCAGGTGGGTTGAATGTCCATGATATGCCTTTCTCAAGTAAGGTGGAATGAATCTTGAGATTGTCCAGATCTTGAATATCCATCCATCCATCCATTACTGCCGCTTATCCGGGGTCGGGTCACGGGGGCAGCAGCCTGAGGAGGGAAGCCCAGACTTCCCTCTCCCCAGCCACTTCGTCCAGCTCTTCCGGGGGGATCCCGAGGCGTTCCCAGGCCAGCCGAGAGACATAGTCCCTCCAGCGTGTCCTGGGTCTTCCCCGGGGCCTCCTCCCGGAGGGACGTGCCCGGAACACCTCCCCAGGGAGGCGTCCAGGAGGCATCCTCACTAGATGCCCGAGCCACCGCAACTGGCTCCTCTCGATGCGGAGGAGCAGCGGTTCTACTCTGAGCCCCTCCCGGATGACCGAGCTTCTCACCCTATCTCTAAGGGAGAGCCCGGACACCCTGCGGAGGAAACTCATTTCGGCCGCTTGTATTCGCGATCTCGTTCTTTCGGTCACCACCCACAGCTCGTGACCATAGGTGAGGGTAGGAACGTAGATTGACCGGTAAATCGAGAGCTTCGCCTTTCGGCTCAGCTCCTTCTTCACCATGACGGACCGGTGCAGAGCCCGCATCACTGCCGACGCCGCACCGATCCGTCGGTCAATCTCCTGCTCCATCTTCCCCTCACTCGTGAACAAGACCCCGAGATACTTGAACTCCTCCACTTGAGGCAGATCTCCTCCCCGACCCGGAGAGTGCACTCCACCCTTTTCCGGCCGAGAACCATGGCCTCGGATTTGGAGGTGCTGATCCTCATCCCAGTTCGCAGCCGAATGTGAAGCGGCAGATCTTGAATAGACTCTCGCAATTCTCGTTCTGCTCTTATGAGATTGGTTCCATTATCGGATCGTATGGTCTTGACTGTGCCTCGTCTTGCTACAAACCTTCTGATTGTATTAATGCAAGAGTCAGTATTCAATGTATGTGCAACCTCCAAGTGCACAGCTTGGATGTTCAGGCATGTGAAGATAACTCCATACCGCTTTAAATTGGTTCTCCCCCTCTTTATTTCAAATGGGCCAAAAAAGTCTATGCCCACATTAGTGAAAGGTGGTTCCCCTGATAACAATCCGTCAATTCAGGACCTTGGATCCAGACTGAATTCAGGAAACGAGTGACTGATAAGCCTCTGGAAGCACAATCAGCAGGATTTAGAGTGCCACTGACATGCCTCCATTGTGTAACATCAGATGCAGCACGGATACTGGACACTCTATTGGCAACAAAAGTTTGAAATCTAGAGGTTTCATTTCTCAGATACTTAAGCACAGATGTGCTATCTGTCCAATAGACTGAAGGCATCAAAGAAATTTCAAGTTCCGATTGCATCCATTCGTACAGCCATAGTAGCTGCTGTGAGCTCAAGCCTTGGTATGGTGATGGGTTTTATTGGCACCACCCTTGCTTTGCCTATAACAAAAGCACAGTGAACTTTGTGCTTATCATCCTGAAGTCTCAGGTAGGAGACAGTGCCATAACCACTTTCACTCGCATCCGAGAAATGATGGAGCTGAGCTGAAATGAGGCTACCAAAATTATCCGGAATGAAGCATCTCCTAACTTTGAACTTCTCCAGTTGGTGCAGCTTAACCATCTCCTGTGAAGGTTTTCAGGTATGGAATCGTCCCAAGCAAGCTTTAATCCACATAGCTCCTGTAGTATTTGCTTTGCGGAGAGGATGACTGGTGCCAACATACCCAAAGAATCGTATATGGAGCTCACCATAGACAAGATTCCCCTCCTGGTAATCGGCTTGTCTTGAAGCTGTATTTCAAATCGGATTGGATACACCATTGTACTCCGAAAGCTCTTTCAATGGGCTGTGCATCTTGATTCAGATCCAGATCTTTTACCTCTTGTGCTCTGATCTGTTCTGGGATGGGGAGAAGCAACGACCTGCTGTTACTGATCCATTTATTCAGTTTAAAACCACCAGTAGCGCACAGCTTGATGAGGTTTTTAGCGAGTAGAATGGCCTCTTGCTTAGAGCTTACGGACCTTAGACAATCATCCAGGTAAAAGTTTATGAGCACTGTTTGTATGACTTCTGCGTCAAAGTTGGCAATGTTGTCTCTTGAACATTGCTGGAAAGCAAAAGTTGCACAGCTGGGAGATGATGTGGCTCCGAAGATGTGTATGACCATCTCGTAATCCTTAAGCTCTTTACACAACTCCCCATCAGGCCACCACAAGAATCTTTAAAGATCTGAGTCCTCGTCCGGTACTCGGACTTGATGATACATGGCCTCCACATCAGCAATAAAGGCGACAGCCCCTTGCCGAAACCTGGTGAGGACGCCAGTAAGGTTGTTGTTGAGATCTGGGCCTTGTAGAAGCTGAGAATTGAGTGACAGACCTTGGTAAGTAGCTCCACAATCAAACACTATCCTTAACTTATGCTTTTTTGGGTGATACACCCCATGGTGAGGTATGTACCATGTCTTTCCTATCTTGGTTTTGTTTTGCATCTCCTGTGGTGTTATTTGGATAGCAAAATCTTTCCTTAAATTGTCAGCCATTAATCTTTTGTATTCCTCCTGAAAAGATGCGTTCTTTAACAGTTTTCTTTTCAAGCTCATGGCTCTTTGCTCAGCCAGACAGCGGTTGTTTGGGAATTCAGCGTTGGCATTTCTTAAAGGCAAACCAATGCTGTAGTGCCCATCATTCAGCTTTACCGAGTCAGAAACCTTTTCCAAGAAGGCATGGTCTTCTTGAGACATCTCTAAGCGCTCCTCATGCTGGCGCTCTGGGAAATCATGTTTCAGCTGTTGTTGTAATAACTCCTCAATCTTCACCAAAGAGATCCTGTTTGCAGTGATGACCTTCCCAGTGCCCTTTCTCAGTGGCCTATTGACTGTCCATCCAAGATAGGTTTTTACTGCATAAAGGCCATTTCCCTGGCTGTTAATTATCATCCACAGCTCCAAAGCCTTAGGAACATTTTTTCCAATCAGCATACTGACTTCCGCTTCAATTTGTGGAATTTTCACTTCATTAAGATATGGCCATTTCTGTACATACTCCTGATTGGGAATATTTCCAGCTTTCACAGGAATAACAGTGTGGGAGTAAACCTCAGGGAGTTCCAAGTACTCATTGCTTTCAAGACCACTAATTTCCATACCGGTCACCATGGATGTCTTCATAACCTGTTCCTTGTTCTCAGCAGAATACTTGTTCTGCTTCCTGCGGTCTGCAACTGCCTGAGTAATGACTCTGTGCAAAATGTCGCAGAGCTTCCTGGGTCCATAAAAGCATATGTATGAATCACCTTATCACCTTTTTTCATTTTGACTTTCACAGGGACTATCAAGTTTGCGTTCTGAATTACCGGCCCCAGTATCATTCCACACACCAACTTGATTTGTGTATACAGCAGTCACAGCCATATCTTTTGAGTTTTCATCTTTCCGATTATTAATCTCTTTTTTGTTGATATGTAGGATTGTTGGATGCTTAAGAGAACACACTTGACAGGTAAGTCTCTTTTGACAACCTTTGCTCAGGTGACCGACTTCAAAGCATCCAAAACACACTCCATTTTTTCTTAAAAACTCCAGCTTTTCTTCATGATTTTTCCTTTTCAGCTGCGGACATGAACTGAGATTATGGTATTCCTTGCAATGCAAACACTCTTTACTTGTTTTTCTTTGTGTTTTATTTGCACCTTCCGATACAACCTGCTTAGTATTGCTGTACTTTGCCGTTTCCACACTGGTAGCAAATCCACTGTATCCAACTTTGGGCCTCCTGTCCTTGGAGGGAATGGGCTTGCTTGCCTGTGATGAGCCAGGCCTTCTTGCCTGTGTTACGCTTCCAAACAATGGATGTGACAGGATTCTAAATTGATAGCTCACAAATGCAACTAAATCCACAAACTTTGCCCTTGGGCCATGACGTTCCTGTAGTTCAAAAGCTTTAATTCGCCATCTAATAATAATTCGCCATCAAAGCCTATTGCCAAGCCCTGAAAGATGCTCGTTCAACATTCTATGCCAACCTCATCAATAGGCACACCGGAAACTCTAAAAAACTATTTTCCACAATAAATTACTTGCTGAAGCCACAATCACCCTCACTGACCAAAGCTACAGTTGAGCGATGCAACAGCTTCATTGACTTTTTTAGATCTAAAGTCAACAACATCCGCTCTCTGTTGCCCAGCTCCTCCTCTCCCTAACCTCCTGCTTCCAACCTCCAGGTAGAGAATCTGGTATCCCTTCTTTGCTTCTCTGAGGTCCAGCAGAGTCACATTGAGAAAACCATCAGAGGAATGAAGCCGACCACCTGTTGCTTAGACCCCTTCCCATCTACTCTGCTTAAATCACACATCGCCATCCTCAGCACAATCATCACCCAGATTGTTAACCTTTCACTTCAAACTGCTCATGTTCCACCTGCTCTCAAAGCTGCGATCATTCGTCCCCTCCTAAAGAAACCCTCCCTGGACCCGGACAATCTTGCAAACTATAGGCCTATTTCAAATCTCTCCTTTCTATCCAAGGTACTTGAGAAAACAGTTGCCACACAGCTTCAGGATTACACATAACAATCTGTTTGAAAAATTTCAGTCAGGCTTTCGTTCAGCCCACAGCACCGAGACAGCCCTGCTCAGGGTGACAAACAACATTTTGATGACTGCTGATTCAGGGTCACCATCACTCCTCATCCTCCTGGACCTGACAGCGGCCTTCGACACCGTGGACCACACCATCCTCCTCGAGCGTCTCCGTAACACAGCTAGACTGACAGACCACGCACTGCAATGGTTTAAGCCCTATCTTTCAGATAGGACTGAACATGTCTCACTTGGAGGATGTGTATCCAGGCTGCTCCATGTCACCTGTGGCGTTCCTCAGGGTTCAGTCCTTGGCCCCATCCTTTTCACCATTTATATGCTTCCCCTCAGTCATGTCATCAGCAAACATGGACTGTCCTTCCATTGTTATGCTGACGATACACAACTCTACATTAAAACTATCAAGGCATGGATGAGCAGCAACTCCCTCCAGCTGAACAGTAATAAAACAGAAGCACTCCTCATTGGTACCCCTCATCATGTCCACTCCTCATCCATCACTCAACTAACTTTTGACGGACAGGACATTCCTCTGTCCTCCTCAGCAACAAACCTGCACTGCTTGAAAAGAGGAATTTACGGCAGTAATTGTCCCTGTGAATTTCAGTGGAAGTCCACATTAACAGCTGTAAACAGAAATTCCCACTCAGTGCTGATAACTGCCAATAACTGCGAGGAATTGACGTAGACTGTGAGTTTCAAGGTGTGAAAGTCCCCCCCCCCACCCCTTAGACTGGTTGAGCTTTTGACATGTTAATTTAATTGGCCTGGATTTAATGTTTCAAGGTGAGAAACTTTCAATCTAGGTCAACCCCTGCCCTCCCCTGTTAACGGCAATGCTGTGAGCTATACAAATGCAAATAAGGCTTTAGTAAGTGTGTGTGTAAAGAAAGGATTCCAGAAAAACACTTTCTAGCCATGCTCCATGTAAAAGTAAATGTGTTATTTTGTAAGTGAATATACTCATTGTCCAGATTTCCAAAGGCCTTTCTCTTTACACTGAGATTGTTACAATAAATTTAACTGTGGAGTTAAACTCACATTTCAATTTTTTTTTCTTTTACCAGCTTTTCATGGTAATTGGTAGTATGATTTACACTTGCTAGATTCCAGTTCGAGAAATCTGTTTCCAAGGAAATAGGGAGGGAACACAAGAAAATAATTTCTCAATTTCTAATCTTTCGTGGGTAAAACATATTTGAAAATATTTACAAGCTTACAGAACTCAGTGTCATCCTACAGGAGTACTTAATTTAGCTCTTAATGTGCTAAATTTCAGCCAGCGTGCAGAGTGGCATGACAACGGTGACCTTTTCCCTCATCTTGCTTAACTGCACAGTGGATGTGTGTATAACACATCTTCCAGCAATACGTTCTATAGGGAGGAACGATGCTGGGTGGGAGGTGTCAGTTCCCTGCAAACTCCAAACCTCTACTGGCTTTCCATAAAAATGTCTGTCAGGATGGGGATGAAGCCAAGAAACTTTTGCAAGAACATGTTTGAATGCATTATCTTTAGACATGACATTAACAACCAAGAACTGCTTAATAACAGCTGGTCTTGGTTCAGATAGAGGGTCGATGATGGGCTCCTCAAAACTGTTAGTGTTGGCACACCACTTGGCATATACATACGCTGATCTCTCTGCTCTAGATCCCTCTATGGAGTAATTTACATTGAGATATGACACCCTTTTGCATGTCATACCAAAACGGTCAACCTCAATGATACAGTTGTCAGGGTACATCTGTTGATACATTGTTCGCGCAGCACATCTGTCATGTTCATCCAAGACAATCTGATGGAATGGAGAGATTGGCAGCACGGTACAGTTTTCTAAAACAAGTCTTTCCGCTGACAGCAAAATATTGTGCTTCACATAAAGCACATCAGTGACATCATCTCCTGACAAAGTCCCAACCATTTGACGGCCCAAAATACTAGAAAATTCAGCTTCATATTTACACATCCATGGCATGTTAAGCTGCTCTGTTGAAATTGTCTCATAATCTGGACCTCAATTGACCTATTATTGTTGTTATACTTTCCTAGTATACCATTAAAACGCTCAAATGAAAAACACCAGAAAGAATAAACTGGTCCATAGTCTAAAATACACTCCTTCAAATGAAGGTGTAGATGCATGTTAGGGGTGCAGTGCAATGGACCAAACAGTTCAACAAATTTTTCAAGGAATGTCTGTAGGTACCCATCTGCTACTTCCAGTCTTTGGATGGATATAACTCTGGAGCAGAGTATAATACATGCCTGAACAAAGTCAAACCACATATCATAATGTCTTTTGCTAATAAGCCCCTTCAGACAAAACAATGAGTATATGGTTGTCCAGTTTTTCCATTGATCTGCTGTAAAACCTGCGAAGCCAGATGAAATCCGCAAGGGAATTCTTCCAACCTCATGTGGTACTTTGATGTTTTCCACCCTGGCTTGAAGTTCATCAAGGCTCTTTGTTGTTAAAATTCCACGTTCGGTCCACAGTCGGAATACATGCCTTGCAGTTCCAAGAAGAAGGTTTGCATTGGATCTATGACAGCAAACCTGGTGGCATCATAGTAACTCAGGCGGAAAAGTTCAGACCATCTTGCTCCATGCTCATGTTCAAATTTTCTCTGTTCTGCCTTTGTCTTTGCCCGTCTGGATAATCCAGCATAGCGTACATGTTCCTCTGATGTACGTGGCACCCATGACAACCTGTCAATTCCAGAGTAGTCCGTTCTTGCACCAAATTCCTTCGTGCTGAATGTCTTCAAACACTTGTGGCACCCTGTAAGATAGAATAAATTAAACAAGTCACAATCACACACATTTAGACTTGAATTTAGAATATAAGAAAGCAACTGTTATACTGAGAAAAGGCCATAGATATTTCAATTACCTCTGTATGCTCCATGCCCTACAAAGCCTCCACATTTCCGCGTTGCTGGGATATCTGATGACAGACAAAGCAAGGCAGCTCTGTAAACTTGGCATCCTGTGGGAGAGTTATCTTCCATCACCATTCCATGCCAAAGTTGTTGAAGTTCATCAACCAAGGGGTCCAAGAAAGCATTAATGTTCAATGATGGCTCCTTTGGGCCAGGTATTAGTCCAACAAGAATCATATTTTCCTCCTTAAAACGGTCTTCACGGGGTAAATTCAGAACAACCAAGTAGATGGCACCAACTGAATACGGTGCATTTTTGAACGGTTGAAACCAGTCCACATTCAGCATCAAGGCCAAATTATTTGGCTCTGCTAAAAAAGGCTCTCCATTCACATATTGATAATCCCGCCACACCTTTCCATCATATACATCCGCTAACACGTTTGCTGGTATTTGACGCTTTCGCCATTCTTCACATTTTTCCTGAAATCTGGGTCTTGTGACAAGTGCTGCCAGAGACTGAACAACACTGTTGTAACAGTAAGTCCGTATTGGATAGACATACTCTGTGCCATTGGAAGATTTCACCTTCTTCAGCAAGGCAGAGCCACACTTCTTCCTCTGTGTAGGCCGTGGGTGCCTATAGAATGGGATATGGCTACACATCTTGCACACCTTCTCACCATCCCGCCCCAGGTCATAAGCTTCGGATAGCATGTATACCGCCATACATTTTGGACAAACTACAAACTGCGAGAAATTGTCCCGGCAGATGCCTGTCCATTTTCTCAAGGAAAATAAAGTCTTTGGGATATTGCCGGAAAAGGCAGTGAGATGATCAATACAGAGAACATTTCCAAGTATCCAAATGAACTTCTTGATGCAGAGAAGAAGTGACGTGACACCATTGTCTGAGATCTTGTGTGTTGCTTGCCATGATAAAATCATCATGGCCAGAAGTCTCATCATTAAGTGGTCTGATTTTTCTGCAAACTGTTCACTTCCATGCCCATCTCCATCCTGCATGTTGGGATAGGCTTCACTCTGGTCCTCTTCCAGACTTTCCTCCTCTTCATCTCCCTCAGCCACATAGTCATCCTATGTACAAGTATAGAGTAAGTTACTATTATCTTACAAAGTCAGAATGTAAGGTTATGTAACAATACAATGACATAGCTCATTTAACAACACTCAACTGCTATTATGCAATGCTTACCACAAAACAAGAGAGGTTTGCTTCTTCATCTTCCAATGATTCTGAATCACTGGATTCAAGGTACAGGTGAATGCTTTGGTCATCTTGTGTTACATCTGGAAAAGAAGCCACGTTGTGATCAAAATGCATTTTGATAATGTTACTGTGTACAGCTTTTTATTTTTGTATCTATAGAAACAGTAAACCATCAGTCAAGATTGAAAACCACAACAGTGAAACACAAGCAAATACATAAAATAACACTAAATTACCGTTGTCTGAATTATCAGTCGGTGGGTGTAGATCTTCATTTGGGCCAATTTTTCCCATTAGCTGAAGTCTTTTTTCCCATGCTGTTTCTTCTAAAACAAGAATGAAGGCCACACATAGATGTGATTAGTAGGGCAAAACAATAGCGATGTATTAGCCTATGTGAAGTATCAGAAAAATGTCTACGTTGCATTAGCGAATTTAGGCCCACTTAATGTTACTGTGTAAAGCTTTTTATTTTTGTATCTATTGAAACAGTAAGCCATCAGTCAACATTGAAAACCGCAACAGTTAAACACAAGCAAATACATAAAATAACACTAAATTACCGTTGTCTGAATTATCAGTCGGCGGGTGTAGATCTTCATTTGGGCCAATTTCTCCCATTAGCTGAAGACTTTTTTCACATGCTGTTTCTTCTAAAACAAGAATGAAGGCCACACATAGATTTGATTAGTAGGGCAAAACAATAGCGATGTATTAGCCTATGTGAAGAATCAGAAAAATGTTTACGTTGCATTAGCGAATTTACTGTAGTAGCCTAATCAAACATTGCAATTCAACCTAACACATTCAAACATTCAAACTATAACAATAACGTTACTTCTTACCTTTGTCGTTGCTGTCGGTCGTTAGGTTTGCTTGAGTTGCTCCAATTTCTCCAACCGAAGTTAGATTATCATCACAGTTGGGATGACTGGGTAACTGCTGCAGGCCCTGTACAGTGTATGATCCAGTCTGTTTGTTTTTTCTTTGCCAAACCCCATTGTTACAAAAACGTTTTTTGTGCTCGTAGTAATGCGTATTAGAGAGTTCGTGATCACAGTGCTCACAAACACGCCGAGGTCGTTTCTTCTTTGTTGTTGGCCGTCCATTCTGTAGGTCACAGAGTTATGCTCAAAGACACATACTGGTAGGCCCTTTGTTGTTTGCGGAAATTAAAACGCCGGTTACGTCACCGCGACAGAGGAATCATCCAATCACAGTCACACGCGTCTTGGCGTCACGGTCTCGCGAGACAAGTACAGATAAATTAGCTCACACTCCGATAACAGCATCATTCTGAACCGCAAAATTTAAACTCTTGCCAGAATGAAAAGACGCCTCCAGTTCACGACTCCGGATCTCACCCAACGAGAGTCTGCTTCCGACACACCGCTACCAAGTCCCGCAACAGACCTGGAAAGAAGACTTCTGGGTGCACTTAGTGGATTGTCTCGCCAGTTAACACAGGTAATTAGTCCTGCACTTTTTTGTGAAGTAGTTACTGTTTCACTATTTCCGTTCAGTGTCTACTACTTGACCGCTTCCGAACACCACCGAAAACGCTACCGGATGTTTGGAGATAACGTATTTCCCCTCTGTGCGCAGCAGATCAGATGCCGGCAAAATTAAAAAGTCACCTCCGATAATTAACCTCATAGTTTTCTGTCTTGTCGCCGTTACTGGTGAATTAAAATGTCTCTTTCTGCGCGAATGGCTCTTGATATCGCTGATTTTATTTATTTTAATTTTCTCTGCGGTGTTCTTCTTCTTCGGTTACCAGACTCTGCTGCATTGTGGGATAGCGTAGTGTCCTCCGTTGTACACTGTGGCGGTAGTACGTACTGCCGCCACAGTGTACAACGGAGGACACTACGCTCCCGAATGCGTATACGCATTCGGGAACCATTTCCGTACTACACAATGCGTACTAAGCATTCGGACGTACTATATTTGTCACGTACTACAAAATGCGTACTATATAGTCTAAATAATAGACTATACTATATAATCTTTTGCTTGTAGCTTTAACATTCTCTCCTTTGCACGTCGCTTTGCGTCTGCTGAATTACTAAATGTACATATAAATCTAGGTGATACAGAACACTGCTGAACTGAAGGCCGAGGTGAAAGAATTGAAGGCCGAAGTTACAGATGTGAAGGCCAGACTCGAGGAAGCTGTTTTGGAGCCCAGTGCGTGTACACCTGAGCTAAAGAGGAGACGACGAGCGCACAATCCAAAGATTGCTGTAAGTCTTTATTTTCAGGGTGATTTCTTCTTACAGTTATGCAAGTCCGCAGGATTGGATGGATGGATGGAAGCTCTGAAAATGTTTCTCTCAATTGATTATATTGTTAATTGTACTTTACAGGAAACTGTGCGTCGTCTTCACAGCAGCGAAGGCAACAACATCAGGCCGTACGACCCAGTGCAAGGGTGAGATTGAAAAGAAAAATGCAGGATCTGTATGCTGTATTATTCAGGCGTATCGTTCTCTCACCTAACACTATTGGCATTTTGTTTTAACAGACTGAACTCACCCCACAACACGGCCGTCACGACTGATTTGGTGGCAGCCCTCGCCCTATGTCCAGACCTGAATGACGTGGACCCTGGAATCCTTTTAAGTAAGTGACTTTTATGTTATTGTTATCTGTTGCATCTGAGGCAGAACAACGGAGTGCTAATCGCTAATGAGATATGCTAGCATCAAAACCTAGCGAATCCCTAGCCGTGAGGAATTGTTACATACTGTTGGCCTATTTTAACTTATTTCTTACGGGGTTTTTTTCAGCGGCTTGTAAGACACATTACGAGACTGTCCGGAGGAACTATCAGTCAGCCAGACCTCGCAGGGCAGGCAGAAGCCACAAAGTGTGCAGCCCGACTACGCCAGAGAAGAAAGAGGGTAAGATTGATGAGGATTAGATCGGCTGTACAGTAATTATGTATCGTATGGTCACCATGATTCGCCCTGGTCATTGATTCGTCCACTCGAGAGTATATGCTGTTTAATATTGATTTCTGTATCGGCCAGGATGGCTGATTTCAAACAACGTATAGGGAGTATTTAAATTGTGTGTGTGTGCTAGAAACTAGTTGTGCGGCGAAATTAAACAGCACATACGCGAGTGGCCAATTCAGCGCACCCTGGCGAATCATGGTGACCGTAGGCTACGATAGTCGTGTTAATAAAAGGTGACGTTTTTAATCGGTTACTGTATTCCATATAAACAAATGTATATTGCAGCTGTTAAACACATTTTAGGGATTAACTATAGAAATATGCGTTATCGTTATAATATGCGGTGTCGTTGTTGTGTCCGCAACATAGAGCAGCACTAATTTCAGTATTTGTCTTTACAGCTGTTGGAGGCAAGGAGGGCCGTCTTAGGTCATGATGAAATGGGCCTCTGGAAGGGTGTTACCCTGGACCTGATGTCCGATGAAGAGGACTGCATTGCTGAGGGGGAAACTGGCTGGACTGTGCGGCCCCCAGCTTTCAGAAGCAAGGAGCTTTCTGACCTGTGTGCGGTTCTGCAAGAGAGGCTGGAACAGGACCCACGATATGTGCTAACACACCACAGGAGGCTCCGTGTTGGCACACCCTCGGAGAGGATAAAACCAGCTGTCTATGACTCTGAGGCTGCAAAGAGACATTTCACATGCTAATAAAAGTTGTATGTTGTTGTATGTTGTATTTACTGGATATTCAAATAAAGCTTTTTTCTTCCGCAATTCCTGACTCTTCAATGCCCAAATTGTCTAAAGCAATTGCTCTCTATTACTGTTATCATGATTATTTAAAGGATCAATAAGAAAACCATACATTCAATATATAACCATTATGTAAATTAGCGTATTCATTTTTATGGCGGCAATAGCTGTAAATGGGAGGGGTTATGTTTTTGCCAGCTCGAAGCAGACCAATTGCGTGAGTTTCAGTCTCCAATCACAAGGCTTTTTAATTTAAAAGCTGCAGGTTTCATCCAATGGGTCCTGAATGTGAGTCCAGACACTGATGACAATGTCAATATGCTAATAAGAGCCTTTCACACCTCCGCCAGCAGCGAGAGGTGAGAAGTACCCCCCGCAGCTACACTCACACCTCGCCCCCCCTTTCAGCCCCCTCCCGCGTTCCTTCCCGTCCATTAACGGCACCCGAAAATTTCGAGGTGAATTTCCGCGATCTTCCGAGAATCCTTGACATTTGCGGGGGTATACAGGTCCGATAATTTGGTTTTTCGTGCAGTGCTGGGAGTTCGGTTCGATCCCCACCTGACCTTCAATGACCACGTAAAACATCTATGTGAGACTCCAATATTTCAAGACTTTGTCCCACTCTATCCCTCCCAGCAGCAGAACAACTGGTCCATGCCTTCATTTCCTCAAGGCTGGATTACTGTAACAGGCTCTTCATTGGGATACCTGGCAAGACCATCCAGAAGCTACAATACATCCAAAACAGCGCTGCCAGGGTCCTGATGAGAGCCCGTATATACGAACATATCACCCCCATCCTTCAATCACTGCACTGGCTCCCCGTCTCATCCCGGATCAACTACAAAATTCTGCTACCCACTCATAAATAGGGTTGAGCACCGAAACTCGGTTCCAGTAGGGCACCGGTTCCGACATAAACGGTTATAACGAGACCGAATAAGAATGCAAATTTCGGTGCGTCATTTCGGTTCCTGACTTTTTTTATAACAAAAAAAAAGTCAAGCACTTTTTTTTTAACAAAAAAAAAGTCAGGTTCAGTTCGGTTCCTGACCCAATAAAGAAATATTTGATTAACCGGAGTGATTATTCCCGTTTGCAGCCGCTTAAATCTCATAATGGATTTAGTTTAAGAGAATGGTTTAGGAATCATTCAATGGTTAACTTTAACATATTTCGTTAGTTTTTTATAATGGAGTGCTGTAAAATGTTGGTTTTAAAAGGGTTGCCTAGCTTTTCAGAAGACAAGTCACGTACAAGCAGCACCTGGCATTTCATAATTAGCGCTGCAGCGAATGTCACGCAGTAGCGTAGAATTGATCATTGCTGTGTTGATGGACATACACTTTGTTCTTTTGCCGTAATATTGATACAAATAATACATAAGGTTTACTTGGGCTAAAAAACAACAACTAAAAACCCTTTCGTCTGTTCCCGGGATCTGATTCATGCCATTTCCAAAACGTAGCGCTTGCTGCGGTCAAACCATGGAGGAATATGGGAGAGGCAAATAAGAACAGTCAGACGCATTCTTGGAGCTTTAGTAGTGGAACAGACTCTGGATGAGGAGGGATTGAGCACATTACTTTGTGAGGTTAAAGCCATAATAAATGACAGGCCCATCTCTAAAGCTTCCAATGACCCTCTGGATCTGGAGCCTATCACACCAAATCACCTCCTTCTCCTGAAAGGAAAGCCTTCCTTGCCAATAGGAGTATTCAGCTTGGAGGACTGTTATGCCAAAAGAAGATGGCGACAAATACAATACATGGCAGACCTCTTTTGGAAAAGGTGGACAAGAGTATACCTGTCAGAATTGCAAGAAAGGCAAAAGTGGACTAAAAAAAGGAGAAACTTTCTTGCTGGTGATATTGTCCCCTTGCACACATCATGGACTGCGTGAACTCTTTTTCATGTTTTTTGAAAGAAGAAAGTGAAATGTATTGACTTGAATGTTGTAAATATGTAATGCATGAAGAGTAATCTCAATAAGGATATGTTTAGAATTTTGTCTGACTCCTATAAATGTTTATGTTGTAATTGTACTGTTTGTATACAGAACAATTAGGGGCCGTAATGTTGGAGCCAGAATGAGTTATGCTTATTGTTATTAGTTATAGTTATGAAATCAAAAGATAAACAATGAAATTTAGGATTTGCATTTAATTTAATTTAATAATATTTTGTTATTTAGATTTGCTTTGTGTATTGTGAAGCAATATGGAGGTGTGAACTTGCATTGGGCACAACCTACTTTGACAGGTGACTGCAGCACCTTAAAGCTGTCTACGGGGTGAATCATTAGACAACTGGCAAGTCATGCAGCCAAAAGGTTTTTTGACTGCAGCAAGCGCTACGTTTTGGAAACATTGGAACCCGTTTGATCCACCGCCATTTCACATCTCCAGGTAGCTTGAACCATCCTAAATCAAGGTACACAATCCATTGTTCATCTTCGCTACAATAAATAACTTGTTTTCAACCACAAACCATCCGACTATTGACCTAGTGCTTGAAGCGCGTCATCCTAAGGCTGAACTAGGAAATTGCTTTTACAGCTATGATCTGACAAAGAACAAGGCTTGATAACAACATTGTGTATTTCAGAAAAGGAAGTAGCTGAAGTTAATATATAATCTATTCTGGAGAAACTCTGATGAATGCTGAATAAAATGTGTATTGTTTAGATGTGGGGTTGACAGTGCGGTAAAGGTCTTTTAAGCTAAGTAATGACAGAAAGTTCTGAAAGACTTTTGAAGCTTGTAGCTGTGTGGCCGTGGAGCACTGAGCAGATTTGTCCTACATTTACACTACAGTTCATGTCTGCACCAAGGATGAGCGAGAAGTCCTGAAGGTGCAATAAGGCTTCTGTTTAGCTGGGAAAGAACTCTGGTTCATATTGGGATGGAGCATAAACTGAAATAAAAGCAAATTTGCGTCCAGATATAATAGTCTTAATATAAGAAATCCTACCATCCTCACTACCAAATTGTCCAAGTATAGTTAATGAGAGGTTACGTCTCAGTACTACCAGTGACCCCCTAGTTTTGGTGTCCAGTGATAATGAGGCGGCCACATAATAGTGTTTATTTGAAAATCGGCGGACATCTATAGTTCTTAAGTGGGACTCCTGTATAAAGGCAACGTCCACATGTTGTCTGCGTAGGAGATCTAAGCATGCTGTATGCTTAATTTGACCATTCAGCCCATTTACATTCCAGCTGATTACATGCATACTACTCATAATAACTAATAGAGGCTAGTATAGTGACACATACAAGATGCAGGATGGAGAAACAAACTACAATGCCGGTGACCGACCAAAATGTGAAAATAAAGTGCTGAGAGAGATCCATCCCACCCCAAAACCCCTGTCGCCATGAACCCGCCACTCTCCAAAGAACGAGAGAGTGCATGAAAACAAAAACCCACACAAATGTAAAAACATAGAAAAAAAAAAAAAAAATGACTCCTCCTGGGAAGCCTAACTTTCCCCCACAAGTTGGACCTGTGATCTTCGAGAGGCATGTATGTTCCTTCCCGGCGTGTGCACAGGTCCCCCCCTCCCAATAACATTTACAATTATATCATACCATAGAAATGATCATAATGATTGTAAATGAGCTACACAGAATGTACTTACATGTGCTAGGTAATAGGTGCATATGAGTACTTAATACAAATGGAACACGGCTGATAAAATGTGTACTTTATAGTGAAGTTGGCATCATGCCGGGACTATAACACCAGCCTTTCTTTTTGAAAACAGAACTTGAGATCTCAAACAAAAAGGAATCAACTAACAACAGCAACAGCATTGTGCAAGATTGTGAGATTAGTGTTACTAACTGAACAGAAGAACAGAGACAAGAAAGAGGTATATATATTTAGCTAGCTGGACTTATTCAGAGCATGAAGAGCTAAAGTCCAGTACATTCGTGAATGTTTACAATTAGAGCTTAGGCAAATGCAGGGTCATTGTAAGGCATGTTAAGCCGGCTTTTATCATTGGAAAGAGAGTAAAACGAATTAATAAAATAAAATAAATAACCAAAAATCTCCCTTTAGAAAATCAGTGAGAATATCATCGCAGGCTATGCTTGGTAGTCGACACCAGACATCTGGTCGAAGTTGCCTATTAGCCTACATGCAAAACATTTAGCATTTAACTAGCCAGCTATTTGGATTACCTGTGTAGTTGTAGACTATTCTCTGAGAGAATTGATGAAATCCTTTACCTCCCGTGGGGTGTTGAAAAGATGGTTCACTCCTCCTCGCGTCGCCTTAAGTTTTGCAGGATAGAGGAGAAAGGTGTGAAAGTCCAGTTTCTGCAGATCCATTGCCTCGGAGAAGGCCATCCTGCATTTGAACGTGTGTGGGCTGTAGTCCGGGGTGAAACGGATGGTCCTTCCCTCCAACTCCACGGCCGCACTGCGCGCCGCTTTCAGGATCTTATCTCTGTCGGTGAAGCGCAGCAGCTTCAAGATGATGGTGTGAGGCACAGGTCTGCCATTTGTGTCTTCTTTCGGGGCTCCTACGCGGTGTGCGCGCATAATTTCAACATAGCCCAGGTTAGGAAACCACTGTGGTATGGCATCCGACAGAAAAGCAAGAACATGCAATGTCTCTGCGTTTTCAGGGACTCCGTGCACACGTAGGTTGTCTCTGCGCGACCTGTCGACAATTTTGTCCTCCAGCTGGACATGCTTTGCTGCCAATTTGCTCACCGACGAAGAGAGCCAACTGTCCACCTCCGCCATACGGTTCTCGTCCTTCACCATATAGTCCATACACTTAGAAATATCAGCCTGCATGGCCACCATCTCACCACAAAATACCACGACCTGTGCATCCACCAGAGCCTGTGTCTTGCTTGTCAGCTGAGACACCACGTCCTCCACGAGTGTGGGAGTAGCCTCCTTGATAGCTTCTGTAACTGCTAGCTTAACTTGCTCAGCGAGCTCCACATTGTCAGCTGAACGAGCTGTTGCTGGCTGTTTGTTTGTCATTTTTTTCGAACTTGCTGCCATCTCGGTGTGCACAAAGCTTCCACAAAACTAAAATTAACCGAGAGCTTAAAAAGTAGAGTTGGATATGAAAATAATGTTTAAATATTGGGGGGCTCTGCGGAGCGACGAAGCGAAGCGTCTACATCATAGGCAGCGCTAGGGCAGGAGGAATGGGGAAGCTACAGGACAAAAAAAAAAAAAAAAGTCTTACCCATAGGCAGATACATATATTATTGATTATGTTCATCAAACCGAGATGCAGCAGAATGATTCCTTTCATTCTCTACTCGTTTTTGTTTTCCTTTTTGATATTTTAGCCCATAATTAATTAATCAATGTTCTTACCTTAATGAAGCAGCATCCGCCGCGGGGCCTTTGTGTCATATTTCTCAACTATTTCTTCAGGTTTAATCGTCTTCGTTATGTCGCTCTCGATGTACAGAAGCGACAGAGATGACAGTCTTTGCTGTGCCATAGTTGTCCTCAGCCAGTTGCGCAACCGCCGCATCGCAGAGAATGTGCGCTCACACGTCGCGGTCCCGACTGGAAGCGACAGTGCCAATTTAAGCACTTTGGTGAAGTTTGGGTAAAATCCAGTCAAGGCAGCGGCTTTTAGATTTTCCAGAGTTGCACCATCTGAACTCATTTTCACCATGACCATTTAGGCATGGGCAAGATCAGTGTTGATGGAGAGAGTGGAAGCATATTGTTTCATCAGTACTGAAGCACCATCAGCATCACAGTTTAACACAGCATCTACACATTTTGCAATTTGCATTGCTTCTTCTGAAAAGCGTTTGGTACAGGCTCCAACAAGTGTGTCAATGACAGGATAGAACAGATGTTTTGCCCATCTGTCCTTGAGGCTCTCTGAACTGGAGGTGCACAGCTCCCTTTGCCCCAGCGTGCTCTCCACAAGTGCAGAAGATAATGTGGCTGTCATACGTGCAGGGCGCTTGTGCCGGGGCTCCTGTTCTGTGACAGAAATGTCACTCGACTCACAAAAAGTGAGTATATCTCTCCACATCTCCTCCCAGTTTTTTCTCATTTCTTGAAGCCCTTGGATGCTGGCGTGCAGAACACTGGAAGCCTGAGCAAGCGTGGTGTCTGTTTTCTGAAGGGCCTGAGATGCGACATGGATGATGCGCAGGACATGGGAGAACACAACCAAACACACACAGAATTCTAGTTTTCCCACGCTGTGATGCAGACCTGAAGCCTCTGTCAATCTGCGGTATGGGGGCACAGAAAACTCATGGTGGTCATGATGGATTTGAAAGAGTTTTTCACAGCTGACACATTATGCCATCTGCAGGCCCATCGTGTATCACTCAGGGCAGATAGGTCCGCTTTCACTCCCAGCTGTTTTTGCATCTGTAGAAAGGCATGGTGAGTTCCAGGTTGGCCGAAAAAAGTGTACAGGCTTTGCATGGCACAGAAAAAACTAGAGGCCACTCGGTTGACTTTGCAAGCTTCGATTAACACCAGATTTAACTTGTGCACCATACAGTGGATGTAAATAGCGCTGGGGTGATCCTGACGCATCCTCTGCTGCACCCCGTTAACTTTCCCAGCCATAACGGCCGCACCATCGTAACATTGCGCAACCACGGGAAGTTTAGAAATTCCATGT
This sequence comes from Urophycis tenuis, assembly GCA_036785325.1. NCBI lineage: Eukaryota > Metazoa > Chordata > Actinopteri > Gadiformes > Phycidae > Urophycis > Urophycis tenuis. Next base: position 2,193,676 of record JAXIVH010000049.1, on the reverse strand, counting down.
TCATCCAGGAACTTTTTAATGTGACTATGTATTGCCTCCGCATCAGTCCTCTCAGAGCAGTCAACAAATCCAAGGAAACGCTCTTGTATTTCCATCTTGTGTGAGTAGCGAACGCAAACTGTCATTTGTTCAGATTTGAAGCTTCAAGCTTCATCAACCGTGAGAGTGAAAAAACCATTCGCCTCGATTTCTTTGATAATTTCTTTCATCACCATTTCAGAAGCTTTTTGTATGAACTCGTTTGTGTGTCATGACTTGAGAGAGGCGCTGATTTCTGCTGCTTTCTGGATCCATAGCCTTGTCAACGTTGTCAACCTTGAACATACAACTGCACAAGGGCCAGCCGCGGCCTACAGGTTAGGGCTTCGGATTTGTAACCGGAGGGTGGCCGGTTCGAACCCCGACCAGTGCGCACAGCTGAAGTGCACTTGAGCAAGGCACCTAACCCCTCACTGCTCCCCGAGCGCCGCTGTTGCAGGTAGCTCACTGCATCGGGTTTAAGTGTGTGCTTCACCATCAGTGTGTCACTAATTCACGATTGGGTTAAATGCAGAAGACCAAATTTCCCTCACAGCATCAAATGCATCAAATTCTTCTTCTTCACAACTCAATAAGGTGCAACCAGGGACTCTACAAGCTTGGTGCTCTTTCTCATCTAGGATAAACTCTTGGACCAGGGATAACAACATCAATCAATCACATCAATCACAACATCATTGTTGTGGACTCTCTCTGCCAAACATGTTTATATTGCTTTATGTGTTGTCTTACCAATGTGATGTTTTTTCTTATCGCTTTCTTTTTTATTTTCTTCTTTCAATTCAACACAGTCATATGACGCTCTATATACTGCTCTAATTAGCTATTTTATTGTATTTTTTTGCCAAAATAATACTAATTATACACCAGACCAACACTTGCAAAATGTCATGGTTTCAATGCGATTTGGTTTGTGTTTGGATGACGAGAAATTATAATGCAGTTGTGGCAACCCGTACGAAGGGAATGGACTAGATTATTCAGTAGAGATACCCGACAACGCCACACTGGGGGTGTACCCAGAGAACTATTCTGTACTTACATCTGTATGTATATATATATATATATATACATACTTTATATATCCACACACGCAAAGCACACAGGTCCGTATACTCAGGAGCAGAGACGTGGTTCAGATAGATCAATACAAGTTTTTATTTTCTTAATAATCCATAAAACATTTTAAAACATTGAGCGCATAAAAAAAGGGAAAGGCGGAGGGAAACCCACTCACGTGCTGCGGCGTACCAGGTGGAGAAGGGACTGGTGAAGGGGAGGTAGGCATCCACCAAAACACACCAAAACATAAATCACCCAGGCAACGTGGCACACACACACGGCAGTTGAATATCTCTGTTACCAGGGGACTCAACACACAAAAGGAGGGGGAGGGAGAAGCCACCACCCAGACCACCAGCACCACCACTGTCTGTCTGTCTGTCTGTCTGTCTGTAAATAACAAAAAAGAAATTATATTAGCGCAAGTGGCTGAACATATACAACACAGCAAACCAAATTAAATAAAAGGAAAACAATGGGAAAGAAAGAAGTAGAAACAAAACATATTAGGTTTCCAGAAAACTTAAACTCAATTTAAACTCAACTCAAGGAAAAAACACAATTATATTAATTCCAGAAACGGAAATATCAAAATCAAAATTAATAAAATAAATGAAGTCGTCCAGGGAGCATGCAATCAAATAAACAAAAACGAATGGGTCCCGAATCACAACGGGGTGGGGGGAGTATACCCCACCACCCACGAATGCTAGTTAGGATGATAGCCCGATATGCCTGCTAACAAAAAGGTACCCCTTCAGGGTCCCCTGAAGGGGAAGTTACATGGCCGGAGTGGCCGACAGCTTAGCCACCAGCCGGCAAACACCAAACATAAAGCGGCGCAGAAGCCACGAGGCAAAAACAGCAGCGCTCCCGATCAGCTGTTCTACAGCTACGTGCCGCGGGAGGGGGGATTTGTTCGTTCAAGGTAATAATAATAATAATAATCAATTTTATTTATAACGCACTTTACATCAATTAAATGACCTCAAAGTGCTACATGATAAAACAACATTAAAGACTTTAAAACTAGTAGAGTAAACATTAAAATAGCAGTTTATCCAAAGGCCTTTCTAAAAAGATGTGTTTTAAGGCCTTTTTTAAAAGAGTCCACAGTCTGTGGAGCCCTTAGATGGTCAGGGAGTGCATTCCACAGACTGGGTGCAACTGAACAGAAGGCGCGGTCGCCCATGGTTCGTCGCCTTGTCCTCGGAGTGTGGAGGAGGTTGGCTTGTCCACTGCGGAGATGGCGTGAGGAGGAATGAGGGGTGATGAGTTGTTTGAGGTATAGGGGCGCAGTGCCATGGAGGCACTGGTGGGACAGAAGGGAAACCTTGAAATCAATTCTGTACCGGACAGGAAGCCAGTGGAGGGATTTGAGGATGGGTGTGATGTGGTGGTACTTCCGCACCCCCATCAGGATTCTGGCAGCACAGTTCTGAATGTACTGCAGCTGCTGGATGTTCTTGCTGGGGATCCCGGTGAGGAGTGCGTTGCAGTAGTCCAGCCTGGAGGAGACAAAGGCGTGGACAAGTTTTTCAGCATCGGGGAGAGTGAGTATGGGGCAGAGTTTTGCAATGTTCCTGAGGTGGAAGAAGGAGGTTTTGCAAAGATGTTTAATATGGGTCTCAAAAGTCAGGTGAGGGTCCATTCTGACACCGAGGTTTGTGACTGAGGATGAGAGGTGGATGTCGTGGCCGGAGAAGGTGATGCTGGTGATAGTGGAGAATCGGGTCTGGTGTGGAGTGCCAACAAGAATGGCTTCCGTTTTTGAGCTGTTGAGTTGCAAGAAGTTAGCCGTCATCCATGCCTTTATCTCCTCCAGGCAGGTGGAAAGTGTGGAAAGGGCTGCAGAGGGGGTTGGATTAGTTTTGATATACAGTTGGGTGTCATCAGCGTAGCAGTGGAAAGATATTCCATGCCGGCTGATGACACGACCAAGGGGTAGCATGTACAGCGTGAAGAGGGTGGGGCCAAGGACTGATCCTTGGGGGACACCACATGTGACAGAGTGTGTGTCCGATTTGGCCCCACCCAGGGATACATACTCTGTTCTGTCCGTGAGATATGATGTGAACCAGGCAAGGGTAGTGTCAGAGAGTCTAATGGAGGAGTGGAGGCGGTGCAGAAGGATGTGGTGGTCAACGGTGTCAAATGCTGCGGTGAGGTCTAGAAGGATGAGAAGTGATGGAGAGCCAGCATCAGCCGTCATCAGAAGGTCATTGGTGACCCTGACCAGGGCAGTTTCTGTACTCTGGCCAGGGCGGAAACCAGACTGGAACTTCTCAAAAAGACTGTTTGTTGTGAGATGGTCGTTGAGTTGGGCAGAAACTACCTTTTCCAACACCTTTGACAGGAAAGGGAGGTTGGAGATTGGGCGGTAGTTGGCAGGTGCTTCGGGGTCAAGGCTGGGCTTTTTGAGAAGGGGCTTGATGCCAGCAGTTTTCAGAGATGTGGGGACATGGCCGGACCGGAGGGACTGATTGATGATTTTGGTGATCATGGGACTTATTGCAGAGGAGTGACTTTTTATCAGGGCTGAGGGAAATGGGTCCAGGTCACAGGTGGAGGGCTTCATCTTCCTTAAGATGTTTTCAGTCTCGTGCTGAGTGATGTCCGTGAAACAGCAGAGGAGCTGAGTAGATGTGACTGGGGGGGCAGAGGGGCTGGGAAGAAGAGGGGGCGGGGGAGCAGGAAGAGCAGGGGAGCTGGAAAAAAGGGGGGTTGGGGAGGCAGGGGGCGCGGGTGGGCTGGAGAGAAGGGAGCGGAAGGAGAGGAAGCTGTTGCACCGCTCCTGCGTGTTATCTGAGTGTACAGGGGTCTGAGGTTTGAGGAGATGATTTATTGTTGAGAAAAGTTGCTTGGAGTTACCAGGGCTGTTATTGATTATGTGGGAGTAGAACCGGGACCGTGTGTCACTGAGAGACTTGCTGTAGGCCTTTTGATGGTCCCGGTAGGCTAGCTTGTGAACAGCAAGTTCTGAGTCCTTGAAACGGCGTTCAAGGACACGCCCTGTTCTCTTCTGTAGCCGCAGCTCACTGGTGTACCAGGGGGCAGAGCATGTGAATGTGACGGTTCTGGGCTTCACTGGGGCATGGCGGTCCAGGAGTGATGAATTATAGAGATCCACAGATTCAGTGACTGAAGGGGGGTTGGCAGTGGAGAGATGGCGGAGGTCAGCAGTCAGGGTGACAGGGTTGATGTTTTTAAGGTTCCTGAATCTGATTTGTCTGCTGGGCTTACTGAGGGGGGACAGGGTGGGTAGTCCCATTGAAATTGCCTTATGGTCAGACACGCCCAGATCGTGCACTGAGAGATTGCTGATGGAGGTGGAGTTGGTGATCAACAGATCAAGAGTGTGGCCTCTGGAGTGTGTTGGGACACTGACGTGTTGGGTGAGGTTGAGACTGTCCAGAAGATTAGTGAATTCAGCTACAGAGTAGGAAGAGGGGTTGTTAACATGAATATTAAAATCACCGAGTATAATGATATTCCCGTGGGTTGTGTAGAGTGTAGTGAGGAGGTCATGTATCTCGGGGATGAAGGCCGGGTTTGGTTTGGGGGGCCGGTAGATCAGGAGGATTGTAGTGGAAGGTGGCGGTTTGCATTTGAATGCAAGACATTCAAATGAGGAGTGGACCGGCAGGGGCAGGGGGGACAACTGAAAGTCTACCCGGTGCACTACGGCAAGGCCACCACCGCGGCCAGTGGTGCGGGCCTTGCTGAGGTGGGTGTAGCCAGGGGGACATGCTTCATTAAGACCAGTATAAAAATCTGGTTGTTGCCAGGTTTCAACTAGGCACATAAAGTGTATCTCCTCGTTGATGATACGGTCATGAATAAAAGATGCCTTGTTATTGAGGGACTGTGCATTAAAAAGTTCAAATTTAGCAGGGATTGCTGGGTTGATGGTAGCGGAGTGTCTCTGTAGGGGCCGGAGTAGGCTGTAATCCACTCCACGTTTTCCATGAAATAGCCTCTTGGTGGCAGTGCTCTGATGACGTGTCAGTTCTGCGACAGGCGTCCAAATAGAAGGAATGCGCTGCTCAGGCTGCTGGTGGTAAACAAAGTTTCTGCGTGTACTCCAGTGGGCATAACGGGTGCGACGCAAGATTCTGAGTTATTTTATGATGGGGATGTTAAGTCCAGGAGAGACTGCAGAGTTGAGTTTGTGGAGTTGTGCGGAGGAATACCTGAACGCCATGCCAACCAAGGACGGATGCCACCTAGCCTCGCTAGCCGCTGACTAGCCGGGATGCTAGTTAGGCAGCGCCAGTACTGGAACGGTGCAATGGAACGGCGGTGGAAGGCAAAAAAAGTTATCCGTCAAAGCGATGTGAGAGCCATTTTCCAGGTAATACACAAACAGCTGGAAGTCGTCTGTGGCAGGTAGATGACTGGTAGGTCACCGGCAGAGATAAAGTGGGTGAGACCCAGGGTACGAGATCCAGAAAGCGCACAAGTTCGCAAAAGTCGTACAAGTCCAGAATATTGCAGGCAACCACAAAAGTAATCAGGTTACATAAACAATCGGGCTATATATAAATAAAGCAGTTTAAAGATCGCAGGTGGAGAAGTGGCGAACAAACAACGCCAGCGTCCTCTCCCCCCTCTCAAGGTACGCCTGTAAAGAGTAAAACAAATCATAAACAGACCCCCATACGCTTCCGACTATATTAGTCGCATGACCTACCTTACGGCCGCCGCAGACACCCGCACACACCCAGACGCACAGAGGAAGGGAAGGAAGAAGAGGGCCGACTACCTAGCGGCTTCAAACCTGCAACACAATAGCGTTAGCAGACTACAAACCATCACGGCAACGCAGAGAGAGAGAGACCACTCACCACAATGAAACCGGTGCAGGGCACCTATACCGTTGCAGCCTGACCCGGAAGCAACATGGATGGGGATGCAAGGGGCGGAACCACTACTTAAGTACTCCACCCCAATTTGGCAATAGGCCACCAATAACACACAAAAAGCGGCACGCTGCCAAACGGCCACAAGTATGTCTATCCGCATCCGGAGGGTGAGAGGTATACTGCTACACATTTATTTTGGGTTTTAGATTACAGCCTACAGAATAAAGTACATTGTAACTTTAATTGGATGTGAGAGGACACTGGCGTGTATGTTGCTGCTTCTCAGTCCAAATCAACTTGTGCGTTGCACTGCAAGTAGCAATTGGTATGGACTGCCGGTCAGCTGTTAGCCTGCCGATCAGCTGTTTGGCTACTAGCCCGCTAGCTAACAATCTACCAGAGTGCCTGACAAGCTGTACATTATCCACTCAGGTATCTGGTAACTGGACTCCTATCTGCCAAGATATCTGGACTTTGCCTGATTTCTCCTCCAGTAGCTGGCTGGCATTCCTCTGCTGCTGAAATGGTGTTCATAACGTACTCCACACTGGAACTCCTTAACTTCAACTGCCACACCACTCCAAACTGCTTGTGATCGGATCCCTGCAACTCCTTTATCGCCCCAGGTAAGTGCACCGGGGCTCCCAACGTAACTTTGTTTACTCGGATCACGCCATTCCATCTGCACTGTCTGACTGGCACTCTCTCGCATGGCGACAACGTCATCATCTTCATCACAACAAACAACACATGGGCACTAGCAATCCGAGGCCCCTAATCGGTGCCCACAGTGTTGTTCCTCCCACACTGACTGCATCAGCAGCAATAAACAACACTGCAACATTCATGCTGCTGAATACTCAATCCCTAAATAATAAAGCAGCAGTCATCCATGACATCATCACTAAAAGGAATATGTACTTTCTATGTTTAACCGAGACATGGCAAAATCAACAGGACTTCCTGTCTCTCAATCAAGCCACACCCCCAGGCTATATGTACATACAGAAGCCTCACTCCCTGGGTCATTGTGGTGGGCTGGCTGTCATACATCATCGGAATCAGAATCAGCTTTATTCGCCAAGTATGTTCACAAACATACCAGGAATTTGACTGAGGTTTTTCCATGCTCTCAATATACAGATGTAACGGGTGCAAATGTTACTTGGACACATGTAATGTATGTTAGTAGTGCTCGGGGCGACCACTAGGAACGAGGGGGGAATTATAATTGTAGCGGGGGCAAGCGTTCTATGCTTCTGAATACATGCTTTGGGTGTTTGTGTTTGTGCTACGTTGTGCTTGTGAGACATCCCCCTACAGGTGTGCTGAATCAGGCCTGATCCACGACCCACGGGATTGGTGGCCAGCACCAATAAAACCAGAGCGAGGATTCCTCCCAGGGCTGGCATCCCGATACCGACGACCGTGAAGATTACCCGCAGCAAGGCCAGATCCGGAGCCTCGTCCTACCACCGCATCCGAACTCCGGCATGTTCAACGCACTCAACTCCACGACCTAAAGCCTCGGAAGACGCCGTCAGCAGCGTGGAGCAACTACATTGTATCCACTCAACACACATTCTCCGACCCAAGGGAAGTACAAACGCTGGACTTCATTTACTTGAATGGTCGACGATCTGGGCTGTTGTGGCTTCGGATATTTCTTCCTGATTTCCCAGCCTGAGTGGGTTGGGCCATGAGTACTACTGAACTGTGATTGGCCCGTGCTGCGGTCTCTCCTCCCAAATGGGAATAGGGCAGGTCTTAGATAGGCTTCTTACTGGCTGCCCGCAGTGTTCCATCGCTTAGCCCTTAGCATTCTGTGTTTTGGTGGTCGCGTGTATATGTGTGGTGTGATAATGCATTTAGGAAATAGGCTTGGTCCACCGATTTGGTCATGAATCACCTTACGTTTGGTTTCTTTGTTGTGTTCACCTTAACATACTATATCGTGTGATGCTCTGATACAAATTTTGAGTAGTATAAAAGTGCACATGAGTTTAAATCTGTATGTCCAATTGAGCCATTACGTTCTTGTAGTACCCTCCCCTGAGGCCTTTTTGTTCCCCGATAGGGGGCGCCAAATCAGTGATATATCTCCTTCTAAATGTCTAGCGGTACACTGTGTAGTATTTATTAATTGTGGTGGTCCTGGACTTAACAAGTAAATAGCTATTTGCATGTTTGCACGTGTTTGCTGTGTTGATTCTTGCTTGTAATTTGCACATATTGATCAGTTTTACGAGTTGCTATATTTTACACATACCATTTGTAGTGTTGATTCTTACTTGAAATTTGGGTAACACTTTCTATGAAGGTCTAGTCTATAATGCATTATGAGCACATTCATAAGACATTATAATGCATGTATAAGCCTTCATAAGAGTTGTTGTAACGGTTTATAATCATGTATGGCAACTTATAACAAGGCTCATAAAGTATTATAAGTGGTGTACATAATGCATTATAAATTCAGCATTCATAATGCTTTATACTTCCACACCAGTGTAACAACAGTGCTTGAAAGACAAATCTGAAATCCTGAGTTACATAGCACATTATAACTATCATAACTTCAGCCAGTTATGAAGACTCAAAGAACTGCTCCGACATATAATCAGTGCTGTTTCTGAAATGGAATAATGCCTTATAAACATCAATAATATGCTAAAGGATGACTTTAAGAGCTTTAAGTAAAGTGACAACACTGTGTAAGGTTATTAGCAAGGTAACACTTTCTAATGCCTTATAAACATCAATAATATGCTATAGGACGACTTTAAGAGCTTTAAGTAAAGTGACAACACTGTATCAGGTTATTAGCAATAAACCTTTATTTTTCAAAAATACAGTAGCATGTATGAATAAAAGTCACTTATTTTTATACTTCAATCATACAAAAGTGAAGAATGTGCATGTTACTTTGTACATCTTTTCAAAATAAATACAAAATTTAGCTCAAAAAGTTTTTGAATACTAAATGAAATAGAAAGGCGACCAAGGGCCAAGACCTGCTCCAGCAGCAGCACCCAGCTGTTGGCCACCAAGGCCTCACTTTTCAAATATTATGAACAGCATATTCATCTGGTAACTTTCACCTTGAACAATAAACTGAAGAACTTTCTTAAATTTGCATATACAAACTAACTCTAAGGCTGAAAATGCTTATTTAATGTGCAATGGGCAGTAAAGTACCATTCTCCTTCATTTAGCTAATGTGCTGTTTGATCTCAGTTGTAATGGCTGCACGACACCTGTCAACATATGTGGAGAGCTTTTCGGATTTCTCGTTCCACTGGCCTACAGCTTTGAAAGCTTCAGGGGCTGTGAGGCTAAGTTCTGCGATGACTGCTGTTCTGGCAATTGTGTTCCGGTCAACACTGACTTCCTCAAAGGCAGCTTTCATGGACCTCCCTCGCTGTAGATCTTCAGCACTGCCTTGTACCTTTTTATGATGTCTCTGCAGTTTTTCACTGAAAGAAAAAGAGAGATTTTAAGTGCACATCCAAATTTTTAATTCATGCCAATCCTGGAGCAGAATGCCAGTCTACCTCCTTTATAAAATTGCCATCAGTGGGGGGTGCACACACGAGACCAAATTTCCATTATAATAATCAGCCACTGATATAACAACATGGTTTAATTTAAAATGGCTATAACTGTATTATTGCTGAGCACATATTGTGGTGTTAAAGGGACACATTGTGGTCGGTTTGAGTTTACTCATTACTGATCTATAAAACAATCTCACCACGAACACGGCTGGTTTCTGATTTGGGGCTTCCAACCAACTTCGGAGATCTTTTCTTGAACTTTTTCTTCATCTTGGAGTCATCTTCCATGGATGAGTCAGACAATGGCGAGTCTATAGCTAAGGTCGAAGCGACTTCAGAGTCTTCATCAGAGATCAAGACTCTTTTGAACTGACTTTGAACCTTGGAGGACTTCCCTGCAAAAAAATCAGACAGGTACACACACACACACACACACACACACACACACACACACACACACAAATAGAGAGAGAGTTCAGTTGTTTTTATTACAAAATAATGAATGATGATGAAATTAATACTTATATTTCTAGCTATAGTAAACATTTTAGAACAATCCAAGATGGTGGGTATCAATATCCACTCTGTGTGACATGACCCATAACACCACCTGGCATATAATTGATCACCTGAGCTTGATGAAGGCTCCATCGATCTGTTCCCAGTCTTGAGTAATTCTCGCAGGAATTCATCTTTGTTGGTCAGTTCTTGCTGAAGGTACTCTTTGTCTGATTTCAACATTGCAATAGTTTCTTCTCTGAGACGCCCTCATTCTTTTTCTGCCTCCAGCTGAAGATTTGTGAAGGCCAGCTCATGCTTGATTGTAGGTGCTGCACACAACATAACAGCACAGATCACAAACAAATACAAATTAGTTTTGCTTCATGATTTCAAAAAGATAATGTTGCTATAAGAGTAAATGTGCATTTTTTTCTAGGTAAAAGAGCTGATAATGTGGTTGAGGGTTTTGACTGACATTAAGTGTCAATGTGATTTATGACATTCAAAAAGCTGTTGTATGTATATTGGTTGCATGTTGTCACTGAAAAACTACACAATCTGTTGCTATGAAATTTCTAACATTATCAACTCACTGGAAAGTGCAAATGGCCATAGTAATAATAATAATAAGAAAAATTACTGACAGATTCATACGGTAGCAATAGGAAAAAATGCAAAAGTTACAGTAAAACCAGGGCTTCAGCACTAACTTACATGCTTGAACCCTAAATGTTATGATCAAGCCCACATTGACTGATATGGTTTGGACAATTTACAGAAAAAGAAGCAACCTAAAATGGCAATACATACCAACTTTCTCTTCAACCCTAGCAGGGTTGTTGTTGTTCTCGTCCTTCGGTGGTGCAGGATTCACACTCACAGCCCCCCTTCTCGTATGCATGGCTATCGAGAGAGCATATCAATCCAGGGTTAACTTTGACAGCATAAGGAATTGGCACATGTCAGTTTCAAATTGCTTAAAATTTAACAGGAAAATGTATTAACACCAACGCTGCCACGCTAACACTACACACTAACTGAGCTAACGTTAGCTTTTTCGCAATGTGTTGGCTGGGTTAGCTTGACTAACTTAAGTTACCCACGTGGGCGATCCAGTGCGCTTCGCCTTGATGCTAATGTTATCCTTGGCTAGCATGTTAGCAACTTTGAGGCCAACTTCAGCCTAAACAACAAAACACGTTATACATATTATTCACGTTTTCACAATCTACGTTGAAAAATATTACCTGAGTCTTTGGTGTGATGCGCAGACCTTAACACGTTCTTCTTCTTCTGTAATAGACAAAGGCATCAACTTTCTGGTTTGAAACTGCAGTCAAGTGCGTCTCACGTCGTTCTTCCACAATGCCCTTTTGTTACATTCAAGACCCATCGGAATTTGGTAATTCTGACGTCTGACAATCAATTTTGCTCACACCGTACATAAATTAACATGGGTTTCAGTTGAATTGCATAACCTTTCAGCTAATGTTTCTAGCGAACACATGATAGCTATTTTAAACATTAAAATATCTGTTAAATTCCACATATTGCTAATACACCGGATGCAGAAGACGCGGGCGTAGTTGTGGAATGCTACCATGGTGTGACGATGCGGGTTTGTGCGGAGACAAGAGTGAGACCAGGCAACGTAAAAGGAACAGAGTTTATTGGGTGTCGGACGAGACCGGCACGGGCGCACACAGTGAGATGTGTGCGTCAATAGTTATAGAGGCTAAGTCCATGAACAAGGTGCACTACATTCAAGACTTGACATTACACGTACAACTCACAAAGGGGAGACAGGAGACACGAGGTTAAGTAGGGAAACAAACAAGACACAGGTGAGACACATTGGGAATTAGACACAGGTGGCTGTTAATGGCCACCGGGGATTCTGGGGGTTGTAGTGCCGGAACCGGTGCTCAATAGACAGGCGACGCCGATCAAGGTAGAGGGGGAGGAGTTGGTGTGACAGTACCCCCCCCCTGAGGCTCGTCTCCTGACGCGCGGCGCCGCCCACCAGGAGGGCGACCCCGAGGGCGCGGTGCTGGCTTTTCTGGGTGCGCACGGTGGAACTCCTGCATGAGTCCGGGGTGCAGTATGTCGTGGCGTGGCACCCAGCTGCGCTCCTCCGGGCCGTACCCCTCCCAGTCCACTAGGTACTGGATGCGGCCCCCTCGGATCCTGGAGTCTAGGAGGGCTCGAACACTATACGTCGGTGCGCCCTCAATCTCCAGAACCGGTGGTGGTTCAGCTGGGGGAACCGCATCCGCCAGTGGGCCTCTGATCACCGGCCTGAGGAGAGAGACATGAAAAGTGGGTGAGATCCGGTAGTGCGCTGGGAGCTGAAGAGTGACTGAGACGGGGTTAACCCTCCGGAGGATCTTGAAGGGCCCGATGAAACGGGGACTGAGCTTCCGGCAGGGCAGTCGGAGGCGGAGATCCCTGGTGGACAGCCAGACGCGGTCCCCAGGCCGATAGTTCGGAGCCGGTGCGCGCTGACGGTCCGCCTGGATCTTCTGGCGCCGCACGGCCCGACGCAGCTGGATGTGGGTGTGCTGCCAAGTGCGCTCGGCTCGACGGAACCAGTCATCTACGGCCTGAACACCAGTCTGGTCTGGGCTCCAGGGACAGAAGGGAGGTTGCCGTCCCAGCACGCACTGGAAAGGAGTGATGCCCGTCGATGCGCTCCTCAGGGAGTTCTGGGCATACTCCGCCCAGGGCAAAAACCGGGCCCAGTCGTGCTGGTGGTCATGGCAGTGGGTCCGGAGGAACCTCCCCAACTCCTGGATGGTTCTCTCCGCCTGCCCATTCGCCTCCGGGTGGTATCCAGAGGTGAGGCTCACTGTGGCACCCAACCGCTGGAAGAACGCCTTCCACACCCGGGAGATGAATTGGGGTCCCCGGTCCGAGACGACGTCCTCCGGAAGGCCATAAGTCCGGAACACGTGCTGGAACATGGCCTCCGCGAATACCCCGGCCATCCACGGCCCGGATGGTGATCGGCGCTGGCAACCGGTGGAGAGAGAGGTGGAGCGTCCTCGCCGCCGTCGCAGAGATGAGGTTGCTGGCGGCTCCCGAGTCTATTAAGGCTGAAACAGAGAGGGACCTGTGACCCGCACGCAAGTACACCTTGGAGGTAAAGTGATCCACCGTGTATGTGGGGGGTGGAGCACCTACCTTCTGGTGGTTGCGGCGTGGTCCCCCTCGTGGACCAGCCGTTGATGGCAACCGAGGACAAGCCGCCAGCAGGTGGTTCTCCTCCCCGCAGTACATGCAGAGGCCCCGCTCCCCTCGGCGCCGCCGCTCTGCTGCGGACAGCCTGTAGTGTTCCACCTCCATTGGCTCCTCCCTCGCTGGCGGAGGAACGCCGGGTTGGCGCCGGGCTCGCTGCAAGTTGTCCAACCGAATGGCCATGCCGATCAGCGCATCGAGGGTCAGGGTGTCGTCCCGACAGGCCATCTCCGCCTGCATCCTCGGGCTGAGGCCCTGCCGGAAGGCCGTGAGGAGCGCGGTGTCATTCCATCCACTGGCGGCGGCCAGCGTCCGGAACTCCACCGCATAGTCCGCCACAGGACGTGAGCCCTGCTGCAGGCGGAACAATCGCTCCCCTCCCTCGTGTCCATCGGTCGGATGACCAAAGACCGCCCGGAATGTGCGGATGAAATCCGCATAGGACGCGAGGGCACCTCCTCCCCTGTTCCAGACCGCCACCGCCCACTCCCGGGCTCTTCCCCCCAGGAGCGAAATGACGGTGGCGATCCTCTCCTCATCGGAGGTGGAGGGGTGATGGACGAAATAAAGCCCCACCTGCAGCACAAAGCCCGCGCACTCCGCGGCTCCTCCCGTGTAGACCTCCGGGAGGCGCACCGAGGAGGGTTACGACCGGGCTGCCACTGCTGGGGCTGGGGCTCCTCCACTCGCGGCGTCGGAGACGCCGCCACTCGTTGCCGGCAAGCGCCGGAAAACCTCACGGAGCAGTGCCTCCGTGCTCGTGAGCCGCTGCTCCAAACGGTCATCGGTAGCTGAGAGTCGATTGAGCACGGAGGCAAGCGTGGGCTCTTCCGATGCCTGGTCCGCTGTCTCCATTGGTGGTGAGTTGTTCTGTGACGATGCGGGTTTGTGCGGAGACAAGAGCGAGACCAGGCAACGTAAAAGGAACAGAGTTTATTGGGTGTCGGACGAGACCGGCACGGGCGCACACAGTGAGATGTGTGCGTCAATAGTTATAGAGGCTAAGTCCATGAACAAGGTGCACTACATTCAAGACTTGACATTACACGTACAACTCACAAAGGGGAGACAGGAGACACGAGGTTAAGTAGGGAAACAAACAAGACACAGGTGAGACACATTGGGAATTAGACACAGGTGGCTGTTAATGGCCACCGGGGATTCTGGGGGTTGTAGTGCCGGAACCGGTGTTCAATAGACAGGCGACGCCGATCGAGGTAGAGGGGGAGGAGTTGGTGTGACACATGGCTAATGTGCTACGTGATGAAATTTGTCGATTAATACGACAAGAGGACACCATACGCAACCGGAGAAAAACAGTTGTGTGGATGCAAAGAAGAGGTATCCTCACGCGTTGCATGATCTGTTCCACTTGCCAGAGAGCCATGCGCCTACACGCTGCCTCCAGAGCTGATGGATATGTATGGTAAGAAACGCTATTGCAATGTTAATTAATACATATTGATGTAAAAAGAACATATGCCATTAACATTATAGTGTTAATTTAATATACCGCTGGTTAGTAATTATCATTATTGTTTTTTTTAAACTCTCCCATTAGGTCTTGTGGCAGCAAAAGCCACCGTCAGCAGAGGAAATCTGTCAGAAGTGGATCAATTTTCTTCAATTCCCGGAGACCTCTCCGAAGCCATTTGGAGTTCATCTATCGGTTGGTGTTTTATTTGTTATTGTTAACATTATCCATTTTGGAAATTAAACAAATAACCTCCCAAATCTGAAAACTTTATTTACAAAACATTATAGGACTACAAATGCCACATCATGGTGACATATTATAAGATTACTAGTGTAGTAACATTGCCAAGAGTTAAAAAGGGATATGACCCCAATGCATGTTTTCATGAAGTGAAATAACTCTCATTATATATTTCTATATAACTAGAATTTTTTTAGGAGGAGAACCTCCTCTGAGCTACACATACATACATCCAGTAAGTTACAAGTGTGCATAAAAAAACATTCTCAGTTCTGCGTCTTGTAGATTTAAAAAAAAAAGAAAAAAGAAGGGATTCATAGATGTGTGAAACATGAAAACATTGCCTATATACATACTTCTGTACACTAATCAACTAAACAAATGAAAGAAGGACAAAAAAGAAGAAAGAAAAAAGAAAGAACCAATAATTACAAGGCTCCCCGCTACCACAGTCCCAACACAGGGTAGAAGGCAAGCACCACTTCAGCTACATCAGAACTTCAGAACTAAAAAGTGCACACCACATAAGCTGCATATGTCGGCCTCATCACATATTTGAAACAGAAAAAAAATCTAACAATTTAATAAACTGATACAAATATTCTCCATTCTGTGTTAATTAATATTATTGCCCACATGCAAATGCTGAGCTCCAAATGATTCATAGACTTCTGATTGCTGATTCTGTTTTCATTGTCACTAAGATCAACCATTTCTGTCAAAGGTATTCGCAAGGATTGAGGCTGAGACAGACTGATATGATGGAGGATGGCATTGCCAGCAGCAGTCGCACTTTGACCAAGATGGCCTCCACTTTGAGAAAGGTGTTGTATCAATGATATAAGAGGGATTTTAAGCCATAGTGCGTAACTTTTATAGGTTGTTACTTTTATGTCTGAATATGTGAGCTGCATTTATGTGGTGTCGGAAAAAAAAGTTTCCGACCATTTCCTTTGCTCGTCGTTGTCATGCAAACGACGAGCCCCCCCCGCCCCTCCCTGAAAGTCAGGTTAAT
Source organism: Urophycis tenuis (assembly GCA_036785325.1). NCBI lineage: Eukaryota > Metazoa > Chordata > Actinopteri > Gadiformes > Phycidae > Urophycis > Urophycis tenuis. The sequence goes on along the minus strand of JAXIVH010000049.1, from coordinate 2,177,683 downwards.
TTTATTTTATTTTTTACATAGCCCCAAATCATAACAGAAGTCATTTAAGGCCTACCATATGACTGATGCTCAAGAAGGTCATTTTGAACAACTTCCCTGTCTTAAACTTGACCAAGTTCTAATATCAAACTTCCATCTCCCAAGGTCTGCATTACAGCCATTGATAAACTCAGACACCAGGGAAACATGAGGATCGGTGGACGACATTGCTTTGTGATGTTAGATGAAAGTAAATTATCCGACAAGAGGAAAGTAAGTAGTATGTGCCAGTTATTTCTTTTGAAATTCTTAATTTGATGTGTGTTCATTTAGCATAATTGAAGTACAGTATGAGGCTATTGTTACTGTGCTCCTGGCTAATAGTTCATAAAATTGCTTATCCTTTATCATCATGCAACTGCTATTATTATGTTATCTTGTCTTTACTTAGGTTAAATAGTAATATTTTACAGCGTCATTTAAAAAAAGTAACCAACTGGGTTGATACGTGGCTTCCAAGAAAGCTTTCTCACTCCGTCTAAAAATATTTGATTTTACAGTATAACAGAGGACGCTTTGGACCTGCCTGGCGCCGCACAAAAAAGTGGGTTTTGGGCTTACTTGAAGTGGGGCAAACATCAAGAAGACCCATACTGAAGGTGGTGAGCGGACACTCAAGAGAAGATCTCCTGCCAACCATAATACAACATGTGAGAGGAGGCTCAGAAATTGTCTCTGATGAATGGCGAGCTTACCAGCGGGCACTTACAAATCTAGGGTTTGACCATCACACAGTATGCCATAAAAAGCATTTTGTTGACCCAAACACTGGAGCCCACACTCAGCACTTAGAACGTGCATGGCAGACATTCAAGGTTGAAGTATGGAGGCACAGAGGAAACCGTACCACAAAACTTTTGAAGGAACATTTGAAAGTGATTGAGTGGGAATATTGGCTGGGCAGGAATCATAGATTTCATATCATTGGCCGGCTGTTGCATGACATTCGGAAATATGCTGTTCATAATATTTGAAAAGTGAGGCCTTGGTGGCCAACAGCTGGGTGCTGCTGCTGGAGCAGGTCTTGGCCCTTGGTGGCCTTTCTATTTCATTTAGTATTCAAAAACTTTTTGAGCTAAATTTTGTATTTATTTTGAAAAGATGTACAAAGTAACATCCACATTCTTCACTTTTGTATGATTGAAGTATAAAAATAAGTGACTTTTATTCATACATGCTACTGTATTTTTGAAAAATAAAGGTTTATTGCTAATAACCTGATACAGTGTTGTCACTTTACTTAAAGCTCTTAAAGTCGTCCTATAGCATATTATTGATGTTTATAAGGCATTAGAAAGTGTTACCTTGCTAATAACCTTACACAGTGTTGTCACTTTACTTAAAGCTCTTAAAGTCATCCTTTAGCATATTATTGATGTTTATAAGGCATTATTCCATTTCAGAAACAGCACTGATTATATGTCGGAGCAGTTCTTTGAGTCTTCATAACTGGCTGAAGTTATGATAGTTATAATGTGCTATGTAACTCAGGATTTCAGATTTGTCTTTCAAGCACTGTTGTTACACTGGTGTGGAAGTATAAAGCATTATGAATGCTGAATTTATAATGCATTATGTACACCACTTATAATACTTTATGAGCCTTGTTATAAGTTGCCATACATGATTATAAACCGTTACAACAACTCTTATGAAGGCTTATACATGCATTATAATGTCTTATGAATGTGCTCATAATGCATTATAGACTAGACCTTCATAGAAAGTGTTACCGAAATGTTAATATATTTGGTTAGCCTTGACCTTTACTACATGGACAGTTAGTGTACTCTAGCCCCCATCTCCCTCCCGGCAGTTTTAGACCTATTCATGGCCACTGTTGGTGCTGCGTCAGTTGGGCTGTGCCTAGCCATTGTATTGAGAATTGACGAGTTGTTTCTTTCTGTTTTCTCGTTGAGTATTTTATAACATTACGAGTACTTCTTGGTTTTATTCATTGTTAATAAAACTACATTGTTTTATAAAATTACGTCTTTGTATTGTTGTGTACCCAAGGGTCAAATAGTTCAACCTGACGCGGTTACACAGACACGGACTAGACATACCGCACAAACAAGACAATGAGCTAAACATAAACATTAACTATAAAATAAATGAAGGTAAAACAATCATTTATCTATTATATAAAGATGTAGATACATATAAAAAGTATATATATATATATATATATATATATATATATATACAAATAAAAACAATAGCAATTTAATTGTAGTAGGAAGCAATAGTGCAATGGTGCAGAGTGCAAAGATGCTGGAATAAATATGGAATGATACTTTATGTACATGAGGTAGGTGGATATGGCATAAAATGCATTTATACAATGTACAGTATATACAGCGTGCTTAGGGTTATATATAATGATGATATGTTCAAAACTGTTTAGCCTCCCAAAAATATATAATGTAGAATTTGTATGTACAGTGAGTGTTCAGTATTACAGGGTTATTGCACAGGGATTGTCTCTGAGACCATGTGCCTGGTTTAACTGTTCATCAGAGTGACAGGCCTGTCGGAAGAAGCTCTACTTGTGTCTGGTTGTTTTGGCATACCGTGTTCTGTAACACCTACCAGCACTGCACGAAACAACAAATTATCGGACCTGTATACCCAGACAGACAGACAGACAGACAGACATACTTTATTGATCCCTGAGGGAAATTGTCTTCGTGACAAAACTCCAGTAGAAAAAAGAGGACACTCTACGTATAGTAGAGTGTTAGAAAATATAAATATAAATATATAAGGAAACCTATGTAAAAATATAAAACCTATGTAAAAATAAAAGTATAAACCTATGTACAAATATAATGTAACCTATGTAACAAAATATATAAAAATGTACATAAAGAAATGATAATATACATAAATGTACATACATCCAGGCATACACTACAAGGTAATTGCATACACTAGGATGTAGCATGTCGGATTTTTGTAAAAAACCAGTTGTGCAGAGATGACCAGATGACCAGTTGTGTAGTAAATCACAGTCATGCAGTGAAATGACCAGTTATGTAGTGATATTACAGTGAAATGAAATGACAGTCATGTAATAAGATATAGTGTAGTGGACCAATTATGCAGACGACAGTGACAAATTGTAAAGTTTGATGACCACAGGCAGGAATGAGCATCTAGGTGAGAGGAGTCTTCTGCTGAAGGTACTCCTCCGCTGAGCTAGGGTGGAAAAGAGAGGGTGAGAGGCATTGTCCATGATAGTCCGTAGCCTGGACAGCATCCTCCTATCTGCCACGGTAGTCAGAGTATCCAATTCCTCACCCACAACATCACCAGCCCTCTTGATGAGTCTATTGAGTCTATTGGTGTCCGCGACCCTCATCCCACTGCCCCAGCATGTGACAGCGAAGAAGATCGCACTGGCAACCACAGACTTGTAGAACATCCTCAGCATTGTCCTACAGATGTTGAAGGACCTTAGCCTCCTAAGAAAAAATAGTCGGCTTTGGCCCTTCTTATAGATAGCCTCTGTGTTCCTGGTCCAGTCCAACTTGTTGTTGAAGTACACCCCCAGGTACTTGTACTCCTCAACAATGTCGACAGGAACCCCCTGGATGAACACAGGGCCCACCGGTGTTTTGACCCTCCTTAGGTCCACAATGAGCTCCTTTGTCTTGGTAGCATTGAGCTGTAGATGGTTGAGCTCACACCAAGAGACAAAGTTGCCCACAACAGTCCTATACTCACCCTCATCACCCCCCTCAATACAGCCAACTACTGCAGAGTCATCAGAAAACTTCTGAAGGTGGCAAGACTCAGTGCAATAGCTGAAGTCTGAGGTGTAGAGGGTGAAGAGGAAGGGAGAAAGGCCCGTCCCCTGAGGGGCCCTGGTGTTGCTAACCACCCTGTCAGATACACAGTTCTGTAGGCGTACAAACTGTGGTCTGCCCATCAGGTAGTCAACAATCCAGGACACCAAGGGGGCATCAACCTGCATCGCCGCCATCTTCTCACCTAGGAGACCAGGCCGTAAGGTGTTGAAAGCACTGGAAAAGTCAAAGAACATGACTCTCACAGTGCTCGCCGGCTTGTCTAGATGCGAGTAGGCTTTGTTCAGCAGGTAGATGATGCAGTCCTCGACTCCCAGGCGGGGCTGGTAGGCGAACTGCAGCTGGTCCAAGAAGGGTCTAACCATAGGCCTTAGCTGCTCCAAGACAAGCCTCTCCATGGTCTTTATGATATGTGACGTCAGAGCCACCGGTCTGTAGTCCTTAGGGCTGCTGGGGCGCAGCGTCTTTGGGACAGGAACGAGGCAGGACGTCTTCCACATCAGAGGGACCTTCTGGAGGTGCAGGCTCAGTTTGAAGACATGATTAAGAACTCCACACAGCTGGGGGGCACAGGCTTTCAGTACCCAGGGGAACACACCATCAGGGCCCGCCGCTTTGTTGGAGTGGAGTCTAATCAGTTGTCTTCTCACCAGTTCAGGCGTGAAGGACACTGTAGAGGTGTCAGTGGGGGGAGGGATAGGGTCCTCAGGTAGTGGAGGACAGTATGCAGAGCAGGGGGGAGGGGTGGGGCAGGGTGTAGGTGTGAAGTGTCCGGTAGTGAATAGAGCTGGTGAGAGGCAGGAGGGCGGTCTATAAGGAGGGGGAGAAGGAGGGGGAGGTGGAGTGGCACTGGTTGTTGGGCTGTCAGCAGCAGTAGCAGCAGGGTCATGTGGGGGAGGGGCAGGGGCCACAGTATCAAACCTATTGAAAAAAAGGTTAAATTCATTGGCCATAGCCACTCCACCCTCCAGCCCCACGCTACCAGTCTTCTGGAAGCCCGTGATGGTTCTCATACCACTCCACACATCACTTGTGTTGTATTGCTGGAGCTTCTTCTCCAGCTTCCTCCTGTATCTCCTCCTCCTTAATTCTAACCTTGAGTACCCCCTGTACTCTCCTCAGCTCAGCCTGGTTGCCCTCTCTGAACGCCCTTTTCTTAGCGTTCAGTATGGCTTTGATGTCCTTGGTGATCCAAGGTTTGTTGTTAGCGTAACAGGTGACTGTCGACGCAGGGACATAGCAGTCCACACAGAAGTTAATGTAGTCCGTGATGCACTCTGTGAGCCCATCAATGTCCTCCCCGTGAGGCTCACAGAGTGCAGGCCAGTCCGTCACCTCAAAACAGTACTGCAGTGCCTCATAAGATTCCTCTGACCACTTCCTCACAGTCCTTGTGGTCACAGGCTTCCTCTTCACCAGAGGCACATAGCAGGGTTTGAGGTGAACCAGGTTGTGATCCGACCTGCCCAGAGGGGGGAGAGAAGATGAGATGTATGCCTCCTTAATGTTGGCATACATCAGGTCCAGGGTCCTCACCCCTCTGGTAGGACAGCTCACATACTGCTTAAAAGTCGGTAGAACTCTATCCATGGCGACGTGGTTAAAGTCTCCCGACATGATGATGAGGGCACTGGGGTGTTTGGTCTGCAGTTTTGAGACGGTGGTGTATATTGTGCCGCAGGCAGCTGATGGGTCAGCAGTAGGAGGGATGTACACCATGATGATGATGACATGCAGGATCTCCCTAGGGAAGTGATATGGACGAAGTCCAACGGCCAACACTTCGGCATCAGGGCCACAGAGCTGTTCTTTAATATAGATGTGACCGGGATTGCACCACCTGATATTAACTAGGACGGCGAGCCCCCCCCCTTCCGCTTACCGCTCTTGGTACAGTCCCGGTCCGCCCGAACAGTGTGGAAGCCATCGACAGATACAATCGGGTCCGTAATATCCATGTGTAACCATGTCTCAGTGAAACACATTAAACTACATTCCCGGTAAACTGCGTGGCTCTGCGTTAGCGCCGTCAGCTCATCCATTTTGTTATAAAGGGATTGAACATTCCCCATAACAATAGAGGGGAGACACGGCTTGAATTTTCTCCTTTCCATCCGCATATTCCGTGTCAACCCTCTCCCCCGACGTCGTTTCCCTCCTCTGCATCCCCGATGTGTTTTCCTCCAGAGATCGGGTGGTAAATCCGCTGGTCTGGCCACTATGCCGGCCGGCATTTGTGCGATCAGCTGTTCTCTGGTGTAAACAAAGGCAGCGTGTCCCGGTGTAGGCGGCATTGGTAATGAAAAAAGTATACGAGTAGCACAACAAAACTCCCTCAAACAGCATTGTTTGAGAGTGTAGGGCTACACTCCGACTTCCGAGAAAAAGAAATAAGAAAAAAGAAAAGAAAAAGAAGGTTAAAAGTTAAAAGAAAGCGAACTCGAGGCTGGAGTAGTGTAACCGGCGGCATGCAGCTTTCGCGCACGCGCACAGACCCCCGCAAATGTTAAGGATTCTCGGAAGATCGCGGAAATTCACCTCGAAATTTTCGGGTGCCGTTAATGGATGGGAAGGAACGCGGGAGGGGGCTGAAAGGGGGGACGAGGTGTGAGTGTAGCAGCGGGGGGTACTTCTCACCTCTCGCTGCTGGCGGAGGTGTGAAAGGCTCTTATTAGCATATTGATTGTCATCAGTCTCTGGCCTCACATTCAGGACCCATTGGATGAAACCTGCAGCGTTTAAATTAAAAAGCCTTTTGATTGGAGACTGAAACTCACGCAATTGGTCTGCTTCGAGCTGGCAAAAACATAACCCCTCCCATTTACAGCTATTGCCGCCATAAAAATGAAATTAATAATCATATTAATATATTTATCATATATTGATACGCTAATTTACATAATGGTTATATATTGAATGTATGGTTTTCTTATTGATCCTTTAAATAATCATGATAACAGTAATAGAGAGCAATTGCTTTAGACAATTTGGGCAATGAAGAGCCAGGAATTGCGGAAGAAAAAAAGCTTTATTTGAATATCCAGTAAATACAACATAGGCAGACTTGCAAATACTTTTATTCGCACGCGAAATCTCTCTTTGCAGCCTCAGAGTCATAGACAGCTGGTTTTATCCTTTCCGAGGTTGTGCCAACACGGAGCCTCCTGTGGTGTGTTAGCACATATCTTGGGTCTTGTTCCAGCCTCTCTTGCAGAACCGCACACAGGTCAGAAAGCTCATTGCTTCTGAAAGCTGGGGGCCGCACAGTCCAGCCAGTTTCCCCCTCAGCAATGCAGTCCTCTTCATCGGACATCAGGTCCAGGGTAACACCCTTCCAGAGGTCCATTTCATCATGACCCAAGACGGCCCTCCTTGCCTCCAACAGCTGTAAAGACAAATACTGAAATTAGTGCTGCTCTATGTTGCGGACACAACAACGACACCGCATATTATAACGATAACGCATATTTCTACAGTTAATCCCTAAAATGTGTTTAACAGCTGCAGTATACATTTGTATATATGGAATACAGTAACCGATGAAAAACGTCACCTTTTATTAACACGACTATTGTAGCCTACGGTCACCATGATTCGCCAGGGTGCGCTGAATTGGCCACTCGCGAGTATGTGCTGTTTAATTACGCCGTACAACTAGTTTCTAGCACACACACACAATTTAAATACTCCCTATACGTTGTTTGAAATCAGTCATCCTGGCCGATACAGAAATCAATATTAAACAGCATATACCCTCGAGTGGACGAATCAATGACCAGGGCGAATCATGGTGACCATACGATACATAATTACTGTACAGCTGATCTAATCCTCATCAATCTTACCCTCTTTCTTCTCTGGCGTAGTCGGGCTGCACACTTGTGGCTGCTGCCTGCCCTGCGAGGTCCGGCTGACTGTATCTGTAGTTCCTCCGGACAGTCTCGTAATGTCTTACAAGCCGCTGAAAAAAACCCCCGTAAGAAATAAGTTAAAATAGGCCAACAGTATGTAACAATTCCTCACGGCTAGGGATTCGATAGGTTTTGATGCTAGCATATCTCATTAGCGATTAGTACTCCGTTGTGCTGCCTCAGATGCAACAGATAACAATAACATAAAAGTCACTTACTTAAAAAGATTCCAGGGTCCACGTCATTCAGGTCTGGACATTGGGCGGGGGCTGCCACCAAATCAGTCGTGACGGCCGTATTGTGGGGTGAGTTCAGTCTGTTAAAACAAAATGCCAATAGTGTTAGGTGAGAGAATGATACGCCTGAATAACACAGCATACAGATCCTGCATTTTTCTTTTCAATCTCACCCTTGCACTGGGTCGTACGGCCTGATGTTGTTGCCTTTGCTGCTGTGAAGACGACGCACTGTTTCCTGTACAATTAACAATATAATCAATTGAGAGAAACATTTTCAGAGCTTTGCAAGCATAATTCTGCGGACTTGCATAACTGTAAGAAGAAATCACCCTAAAAATAAAGACTTACAGCAATCTTTGGATTGTGCGCTCGTCGTTTCCTCTTTAGCTCAGGTGTGCACGCACTGGGCTCCAAAACAGCTTCTTCGAGTCTGGCCTTCACGTCTGTAACTTCGGCCTTCAATTCTTTCACCTCGGCCTTCAGTTCAGCAGTGTTCTGTATCACCTAGATTTATATGTACATTTAGTAATTTAGCAGACGCAAAGCGACGTGCAAAGGAGAGAATGTTAAAGCTACAAGCAAAAGATTATATAGTAGTCTATTATTTAGACTATATAGTATGCATTTTGTAGTATGTGACAAATATAGTACGTCCAAATGCTTAGTACGCATTGTGTAGTACGGAAATGGTTCCCGAATGCGTACTACCGCCACAGTGTACAACGGAGGACACCACGCTATCCCACAATGCAGCAGAGTCTGGTAACCGAAGAAGAAGAACACCGCGGAGAAAATTAAAATAAATAAAAGCAGCGATATCAAGAGCCATTCGCGCAGAAAGAGACATTTTAATTCACCAGTAACGGCGACAAGACAGAAAACTATGAGGTTAATTATCGGAGGTGACTTTTTAATTTTGCCGGCATCTGATCTGCTGCGCACAGAGGGGAAATACATTATCTCCAAACATCCGGTAGCGTTTTCGGTGGTGTTCGGAAGCGGTCAAGTAGTAGACACTGAACAGAAATAGTGAAACAGTAACTACTTCACAAAAAAGTGCAGGACTAATCACCTGTGTTAACTGGCGAGACAATCCACTTAGTGCACCCAGGAGTCTTCTTTCCAGGTCTGTTGCGGGACTTGGTAGCGGTGTGTCGGTAGCAGACTCTCGTTGGGTGAGATCCGGAGTCGTGAACTGGAGGCGTCTTTTCATTCTGGCAGCAGTTTAAATTTCGCGGTTCAGAATGAAGCTGTTATCGGAGTGTGAGCTAATTTATTGGTACTTGTCTCGCGAGACCGTGTTCGCCCAAGACGCGTGTGATTGGATGATTCCTCTGTCGCGGTGACGTAACCGACGTTTTAATTTCCGCAAACAACAAAGGGCCTACCAATATGTGTCTTTGAGCATAACTCTGTGACCTACAGAATGGACGGCCAAAAAACAAAGAAGAAACGACCTCGGCGTGTTTGTGAGAACTGTGATCACGAACTCTCTAATACGCATTACTACGAGCACAAAAAACGTTTTTGTAGCAATGGGGTTTGGCAAAGAAAAGACAAACAGACTGGATCATACACTGTACAGGGCCTGCAGCAGTTACCCAGTCATCCCAACTGTGATGATAATCTAACTTCGGTTGGAGAAATTGGAGCCACTCAAGCAAACCTAATGACCGACAGCAACGACAAAGGTAAGAAGTAACGTTATTGTTATAGTTTGAATGTTTGAATGTGTTAGGTTGAATTGCAATGTTTGATTAGGCTACTACAGTAAATTCGCTAATGCAACGTAAACATTTTTCTGATACTTCACATAGGCTAATACATCGCTATTGTTTTGCCCTACTAATCACATCTATGTGTGGCCTTCATTCTTGTTTTAGAAGAAACAGCATGCGAAAAAAGTCTTCAGCTAATGGGAGAAATTGGCCCAAATGAAGATCTACACCCACCGACTGATAATTCAGACAACGGTAATTTAGTGTTATTTTATGTATTTGCTTGTGTTTCACTGTTGTGGTTTTCAATGTTGACTGATGGTTTACTGTTTCTATAGATACAAAAATAAAGATAGATAGATAGATAGATAGATAGATAGATTGATTGATTGATTGATAGATAGATCTAAATTGGGTTAATGTCCCGCGGGACATTTGGGGGGACCTCGCCGTAAAAATTGACTCGTCGGCACGTGGATGGCGTCGTGACAGTTCGTCGTTCACGTGGATGAAGTCGTGACAGGTCGTCGTTCACGTTGATGGTGTCATGACAGGTCATCATTCACGTGGATGGTGTGGTGATAGGTTGTCGTTTGCACAAGGATGGCGTGACAGGTTCTCGTTTGTGGCTGTCCACGCACTGTGCGGTATGGCCGACTTTGACGGCACACCCTGGCCCCGCCCTTCAAGCTAGAGCCGTAAATAGCACAACTTTAGTTAAGAATCACGTTTCAGCTGTACTGACCAATTTTGAAGCAGAAAGGATAAATCCCTTGGGAGGAGTTTGTTCACAAACATGGGTATAAAAGACGAAATAATTGAATATGGCCGACTTTGACGGCACGCCATGGCCACGCCCTTTGAGGTAGAGTCGCAAATAGCACAGCTATAGTTAAGAACCACGTTTCAAATGCAGTGACCAATTTTGAAGCAGAACGGAAAAATCCCATAGGAGGAGTTCGTTCACAAACATGGGTATAAAAGACGACAAAATTGAATATGGCCGACTTTGAAGGAAAGCCATGACCACGCCCTTTGAGGTAGGGTCGCAAATAGCACAACTTTTGGTGAGAATCATCTTCTGAATCTACCCCAAAAATTTGGAGGCCAAGCGACAAATCCCCTGGGAGGAGTTCATTCAAATAGGACGCGAAAATCGAAAATGACAAAAATTAAAATGAGAATATCTGACTTCCGGTGGGTTTTTTGGTATCGGTCCAATAGGCTTTTTTGTAGGGCTAGGCAAGGGTAACATCCATACCAAGTTTCAAACATATCGGTTAAAGTCGGTGTCGTGGAAAAAACGACAAAATTGATTATGGCCGATTTTGATTGAACGCCGTGGCCACGCCCTTTGAGGTAGAGTCCCAAATAGCACAACTTTTGGTAAGAACTATCTTCTGAATCTACCCAAAAAATTTGGAGCCCAAGCAACAAATCCCCTGGGAGGAGTTCGTTCAAATACAACGCGAAAATTGCAAAGGTCAAATGCAAATATCTGACTTCCGGTGCTTTAAGGGGTATGGGTCCAAGAGGCTTTTTTGTAGGTCTGGGGCTGTATAACGTGCCTACCGAGTTTCATACATGTAGGTGAAACGTGGTGTCGGGGCTGTTGTTTTTAAAGCCTGTAGGGGGCGCTACTACCACGACAAGCACGATTTTTGGTCTGTGAGCTTTGGGCAGCACTCTACATGTGTCCAGTGAATTTCATATTCGTAACTATTACGGTGTTTGCACAGTAATTTACGCTGCTTTTAGAGCGCCATCCACTGGCAGAATTTTTTCCCCGTTTTGAACCACGCCTCAGGGCGCCATGAGCTAGCCGCATACCAAGTTTCATTTAAATATCAATTGCCAATGTTGAGATATAAACTTCTTGATTTTAATGAGCGCCACCTGGTGGAAATGACCACAAATTTTGTGAGATGCATAAAGGAGGTACAGAGAAGTAGGGCTCCAAGTTTGGTGTCGAACGGACATAGCAATGTGGAGAAATGGTCCACTTACGTTTTTTACGTAAAATGTAGACATCTATAAAAATATATAAAGCACTATAACACGCTTATCTTCGGGAATTTCAATAAACTTCCAATTAGTTATTTTCATGATACAGAATGTAGATGCTAAATGTGGAGTTTCGTGCAAATCGGTGAAAGCCACATGCAATAGATGTCTAGGACGCATTTTTTTGAGTTTTTGCGTTGTAGCCAAAAAAAAGTCATGGCGGAAATGGGCGTGGCCTACATCAGGAGGTGCAGCATGTTTGCCCGCATGTGTGGATATAAACATTTTGAGTGTGCGACAAAGTATGCAGGAGTTATTAGCATTACAGTGTTTTTTTTTTAAATAGCGCCACCTATAGGTGAGACATTAACGTGTCGCATAGAATAAATAATTTTTCACCAGGTGTGATAACTCTGTCAAAAAAAAATTAGTTTTCGTATATGTTCAGGGGGTTAAAATCAATGTCAAAGATCCCCAAATAACAAAAACAATAGGGACCTCGTCCTGTTTCACAGGCTCGGTCCCTAAAAAGCTGTACACAGTAACATTATCAAAATGCATTTTGATCACAACGTGGCTTCTTTTCCAGATGTAACACAAGATGACCAAAGCATTCACCTGTACCTTGAATCCAGTGATTCAGAATCAATGGAAGATGAAGAAGCAAACCTCTCTTATTTTGTGGTAAGCATTGCATAATAGCTGTTGAGTATTGTTAAATGAGCTATGTCATTGTATTATTACATAACCTTACATTCTGACTTTGTAAGATAATAGTAACTTACTCTATACTTGTACATAGGATGACTATGTGGCTGAGGGAGATGAAGAGGAGGAAAGTCTGGAAGAGGACCAGAGTGAAGCCTATCCCAACATGCAGGATGGAGATGGGCATGGAAGTGAACAGTTTGCAGAAAAATCAGACCACTTAATGATGAGACTTCTGGCCATGATGATTTTATCATGGCAAGCAACACACAAGATCTCAGACAATGCTGTCACGTCACTTCTTCTCTGCATCAAGAAGTTCATTTGGAAACTTGGAAATGTTCTCTGTATTGATCCTCTCACTGCCTTTTCCGGCAATATCCCAAAGACTTTATTTTCCTTGAGAAAATGGACAGGCATCTGCCGGGACAATTTCTCGCAGTTTGTAGTTTGTCCAAAATGTATGACGGTATACATGCTATCCGAAGCTTATGACCTGGGGCGGGATGGTGAGAAGGTGTGCAAGATGTGTAGCCATATCCCATTCTATAGGCACCCACGGCCTACACAGAGGAAGAAGTGTGGCTCTGCCTTGCTGAAGAAGGTGAAATCTTCCAACGGCACAGAGTATGTCTATCCAATACGGACTTACTGTTACAACAGTGTTGTTCAGTCTCTGGCAGCACTTGTCACAAGACCCAGATTTCAGGAAAAATGTGAAGAATGGCGAAAGCGTCAAATACCAGCAAACGTGTTAGCGGATGTATATGATGGAAAGGTGTGGCGGGATTATCAATATGTGAATGGAGAGCCTTTTTTAGCAGAGCCAAATAATTTGGCCTTGATGCTGAATGTGGACTGGTTTCAACCGTTCAAAAATGCACCGTATTCAGTTGGTGCCATCTACTTGGTTGTTCTGAATTTACCCCGTGAAGACCGTTTTAAGGAGGAAAATATGATTCTTGTTGGACTAATACCTGGCCCAAAGGAGCCATCATTGAACATTAATGCTTTCTTGGACCCCTTGGTTGATGAACTTCAACAACTTTGGCATGGAATGGTGATGGAAGATAACTCTCCCACAGGATGCCAAGTTTACAGAGCTGCCTTGCTTTGTCTGTCATCAGATATCCCAGCAACGCGGAAATGTGGAGGCTTTGTAGGGCATGGAGCATACAGAGGTAATTGAAATATCTATGGCCTTTTCTCAGTATAACAGTTGCTTTCTTATATTCTAAATTCAAGTCTAAATGTGTGTGATTGTAACTTGTTTAATTTATTCTATTTTACAGGGTGCCACAAGTGTTTGAAGACATTCAGCACGAAGGAATTTGGTGCAAGAACGGACTACTCTGGATTTGACAGGTTGTCATGGGTGCCACGTACATCAGAGGAACATGTACGCTATGCTGGATTATCCAGACGGGCAAAGACAAAGGCAGAACAGAGAAAATTTGAACATGAGCATGGAGCAAGATGGTCTGAACTTTTCCGCGTTACTATGATGCCATCAGGTTTGCTGTCATAGATCCAATGCACAACCTTCTTATTGGAACTGCAAGGCATGTATTCCGACTGTGGACCGAACGTGGAATTTTAACAACAAAGAGCCTTGATGAACTTCAAGCCAGGGTGGAAAACATCAAAGTACCACATGAGGTTGGAAGAATTCCCTTGCGGATTTCATCTGGCTTTGCAGGTTTTACAGCAGATCAATGGAAAAACTGGACAACCATATACTCATTGTTTTGTCTGAAGGGGCTTATTAACAAAATACATTATGATATGTGGTTTGACTTTGTTCAGGCATGTATTATACTCTGCTCCAGAGTTATATCCATCCAAAGACTGGAAGTAGCAGATGGGTACCTACAGACATTCCTTGAAAAATTTGTTGAACTGTTTGGCCCATTGAACTGCACCCCTAACATGCATCTACACCTTCATTTTAAGGAGTGTATTTTAGACTATGGACCAGTTTATTCTTTCTGGTGTTTTTCATTTGAGCGTTTTAATGGTATACTAGGAAAGTATAACAACAATAATAGGTCAATTGAGGTCCAGATTATGAGACAATTTCAACAGAGTCAGCAGCTTAACATGCCATGGATGTGTAAATATGAAGCTGAATTTTCTAGTATTTTGGGCCGTCAAATGGTTGGGACTTTGTCAGGAGATGATGTCACTGATGTGCTTTATGTGAAGCACAATATTTTGCTGTCAGCGGAAAGACTTGTTTTAGAAAACTGTACCGTGCTGCCAATCTCTCCATTCCATCAGATTTTCTTGGATGAACATGACAGATGTGCTGCGCGAACAATGTATCAACAGATGTACCCTGACAACTGTATCATTGAGGTTGACCGTTTTGGCATGACATGCAAAAGGGTGTCATATCTCAATGTAAATTACTCCATAGAGGGATCTAGAGCAGAGAGTTCAGCGTATGTATATGCCAAGTGGTGTGCCAACACTAACAGTTTTGAGGAGCCCATCATCGACCCTCTATCTGAACCCAGACCAGCTGTTATTAAGCAGTTCTTGGTTGTTAATGTCATGTCTAAAGATAATGCATTCAAACATGTTCTTGCAAAAGTTTCTTGGCTTCATCCCCATCCTGACAGACATTTTTATGGAAAGCCAGTAGAGGTTTGGAGTTTGCAGGGAACTGACACCTCCCACCCAGCATCGTTCCTCCCTATAGAACGTATTGCTGGAAGATGTGTTATACACACATCCACTGTGCAGTTAAGCAAGATGAGGGAAAAGGTCACCGTTGTCATGCCACTCTGCACGCTGGCTGAAATTTAGCACATTAAGAGCTAAATCAAGTACTCCTGTAGGATGACACTGAGTTCTGTAAGCTTGTAAATATTTTCAAATATGTTGTACCCACGAAAGATTAAAAATTGAGAAATTATTTTCTTGTGTTCCCTCCCTATTTCCTTGGAAACAACAGATTTCTCGAACTGGAATCTAGCAAGTGTAAATCATACTACCAATTACCATGAAAAGCTGGTAAAAGAAAAAAAAATTGAAATGTGAGTTTAACTCCACAGTTAAATATATTGTAACAATCTCAGTGTAAAGAGAAAGGCCTTTGGAAATCTGGACAATGAGTATATTCACTTACAAAATAACACATTGACTTTTACTTGGAGCATGGCTAGAAAGTGTTTTTCTGGAATCCTTTCTTTACACACACATTTACTAAAGCCTTATTTGCATTTGTATAGCTCACAGCATTGCCGTTAAAAGGGGAGGGCAGGGGTTGACCTAGATTGAAAGTTTCTCACCTTGAAACATTAAATCCAGGCCAATCAAATTAACATGTCAAAAGCTCAACCAGTCTAAGGGGTGGGGGGGGGGGGACTTTCACACCTTGAAACTCACAGTCTACGTCAATTCCTCACAGTTATTGGCAGTTATCAGCACTGAGTGGGAATTTCTGTTTACAGCTGTTAATGTGGACTTCCACTGCAATTCACAGGGACAATTACTGCCGTAAATTCCTCTTTTCAAGCAGTGCAGAGGGGAGGAGTTGCAACAGGTTGTGTCCAGTGTGTGATGGAACTGCAGTGATTTTTCCTGCATGATTCCTGACTCTGGACATGTATAGGTCCTTAACGGAGTTCAGGTTGGCACCGATGATTTTCTCTGCAGTCCTGACTGTCCGTTATAGTCTGTTCCTGTCCTGATTGGTGGTCGATCCAAACTAGACAGTGATGAGTGCAGAGAACTGACTGGATTATTGCAGTGTAGGACTGGATCAGCAGCTCCTGAGGCAGGTTGAACACCCAACATAGACACAATCATCAAAAAGGCCCAGCCTTTTTGATGATTGTGTCTATGTTGGGTGAGGGGTGAGGGGCAGGCAGGGGGAGGGGGAGCAGATGGAGGCCCTCAACATCTGTTCACAAAGAAAAGAGAAACAAGAGAAACAAACATCAAAACAAGCCATTCCAACAAAGGTAAATCTTGTTCACGAAACAACAAAAAGTAAATAATGTTCATCGGACAAATTAAACAAATGAATACAAAATAAATATTTTCAAGGATAATTAATAAACTGAACAAATTCCTAAAGGTAACAATAAGCCCTGACACCAGCTCTGTCAAGAGCCTTAGTAAATCACTCCATCGCAGCTCAGCAGAGCTGAGGAATCAGAACAGTCCCAGTGAGCCAAAACAGCAGTGGGTCCAGGAGATGGTGGCTTTAATAGTGTCTGAGCCTCGCCAGCAGGGCATTACGAAGCGCCGAGAGGAGATGATCTAGGACAACGAAGCAGGACAATAGAATCAGTCGGGAGCAGCACAACAGGCTGAAACGAGGGGCGGACAACGACGACGTACCACGTGGAGACCGCGCAACAACGCCAAAGGGCAGGGCAACTCAGCCCCGCGACCCCAGCAGTCAGGCCACACTGCAGCAGAAACAGCCATATCACCAAACAGTCGACACGTGAGTGGGAGAGAAAGCAGCAGTGTGCGCCAATGCCCCTTACCCGTGCGCCAAAGGAGAGAGTGTGCGTCTTTCTGGCCACACGCCGAAGACACTCTGATTACGGCTTCACCACGCCACACAGCTTCACCACACCACTCCAGACCACAGTCACCACCATAGGCAAGCGGAACAGAAAGAGAGAGGGCGCGGCAGGTGTACCCAGGCTCCTATATAACAGGTGCACTCCCCGCCCATAAATCAGTGCCACAGGGAGACACAGCGCCTCGCTGTGAGGAGGAGTAAGCCGTGCTCCGGCCACACTTTGTTTATAAATATAAAGTGCAACAGAAAACCCTGATGGAATATTGTGCTTTTCTTTTATCAGAAATAAACGGTTCAGCGTGACCGAAAGGGGAAAAGACTGGCCAATTGGATAAAAAAACACAGGGCAGAGTGACAACATGCAACATTTATTCATGCACACACACATTCTGACACACTCTGACATACAAAACGTAGCATGGCCCTAGTCAAGATCGACAAGGGTGATGCGAAAGACGGGGAGAGAGAGCAATAGGTTGCTTTGGAAAGGGAGAGGCGTGAGTAAGGGGGCTGCTAACAGAGGAAAGGCAATGGGTGAGCAAGTGTATGGGAAAGGGGGAGTGGGAGGCTAAGATATAAAAAGGGGAGGAGCAGTGAGTGGGAGGGGAGAGGGAGTTGGTGGCTGATCGCAGCATAGCCAGGATGAACCGAGTGAACCACAGTGAGAGTGTTGGCTGTGGGGTCAGGGAGTCCAACATTCCTCTGGAACACTGTGTTTACACTGCGTAGCCAAGAGGCAAAGGGAAGGGAGGAGGAGGGGGAGGTGGGTCCAGGGGGGTACAAGGGGGCTAACGTGCAGGGAAGGAAATCATCTCCCAAATGCAGATCTCTTGTGTGCAAGATGGAGATGTGCAAGTTATGATGCAGATGTGTTTTTGAGAGCATAGTATCCTACAGTATCAAGTATCAAGGGGCAATATCTGAAATGGACTCCAGTGTTGCTGGCAGTACAAAAATATATTTCTACTTTCTTCGAACATTCTAACATTTGCCCTTAAAACGGATATACAGTATGTGAAATACATTTACCAGTTTTTGTTTTATTGTTGTTGATGTCGGCTTAAATAGTTCAGGATTTTCAATAAAACAATGGGTAATAAAACAAAACTTGTGTCTCCTGACATGAACAATGTTCATGGTCTTGTTTTTTGGAATTTATCTTTCAGCTTTATGCTGAATGATAAATAAGCTCACAAGGATTATTTCACTACACTTTCACTACACATTTCCTGTCTCCCTCTGCTGGCAAAATGGACAAACCATTGTACTTTGACAGGTTGAGGACTTTGACAGGTAAAATTGCATGATCATATTATAACTACATTACTACATTATATCATACAATTTATAACATGCCGATGCAATGGCAGTTTTTTCTTCCTTTAAATGTGTTAAATGAATGTATTAAATGAACATTATACCGTTTTTTCTAATGAATGAAATGCACACAGTAGTGTGCATTTCATTCATTAGAAACGCACTCACTTCTTCCAAAAAGTAACTGAGTTAGTAACAGAATTACTCTATAATAAAAGTAACTATTTACCAGGGAGAGTAACTATTTGCGTTACTGTATATATATTCAGGGAATTAATCTTTGAATATATTGAATGAAACTTTGAATATATGGAGTGAACCTTGAATATATGGAATGAAACTTGACTGACGCCAGGCTTCATGACAGTGCCTGCGGCCATCTTGTGGACACTGCAGCAACAACTGAGTGACAATGAGTCAGGCCGCTCGCAATCTCGTTGCAGCAATTTTAAACAACGAGGACATGATAAACACACTGGCGAATGCGTGCTAAAGTCCTCCCGACACCCCTGCCCCATACCCTGCCCGTTCTTCTGACGAAGAAATTCGCTTCGCAAATTCACTTCGCTCTGACGCGGCACTTCTCTGGGACTGGACAAGCTGCTGCGGCTACACGGATTTGGTGAACTGAAGGAGAAGCCCCATATATATTGTTTAGATACAATACGAATCACATTCATAGACCAATGCAGGCTGAATATTTAGTTCAGTATTAAACGTATTAGATGATCGGCAACAAATTGTCTGCTTTGGGCATGTTACTCACACAGCGGACTGCGGATGGACAGACAAATGCATAATGAGATTTGCCGAAACTTTGAATATATTTTATCAATCTTACATGTTACAGTGATTAATACAGCAGCAATATATATTTTTTTATTCCATAGTAATTATCTCCGCAAGGCATAATCTCATTATGCATTTGACTGTCCGTCCGCAGTCCGCTGTGTAAGTAACGTGCCCAAAGCTGACAATGTGTTGCCGATCATCAAATACGTTCAATACTGAACTAAATATTCAGCCTGCATTGGTCTATGAATGTGGGTGATTCGTATTGTCTCTAAACAATATACGAAGAGCTTCTTCTTCAGTTCACGAAATCCGTGTAGCCGCAGCAGCTTCTCCAGTCCCGGAGAAGTGCGCAGTGCCAATACGCACTGCAATTCACTGTGTTTTACCTTAATTAAATCACCTGAAAACTATATCAAGCTAACCATTCTTGTGTACGGGCGGAGATTGTACATATGGGCTGTTGTGGGGCACTCCTGTGAGGTTGAATGCATGCTCAGTTTGGCCCAATAAGCAGCTGCCTGTCCCATTGTCGTTGGTCTGCCACGGTTAAAAAGGGAGCGAATTTCTTTGTCAGAAGAACGGGCAATTGGGCAGGGGTATCGGGAGGATTTACGCATTCGCCAGTGTGTTTATCATGTCCTCATTGTTGAAAATTGCTGCAACGAAATTGCGAGCGGTCACGCAGTTTTAGCTGCAGCATCCACAAGTTACACAAGATGGCCGCAGGCACTGCTGTGAAGTCTGACGTCAGTCAAGTTCCATTCAATATATTCAAAGTTTCATTCAATATATTCAAAGGTTCATTCAATATATTCAAAGTTTCATTCAATATATTCAAAGGTTCACTCCATATATTCAAAGTTTCATTCAATATATTCAAAGGTTCACTCCATATATTCAAGTTTCATTCTATATATTCAAGGTTCACTCCATATATTCAAAGTTTAATTCAATATATTCAAAGGTTCACTCCATATATTCAAGTTTAATTCCATATATTCAAGGTTCACTCCATATATTCAAGTTTCATTCCGTATATTCAAGGTTCACTCCATATATTCAAAGTTTCATTCAATATATTCAAAGGTTCACTCCATATATTCAACTTTCATTCCATATATTCAAGGTTCACTCCATAAATTCAAAGTTTCATTCAACATATTCAAAGATTAATTTCCTGAACGGCATGCCATAATATATATATAGGCGCCATCTTCATGTCAACATTGGGGAGGCGTGACGTCATGACGTCGGCAGTGTCTGTAACTTGAAAGATCAAGGATGAATGAATTCAGTCAGTAGCGGCTCTACATTGAATCACGCCCCGGGCGAGATTCACTCGGAGCGCCCCCCCCCCCCCCCCCCCCACACACAAATTGTTGTCGCAGTCAAGAAGCCCCGTGTCCCCCCCACCCGCAGCTGCAGGGGGCGACATCTTGCCAATTCCCCACATATTGACATGATAGATCAGGGGTGCAAACTCATCAGGGGTAAAAAAGGTGAGAAGATACCGACCCCCTAGGGGGGTCCGGGGGCATGCTCCCCTGGGAAATTTAAAAAAAAAAAACAACTGTAAGGTGAATTTACAGTCAATTTTAGCATGAGACTAGGGTCCAGATTTACTTAGGTTTGCACAGCTTTTGCTCATGCTAAACCTGCACAATCTGTCTCTCTGTGTTTGGTTTTGAAACATGTGAGGAGGGTCTTCAAAAACAAACAGAGGGGCAGATTGCTCAGCCTGTGCAGGTTTAGCATGAGCAAAAGCTGTGCAAACCTTAGTGAATCTGTACCTAGATGTCCATCAGATGAACCTTGCAAAAAAGTGATTTTGGAAATCAATTGTTGAGGCATCCCAAAGGTACCAGCTCAGGCTCAGTCTTATTCAAGCAGGAAAAGTGGTCTAGGATCTTTTTTTTTTCAGTGTGAGGGTAAAGGCCGGCGCGTAGGGTAAAGGCCGGCGCACACCTTTACGATGTCATCGTTTCATCGTTTGTCGGGTGATCGGCATAACAATTTGGACCGTATTTGACACGCTCGCTCGTCCACAACACACACTTGCGAACCTATGATTTTTCTGACCGAATATTTCAATGTTATAATATGACCGAAATAGGAAGCCACAAATCACGTGACTTTCAAACTGAAAATGGCGATCGATTTCCCCCGGCTTGCAACGTGACTAAGTGCGCTATTCCCATTGGTTGTTTAAATAGTCCTGCGCGATGACATCGGAAGAGAGACCGCACACACATACGATTGTATTCGGCACGAGGAAAATCCGTACGGATTCAAATCAAACATGTTTGATTTGATCCGATGAAATGACAGACGACTTTGTCGTTTGTCGGCTGCTACCGCACACCTTTACGATTCCCATGCGACGTCATCGGGCCGACAAAATCGTACACGAATCATAAAGGTGTGCGCCGGCCTTAACCCTACGCTCACACTGACGAGCGACCAAGCGTTTTTGTGCTCGGCGATTTTCGCCTGGTGGGCGTTCCGGGGGAGTGTCTGTAGCGATAGTATTGAAACCTGTGTCAGATCGAAAACAATTTTTAATATTCAGCCATTGATAATATCCAGCCATACCCATGACGTTTTCTGGTTTAACGACATTTATTTTTCGATAGATTTCGAAGCACATACCAGGGTACAGTCACATTCGTTAGATATATCCATAATCCTATCTCCGCCGAGGTGGTCCACCATGTTGGATTATGTTCTAGTTGCGCGGCCGCCACGCCACGCCGTTTTTTCGCTCATCATTTGCATAGAATAGGACTAGTTTCTGTTTTTTACCCCGCCCTCCTCGCGTTTTGCAGCCCACACGCTTGCTTTGTCGCCCGTCGCTCACTGCCATTGGAAATGAATGGAAAGGCGTCGCCAAGCCTCTGCAAAAAAAAACGCCAGTGTGAGCGTAGGGTTAAAGAGACAGGTGCATCGCCTCGCCTAGCCCCGCCGCCTCCGCCGCCCCCCCCCCCCCCCCCCTAAAAAAAAAAATTATTGCGGATCTACACGAATCACACAAATTACCCATTTGGGATTCAAAACAGCGAATTTCCTCGAAAGGCTAAATTTGCACCCCTGTAGATAGACTATAGAGAAGCGCTTCGTGGCGCAGATTATTATAATTAGTGCACGGGGCAAACGCACCGAGCACTGGCCCTACAGCAAAGCTGTGGAGCTTTGTTCTCCTGTGGATTTTTTCTTATTCTTCCTCTTCCTCGCGTTTTTTGATGCGTATCTAGTCCTACAACTCGAAGAGTTGTAGGACAAATGATATATCAAAATGTGCGTCTTCATCGGGATCGGTGTGCTTCAATACAAATTTAAAAAATATTAATTTTTCATGAAGTTATTTGCAAAAAACTGTGAATATTTTCCCATAGAGAATGCATGGGAGGAGGTAAAAAAATACATACTTTGACTGCTGTCTGCTGTTCCTGCATACTTTGACCTAGAGACTCCATTTCAACTTTAAACAGTAGACACAAGTCTTGTGTACTTTATCTATATTTCCATGTTTTGATAGGTCATATACTTTTTGATCAATCACTGTTCAATGACCATGATCATTTTTGGAAAAATGATGAGATTACAATGGGTGTGTATTGCATGCCCTTATTAGGGTTACAGTGTAGCTAGAGTGGAGAGAGCTCCAGAAAAATAAAAAAAATCTTTCCACGCTGCTCCTGGCCACAGTTTACAATGTACACACATGATTTTTTCCAACTTTGTAGACATACGTGTTCTGTCTCTCACAATGTGTTTAAAAAATCGGAGAGATTTACAGAATTCGAATTAGCAGCCTCTAAGTGCGGCCAGTCGGTGTCTTCTCCTCATTGACTCCAATACAAATATTTCAAATATTTTCAGAGAAAAGTAGAACGGACCCCTGTTTTAAACTTGCTAGTGTCTCCGAAATATTTACTCTAGAAACATTGTAGAAACACGAAATCGTTCGGGAAGTCCTTACGGCGATGATGGTTTTGCTTTTTTTCTGATAGGAGCTACCGTTTTGTCAGAATAAGCCTAAATGTGAGACCAGTGCCGAGGCAGAAAATGGATTTGTTATGGGTTCGTTACTGGTAGTCCGTACCATGACAATGCAAACTCCGGGGGGGGGGGGGGGGGGGGGGCCTGGTGTTCTAATGGTTTGGCCCAGCTGAAAAGCGGGAAGTGCTGTGTTGTGTTTACCTCGCGTGCTTGCGTGTGTGGGGTAGTGACCTGTATCGATCGCGCGCAACACACACACACACACACACACACACACACACACACACACACACACACACACACACACACACACACACACACGCGATGTCTTGCAGACGCACAGAGGTGCAGTTCAGCCGTGTCTACCTGCTGAATGTAACCGCTGTGAAACTATCGGGAAATAACGATTCATTTCGCTGATTAACGGCGGTGCAGTTCAGCCGTGTCTACCTGCTGAATGTAACCGCTGTGAAACTATCGGGAAATAACGATTCGTTTCGCTGATTAACGGCTTTATCGAGACCGGCGCTCGCTCTCTGTTATTGTACGTCTCTCTACCAAAGTGCTCTATCTCTCTCCGTCTCTCTCTCGTCATCGGACACAAATCAAATTAAATGTGAATGTAAAGTAAACCTAACACTAACCCTAACCTCAACGTCTCTGTAGACATCGCGCGTGTGTGGGTGCTTGCAAAACTCATTTTAATTCATAACATTGAGTGACACACACACACACACACACACACACACACACACACACACACACACACACACACGTCCCGACCGCAGCAGTTGATCAGTGATGGGAAGTGAGATCTGTCTGTCTTGTCGTTGATAAATAAACTGTGAGATATCGAGTCTCCGTTGCCATGGTTACCATCTAGCGTCTCTGTCGTCATCGGACACAAATCAAATTAAATGTTGTTTCTATTTTGTGTAAATTAGGTTAATGCTTTTGTGTTTTCTTGTATTATCAGTTCAAGTTGTTGTACTTGCCTGAGGAAATCGTGGATAGTAGCGTGTTTTGTAACGTGTTGGGGGAGTGTTTCCCAGAATGCATTGTGACATTCTGGCATTCTGTTTCATTACATGTCATTGCTATTAGATAGGGTTTGGAGGCGAATGTTCAGGACATGTTGGGTTCCTTACATTTCACTGTTTCATGACGTTCAGTTTGTTGACTGCTGTTTTTGGGATCAGCACCATTACTCAAACGGCTGTGAGTCTGATACAGGTTCACACTCCGGTAGCGTAACCCGTGCACTATCAAAATTTCCCTCGAGGGAATTTTTGAACTCTAGTTTTTGTTGTTGTTGAAGTTCTTGTCCCAAAGTGCCGTCCCGGGCGGCTGCCCGGTCTGCCCGTGCCTAAAACCGCCACTGAATTCAGTACTGTTGGATATTTGTCACATTTCATTATTGGGGTGTTTTTGCCCCCCCAACTTTATCTTTGGGGGGTCGAAAAGGTCTTTGCCCCCCCATAGATGGCGCCAGTGTATACATATATATATGCCAACTTTTCATCGGATTGCTCCCAACTCGCTCTGCTGCTTCATCGAACCTGTTTGGTGTGTGTGTGTGCTGGCTTGTGTGTAAAAACACTGGCTCCGATTGGCTACCATGAAACAAGACTGCCTTAGCCAATCATAATCGCTTATCTAGTTGTTAACCCTCATCTTCTCCTCAGTGTTGCCAGATTGGGCGGGTGCCCGCCCAATTTGGCTTCTTTTGACTACGTTGGACGGGGGAAAAAGCCTTAGGCGGGCAGATAAAATATGGGCTACTTTTCACGAGATTGGGTGGTTTTTGTTTTCACACCAATCATACATTTTATCAAATACAATTAAAATGTTGTTCTAACTTTAGGTTTATAATGTAGTGATCACACCCAGTACAAACATGGCCAGCAAGACATTTGTAAAGGCGGGTAGCGGAATAGGCCTATGTGGCAACATGTAGTTGGTTGTCATGGTGACTGTATTGATGAGACACACACAGCGTGTATTGCTCAGTCAGAACGTTTACTGAAGACTGCATCGTAGAGTACATAACTTCCTATCAGGTTAGGCCTTAACTACTACTGCCATCTAGTGGTGAAACACATTACACATCACATATCAATACATCTCCCTTTTTTTCAAATAAAGATCATCTTGTCCAAACCTTGAACTTAAGACTGTTGATATCCTTACAAAAATATGATCCATTGCTTACGTTAACATCTTAAATCTCAATCAACATTTTGACAGGTTACAACTCAACAAACAGTTTTTTTTTTTTTTTTTTTTTTTTTTTTTTTTTTTTTTACTTTCATATATCAATCTTTATGCACCTTACATTTCCTCAATCAATCTCTTTGGTCTCACAATTTGTCTTTTTGAACCTTTTCCCTGTGTCACATCGGTCTGTTCGTCTTCATCTGTCTCTAAGTTCTGATTGTTTGCCATTCCTGTTTCTTGTTGGTCTGTCTGGCTTGAAATTGTCATGTCATTTGTGTTACTGTCCATGACCCTGATTTCTGTCTGAGGCACTTTCAGTAGATGACGTCTGTTTCGCCTCATTGTTTTCCCATGCTCTGTAAGGACTTTATATGATCTGGGAGTTGTCTCTTTGACCACTTTGGCCAGCGGTCCCCACTGCCCATCACATCTTACCCGCACTATGTCCTCCTGTGCGAGTGGTCTCAGAGGCTTAGCTGTTCTGTTGTACAGTTCAATTTAAATCTCAGCTTGCCACACATCACTCCTTTCCATCTGATGCTTTGCGGATGGAAGTCTGGTTCTGAGTTTCCGGTTCATGAGCATTTCTGCTGGTGAAAGACCATTCTCCAGTGGTGATGCTCGGTAGTTCAGAATAGCCAGATAAGGGTCTTCTGCATTGTCTGCAGCCTTTTTCAAGATTCGCTTCACAATTTGCACTCCTTTCTCAGCCAACCCATTTGACTGTGGGTACAGAGGGCTTGAAGTTGTATGTTTGAACCCATATGTGTCTGCAAAGTCCTTAAAGCATTGGCTTGTGAATTGCGGTCCATTATCGCTAATAACAGTCATTGGAATTCCATGGCGTGCAAACATGGCTTTTGTATGTGCGACAACCCTTTCTGCTGTTCTGTCACTCAACCCTGCGAATTCCGGGTAGTTTGAATAATAGTCCATGACTAACAGCTAGTCCTTGCCTTTTAGCTGAAATAGATCCATTCCAACTTTTCTCCATGGTTCTTGAGGCTTTTCGTGTGGCCTCATAGGCTCCTTTGGCTGTTGGTATCTGTGACACTGGCAGGTCACACAGCGCTGCACATATGCCTCAATGTCCTTGTGCATGCACGGCCAATATAACACAACTCGTGCACGTCTTTTTCACTTCTCAGTACCTAAATGTCCCTCATGCACTAATTTAACCATTTCTGATCTCATGGAGTTAGGTATGACTATTTTCGTGCCCTTTGACAGAACTCCATCTAACACTGACAGTTACCCCTTAAAGTGTTGATATGGCTTATCAAGCTTCACCTGACCAGGTAGATGTATCTGTTCCATTACTCTCTTGAGCTTGTCATCTTTCTGTGTTTCTTTCACTATCTCTGCCCATTTTGCATCTGACATTGGCATTTGTACTCTTATAGAGTCTACATGGATCTGCACAACCTCTTCTGTCGTGCTTTTGGCGTGGCGTAAGCTAGCCCTACTCAGTGCATCGGCTACCACTAGGTGCTTGCCAGGCTTAAACTCAAACGTCAAGTCATACTTCTGGAGTCTTAGCATTAGGCGCTGGATGCGCGGAGGTGCATCACCCAGTGGTTTCTGTGAGATAGCTATCAGTGGCTTGTGATCGGTTTCTAATATTACTGATCGCCCATACACATATTCATGAAACTTTTCACAGCCAAACACTGCCCCTAGTGTCTCCTTCTCAATCTGTGCGTAATTTCTTTCTGCACTTATCATAGTGCATCTTGTCATAGTGCGTGATGCATACGCGACTGGATACCATTCTGTCTCATGCTTCTGTAGCAGCACAGCTCCTAGGCCGGCTTTGGATGCATCAGTGGACACCTTTAGCGGCTTGTCCTGATCATAAGACTTTAAAACTGGCTCCTGTATTAAACTGTTTTTCAGCCACTCCCATTATTTAGCATGTTCTGCCATCCACTGCCACATTGTGGTAGTCTCCAACAAGCTTCTAAGAGCTCTGGTGTTTGCTGATAAATTTGGGATAAATTTCCCTAAGTAGTTAACTAGCCCTAAGGCTCTCTGTAAGTCATTTTTGTCCTGCGGTACTGGCAGTTCTGCTACAGCCCTAAACTTTTCTGGATCTGGTTGGACTCCAGCCACAGACAACTTCTCGCCCAGGTAAGTAATCTCTTGCACCCCAAAGTGGCACTTACTTTTGTTTAGTTTCAGACCTGATCTTTGCGCCTGAGTGAGAACCATGTGCAATCTTTCATTATGCTTGGCCTTTGTTTTCCCCCAGACTACCACATCATCAATAAAGACTCCTACTCCTTCTATTCCATCAAACAGTTGCTGCACTGTCCTATGAAAAACTTCAGGGGCGGAGCTAATTCCAAATGGCAATCTTAAGAAGCAATGCCTTCCAAATGGTGTATTAAATGTGCACAATTTAGAGCTTTTCTCATCAAGCACTATTTGGTAGAACCCAGATGAAGCATCTATTTTTGTAAAAAAGCATGCTCCACTCATTGTGCTTGTTATGTCTGATTTTGTCGGTAGCCTGTAGTGCTCTCGCTGGATCGCCTTATTTAGATAAGGATCTATGCACAATCTCGGATCTCCATTAGCTTTCTCTACGATAACAGTTCACCCATTCTGTGGGTTCCTCAATTCTTCTGACTACTACTTCTGCTATCAGTGAGTCTAATTTTTCCTTCAGTCTCTTTTTAAGCGCAACTGGCACTGTTCTTGCTGGATGTATGACTGGCTCTGCATTATCCTTAAGCCTTATTTTATGTTTGCCTGGTAGGCGACCTATGCCTTTGAACACCTCTTTGTATTCTTTCACCCACTCAGTGTTTTTGTTCCTACTTGTAGTAGCCTCTGTGTTCTCACTTGCTGCCACTTTATCTGTGTCTATGACATTCACCCTCTTTATCAGACCTAGCTGATCACAAGTTTTCAAACCCAACATTGCTTGTCTATTTCCCTCTACTAGCACAAACAACGCATTCACTTTCTGACCTTTGCTAGACAGTGTGACTCTGCACATTCCCTTTGTAGGTATTGGCTTATCATCATATGTTCTCAGATTTATCTTTTTGTCTCTTGCTTTTGGCTTGTTCATCAGTCTATTAAAGTCTTTCATTGGCAGGATGTTTACCTGTGCCCCTGTATCCAGCTTTAGTGAAATGTCCGTGCCATTCACGATCAAGCATGCAATCCATTCATCGGTTGAAACACTCCGCTCTCCCTCGATGGCGTCCACGAAGAACGGCGACACGTTGTCCTCCTCACTGTCACTCTCCTTTTCCATGAGTTATACCCTTTTCTTTGAGAAACAACACTTAGCGAAGTGGTTCTTTCCGCCACATTTTCTGCATTCCTTCCCGAAGGCTGGGCACTGCTTCGGCGCATGTTTAATTCCACATCTCTCGCAGTTCCCGCTCTCTTGCTTGGGCCTTGCACCTTTTTTCTTTGAGTACGTTGTTACCTTCGGTTTCGTTCGTTGCACTGCGTCGACCTCGACAGTTTCGTTTTCTTTAACGTTACTGAAAGTCTTTATTTGCGCCTTTGTGCTCTCAAACGCTTGGCAAATTTTAATAGCCTTTTCTAGCTTCAAGTCTCTTTCTTTCAATAAATGCATCCTCACTTTGTTGTCTTGGACTCCAATCACAATTTGGTCCCTTATCAACGAGTCACACAGTGGTCCGAAGTTACATGTCTGACTTTTCAATTGAAGGTCTGTGACATACTGTTCTATAGATTCTGACTCTTTCTGAAGCCGGTTCCTGAACAGATACCTCTCGTACGTTTCGTTCTTTCTCGGTGTGCAATACTGTTCAAATTTCGCCATAACTGCGTCGAACTTGTCTTTCTCATCTTCTGTGAAGACAAATGTGTTATACACATCCAGCGCACCGCGCCCTGCCACTGTTAGCAGTAATGCTATCTTCCTTTTGTCGTTCCCTTGAAGACCGATAGCAAGCACATAAAGTTCAAAACTTTGTTTAAACATCTTCCAGTTCTCGTTGACATTACCGGTCAACTTTAAGTCTTCAGGCTGACAAATGTAATTCATCTTTACCGTCGGTTTGAAATATTTTATCCTGGTTCCATGTATTGATGAGACACACACACCGTGTATTGCTCAGTCAGAACGTTTACTGAAGACTGCCTCGTAGAGTACATAACTTCCTACCAGGTTAGGCCTTAACTACTACTGCCATCTATTGGTGAAACACATTACACATCACATATCAATACAGTGACTGCCAGCTGTGCTGCTGTCCCAACCAATTACGGTAGAAAACTGCCTCATAAAGGCGGGCGTAGAGCACCTGTCGGCCTCTTGCTTGCCGGGGGTTGGGTCACGTCATGCCTGTGCGTCCTCAATTTCCGCTTCCGTGTGGTGACAGGTGCATTTCTCCCTTATGTTGCCCATCCAGTGCTAATGTTAGTTGTAACTTGTTTCACGAAGGCTCGCTTGGGTGTTGCTGCTGGCTGCGCGCTGCTCACCGCTCCGTATACCGCTCGCTGATCGCCGCTGGTCGCTCGTATCGCGTCGATCCCTCTCCTCCACGTCGTGTTGGCCGGGACTGCCTGACCGCGTGACTGACGGTAGCGACGCAGCGCCGGCTGATCCGCCCGGAGAACCACTGCTGATTTGTTCTGTTTTGTGTTTCAATAAAAGAGTTTTGTATTGTTGAACTGCTGTCTCTGCCTCATTGCATAACGGACCTAAGTGCCTTCATTCATTTTGGGGTTAGTTCACTTAAAAGAAATCCCTGGGTGAAATTCCCAGGGTGGCGTTGTCTGGCAACAATTACAATTGTCACACTGCCTTAAAAGGCATCACCCCCCCTCCCCCCCCATACCTCGTGCCGCCACACCTACATCGGATAGAATAAAAACGATACATTTCAGAATGTTCTGCCATTGTTCTACATTCATGCCACCCATTTCTAAAAGCTAGATAAGATAGATAGATTTTGAGCAATGTCAAAGTGGGGTAAATATAAAAAGCACTACAGAAAGGAGTGGGCGGCTGATGAAGCTTTAAAAGCATGGATCGCACCTGTCGCGCAAGATACGTCCAAGGCATGGTGCAAGTACTGCAGGAGCGAGATACGAGCTCAACTAAGATCTCAAAGACCACGCTGAAACAAAGAGACACAAGGAGTGTAAATGTTAGCATTAGGTCGTTCACTAGGCCAACATGCTAGAGAGGGTGACATCAGTAATGATCAGAAGAGAAGGGAACTTTGAATTGCAACATATGTGGCCTGCCACATGTCAATCAAAGCCGTGGATGACCTGTCAGATATCCTAGAAGAGGAATTTGGAGAATTCAAAATGCACCGCACCAAGTGCACGGCCATCATAAAATCAGTGCTGGCCCCTCACTTCAGATGTGAGTTAAAGGACAATATCGGTGACTCCTCATTCTCCCTTTACTGTACTTGGAAGAGACCACCGACATATCTGTCAATAAACTGCTGTGCATTAAATAACAGTCACTAAAACATGGCAAATTCATCAGCTCTTACCTGGGGTTAATTGAAGTGACATGTGCAAATGCCAGGGCCATGACAGACGTGATCCTCACCTTCATGCAAGAGTATGGCCTAAACATTAACAACATGGTGGGCATCGCCACAGATGGAGTAAGTGTTATGGTAGGAAAAATGTACTCTGTGTACACTTTACTCAAAGAAAAACAGCCCGATCTAAACCATGTAAGGTGCGTCTGTCATTCATTGGTTATAGTGGCAAACATGGCCATGGCTCAACTCCCTAGCAATCTAGACTATATGATACGAGAAATCTACAACTGGTTTTCTCACTCAGCCAAAAATCAAACTAACTACAAAACTCTCTACAAAACTCTAAATGATGGAGCGTGCCCACTAAAAGTACTGTCACCGCCCACTACTCGTTGGTTAGGTGCAGCTGACTGCATCGACAGGATTTTGAAACAGTGAGATGCACTGAAGCTGCGACCAATCTTGGTGGAAATAAAAACAGTTAAAGTTCTTTCAATTGGAGACAGGGGACTCACTGGGTGTCTTTCGGGATCTTGAGAGACTTTACCTGTCCACTCTAAAGAGAGTCGCAAAGCCCAGTGTCTTTCGAGTGAACAGCGACTGTCATCTCAGAGAACAAGATCTAAACTCAACTAGCATATATCTGTCCACCCAAGATGCAGACTTGGGCACCACATTTCAAGTTGGTGCAATATCAAATGCGCTTACCCGAATCACTGGCCATGCTGCGGAAACTGGAGCTGCTCTCCCCTAAGTCAATGATGTCCACCATAAACAGACTAAAGGTCAGAATTTTTTTACATGCTCCGTCGATACTTTGGACCGTCAGTGGAGAAATATCGCATCGGCTGGCTTCTCAAGTGACCAGGCCATTGACACGTTTTGGATGGAGATTGAGGCCTTCAGAGATGCTGGGGGGAATTGTTTTGAAGAACTAGCACTGGGTGACATTAAATTGCTGTCTCTTCCCATATCCAATGCCCACGTAGAGAGCGTTTTCCCAAATGGCACTCTTGAAATATGACAGGAGAACCCGTATGGGACAGCCACTTCTGTCCAGTCTTATGGAGGTGCGCTCCGGCCTGTGCAGAAATGAATGGACGTCCGCTACTTTCAGACCTCCCCGGCGGTTGTTGCGGAGGTTTGATTCTTCAATGTATTAGGCCTAGGCTACGTGTTTTGCCAGCTGTTCTTGCGGTATTGATATGATGATAATCTATTATGGATGATGAAAATGTTGTTCTACATTTTACATAACATGCTTTCTCAATACTGGCAATGTTTTAAAACATCCTAACAATGTACTAGTCATTGTATTAGTCAAAGATTAAATGTTTTTTTTGTGACATCGTTCTTGGGCATTTTTTGCTGAGGAGGGCGGGTTTTAGAATGTGATTGGGCGGAAATCATTCAACCCAATCTGGCAACACTGCTACTCATTAGCAGTTTGTGTGTGGAGCCAGGGGTGCGTTCTGATTATGCAGTATATTCAATCAATGTGTAGCCAGATAAGGTCTTGGCTGGGACCTTAGTTAAACCAACTTTACAAAACCCGACAACGCCACCCTAGGAATTTCACACAGAGAATAATTGTATAAACACAGGTTGGCTTCACAAAGAAACAGAGACGTGGTTTTAACAAAAGTTATCTTCTTTTTAATCTCTCTCAGTAATGTCTCATGGATCAAATGGCAGTATTAATTTGTATATGACAAGACATTAACTGAATGAGTGTATGTAGGCTTCAGTGATAAAGGCAATGATCAAACCATTAATAAAAAGCTATAAAAAACAAGGAGGTGGAAGAGACACTTTACAAGGTGGCGTTGAATTAAAACACGGCAAACCAAACATGCAATCAAATATAAAATAATATCACACGGAATAAATAAAATCACAGCCACCAATGAAATACTAAAACCACCTTGACTAATCTAAAAGCAACACAAAATAAAAGAAAGTAAAACAATAAAAACACATATCCACCTAAAATCACTGAATAAAACCTAACACAACTCAATAATGAAATAACAAATAGACTCGAGCGAGTAGACTACAGTGTTGCGGAGGTCACAAAACAGCAGTGGCAGTCATTGCTGTGGAGACAGAAACACACATTAATTCTCTACTCATCATTTACAAAAAAACACACACACGGATTAGCAAGATTACCTCGGCTGTACACCTGAACTCTGCAGTACAGCGCCGATAGGGGGACACCAATGCCGTTGTTTCCACGGCATGTAATGGCACCCAATGACGCCATTGCATAGACTACTCCCCCAGGATTTGGTGCTTTTATTACTTTGTAGACCGTGGCCCCCCAGGCATCCTGTATTTTATTTCGGCCTCGGACAGAGTGGTTTCGCAGATAGACTTCCTAGTTTATTGCAAGTTGCTCTCTCAGTGGTTGTTGATTGCGTCGCTCCTTCCTCTGCCTGGCTGCAGATTCCATCCGTCCTTTTACACAGTCAAAAGCCAGCTGCAGCCATCGTCGGTGTTCCACTACCCAGTCACACACACTACCAGCCATTGGTTTGGGTAGGTGGCCTAGAAGGAAATCTACAGGTAACTGAGGTTCCTGACCGAACATGAGAAAATGTGGGGACTCACCCGTGGACTGATGAACTGTGCTATTATAGTTGGCCAATGACACTTTTGAGCAGGCGGGAGTGTGCGCAGCAAGTTATGCAGCGTCCTGTTGAACCTTTCACACTGACCGTTGCCCTGAGGATGGTAGGGAGTAGTACGAGTCTTCTGCACTCCATACAGTTCGCACAGCTGCTGGACCAAGGCACTTTCAAAGTTCCTCCCCTTGTCCGAGTGAAGCCCTGCTGGGACCCCATAGCGATAGAACCACTTCTTTACCAGTATCCTGGCTACTGTAGAGGCTTTCTGGTCCTTGGTGGGTACAACCTGGGTGAATTTTGAGAAGACATCAGTCATTACTAAAACGTTCTCCTTACCATCCGGGGAAGGTTGCAGCAGGGTAGGTAGCCAAGATCTGATTTGGTCTTGCAGCCAGCAGATGACCCAAAGGGGCTCGGATCGGGGGTTGGGTGAACTTGGCCAAACTGCATCGTTCACATTTTTCACACCACTCGTGGATGTCTTTGTTCATCCCTGGCCAGTTGCACCTCTGCCTCACTAGCTCAGTGGTCCGCTCTATCCCTTGGTGGCCATGGTTCTGGTGAAGCTGGTTCAAAACCTCCTCTTTGAGGCTCTCTGGCAGCAGAATCTGATGACTTTCCACATTGCCCATTGTAAAAACCGCCAATGGATATTGGCAAAACATAGATTTTCCTGAAATGGGAAGTTTTTGTTTGAGAAAATTCAACAGTTAGAGGAGAGGTTGTTACATTTACATTTAGGCCATTCAGCAGACGCTTTTATCCAAAGTGACTTACAAAGAGTGTAAGAAGGTGAAATATTTCATTGCTGCTAATACAGTAAGAAAGTCACCAGAACAAGTTTGAAGCATTTCAATTGCTAGGTGAACCATTGCTAGTATACAACATCTCTGACTAAGTGCCAAGTTACAAAGAGCAATTAAAGTGCCAAGATGTACAACAAATAAGAGCATGAGGGTTTTTTTTTTGTTTCGTTTTTTAAGAGGATGGATGTTATGCAGAGTTCAGGTGAATTCTAAACAGGTGGGTCTTGAGTATCTTCTGGAAGATGGGGAGTGACTCTGCAGTCCTGACATTGGCAGGGAGCTCATTCCTGCGGTGCCAAAACAGAGAAGAGTTGTGATTTTACCATCCAACCTTTTCCTCCTTTTACTGATGGAGGAAACCACTGTTTAGCGAGTGGGTTTTGGACAGGGAACTATTCCATGTGACCTGATAAATGCGATCCATAAGGTAAGATGTGAACCAGGCTAGCGCAATGTCAGTAATGACGAGTTCAGCGAGGGTGGCGAGGAGGGTCTGGTGGTTCACAGTTTTGAATGCCAGAGACAGGTCCAGGAGAACAAGCACTGATGAGAGGGTAGAGGCTTTGGCGGCATGAAGTAACTCAGTACCAAACAGTTATATTTAATTAATAAAATTGCTTGGGGTTGGGCAATCTGTTGCCTTAATTTTATTGACTAGACATGGTGTATCATTCAACAGTCTAGCTGCACAGGTATATGATATATTCCACATGGGTGGGTGAGATTATCTTCCGTGTCCCAAGTAATAAAATGTAATATTAGAGCATGTGTCTATGAATGTTCTTATTCATCCAGGTCATGTTTAATCCGGCCAACAATTCAATCGAATGCAACTGGACTTAGATTTGTCTGTGAAGACATTTCGCCTCTTATCCAAGCGGCTTCATCAGTTCGTAACGCATCAGTCTGACTAGTCCTCACTAGTCTGACAGACAGTGGAGTTAGACCCAGGTATTTAACCTCAGTGGAAGTGTCCACCCACCAATCTCCTAAAACAATAGATCATTAGTGTAGCTTCACCTGACCATTGTTCGGGGCCTGTGAGTCATCTTGGTGGATGATGGTCATTAGGGGTGGGTGGGGCCACTGGAGAACGACAGTCGTTAGGTATGATGTGCAGTTACCAGTGAACGACAGTCGTTGTGTTTGTTAGAGCCACTTGAGGTTTGTTTTGCGCAGCCTTTGTTTTTCACCCTCCTGGGAATGGCTGAAGGTGCAGCATTGTAGATGGGGGATAATTGATGTCTCAGACCCCCTCCCCTGTTGAGAGATGGCTTTTCCACTTTGACATAGATGGCTTCTTTTACCCCTCTTTCAAACCATCTGTCCTCTCTGTCCAGGATTTTGACATTGCTGTCCTCAAAGGAGTGAGCCCTTTCCTTTAGGTGTAAATAGACAGCTGATACTGGACCTGAGGAGTTTTCCCTT
The DNA here is from genome assembly GCA_036785325.1 of Urophycis tenuis. Taxonomy (NCBI): domain Eukaryota; kingdom Metazoa; phylum Chordata; class Actinopteri; order Gadiformes; family Phycidae; genus Urophycis; species Urophycis tenuis. The sequence goes on along the minus strand of JAXIVH010000049.1, from coordinate 2,142,016 downwards.
CTGTGTGGGGCCATGCGCTTGTTTAGAGGTTGTTTAGTTTCACCAATGTAAGAGTCCTTACATTCCTTACTGCATTGGACTGCATGTACCAAGTTACTCTTTTGTGAGTGTGGTAGTCTGTCTTTGGGGTGTACCAGGTTCTGCCTGAGAGTACTGCTGGGTTTGAAATGGACAGGGATTTGGTGTTTGTTAAAAATTCTCTGGAGTTTTTCAGATACTCCGGACACATAGGGTATCACTATGTTTCTGCGTTGGTTATTTTTCTCATCACCCTCCAAGTTTTTATTCTTTCTGGAGCATGTTGTCTTGTTGAGGGTCCAACCCGGATAGCCACAAGTTCTCAAAGCACCCTTAAGATGTTTGTGCTCTTTTACTTGGGCTTAAGTGGTGGTTGGTATATTATCAGCCCTGTGTTGCAAGGTTCTGATAACCCCCAATATGTGCTCCAGAGGGTGATGGGAGTCAAAGAGAAGGTACTGATCTGTGTGAGTGGGTTTCCTGTATACCCCAATGTGGAGGCTCCTGTCATCACCGAAGTGTACATCACTGTCCAAAAAATTTAAGTGGTTATCTTTGGCATCTTCTCTAGTAGGGTTGCACATCTCTCTGTGATAAACGATTCGATATGCATCTAGATATACAGGTTACGATTCGATTCAAAAACAATATCCTTTTATTATAGACCGATTCGATTTGATACAGTGTAAGAACGATACGATTCGATTCTACAGTTAATATCTGATTTTATAAAATAAACAAGCCAATTCTTTGAAAATGACAGTACAATATTTTCTTTTCAAATATGTAAAAGACCACATATCCCAAAGCATTGTGGCTTTATGGCACTAGCAAAAAAAAACAGAACAACAAAATCACATGTCAATGTATTTATTTTTAGACATGGCTGAATCGTTGGAAGGGAACTCCAGAAGTAAAAGTAGCACAAAACAGTAACAACAAAGTGCAACATTTCAGCCTGAGCATAGTGTTTTGAACACTAGAATAGGTAACAAAGGTGCAATATTTCAATGTAAACAAGTTACACAAACAATTTGTAACAATAACCTTATAACGATGACCCCTAGTGGTCATCTCAAGATGTGGCCTCAGGCCTAGAGAGCCAGAGTGAAAGACAAAGCAGCAACCACATTCTTATCTCAACAATGCTTAACACACACAAGTGTGTAAAAAAATAGAAAATAAATACCCATGTATAAAATAAATCAAACTGCTGCTTTTTGGCCTGGGAAAGGTAATCTGATCTAAAGTGACAAGTCGACAATCATTATTGCTTTTACCTCACACACAGTATAGTAGTTCTCTTACAGTATGCCTGTGCATTTTCCCTGTTTTTTTTTTCATCATCACTGTCCTCTGTTTTTTTGGAGGGCAGATTTTTCTTAAGGAAAATCAATTGATCCACATGCTCATGTTTGAGTAGACTGCGTTTTGTGGAAACAATATCTCCCGCAGTACTGAACACCCGTTCAGATGCCACACTGGTGGCCGGGATGCAGAGGTATCTTTTAGCAAGAGATGACAGCAATGGTAAGTCCTGCTGCTCTTTCCACCACAGTAGTGGGTTTTTTTGCAGGGGCAACGGATCACGCTCCCTGTACCTCTTGACTTCCTCACTGGCCTTGTCTCTTACAGATGTAGCTGCCATCCTCACTTCAAAGTATTTTCCCAACAGCTGGTCCAACGCTGACATGTTCTTCTTTTTGACAGGAGGGTCATCATCTGAAATAGAAAACAATTACTGTATATTGCTGGCTTTGTTTGCCATGCCTCAGTAGTGCATGTATGTTCATCTGATGTTCAGAATGAATTACACTCTTGTACACATATGTAAAAGTCAAAAAAGTTGTATTATCATCATCATTATTAATTAAACTATTTCTTTGCTGATTATCTCATTATATTTTACGTGTTGTTGTTGTAGTATGGTAATATCTTATAGCTGCAGCATGAGTTTAAGCCAATGTCAACTCTTTCTTGATCACAAGTTATAAAATACACAAACCTTCTGGCTCATCCTGGGTCTGGGGTGCATCAATGCTGATGTCCAGATTTCAAAGGGCAGGTTCAGTTTGACATGGATTTTTCTGCAGTGGGCCTCTCTGGACTGGATCCCCTGTTTCCAATTTCTACACATAAAGTATAAAAGACAGTTAGTGTGTAGTGTACAAAATTAAACAGACAGTAACAGCAGTCAGAATAAATCTAAGATGTCTATGACAGTAGACTAATAGAATGCACTGTAATATGTATTTTGTGTTGAGTAAATGATGTTGTGTTGGGGGATTTATCTTGTTATGCAGGGATGTAGCTTCTGCTGTTATGCTTGTGAACGTCCGCTCAGCATCATGGTCCGTCAGGAAGGGCAGAGACTTGAAGCGGGGGTCCAGAGCTGCTGCAGTGTAGAAGAGATCATCCAGGCCGGTGAAGCGCTTTTCCAAATCATTTCTGAATGCTTGTTTCATCTCTCTGATTACCACTGAGTCTTCATCTGACGCTTCAAAGTTCTTTTTAAGCTTTGCTCTGACAGGGGAAATCATTGATAGTGTGGGCCGCTTGTCTTCACACATGCTGGTGGTCACAAGTTTGACCGGTGCCATCAGCTTCACAATGTCTTCAACATCGCAGAAGTCTTTTGTCTTTAAGAGTGTTAACCTCGTCTCCTCTTCTGAGATCCCTGGACATGAGTGCAGCAGAGATGGCAGGCTGTTGTTCCAGTACGCGTTCAAGCATATTCTGGGTACTGTTCCACCGGGTGGACACGTCTTGGATGAGTTTGTGGATAGGCAAGGCCAGTTATTTCTGTTTGTCTTGTAGAATTTCTGCTGCCCTGACACTGCGGTGAAAAAAGCCAACCACTCTCCTCACCCTTCCCAGCAACCTTGCTACTGTGTCCACTTTGAAGGCTTTCTGTGTGGCCAGATGTATAGTGTGTGCAAAGCACATGAGGTGAGGGCTCAGCTCTGCTTCCACACCGGCTAAAACCATGTTTGTGGCATTGTCAGTTACCAGGGCTGGCTCTTTATCAAGGAGGTTCCAGTCAGCACATGCCTGTTTCAGTAGAGCACCTACATTCTTCCCTGTGTGGGATCCTTTGAATACCCTGGTCTGTAAGACATGAACACTTAACTTCCAATCCGGAGGTGGTGGGCCGTGATCGCCACATAAGACTCCGTCGCACATGACGTCCAAGCGTCGGTAGTTATTGCCACTCGCTCTGCATTTGCCAGTTCTTTTTCAACTTGGCTCTTAACTTGGGCATACAACGCTGGCATGCACGTGTTGGTCATATGATTTTGGGACGGTATCTTATACCTGGGCTCTAACGTATGAATCAAATCCTGAAATCCTTCCCACTTAACTATACTGTAAGGACATAATCCCTTGGCGATAAAATGCGTTACTGATGCAGTGATTTCCTTAGCGCGTGCCGAATTGTGACCAAGTTGCCGGAAAAAGTTTGAAATGGCGTCCTCTGTTCTTGGCTGTGTGCTACTGCTTGCTGCAAGCTCCTGCTTGTTGAACTCACCGTACTCTTGACCGTGTTTCCTCCTTGCATGCTGGTCGAGATTTGTAGTGCTGCCGGTGTACGTCAGTGATGCTCTACACAGTTTACAAATAGCATAGTTTCTGTCGAGCTTCCCTTCCTTCTTATAAAACCCAAAAACGGTCCACACTTTGGATTTTTGTTTCCCCGATGCGTTGAAAATCTTTCTCAGTGTATTACCACCTCCATCGCTCTGACTGACGCTGTGGTTCTTCACCTCCTCCATTTTCAGTGTTGTCACTTGTGTATCACTCGTGCAAATACCAGCTAGGCAGCTAAGAGTTTTGCGGCCAGCTTCAGCTCTCGCGTTGTTTTAGAGACGCTGGCGCGTGTGTGTGATGCCGCCATCCGATTCCAAGTCTCGCGATACCCGATCCATGACTTTACAACCGATTCGTCTAGTAATTAATGACTAATTCATATCGATTGAGAAGAGTGCTACCAATGCGGCCGTATCTCCCACTTGTTGAACCGAATATCCGGTCACATCGGTTTATCGTTCACAACCCTATTCTCTAGTGAACTTGATGTTTACGTCCACTGAGTTAATGTGTTCAGTAAATGCCTGAAGTTCTTGGGTTCTGATTTTTACCCATGTGTCATCCACATACCGGAACCAATGGCTCGGTGATGTTCCTTTGTATGATTTTAAAGCCTTTTGTTTGAACATTTCCATGTATAAGTTCCCCACAATGGGGGATACTGGTGAGCCCATGGCACAACCATGCTTCTGTCTGTAGAAAGTATTGTTGAACTGGAAGTATGTGGTGTTCAGGCACAGCTCCAGTAACTGACAAATCTGGTCTGGGTTGAGGTTTGTTCTATCCTGTAAGGTAGGATCCTGTTTTAAACGATGCCTCACAGTTTCCACTGCCTCCATGGTTGGAATGCAGGTGAATAAAGATGTTACATCGTATGACACCATAGTTTCATTTGGATCTAGTCTTAGTCCCCGGATTTTGTCCACAAACTCCTGCGAGTTTTGGATGTGATGTGGTGTGTTACCAACCAGAGGAGCGAATATGTTGGCTACATACTTAGCGATGTTGTAGGACACTGAATTGATGCTGCTTACAATGGGTCTGAGTGGGACCCCTTCTTTATGAATCTTAGGGAGTCCATATAAGCATGGGCTGGTGTCCTGTGGGTAGAGTCTGAGGTACTGTTGTTAGTCAAAGACTCCATCTTTTTGTAGTTTTTGTAAGCATTCTATAACTTTTCTCTTATAACCACTGGATGGGTCACGTTTCAAGGGTTCTTATGTGTTGGTGTCGTTGAGCAGTGTGGAGACCTTGGATTGATAGTCAGTAGTATTTAAGATGATTGTGCATCTTCCTTTGTACACTGGAAGGTGTGATGTTTCTGTGATGTTTTTGTCCTTGCTCAGGTATATCATGGCTTTTCTTTCAGTGGTGGTGAGGTTTGAAGGTGGGGTCTTAGCACTGGACAAAGTTACTGCCACTTTAAGCCTAAGCTGCTCAGCTTCAGTCTCATTTAAGTTATTTTTCCTTATAGCTGACTCTGTCGCTGTGATGAGTTCAACTGTAGGAACGTGGTCTGGTGTTACAGCAAAATTCAGCCCTTTGGCTGAGACCTCCTTCTCCGGGTGGGTAAGCTCTCTGACAGATTCTTAACCCATCTGTCTTGTAGATCCCTTTGTGTGGGTCGGTTTGTTTCTTGCTTCCCATTTATTATTTCAGTTTTGTTTGAGTTCTTGCTTTGAAGGTGGAGCAATTTCTTAGCTTGCCTTTCTTTGCTCTTGTAATGTTGTGACAGTTGAGTTTTCTTGGTGAAGTCTACAACTCTTTCAAACAAAGCGCCCGGTAGGATGCTTTTAAGTTTTTGGAGAAATTGGTCAATCTTCTCCTCAAGCCTTTCTATGGTGAAAAGGACCTGCCTTACTCTTTCGTTCAAGAGTTGTTTTTGAGCCTATCCGGGCTATCCAGGTTGGACCCTCAACAAGACAACATGCTCCCGAAAGAATAAAATCTTGGAGGGTGATGAGAAAAATAACCAACGCAGAAACATAGTGATACCCTATGTGTCCGGAGTATCTGAAAAACTCCAGAGAATTTTTAACAAACACCAAATCCCTGTCCATTTCAAACCCAGAAGTACTCTCAGGCAGAAACTGGTAAACCCCAAAGACAGACTACCACACTCACAAAAGAGTAACTTGGTACATGCAGTCCAATGCAGTAAGGAATGTAAGGACTCTTACATTGGTGAAACTAAACAACCTCTAAACAAGCCCATGGCCCAACACAGAAGGGAAAACTCCTCAGGTCCAGTATCAGCTGTCTATTTACACCTAAAGGAAAAGGCTCACTCCTTTGAGGACAGCAATGTCAAAATCCTGGACAGAGAGGACAGATGGTTTGAAAGAGGGGTAAAAGAAGCCATCTATGTCAAAGTGGAAAAGCCATCTCTCAACAGGGGAGGGGGTCTGAGACATCAATTATCCCCCATCTACAATGCTGCACTTTCAGCCATTCCCAGGAGGGTGAACAACAAAGGCTGCCCAAAACAAACCTCAAGTGGTTTTAACGAACACAACGACTGTCGTTCACTGGTAACTGCACATCATACCTAACGACTGTCGTTCTCCAGTGGCCCCACCCACCCCTAATGACCATCATCCAACAAGATGACTCACAGGCCCCGAACAATGGTCAGGTGAAGCTACACTAACGATCTATTGTTTTAGGAGATTGGTGGGTGGACACTTCCACTGAGGTTAAATACCTCGGTCTAACTCCACTTTCTGTCAGATTAGTGAGGACTAGTCAGACTGATGCATAACGAACTGATGAAGCCGCTTGGATAAGAGGCGAAACGTCTTCACAGACAAATCTAAATCCAGTTGCGTTCGATTTAATTGTTGGCCGGATTAAACATGACCTGGATGAATGAGAACATTCATAGACTTGTAGAAGGTTAGTTCATGGTTCCCATTTGGTCCTCTTTTGGTTGCATTGTACCTCCCCCCCCCCCCCCCCCACCCCCCCCCACACACACACACACCCATCCCCCTCCCCCCCAACCACCACCACCCCACCCTTTGTAGGTTTTTGGTCTCCATATCTTGTTTTTTTCAAAACTGATTGTACCTTGCTGTACATTAGCATACTGTCAGTAATGAATGAACAGGCAAATTTGGCAGGATATAAAAGTTCAATACAAAATTATAAAATACAAATAACAAAATAATGACACTAATAAGGCATAATAACAGCAAAACATAGCTAAATAAATAAAAAATAACAATAAATATAACAAACAAAGGTGCAGAAGTATGGTGCATATGTCAGGCAATTCGTCCGCAACTTTTAAAGAATTAAAGAAATTGCCATGAACTCTGGCTGTTCCTCTGCCAGTTGTACTTGTTGTCCTTGTAGCTGTTCCTGGTGTTGACGTAGCTGCACTGCTTCTTGCACAACCTGGGGGGTGTACTACAAACCTCGATTAACATACCCAGGCTTTCTTTGGATAACCTGGATCAACAAATACGAAACTCGCAATCAAAGTTAAACGGTACCACGAAGCTCACTTACGATTTGATTTGTCAAGCCAGGTTTTCCGCTTTAGTTTCAATGCGCGTTCCCGTAAAAGGGGCGTAACCCAACGTTATTCACTATGACGCACTGGATCCGACGGAGCAAAAAGGGGCTATGTACTTCACTCAGGAGGAGCAAGTAGTCGTTATGAACTCATACGAGGAGTTTAAAAGAAAATAACGGCAAGGGGCAATACTGTTGCCCATAATAAGGATAGGGAGGCGTGCTAGCAAAAAATAGCAGATTCTGTGCGTAAGTGAAAAGATTCTGCATAGCCTAATTGTCTAAAAATAACTATGCCAAATGCAGAATTGTTCGCCATTAATCAGAATCAGAAACAAGTTTATTGCCAAGTAGGTTTGCACCTACAAAGAATTTGACTTGGTGCAAGAGAAAAACAGTATTAATAATATAAATAAAATAACTATAAATATATACGATGTACAATATATACGGAGCAGTAGTGCATGCAAATTACTTGTCAGATGTGGGATTCGAACCCACACGCCTCCAGGGGAGATTGCGACCTGAACGCAGCGCCTTACACCGCTGTTCCATCCTTACATATTGAGAAAAGTGTGCATATGATTGTAAAATGCAAAAGCAACCTCCAACCTGCTTTATTGTGTAATTTAGGGAATTCATTTCAAATACATCCTATATGTAAAAAAAATATTGCATGTGCCGGAAGTTAGTGACGGTGGTGTGGTGGATCAGTATGTGAACTGCACGCCAGCGATCGGTGTTCATATCTTGCCTGTCCATCATCATGCCTTTTACCCCATCTAGATTGGGTGTTAGCACGACCGCCCGAACATGGGTACAAGTAAGAAATAAGCTCAAAAAAGAGTATTTTATTTTATTCTATTCTATTCTATTCTAAAAAAAATATTCAATGTGGTAAGTTGCAATAATGTCAGGTGAATGTAGCCTATGATTTGCAATAGGATAGGCTCTAACCTTTCATCTGATGTTGACTACCTGTAGCAAATAAGAACAAAACTCAGCGAAACACCCTGAATAGGAGGCGGCGCTCAGCTTTAAGTAGCCGATCTAATCGGAATGTTAGCTGAAAACCTCCTCTCGACCAGGTTTCGTTGCGAGCATAAGTTACCATGGTGATATAGCGCCGCTAAAAGAGAGCGACTTTCGCATGACAGCTAACCCAGGCTTTGAGCGCAACATACCTCGCTAACCGACTAATCGAGCTTCGTAGTACACCCCCCTGCTCTGCCCGTGCCGTATCGATCACATCCTTGTGCACCTTGGTCACTTATTCCGCATCTCGCCGCGCCCTCTTCCATCGCTTCGTGTTATCCTGCTTGGCCAATCTCTTTGAACTCATTGGCCCTCATTTATCAAACGAGCGTACGACAGAAAATGGACGTAAAATGGACGTACGCTCATTTCCACATTGAGCTTGGCATTTATCAATTTGAACGTGAGCCCAGGCTGCGACAAAATCTCACATCAGGTCTGAGCTCGTGTACGCAACCTTTTCGAGTGCGACCAGTGGCGAGACATGGTATATCCGCAAGAGTCGGACAACTTTTTCTCCACCTTACTCGGAATAAAATAATTTTAACGCAATGCAAACAATAGCCTATAGGTCAAATGTGAAATGTTTTAAGCTGGATCAATTTAACATCAATTTTACATTTAATTAATTATTCAATTAATTATTTACCTCTTCCGTAGCCCGCTGAACATGGGGCACACTGTTGACTGCAACAGTGATTTGTTTCCAAATAGAGTTTTTTTGCTTGCCCTTAAAGTGATGGTTCGGAGTAAAATTCACCCGGAGGTAATTTCCACCAATAATCCAGCCAAATACCCCCTCAGATGCATTTTTAGCGACGGTCAATATTTATCAAGTTTAGGGGTATAAGCCGAATGGCTTAGTATTGGAGTGCCCGGTACACTGTGTATATCTCGTAAATTACCCCACTAATAATGCATGGATTGTTACCCAACTTCTGTAGTAGTACATATATGGTCTGTACTCACAAAACAAGGCTTTTTAAAGTTTGTAAGTACACCAGGAGTTTATTTAAAAGAGCACTTTTCTGATAGCTTCAACTAGCTGTTGCTAAGGCTACCGCTGCATCGACATCTCTTCCCTCTTTCCGGATAAGTTCGTCAAAGTCCTCTTCAAAACTCACAAGTGTAAGGAAGAAGTTAGTGAATTCAACACTCCATCTAATTTCAAGTAATTTCAATGATTCCAGTTGTCAATACATTTCGATGGAGTGTTGAATTCACTAACCTTTTCCTTACACATGTGAGTTTTGAAGAGGACTTTTACGAACTTATCTGGAAAGATGGAAGAGACGTCGGCGCAGCGGTAGCCTTAGCAACAGCGCGTTGCTAGTGTATGACCCATCTGCAACTCCACAATTTGGTTTGGTAGAGATTAAGTGCCCAAATGTCAAGAATTTTGTCGAGTGCAAGTACTTGCAGATAGCCGATGGCAGTTTTAAGTTAAAGACCAGCCATTCTTATTTTTGGCAAGTGCAGGGCCAGCTTCTTATAACTGGCCTTAGGTGGTGCGACTTCTTTGTGTGGGCGAAGGAGGATTACTTTGTTGAGCGGGTACGCACCAACATTGAAATACAACAAAAAATCAGACAAAAGGGTGACTTTTTCTACTTCAACACCTACATGGCAAAGTACTTTGAAATGAGAAAAACGCACAATGCATTAAATTGAGCAACTGCAATGACTCACTGAATGAATTAATGGATCGATTTTGTTATTCTGTAATAAAAATATTTCTTTATACTATACCTATGCATTATATATATCTGTGTCACTGTTGTTATGTAACGGTTAAATCATTATTAGGGTATTGTATTTACAACCAGATTTAACTTAAGACCACACAACGTAATGAATGACAATGACATGGAAATGTATATAAAAAGTGTATTATCTGTCAAAACAAACAGTTACAAGAAGCCACAGGCAAGGTGTACTGAGGTGAGAAGGGGGAATGGTAGGAACACACTCCATACCAAATTTAATAACATCAGCATTACTTAACCCATGACTTGACCAGGGCTTTGTTTTGATAATTGCTGAGCAGACAGGCCACAGCAAATATTTGGTTGATGCTTCCAGCAATAGATAGGGGAATTACAGAGTCAAAGAGCTTATTCTCTTTCACCCTTCTAATTATGCGTTCCACATGAACTCTCAGCTGAGCTATCTTTTGTGTCTGGAGGACACTGTGTGTAGGCATCTGTGACTGTGTGCTAAGGAATGGTGGGCAATACACTTTACACAATCATAAATTTTAAAGCCTTTATCGACCATGATGGCCATCTCCTCTGTCAGCAGGTCAGCCAAACCACATCTTCGGAACAACTCCTTGTTGACCCCTCATAGAGAGAAGAAATGAAGGTCACTGCTCCATGAGGTGCCATTCCTATCAAAGCCCTTCATAGTGCAGTGGGACTTGTAGGTTGAGAACATCTTACTTTGCAGGAGAGGAGACGAGGGCGTTTGGCACTTCAGCTCAGTGCAATCAATGATGACCTGAGTGTCAGGGAAGTCCTTGAAGTCATCAGGGAGGTTAGCTTTGACGTCCTCTGTATCCATCCAAATGCACAATGAGCGTAACTGGGTGTAAGAAAGTTTGTCCAAGAAGAAATGATGCGGCTTACAGTAGAGGGAGAGATGTTGAATCTGTGGGCCAAGTCCCTTTCCTTAAGACCAGCAGACAGGTACATCAGAAACAGGAGACATTCATCAATGGGTTGCAACGCCTGCCTCTGGTTAGGGTAAAAAAAAAAAGTAATGTACAAGATATTTGTTAATAATAATAATAATAATAATAATAATAATAAAACATTTAAATTATTCATCTATACCATAAAGCAGATGTAGTGTGTGTAGCTGATATTACAAACCATTTGTGTATGACAGACATCAGAGACCGTTTTGTTCTGTCGCTCAGCAGCTTTGGCCCTTGATGTGCGAATCATTTTATGCACAGATGGCACAATCAGTCCCCAAAAAAGCATAACATGACGGTAACTGGTGAATCTGTAAAGACAGAAAGCCGATAAAGTGTTACATTATTATACATTACACATTATTGCTTTCTTTTCCCCCTTCTTTCTGCATTCCCTCTCTTCCTCATCCTGGCCCCATTCTCCGTCACTAACCGTGTTGGGGGTAATGTGTTACAAAAGTTACAGTAAATAGCTGTTATATACAATTTCAAAATTGAGAGTTGCTTCTTTCTTTTATTTCACTGATGACATTCACTCAAAATGACAATTCAGAGTAGTAATATTGTTTACTTGCCAACTAGATCTTCGGGGGCGCATGCGCATGCTGCGACCAGCAGAGAGTGAGTGTCTGGCACTTTGTTTGTTTGTTTTTAGTGTTTTAAACGTGTGTCTTGTGCGTCTTTAACGCGTAGTTGGAAGAGATCGAAAAGTGCACTGTGCTGATGATTGAAGCGTTATGGATCTATTCCGTGTTGAAGGCTTACTGTTGCTTTTGCTGATATTCCTGGTTTACCTGGATATCAGCTCGGCCTGCCCAGCCAGGAGGCAATACAGCAGAAACGAGCTTTTGCAACTTAACATCGGGAGCACTTTTGTGTTTGAGCAGAAATGTGTTTGACATTTCGTCACAGTTCCCGGAGATAATCAGAAGACGCTCAAACAAAAGTTATGGAGGAGTAAAGGAAAAGGGGAGAAAGAAAAGAGGAAAGCGAGGGGGAGTCCGACTTCGGCTGAAGAGGACACGGCCTAATCGACTTCCACTACCCTCGATCATCCTGGGAAACGTCAGATCCCTCAGAAATAAAATGGACGAACTCCAGGGGAACGTCCGCTTTCTCAAGGATTTTAAAGACTGCTGTCTGATGGCATTTACGGAGACTTGGCTCAGTGAAAGCGACCCGGACTCTGACCTACTGATCAGTGGTTTTGGAGTACCGCATCGCCTGGATCGAAACAGAGAGGTGACGGGGAAAACTCAGGGAGGAGGGGTGTGTTTATATGTCAATCAAAGATACTGCACCTCAGTGACAGTGAGAGAGCGTATCTGCACACCTGATGTTGAACTTCTTGCAGTGTCACTACACCCCTTCTACCTACCTCGTGAGTTCCACCAGCTGTTTATTGCGATTGCATATATCCATCCGAAAGCTCACGCCCCCTCTGCCTGTAAAACTGTCTCTGATGTTGTGCACAAACTACAGTCTATCTCCCCGGACGCTCCATTATTCGTGCTTGGAGACTTTAACCACGTTTCACTTAAAAAGTCTCTTCCGAACCTGTATCAATATGTCACCTGCGCTACGAGACGGGATAAAATCCTTGATCTTTGTTATGGATCAGCTAAAAATGCCTACAAATCACTTCCCTTACCTCCCATGGGCCACGGAGATCACAATTGTGTGCACCTCCTGCCCACCTACAAAACTGTCTTGAAGAGGGAGAAAGTTACATCTAAGGAAATCAAAATATGGTCTGAGGACTCTGTTCAGTGTCTGCAGGAGTGTTTTGAATGTACTAACTGGAATGTATTTGTAGATGCATGTGGTGGAGACCTTGACGAGCTTACTGACGTAACATGTTCCTATGCTGCATTCTGCAGAGACATGATAATACCATGCAAGAAAGTAAAAATCTACCCTAATAACAGACCATGGGTGACTAAATCTGTTAAAGCTAGCATTCAGAAAAAAAAACTGGCTTTCAAGCAAGGATCTGCATCTGAAATACAATTAGCTACTAAAAATATGAAAATTGAAATATTAAGAGCAAAACAGAACTATAGGGACAAACTACAAAACAGCATGGCTGCAAACAAGCTGGGTTCAGCATGGTCGTGCATGAAAAGTATTGCAGGTATTAATAAGTATGACATAAATAATGGTAACAACGCCACTTTAGAGGGCTTTGACTCAGATTATGAATTTGCAAATGCACTTAATAGTTTTTACTCCCGTTTTGATACAGCAGACTTTAATAGAGAAACACAGGAGCTTAGACACAAATTAATGGACCAAGACCATTTTCAGTTAAGAGAAGCAGATATTGTAAAGGCTTTCTCGTGCATAAAAGTAAATAAGAGCCAGGGACTTGATGACATTTGTGGACGCCTGCTTAAAACATGCTCTAAGGAATTGGCTCCAATATTCCATCATATATTTAACAAGTCTCTGCAAACACAGCATGTGCCTAAATGTTGGAAAGATGCTGTAGTAGTCCCAATTCCCAAATCCAACTGCCCTAAAGTGTTGAATGATTTTAGACCTATTGCCCTGACATCCACTGTAATGAAAACCTTTTAAAAATTAGTTAAAACTGAAATTATGAAAAGGACAGAGTCTGATATGGATACCCTGCAGTTTGCCTATAGGCCACACAGAGGAGTTGAGGATGCTACAGCTACCCTTTCTAACATGATTTTTAAACACCTGGAAGGCAGGGACACACATGTTCGACTCTTGTTTATTGATTTTATGTCTGCTTTTAATTCAATCCAGCCACATGTCTTAGTGGAAAGGCTTGTGGAGCAATTCAATTTAAGTAACAACCTTGTGGGTTGGATTTTAAATTTTTTAACCAACCGAACACAGAGAGTACGAGTCAAAGGCATCTATCTGACCAGACCTGCAGCTCCACTGGGTCTCCACAGGCGTGTGTACTGTCTCCTCTCTTGTTCATTTTATACACAAATATGTGTCGCAGCAATAGAGCAGATAGATCTATTATAAAATATGCTGACGACACTGTAATTGTAAGCCTACTACATGGGAAAGAAGCAAGCCATGGTCCAATAGTTGCTGAGTTCACAGACTGGTGTGACAAGTCATATCTGCAGCTGAATATTACTAAAACCAAAGACATGGCGATTGACTTCAGAAAACACCCCCAGGCACAGATGCCTACAGACATAAAAGGTCAGATAGTGGAGACAGTGGACAAGTACAAATACCTTGGCACCATTATTGACAACAAGCTCACATTTGAGGCAAATTGTGAAGCTGTCTTTAAAAAGGCCAACCAGCGCCTGTACTTTATGAGGAAACTGTCCTATCTACACATAGACCGAACCCTACTGACTCTTTTTTACCGTGAATCTATTTTATCCTTTTGTTTGGTGTGCTGGTTTAGCAATCTGTCTCTTAAAAATAAAAACTCCCTCAAACAAATAGGCAGGTGGTCTAGCAGGCTGATTGGTGAGCCACAACTTAACCCTGAAGCTCTCTACACTAGGCAGTTGCAGAGGATAGCTGGTTCCATTCTGTGAGATGGCTCCCACCCACTACACAAACAATTTCAGCTTCTCCCATCTGGCCGCAGATACAAATTGCCTACATGTAAAACGAAGCGATTTAGAGAAAGCTTTGTTCCCTCTGCCATCAGGGAAGTAAATAAAACAGACCATTTACTAAGGCCATGACAGTTGCTTTTTAATTATCCATCCTTACCATCATCAAATTTTTATCTACTTATTTATTTGATTGACTTTTTATCTATGGCATTCACTAGGATGCAGTGGTGCACTTCTTTGAGTTTTTTTTTTTTTTTTTTTTTTTTTGCTTAATGGTTACTGTGTCTTTCATCTGTCTGTTGTGTTCTTAATGTCTGTATGTCTACCTCTTGGTATAAATAAAGTATAAAATCAGATCAAATCAAATATACATTAACTAGTAGGCCTAATGTATAATACATTGCATTTTGGAAGTAACTTGCCCAACACTGATCACTCACTCTTTATTGTAACTTTCCTTCTGTCTTTCTTATACTCTTCCTATATTAGTCTGCCCCCCACCCCACCCCACCCCACCCCACCTAGCCTCTGTCATCCATTCAATCATTAATTTATTTAAAACGAGAAAAGGCATACATGCCATCACACGTTGTATAACATATGGGTCAGGCCTTTCATAAACATAAACAAACAAACTTAGGGCCTACCTTGTGTAGTACCGAGTATTCTCGTCGGATGCTGCTAATCTGTTGACTCCAAAAGATGACAGAAGCTTCATTCCCTCCATCTCCATCTTTAGCGATTCCATTTCTTCCTCCAAAATCTTAATTTTGTTCAGTGCCATGTCCAGGGTAGGTTCTGAGTCAGGGAGCTCTCCATCATTCAATGACTTCATGAATGACTCAACATTGTCGTCTTCATGGTTGTCCGGGCGACTCACTCGGTCCCATACACTGCTTCGTGGTGGAGGGATGGAATAATCGTTCCACTTGAAAAGTACTAGCACAGATCCCTTTTGTAGCCTTCTCTTCCCACCCAACGACTTAGGAGGTATAAGTTGGTTCTCTACATACCTTTGAGTGGCTTGTGATAGTGTAATGTTCCCGGCGAACATTCACCACCCAACGCTTTCGCAACTCTTGATTACTTGGAAAACCATGGAAACTGAGAGTACCGTTAAACTTGGCACTGGCCGTACACTCTGGTACACAGCAATGTTCGTGATATTGTTTTTGTTGCCTTTGTAATACAACTTTGTTCTTACTAAGGCTCATGTTTCAATATGTCAAGCCGGCACCTGTCAGTGATCAGCTGGCAGGTAAAGTAAACAGGAAGTAAAGCGGCCGCTTTCGAAGTTTACGGAAATGACGTCGCGGCGCTACGTGCAAAGAGCCCATTGTCATTGTTCTCAGAATCAAGTGTCATGTTCTCAGATCAAACAAACAACCAAACAGAACATTGTGTGGAGGTAAGAGTGCAACCACAGAACGTTGTGGTTCATTGGTTCCCGAAACATTATGGGAAGGTTAGGTTAAGTTAGGTTTCTGCACAACCCTCAGGGAAAATTCTCCAAACGTTAGTTCTTGGTTATATTCTAACTAACCTTTAGATAACCAAAATCTAACGTTATATTTACGTTCCGTTTGCGTTGCGTTTAAGTTGCTTGCAAGCCGAAAGCGGTCGAATCTCCTGATCCAACGCTTCCATTCTTGAGGCTTGGTAAAATCAAATGGCTCTGGAGGTTGTATTGTGAACGTAGCAGTTGGTGTAGGTTGCGCCATATCTGCCGGCTTGTTTCCTATTCCTCCACCAAAACGATCAACTTTTCCTCTTCTTCTTTCGCTTCCAAGTTGCCCACTTCTGACACAATGTCAAGTTATTCGCAAAATAAGGTTCGTACAACGATGTAATCAGAGTCTGTCTTTATTCAGCAACTCGGTAGCATCCCCAGTAGCAGTCGCTAGCTGGTAGTTATCAGAACTCTCGCTCCCCACTCCCGTTCTCACTTCACTCTCCATTACTTCAAAAATAAAGGCACTGCTTACTCTATTATAATATAATACCATACACCATGGGGCCAACCTTATTGGTTTTCATTTGTTTTTCTCCCTCATGGACAACACAGGGGCCACCATTTTGTCTTTTATCTCGCCTTGGCACCAGCCCTTCCTCAATCCTGACGTCTCTCCAGTGATTCAGGCGTCTGCCCTTTGCAGTTGGCTTTGTGTTTTTCGCTACACCCGCTTGCGTTCTGGCCTCAGCTCTGCAGAAATTTGCATAGAACCACTCCCACCTGTCAAGCCCACACCCTCTAAATTAGTTGAAAATCCGCCATCTTTGATCAGCTGGTTTTCTTACGAGCATCGAGCACAAGAGCGCTATGGCTACAGGCAAATCAAACATGAAGCGTTGCGTTGTTGGCTGCATAGAGCCACACAAATCCTTCCATTTTCAAGAACTGCGTGGCTTGATTTAATTTTTGATGGCCATGTCCCTGCAACAATAGGCAAGAATCTTGCGGTTTGTGCAAACCACTTTACAGCAGACTGCTTTGAAATCCTTGAACAGTACACAGCATGATTCGCCAGCACACTTCGTCTGACGGTGGTCTCTGTACCTATTGTCTGTGTCAAGTCAGCAGATGGAGATGTAAGTACTTTCAAAAAATTTAGTTTTGTGTTTCTGTCGCAGTTAAGCATGAACTAGCATGTTCTTATTTTGCCATTTAGCCAAAGCTAACGTTACTGCTAGCCCTGCATCTGCTTACAATGTTTCTCTCCATTCCATAAAGCAAAGCAGCGCACCGCCGATCGATTTATACCTTGATAATTTCTGAAAGTAATGCTTATTACTTATTGTTAAAATGTTGTCTAGCAGGGTTGGAAATTAACTTTTAAAATATGTACATTTACCACATTTAGCCACTTGGTAAAACCCACCAGCCACTCACTCAGGTAAACATGGTGGTAATTTTGTATTTGTTTACATGTTGTCTGGACTGAAATTAAATATTATGTTGTCCACAATGAATGCGGCCAGCAAATAAAAGCCCTTGGTCTAGGCTAACGTTTGCTGTTGTAGCCTCTCTACAGAATGTATTTCCCAAAGGCCAGGAAGGGAGAGTGCAGGGTGAAACCCATCAAAACCGAGACAACATTTGGTAAGTTATACTTCTTTTTTTTAATTATTCAACAATAAGATCTGTACATTTTGCATACTATTGCACTTCAGTATCTTCACGCTAAGTAAAACAATCAATAAGTAAAAATGTAACAATTAAATAGTTGAGAAACGATGTACATAGTTACAGAATTGTTTGTGATTGTCAAATATTGAACAGAATATGTGGAAGACTTGATGGGCCTCATCATGGGGCCAGTCTTTGAAGACCCAGCAGCATACAGGGAGGACGTTCTGAAAATCTCCATCCCTCCGGACCTGTCTTCAGAGTTTGAACATTCAGAGAAGGAGGAGGTGATCGCCAGCAATGTCTCTCGCTTCAATGGAGGGGAGGCAGTCTGAAGCCCACATATTGTCCTTGGCTGTCAGGAAACTCTCGACAAACACGCAGGACCACACACCACGGGATGGCGACCCTTATTCTGTGTCCAAGGAATCCCCAACACCAACTCACAAAGCTTCTGTAGGGCAAGATACATGTAGGCCTACCGTCTAAAAGTTGAACATTGTATAATAGTTAAATAGTTCTGTCAGACAAAGTACAATTGTCACATTTCCTGGTGGCTGAAAATATGTTCAGTTTTATTTCCATTTTTGCTTTGTGTAATAAATATTTTTTTGTATTTCTAAATGTCTTGTGTGAGTATATTTGCTACTAGGTGTATTTACAGATAATAACCATACATAAGAAAGAAAGCAATCAGTATTGGGGCATTGTCCAATTATATGTATTGGAGTGTAAGGCTAGTGGTAAAAAAACCTAAGAAATAAAACATACTGCTCTATTCCCCGTAGCTGTAAAGGCCCATGGTCAGCTCTGTAGATGTTGAATACTTTTTGGAGAATGTAGACATTCAGGCACGCTGGATGTAAACCTGGATGATCAATCATACATTGGGGCATTTCCTCCAGCTGCTGCAGACATCGTGTGACCTTTAATTTATGATGTAAGGTGAGTGATATACTAGCAGCACAGATGCTAGCATATTTGTAAAAACTGCTATGGTAGAACAGCGGCTAGCATATGTAAACTAGAGTTCAAAAATTCCCTCGAGGGAAATTTTGATAGTGCACGAGTGACGCTACCGGAGTGTGAACCTCTATCAGAGTCACAGCTGTTTGAGTAATGGTGCTGATCCCAAAAACAGCAGTCAACAAACTGAACGTCATGAAACAGTGAAACGTAAGGAACCCAGCATGTCCTGAACATTCGCCTCCAAACCCTATCTAATAGCAATAACATGTAATGAAACAGAATGCCAGAATGTCGCAATGCATTCTGGGAAACACTCCCCCAACACGTTACAAAACACGCTACTATCCACGATTTCCTCAGGCAAGTACAACAACTTGAACTGATAATACAAGAAAACACAAAAGCATTAACCTAATTTACACAAAATAGAAACAACATTTAATTTGATTTGTGTCCGATGACGAGAGAGACGCTAGATGGTAACCATGGCAACGGAGACTCGATATCTCACAGTTTATTTATCAACGACAAGACAGACAGATCTCACTGCCAATCACTGATCAACTGCTGCGGTCGGGACGTGTGTGTGTGTGTGTCACTCAATGTTATGAATTAAAATGACAGTTTTGCAAGCACCCACACACGCAAGCACGCGCGATTTCTACAGAGACGTTGAGGTTAGGGTTAGTGTTAGGTTTACTTTACATTAACATTTAATTTGATTTGTGTCCGATGACGAGAGAGAGACAGAGCACTTTGGTAGAGAGACGTACAATAACAGAGAGCGAGCGCCGGTCTCGATAAAGCCGTTAATCAGCGAAATGAATCGTTATTTCCCGATAGTTTCACAGCGGTTACATTCAGCAGGTAGACACGGCTGAACTGCACCGCCGTTAATCAGCAAAATGAATCGTTATTTCCCGATAGTTTCACAGCGGTTACATTCAGCAGGTAGACACGGCTGAACTGCACCTATCTGAATCGCATTATCCAATGAAAAGTATTAGAGCTCTGTGCGTGAGCTGCAAGACATCGCGTCTGTGTGTATGTGTGTGTGTGTGTGTGTGTGTGTGTGTGTGTGCTGCGCGCGATCGATACAGGTCACTCACCCACACACGCAAGCACGCGAGGAAAACACAACACAGCACTTCCCGCTTTTCAGCTGGGCCAAACCATTAGAACACCAGCCCCCCCCCACTGGAGTTTGCATTGTCATGGTACGGACTACCAGTAACGAACCCATAACAAAGCCATTTTCTGCCTCGGCACTGGTCTCACATTTGGGCTTATTCTGACAAAACGGTAGCTCCTACCAGAAAAACAGCAAGACCATCATCGCCGTAAGAACTTCCAGAACGATTTGGTGTTTCTAAAATGTTTCTAGAGTAAATATTTCGGAGACACTCGCGAGTTTAAAACAGGGGTCCGTTCTGCTTTTCTCTGAAAATATTTGTATTGGAGTCGATGAGGAGAAAACACCGACTGGCCGCACTTAGAGGCTGCTAATTCGAATTCTGTAAATCTCTCCGATTTTTTAAGGAAATGGTGAGAGACAGAACACGTATGTCTACAAAGTTGGAAAAAATCACGTGTGTATATTGTAAACTGTGGCCAGGAGCAGCGTGGAAAGAGATTTATTTTTTCATTTTTGTGGGGCTCTCTCCACTCTAGCTACCCTCTAACCCTAATAAGGGCATGCAATACACACCCGTTGTAATCTCATCATTTCTCCAAAAATGATCATGGTCATTGAACAGTGATTGATCAAAAAGTATATGACCTATCAAAACATGGAAATATACATAAAATACACAAGACTTGTGTCTACTGTTTAAAGTTGAAATGGAGTCTCTAGGTCAAAGTATGCAGGAGCAGCAGACAGCAGTAAAAGTATGTATTTTTTTACCTCCTCCCATGCATTCTCTATGGGAAAATATTCACAGTTTTTTGCAAATAACTTCGTGAAAAATTAATATTATTTTAACAAAAATACGAGCACACCGATCCCGATGAAGACGCACATTTTGATATATCATTTGTCCTACAACTCTTCGAGTTGTAGGACTAGTTTCGCATCAAAATCCATCCGGAAGAGGAATAAGAAGAAAAAATCCACAGGATAACAATGGCTGGCTCCACAGCTTTTCTGTAGGGCCATTGCTCGGTGCGTTTGCCCCGTGCACTAATAAGTGAGTGCTATGGTCGCATAGTTGGTAACTGTAGGGCTAAATAAATGTAGCTAATTAATGTTACCTGTGGAATCTCCTGGCAGCATATACTCTCAGCCTCAGTTGGCATTGCCCCACAATTTCCACAAGTGCACCTATCTGCTTAAAAAAGCTATTTGAGTGTTGTGAGCTTTGTAATGTTTAAAACGCAAGAAAATATTAAATGTTGTAAAGAGATGGCATCATGTTTAAAAAAAATAGGGAACATTAGACTACATAGTTATAGGCTACATAATAACAGACCCTAGGCTGACAACTAAAGAGAGATGGTGATGGCAACAACAAATAAGTTGATTTAAAAAGTTGATTTACCATTCAGAAACCACTTGCTGCATTCGTGGTGTTTGGGCAAGTGGCTCCTCTTCCTCTTGCTCTGGGTTTGACTCGGGGTCAAACATAAGGTTGGATACTGTTTCCGGCCATGGTTTGCGGTCGTTTTCACGTGTGATAAACGAGCAGTGTAAACAAATGATGGGTGGGGCATGGCCAGCAACAGCTTATTTGCATAAAAGTGACAGAGCTCAAAATGAGGGACTGCAGCTGGCAAGAATAGAGCTGATGAAGTCTCTTTATGTGAGATTTTGTCCAAAGAACTTCATGAACATGTTTTGTATACCTCAAAGACCAATCTAACTTGTTTAAAAAGAGGTAAAATATGTCCCCTTTAAGTGGATAGTGTCCGGTTTGCTTTTCTGTTATTCCAAAGTATTTTGTTTATTTTTCTTTTGTTATAATTGTTGCACTTTTGCCCCCTGTGTGGCCAGGGGGCTCCGCATTATCATCCCCACTAGCCTCAAAGCACGGCAATGGCACATGAGGACCACCTGGGCATAGAGGTGGGGCATAGAGACGATGGTGAGGGATTTCACAGTCTGCCTGGTCAGTGATAAGACGGGCTAACCACCGCCGCCACCTCTACAGCCTTGGCCACCCACACCATGGGAACACATCCAGCTGGACATCTGTGGGGAACTCCATGGTGTCTCGCACCATCAATGGTTCCTCCTGGTGGCCTACGACCTCCATTCAAAGTGGCCAGAGGTGATCGCCACAGGCTTGTTGATGGCTTGTGTGGTCACAGATTTTCTCTCCTCTCTGTTTGCCCAACATCCCCAACATCATCTCTTCAGATAATGGCCCACAGTTTGTCTCGGCTGAGTTCATCGCCTTTGTGAAGGAGAGGGCGATTAAACACATCCGTACGGCCATCTATCACCCAGAGGTGAAAGGAGGGGTGGAGAGGTTCAACCAGACGCTAAAAAATGGTGTCGAAGCACACCTGGCGGATGGTCTTCCTTCTGCTCTGCACTCTGTTGCCCTACCGGGCAACACCACATTTGACTACCGGCAGCTCCCCAGCCCTCCTGATGAAAAGGCGTGAGCTGCAGCTTCCCTGGCCCCTAGTGCTTGCCATACCAGCAGCAGCACCCTGCCTGAGCGCCAGGGTCACGGATGCTCAGCAAGAGATGAAGCAGTTTGACAGGAGAAGGAGGGTGAGAGCGCCTTCATTCGCAGCAGGGGACTGGGTCTGGATTCGCAAGCTGCTCTCCTTTTTGTCTGCGCTGCTGCTGGTCATCACTCAGCTGGGGCCAGCCACCTGTCACCTGGCCGTTGGATCACGGTGGAACGCAAACCCTCTTCATAAGGTGGCACCGCCCCCCAGCAGTGACCCAGGGACTGGAGAAGACTCGCCATCAGTGATTGGGGACTTTGAGCTCCTGGATGAGCAGCTGTGACCTCCAGCCAGGCATCCACTTGAGCAAGCTGAACCCCTGTTTCACCCAGAGGCCCGTCCAGCCCGTACCAGGGTCAGGCAGGGATACTTGAGAGACTATATTGTGGACTGGTGACTCACAGGTGTAGTGTTTACAGCGTTTACAGTGTTTACAGTCTATTCGTAGCAGGAGACCAAACTTGAAATAAATAAAACACATAACCCCACTTGCCAGTAAAGTAAAAGTAAATTGCAGAAACTCAACCCAAAAGGTTTGTAAGACCAAAAGAGATGGAAAAGGAATTCTAGAAGTTTTAGTAGTAAGGAAAAAATACAATGCCGAAATATCTAAATTGAGTAACAATCAGAATTTGGAGGACAGAATCAAATTCATCATGGCCTCATTTAGGGGCACGAGAGAGTAGACTTCGTCAAATATGTTTAGTGTCCTGAAAAGGCTCCAAAATATTCAAGATGGTTAAACTATCAGGAATGAATTGTGGAGCATCATCAAAATAGAAAAGTACATTGTCAGCATCTAAGGCAGGGGGGTGTCAAACTCATTTTCACCCTGGGCCACATCAGCATTATGGTTGCCCTCAAAGGGCCACTGCAAGACTTTATACATTTAACTACTCAACATATCTTTAAGTAACTGTCTCTGCATTTTATCATTATTTATTCAAGTATACACATATTGTACATGCATTTATATAAATAAGATAAGATAAATAGTCCTTTATTAATCCCCCTTAGGATAAATTCCCAGTGACCAGCAGTACAGTGGGAAAAGAGTACAAAAAACAAGTATTTGTTCAATAAGAGTATTTATACAATAAATTTACCAATTTGAAATAAGATTATATTAAAAAACTATTAGAATAAGAAACATACTATATACATGTAACCATCTGTTGTAGGTGACCTGTGCGTTTGATAGATAATTATGACTAAAGTATAAATATAAATGTGCCATTGTGCTGGGTTCCTGAGGTAATGGAAAAAATAAATAAATTACAAGGTTTAAACAACAGTCAGTCCTGAGGTGTGGGATTTAGTCAATAATCAGGTCGAGAAAGGAGGTGTTAAGGCTTTCAAGATGTTGGGAGTGGGGGGTTGAGGTGTTGTAAAGTCTGATAGCTGATGGGATGATAGAGCCCCCCAAGCGCTTTGAGGCATGTGTCTGAGTGAGCCTGTGGCTGAACGTGCTCCTGAGTTGCCTCAGTTCGGCGTAGAGAGGGTCAGAGGGATTGTCCATGATCGCCTGCAGCTTTCTCCTCATCCTCCTCTCTGTCACAGCCTCCACACAGTACAGCTTCACCCCCACCACCGAGCTCGCCTTCCTCACCAACTTATTCAGCTTGCTGGCACCTCCGCTCCCGATGCCCCCTCCCCAGCACACTACAGCAAAGAAGGTGGCACTGGCTACCACAGACTGGTAGAACACCGTAGCAGCCTAGTGCACACATTGAAAGACCTGAGCCGGAGCAGGATGTCTTCCAGAGAGTTGGCACCTTTTTCAGCCTCAGGGAGAGGCCGAAAAGATGCGTGAACACTCCTGCCAGCTGCTCCGATCTTGAGCATCCTCATGCTGATGTCGTCTGGTCCTCTGGCCTTGTTTGTCCTGATCCTGGTGAGCTGCCGTCTCACGTGGCTGGTGTTGATGATTGGGGTTGTTATTGCTGGGGTCGCTGGGATAGTTGGGGGTGTGGTGAGGGGATGATTGTCCTCTGGGCTAGACATTGGTCCAGCCTCCCTGTGAATGTGGAAAGGGAGAGAAAGAGAGAGAGAGAGGGTGGTGCAGCAGAGAGATGAGTAGTGCAGGAGGGGGGGTGAGGTGTTGGTCTGGCCCCAGTTGGTGAGTCAAATCTGTTAAAAAAACAAACACTTTAGCTCGTCGGCCCATTCCTTTGTCCCCTCCAGTGATCCTCCAACGTTTTTCATGCCAGTGATGGTTCTCACCCCCGCCCACACCTCTCGGGGGTTATTCTGCTGCAGCTTTCCCTCTATTCTGTTCTTGTAGCAGTCTTTAGCCCTCCTCAGTTCCCTCCTCAGCTCTCTTTGTATTTCCCTCTGTCTGTCCTCATTGTCTCCTGCCATGAAGGCTCTCCTCTTCCGGTTCAACAGGACCTTGATGTCCATGTTGTTCCAGGGTTTGCTGTTGGGGAAGCAGTGGACCTTCTTGGTGGGGACAACACTCTCCTCACATAACTTTATATAGTCCGTATGTACAGTATGTAAATGTTAAATTATATGGAAGCACTGTATTATTATATATCTGCGTTATTAGAAGATAAATCAGATAATTTATCAGGTTAAGAACATTACCTCATACTAATAATAATAATAATAATAATAATAATAATAATAATACATTTTATTTATATGGCGCCTTTCAGGACACTCAATGTCACCTAACAAGCATAGAACAATCAAAAAGACAGATTAAAACAGATTTAAAAAGGCACAGAGCTTGCCGCAGATTTCTAGTCCATGTGTGAGTAAGCCTGCCTGAATAAATGTGTTTTGAGGTGGGATTTTAAGGTGTGAGGTGAATCCATATTTCTAATGTCCGGGGGAAGGCCGTTCCAGAGGCGTGGGGCAGAGCGGCTGAAGGCTCGTGCCCCCATGGTGGACAGACGGGCTGGGGGGATGTGTAGGTTGATGGAGGAGGCGGATCTGAGTGACCGGGTGGGAGTATTGATTTGGATGAGATCAGACAGATATGGGGGGGCAAGGTTGTGAATGGCATTGAATGTATTGAGGAGGATCTTGTACTCAATACGGTGTTTGATAGGGAGCCAGTGAAGTTGGTCTAGGACGGGGCTGATGTGACAGAAGGCAGGGGTTTTGGTGATAATACGGGCAGCAGCGTTTTGGACCAGTTGGAGTTTATGGAGGAGTGTGTGGGGGAGACCAAACTGAAGGGAGTTACAGTAATCAATCAAAGATCCAACTTTTGAAGTGAATAACAAAGACAAATATTATCAAACACAAGTCATTACATCAACTTTGTTCAAAACCTTTTTGCCACAGATGAGAGGGGCATAACTATGGTACAACAAATAATTGTAAGCTCTCTCGGGGGCAGCATAAAATGACGTGGTGGGTCTGATTCGGCCAGCGGGACTTGAGTTTGACACATGTGATCTATGATGTTGAGTGCCTCTGTAGTATTTGATGTTTTGAGGAAAAAAAGAAACCACCGCTGATGGAACTTGCTTTGGTTGGTGATGTCCCACTTGTATATTAAAAAGGATTTATTACAAAATAGAACAGTGTCAAAAAGGTCTGAATCTTGAGAGAGCCTCTGTGGCGCCTGAGAACACTCCAGCCAGCCTTGTCCTGATGCACAGTTTAAATTCTACTTCTCAGATAATCATATTTACAGCCAGGCATCTCCTGTGCCTGGTGCCAATTCTCTCATGATCCCCCTGCCCGGGGCAACCACATAATTGTACTCCAGACCAATTAAAAACAAGGAATATTTTAAACTTATATAACAACGTGACTAAAACAAATACATGTGGAAACCTCAGAAAAATAAAATCAAACAATGTCCAATTTCAGGCTAGTCGACCCATCGGACCCCCCATTGGACCTCTCCCTGCCTAACACTGCTCTCCCTACACCGAAAAAGAAAAGAACATCTGAGGTTCCAATGCATTCACCCAGTGACAGAAACACATGCTCGAAAAATATTAATGTCACAGATTACAATAAAATCCAATATTGCAAAAAACATGTATGATAAAAACAAAAGATCATGTCACACTGCAGCTCCTCAGCAGCGTCAACTCTCAATGTTGTGTTGATATTGTGGACACTCTATCACAATGTCCTTGTTCCCAGCCATCCAATATTGTTCCCATTGTCCATGCTTGAGCGTCAGAATCCCTTCAGAACTTCAGGATCCCTGAACAACAGGTCACTCTCACGGTGGTCTTCTCCAATGCCTAGGAGGAGTATAAAGAAAACACCCAGCAGTATCTAGTATCTGCAAAAACAACAACTGTCATTAAACATCAACAGTGGAACACCCGTAAACATAAACAGAAATTCACATTATCCAAAGTTTAATTCAGTGTCATATGCAAATCATGCAACTCACTCGAGGGATACCATTAATGCTAACCGAAGCACCACAATTAAGACCCCTATGTTGGCAGATTTTAACAATGCAATTTTTCAAGACACCATTCATTTTTTCGCAAATCCCTTGACTATGTGGGAGAAAGACTGCTCCAAGACGCTGTTTAATCCCCAATTTTTGCTAAATCAATTTCCAATTTCAAATTTAATTCCACCGTTTTATCCACGTTTTATCCTCAAACTCATTACCATTATCTGAGGATATCCGATCCAGAAGTCCCCACCTGTTTATGACCTCTCTACACAAAAACTTAGCAACTGACTGAGCATCTTTCCGCTTGGTAGGACAAGCCTCCAACCATCGTGAAAATCTGTCCATGACGACTAGCATATACCTGTTACCGCCAACTGGTTTTATCATGTCAACAAAATCTACAACCAAGTCTCGCATAGGACCCTTCGGAGTTGGAATGTGACCAGGAAGAACCTTCACACCCCTCTGAACATTGTTTTTCAGACAGATTGTGCACCTACCTATGACAAACTCAATTTGTTCAAGCAAGTATGGTGCCCAAAATCAATATTCCTTTATGATTTTTCTTCAAACTCCCCCCCCCCCCCCCCCCCCCCCCCCCAACATGGGCTAAACCATGTATCTGGAGGTGCTACTATCAGCCCTTCATGATTTCTCCAAACACCAGTAGAATCTTGTGTGGCACCTCGGTCTAGCCACAACTGTTTATGCATTGCAGGAACAGCTTCCTGCATTAAGATAACATCCCTAAGCGTAATTTTTTCTTCCAAATCCACTTCATGAGTGATCAAAAAAACTTTGCCCAATTTATTTGCTCCTGTGATTGCCTATGCAGCTTCATTAGCTGCTTTTTTACCTTGTGTAACCCTTGACATGTCTGTTTTATGTGCCGCACACTTAGCTATTGCTATTTCTTTAGGTTTCATCATAGCATGTAAAAGTCTAATTATTTGTGCATGATGCTGTATTGGAGTACCATTTGTTTTCTTAAAACCTCGGTTTTTCCACATCGACCCGAATAAATGACAGACGTTCAACCCATATAAGTCTGTATAAATTGCACTCACTTACCTTCCGCTAACAAACACGCTTCAGTCAATCCCACAAGTTCAGCAAACTGTGCAGATCCAGGTTGTGTTATTACTTCAGCCTTCTCAACAACAAACTCAGTTCCCTGGGCTTTTACTACAGCATAACCAGCACTTAATTTGTCTCCCACACGATAACTGGACCCATCAGTCCAATACTCAAAGTCCGCCTGACGTAGTGGGAGGGCTTGCAAATCTGACCGAAGCCTTGAATATTTCTCCGCTTCTTGGACACAATCGTGTGGTTCACCATCCTCTGAAGTTGGCAAATTCTCAGCTGGATTCACCGTGACACATCTTGTTATTGTGACATCTTCCTGCTCTAAAAGCCTAAGATAGTCTCTAAGTCTAGGCATAGTCAATGTGTATTTGCCATAGTTCAAAAGATTTCTGAGACTATGGTGGGTAAGAATTGTCACTGGATACCCCATCGTAAAAGATGGTCGTACATTAAAGAAACTCCCACCATTGCTCTGTAGCACAGGGGTAGCCCCAGCTCTACTACAGAATAAGCAGTGGAGTAATAGGACTTGTCCCCGTACCTTTTGGTTGACAAAGAACTGCACATGCATATCTAACCCCAGTAGAGGTAGACACATACAACAAATAATTCTTAGAATAATCTGGAAGCGCTAGTGCTGGAGCCTCCTGTAACCTCTGTTCAATTGTCTCAAATCCCAAAAGACCATCCTGTGTCCAGAGAAGATTAGAATGAAGTTGGGCACTCCCAGTGTCTTTAATTATAGCCCTCAAAGGCCCCGTTAAACTAGCATAATTGTCTATCCATGCTGAAGAATATCCAGCAGTACCAAGAAAAGTCATTATCTCTCTGACTGTTCTGGGTTTTGGAGCCTTTCGAATAGTTTCTAAATGACTATCAGAAATACTTCTGTGTCCCTGTGTTATTGTCTGACCCAAATAAACTACCTTCTCCTGACAATACTTCTTTTGAGAGGCTTTGTGCCCTTTTTTGCCAGTATCTGTAGCAATTTAATTTAGTCTTTATGACATGTTTCCTCATCTAATGAACAAATGATAATGTCATCCACATACTGAATGACCGTACTTTTTAATAACTGATCCATCCCTACCAAATAATCTTTTAATACTTTATTGAAAATGTGAAGACTGTGCTTGTATCCCTGTGGCAATCTCTTGTACTCATAGAACTGTCCTTTGTATGTGAACCCAAACAGAGCCTGACTTTCTACACTAAGTGGAACCCTGAAAAATGCAGCACATAAATCTAACACTGTGAAACGTGTAGCATCTGAGAAAATTTGCATTAGCAAAGTATGGGGGTCTGGCACTTCTGCTGAAAAATCAGCTACCACATCATTTACCGCTCTCAAATCATGTACCAAGTGATAAGAATCATCAGGCTTCTTCACAGGCAACAAAGGCATGTTGCTTTGAGGATTTTGAGTTATCTTCGAAACATCTGCTTTCAAAAGTCCTTCAATTTGCGGTTCAATCCCTTGGATTGCTCCTTCTTTCAGTGGATACTGTTTCTTCCAAGGAGGTCTGGCCCCTGGTCTAAGTTCAACTTTCACTGATTGGGCTGACTTCACAAGACCAATATCAGTACTATGCCAAGACCACAAACATTCGGGTACTTGTTGCAACATCTCCTCTCTCATAACGTCTGTGTCCATTTTATTACTGCAAATTGACTCATGTGTCCTCTGGACAGTTTGTGGTTGTCCCTGACCTTGAGCAGAGATCATAATCTTGATAAACCGCTGATCCTTACTCCTCCAGATGGAAAGGTTCTCTTTTAGCGGTGCAAAAAAAGCTTCTTCTGCTTCTGCCATCATTTCTCCTATGTGCTTTTGCTCATATTCTTCAGACACCCTCTAAGTCACATGTGGAATACTCTTCTTGATGTCGTACTCTTTCTTCAAATAATCATCAATGTTTATCTTCATAGCTGCTCCTTGTGGTCCCAAAATTATACAGCATGAACTGAGTTGAACTTGCTTTGGTTGGTGACTTAACCAGTCCTCAGAATCTGATTGGGCAGCATTCTTGAAATACTTAAGTGTGCAATGTAATGGATATTCCGCAAGCTTCGCATCAGGCATGTTTGTTACAATGAACTTCTCCCACAATTTGACAGGTTCCAAAAAATCTGCACTAAGATCTCCAATACAAAATACTGAAGGAGCTTCAACATTAGTTGTCATCAATAGTTGGCAAGCAATATCTTTTGGCACTTCCACCTGATAGCCATCCGGTGTACACTTTATTGTACAATTCAATCTACACAAAGCATCTCTTCCCAAAAGTGCAATAGTTGTGTCTGTTCTGATACCAGTATGGGCATTGTAGTCTTCTGATTTTTATAGCAGAGCTCAATTGGTTCCGTAAGAGGAATTAGCTGTTTAAATCCCTCAAACCCGATTGTCCGTATCAATTGACCAGACATAGGGAGATGTATAGCATCTTCAGGCTGAATACAGGTGAAAGCAGCTCCGCTATCCGCCACTACTTCTAATGATCGATTACTTACTTTCACCTTTATTGTTGGATCTTGCTCAGGCCCTGACACTACCAGCTGACGACCCCCTTTCAAGTTCTCTGGGCACCCCTAAAATCCTGCCCTCGGGACCCTGTTAGGGTTCACCGGTCCAAGGGATGGCGTTGGCTGGCCTCTGACTCCTCCTTTAAAGTTTCCTCTGAAGTTTCCTCTAAAATTTCCTCCTGGCATGTTGCATTCACGAGAAAAATGGCCAAACTGTCAACAATTGTAACATACTTCTGGAGACTGTGGAAAATTTGGATAAAAAAATCCTCCTCTTCCTCTTCCTAGATTTCCTCGACCTCTTCCTCTCCATATATGCAGTTGGCTATAAGTTTGCTGTGGACTGTATACAATGGGGGCTGCTGATGACGGCTGGGGTATTTGAAACTGAACCTGATTTGGCTGTGACTGTAATAATGGTTGATTTAGTTCGGGCTGACTCTGTATAGCTACAGCCTGCTTCTTCTCCTTCTTGTTATCTCCCAATTGTATTTGTTTTAGTTTTCTGAGGGTCTCTTGGTCCTGCTCCTTCTGGTCATGCTCCTTCCTATATAGCTCTACTTGATGTGCTGCTATATGGTCCGTATAAACGCCCTTTGTCATGCTTCCAAGACCAACCACTTCTGCCAGTTTACTCCTCACTGGTATGGGTAGCCCCTTCTGTATTTTGGCTCGCAAGACTGACTGCTCCATTTGGTTCCCTTCCGGGTCATTCCCTGTGACACTTCTCCACACTTGATAAGCTCTTGAGACATAGGCCCTTGGGTTTTCTTCCTGTCCCAGTCTCACTCTGAATCGTTCACAGCTGTTCCCATATATAGATTAAGTCCAGCTTTCTGTAGAATCTCTTCCACGGCCTGAACACCAAGGACTTTTGCCAAAAGTCTCTTAATATCTCCTATGGCAGGCTGCATTCCCACCATAATCTCTTCCAACTTTGAAATCCAAGGATTTGCTCCGTCTTGAAGAATGGGTAACTTCTCAAGTATATGTGACATATCTGTGCTCTGCCAGGGTTTATACTCTAAATTCTGTCCTTGGATACCACTGGACACATCTTTTCAAACTTCTTTCCTTTTCTTGAACGCAATTCATATCTCTTGTTTGATTTCTGGGAGCCTTTCTTCTGCAACTCTTTCTTCTGTATCTGCAGCTCCTGCAATTGGTCCTCCAATGCTTTCTGAACTCCTGGTTTGGTAATTTTGCCAAGGCACTCACACACTTGAACTACTGTATGCTTCTTTCGACTTCTTCCAAAGCTGTTTGTTCTCTTCTGATCTGGGAGCTCTCTGAGTCTCCATCGCTGTCTTCATCCTCACTTTCATCAGATCTGTAATCTCTTGAGTCCTTTTTCCTCCCTGTTTTATTTCCTATTCTTTCCGCTTTGGCCATTATCCGTCTAACCGCCGGGTCGTATCCACCTGCGATCTCTTCCAGATCACTCTGATGATGATGATGATGATGATCATCATCATCATCATCATTCTTATCTCCAAGCTCCATCCTCAGTTTACCTTTAGTTTCCAAATGTGTTGTTTTCTTCTTACTCTTTGAGCTTGGATACATTTTTACCGTTGTCTACGCTTTTCCCATTTCTATTATTCGCTCATCCTCATCTTTAATGAGATATTTACCATCCTGACTAATCACTGGGAGCTGGGGATAAACTTCCCTAAGCTCCACCTCCTTGTTATAGTGTGGGGGTCTCTCTACTGGGGCCACATCTGAGAAAGCTGAATCAATTTTTGCCATTTATTTCTCTGTTTTCTTTATATTCTTCTCTGTTTCTTCTAGATTATTTTCCCTCCAATCTTTCACATTCTTTATCCATCTTTGTCCCTCCTCAAACAGTTTGAGAATGCTAAGTTCTGTTTGTGTCTTCTCTTTGCGTTTCTCAGCTCTTTTCCCTTTCTTTTCGCTCACCTTATATGTGGACCCAAGCACTTGTATTGTTTTAATTACATCTGGATTGAAGGTCCCTTCTACTGGCCATGGTTGATCAATTTTTGACCAGTGCTTATACCATCTTTCTGAGGCCTTTTTGATGCCTTTGATTAGAGGATTATTCTTCTGTACTACTTCAACAGGAGTAATTACTTTCGGATTTTTGATGTCCATCTTTGACATTGTAATAACTTCCTTTTACTCTCATACTTTTGAATTAAACATAATTAATTAAAGGTTATTTAGCTTATTATTATTGTTATTATTATATTTATTTATCTATAAACCTCTGTATTGCCACAGTCAATAAAGGATAGGTGAAATGAATTTGCCAACTTCAAAGAAATCCAAAATCTTATTGATATAAAAGAAAATCACAACACTAAGACAACACACAGTATTACTGAATACACACACAATGTACCAACTTGTAAAATCAAACCAGGTCACGCTCCCCAACTCAACTCAGATCAGAATAAACCATGACCAAACAGCAAAATCCACATTTGTAGCCCTTGACAGTAGTTAAACCTGATACCTAATTAATTAATTGATCAGACAGACGGCCATACAATGCTGGATCTAGATGTATGGCCGTCTTCTGCCTGCGCTCTAGACACTCCCTCTGTGTGTCTCTCCCCCCTTTTTTCTTTTTCCTCTCAAACCACAGAAAGAGAAGAAAACAGTTTAGTGTCTTATTCTTCACTAGATGCAATAAGCATTTCTACACTTTTTTTAAATCTATTACTCTATTACTTAATCTATTACTTACTTAAAAATGTTACTCTCACCGATGCGCTTCTTTTGTTCGCCAGTGTGACCACTTGAGTGCGACCACTTGAGTGCAGTTTTGTTTAGCGGTTTGCTGCCTTCTCGCTGTCGCAGCTGGAGTCAAAAGGAAGTAGAAAGTAGTACGTACCGACTTGCTTCCTTCACCATAGGCGGAACATGCACGCTACTTGGTAAGCTGCGGTGAACCTGTGTGTGCTGCCTTCAAGTGCAGTTGGAACGTGTTGCTTTCAAGTGTAACTCAGAAAAAACATTAAAGATATTTTAACACATGGAACAACTAATAAAACAACTATTTCTTTTTAAGATTAAAAGTATGGCTTAGTTAACCAAGTTTTACACCTGGGTCACATAATGTTTAAAAGTTTTAACAACCGACACACATTAAAAAGCGGAGCAGACAGTTGAGTGGACTCCAGAGCAGTATTTTTCAGTGTCGTTATTTCATTATTAAAATCATACACATCAAACCTTGAATAGAATTTGTTAAGTTCCTGAGCCAGAACCAGATCTAAAGTGAACCCATCTAGTATGACATTTTTCTTTGCATTAACCCAACCATAGTCTTAATACTGTCCCATGCTGAGCCCAAGTTGTTCTTGCTCATCTTGTCTTCAACTTTTTATTTATAACACAATTTAGCTAACACAATGTCTGCTCACCCAGGGTTTAATATTTTGGGTAGGATTTAACAGTTTTTACAGGAATAACAGTGTCCTCACAATACGTAATCCAGGAGCTGACCACATCGGTGAGTTTGTTAATGTCACTAGAGGATTCAATGAACTCCCCCCAAGCTGTACTGTCCAGACAGCCCCGTAGAGTCGTTGTGGCCTCTTCTGACCACAATTTGAAGTTTTTGCTTGTCACTTTCCCCCTCTGAAGACATGTCCGGTAAGATGTAATCAGGTTAACACAATTATGGTTGGCTGATCCAGCGGAGGGAGAGGAATTGATTTATAGGCCTTTTTAATGGACCCATAACACTTGTCCAGGATCCTGTCTTTCCTGGTGGGACAGGAAACGTACTGATAAAAGTGTCTGAGGGATTTGTCCAGTGAGCAGTGGTTAAAATCGCCTAAAATCAAGTTAGGAGCATCTGGGGATAAAGACTGGAGTTTTTGTACAGTTTGAAAGATGAGCTCTGAGGCGTTTTTCTCATTAGCCTTAGGATGGATGTAAACAACAGTCACAAAACTCTGTGGAAATTCTCGCGGGAGATACATAGGGCGCATGGACAAAGAAAGCAGCTCAACATCCTTGGTACATAGTGTCTCTCTCAAAACCACAGTTTTATACCAGTGCTCATTAATGTACAAACATACCCCTCCTCCGCATGACTTCACTGTTATCACAGATGCTCTGTTGGTGCGAAACGGAACCCCAAACCCGTCTATGGCCAAATCACTGTCAGTGTCCTTCTCCCCGAAGGACCCCAGGTCTCTGTAAAGGCCAGGATACAGGCTTCTTTGAACTTGTGGTGGTGGCGGACGAGAGCCTGAAGTTCTTCAGTCTTGTGGAGGGACCGAGCGTTAGACAGGATAATGGTAGGCAGGGGGATGCGAGACAGGTGTTGCCGCCTCATGCGGCCCGCCACTCTCACGCCCCGCCACTCCTGCCGCGTTTCCTCGGTTTACGCTGTGGAGCTCTAAAGTAGTCACCTTTCCCGAGGCCGTCGACAAGTTCCTCCAGGTCAGGGAAAACCAGGTCCGCTTGTGGTCCGCTGTTCGCAGGGTTGTTGTACAAACGTTTGTAGTTGAGCAGATAGTCTCTAGAGTATTGAATCATCATGCCAGGTTCAGGTGCCGTGAGCAGCGGGCGACATGCAGACACCAACACCGCCAGGAAGAAAGTCACGGTCAAATCCATTGTCTCTGAACCACGACATGCTTCGGCAAGCTAATGTGAAGTTGAGTTTAAAATAAAACGGCAAGCAAAGTAAGAAAGCTTGAAACTTACAAACTCAAACAAACAAACAAACACGCTTCCCTCTGCTGCTGGTCGCTGCACACGCATGCGCCCCCACATCAGGATTCTTTACAGTGTGTCCTAAAACAGCAAATAGAGAGCAGCTCCAAGCGCGCAGTGGAAAATATTGTGAAAAAAAGACTCACTCTCTCCACAATCTGTGGTTGATGCAGGGGTCGGCCCGTTGAAACTGGTGGCAAACGCTGAAAAGGTCACAAGCACGTCCAACAACTAGGCCAATATTGTGTCATCTGGTTGTGTTGAGGAAAAGCAGAAACCAGCGCTGACATGTCCCAATTGTATATTAAAAAGGGTTTATTATAAAATAGAACAGTTTCAAAAAGGTCAGAATCTTGAGAGAGCCTCTGTGGCGCCCTAGAACACTCTGCCAGCCTTTTCCTGATGCACAGTTTAAATTCTACTTCTCAGATAATCATCTTTACAGCCAGGCATCTCATGTGCCTGGTGCTGCCACAACACCAGGCTACTTTTCATCTCTGACCTCGTAGCACCATAAACTCCCATTCCTTGCAAACGACCTCAAGGGAAACAATACATCTCCTTTACATAGTGT
Source organism: Urophycis tenuis (assembly GCA_036785325.1). Classification (NCBI taxonomy): domain Eukaryota; kingdom Metazoa; phylum Chordata; class Actinopteri; order Gadiformes; family Phycidae; genus Urophycis; species Urophycis tenuis. The sequence goes on along the minus strand of JAXIVH010000049.1, from coordinate 2,106,541 downwards.
TACATACTGCCCCCTGCTGGATGGGAGTTATAACTGCCTATAATTATGTGCTTCTTCTCACAGGTGATGTCAATCTGAGGGGGAGGACTATAAAAGAGGCCATGTGGCTCAGCTCTTGTTCTCTTCATTCTCCTTTGGTTCTCCAGCTCATGCAGCAGCAGATTGTGTGTTTGCGTTGTTGCTAAGTTTTGTCTTTGTTACATTTTAGGTTGGTGAGTCCGGTAGTCCTATTTTCGTGGTTTTATTTTGTTAGGCTAGTATTTATGTGTATTTAGGTTAGAGAGAAGACCCCAGATTCTACGGCCCTTTGTGGGTTGGTCTGGGCGTCTTCTCTCCCTTTTGTTCTTTTTGGCCGGCTCACCAGCTTTGGTTTATTTATTCTGATTATTTCGTTAATAAATTGGTTGCTTGTTCAGTAATCCTGACTCTTTAATTATGTTTGGCCTTTTCTAAACGAGCCTTGGTTCGAGGGTCGTAACAATAGTGTAAACTGCTGACCATACACTACAACACAAATAGAGATAGGCATAACTGCGATGGACTGAAGAACCATCTAACCAAAGGGCCCTGGTGAAAGTGTGAATAATAAAAGACAACACTGTCTGGAACACATATCAACCCCAAATTAAAAGATAGATAGATAGATAGATAGATAGATAGATAGATAGATAGATAGATAGATAGATAGATAGATAGATAGATAGATAGATAGATAGATAGATAGATAGATGGATTGATTGATAGATCTGAATTGGGTTAATGTCCCGCGGGACATTTGGGGGGACCTCGCCGTAAAAATTGACTCGTCGGCACGTGGATGGCGTCGTGACAGTTCGTCGTTCACATGGATGAAGTCGTGACAGGTCGTCGTTTGCTCAAGGATGGCGTGACAGGTTCTCGTTTGTGGCTGTCCACGCACTGTGCGGTATGGCCGACTTTGACGGCACACCCTGGCCACGCCCTTCGAGGTAGAGCCGTAAATAGCACAACTTTAGTTAAGAACCACGTTTCAAATGCACTGACCAATTTTGAAGCAGAACGGAAAAATCCCTTGGGAGGAATTTGTTCACAAACATGGGTATAAAAGACGAAATAATTGAATATGGCCGAATTTGACGGCACGCCATGGCCACGCCCTTCTACGTAGAGTCGCAAAAAGCACAACATTAGTTAAGAACCACGTTTCAAATGCACTGGCCAATTTTGAAGCAGAACGGAAAAATCCCATGGGAGGAGTTCGTTCACAAACATGGGTATAAAAGACGACAAAATTGAATATGGCCGACTTTGAAGGAAAGCCATGACCACGCCCTTTGAGGTAGGGTCGCAAATAGCACAACTTTTGGTGAGAATCATCTTCTGAATCTACCCCAAAAATTTGGAGGCCAAGCGACAAATCCCCTGGGAGGAGTTCATTCAAATAGGACGCGAAAATCGAAAATGACAAAAATTAAAATGAAAATATCTGACTTCCGGTGGGTTTTTTGGTATCGGTCCAATAGGCTTTTTTGTAGGGCTAGGCAAGGGTAACATCCATACCAAGTTTCAAACATATCGGTTAAAGTCGGTGTCGTGGAAAAAACGACAAAATTGATTATGGCCGATTTTGATTGAACGCCGTGGCCACGCCCTTTGAGGTAGAGTCCCAAATAGCACAACTTTTGGTAAGAACCATCTTCTGAATCTACCCAAAAAATTTGGAGCCCAAGCAACAAATCCCCTGGGAGGAGTTCGTTCAAATACAACGCGAAAATTGCAAAGGTCAAATGCAAATATCTGACTTCCGGTGCTTTAAGGGGTATGGGTCCAAGAGGCTTTTTTGTAGGTCTGGGGCTGTATAACGTGCCTACCGAGTTTCATACATGTAGGTGAAACGTGGTGTCGGGGCTGTTGTTTTTAAAGCCTGTAGGGGGCGCTACTACCACGACAAGCACGATTTTTGGTCTGTGAGCTTTGGGCAGCACTCTACATGTGTCCAGTGAATTTCATATTCGTAACTATTACGGTGTTTGCACAGTAATTTACGCTGCTTTTAGAGCGCGATCCACTGGCAGAATTTTTTCCCCGTTTTGAACCACGCCTCAGGGCGCCATGAGCTAGCCGCATACCAAGTTTCATTTAAATATCAATTGCCAATGTTGAGATATAAACTTCTTGATTTTAATGAGCGCCACTTGGTGGCAATGACCACAAATTTTGTGAGATGCATAAAGGAGGTACAGAGAAGTAGGGCTCCAAGTTTGGTGTTGAACGGACATAGCAATGTGGAGAAATGGTCCACTTACGTTTTTTACGTAAAATGTAGACATCTATAAAAATATATAAAGCACTATAACACGCTTATCTTCGGGAATTTCAATAAACTTCCAATTAGTTATTTTCATGATACAGAATGTAGATGCTACATGTGGAGTTTCGTGCAAATCGGTGAAAGCCACATGCAATAGATGTCTAGGACGCACTTTTTTGAGTTTTTGCGTTGTAGCCAAAAAAAAGTCATGGCGGAAATGGGCGTGGCCTACATCAGGAGGTGCAGCATGTTTGCCCGCATGTGTGGATATAAACATTTTGAGTGTGCGACAAAGTATGCAGGAGTTATTAGCATTACAGTGTTTTTTTTTAAATAGCGCCACCTATAGGTGAGACATTAACGGGTCGCATAGAATAAATAATTTTTCACCAGGTGTGATAACTCTGTCAAAAAAAATTGAGTTTTCGTATATGTTCAGGGGGTTAAAATCAACGTCAAATATCCCCAAATAACAAAAACAAATAGGGACCTCGTCCTGTTTCACAGGCGACCTCGTCCTGTTTCACAGGCTCGGTCCCTAATTAAAGTTTCTTTGGTCAGTACCAGAGCCAAGAGGTTGGACTGAATCACCATAATCATGTTGATAAATAATTAAACGAAACCAATTTTTTCAAGTACCGTACATAAATAAGACCATACCAAGAGGTCAAATGCTTTCATTGCATCTAGCGACAGCACCGGAGCAGGTGATTCAAGTAAGACAGCCCCATGTATATCAAGCAGTCTCCTCATATTCTCTGAACCCATCATAGTCCTAATGTAGCCTGTCTGTTTGCAGTTAACCAATTTAAGCATGCATATCTAAACAGCATGCAAGTTCCAAATTTAAAGTGGCAGCAGCGGCTTCGTTTGCCATGCGTCAGAATGCGTTCTGGGATGAAAACGTCAGAAATACCTGTGATAAACTTTCGATGCGACAAGCCACCTGGCTTTCAAAACTCGTGTGGTTTCAGGAAAACAACTTCTGTCTGCTTTTCTGGGCATGTTCGCTCGAGCAAGTGCGGACATAAGACACTCCCCTCAACATCCCCTCAACTTTGCCCTGGTTTGTTGGAATACCGACATTAAATTCCCCACGGCAGAAGTGACATAACTCCTTTTAGAGAGGCGTGCCTGGTGCCCTCTCCCAAACTATGCATATTAAAAAGAGTTTAAAAAGCGACAATTTTGTGAACTTTCACTTCATCACTCATCATGCATTTCTTATTTTATTTATTTTATTTATAAATTTCTCCAAGCCATTGTGCATGCAGAAAATTCATCACATTTGCTCCTCAGCCTGCATCAATAAGGGGAGATCCAATGCCTCAAACTCGTCTGCTACGAAGAACGCAAGTGCCACTTCGTATGCCATCCTTGTTGACGAGAAGTTCACCTGTGTCTGCCTTGACTAGACGGGAACTTGACGTGATTATGACGAGTTCCGCCGGATCTTCGCAAATCTAGTTGCAACAAATGCGCAAATGCAAACGATCTGAAACTTGCCTATTGATAGTTTTTGGTAGTGATGGGTAGATGAGGCGTCATGAAGCGTTTTGACACATTGCCAAACTATATTGCTACTTTGTCGATACTGTGTCACTGAGTGAATACTGACACCTGCTGGACCTTAAAAATCCCTACAGGCAACCTAGTTGACAGACTCAACTGACACTGATTTGTTGACCTAGTATATACAATAATATAATTTAAGTAATTGTATTTTATATTGTATTATTTCTTCATTCAAATTTAGAATATCTTTGATATTTTTAGATAGTTAATGTGTCATAACATGAAAATCTAAGTGAACGTGTTGTGAATGAGGATGCTTGTGGACTGGGATTTTTTTTACACATTTTTATTAACAAAAAAATGTTTTTCCAACGTTTTGAAATTGAGTCTGTTACGCTTTGTAGGAGCCATTTTGCTTTAAATTAGTTCAATGAGTGCTACAGGAGCAAAGGTAGCTTTGTTTAAATGTAGGATCTTTTACTTTGAATGAGGACTTTTACTTTGATAGTTTGTGAGGAGGCCTTTAGCTTAATATGGCCGACCCTCACCTTTGACCTTCTGAATTCAGAGAACAAAGGAACTAGGAAGATGTAGAGTATACAGTTCTTTACAGGCTACAGGTTCCCAAAAAAAACTATTGAAGTTTATTGAACCCTTTATTTGACTATATACCCATCAACCATAGACTATTCGTACTGTTTAAATAATTTGGATAATTTGGATCTACTTTGCTACCCACTAACCACTAACCTATCCACTAACCATTTGGAATCTATTGGAGTTTCCTTTGTCTGTTTATCCACCTGCTTACCCTGCCTGGCCTGCCTACCCTGCATTCCCACATGCCTGCCCTGCTTCCCTCTCTACCTCCATTCATCGCATCTTCATCTACAATTCAGGTACAATTCAATCATTGTTTAGCCAGTCAAAGAAGCTCGATCACACATCTAAACCGATGGCTATTTTATGAAACAAGCTGAAAGTATGCCATCACACACTTGTTCGATACAATTTCTCCAGCTGTAGAAAACACCGGCTCACAGGGCATACTCACACTCCATAATTTTTGATGAATTTGAGGATGAACCGCAAAAGATCAGAGATTCTTTTGGCAGATGCCTCCCGTTGACAGATACGCTTCCTTATAAACACATCTTGTTGCCGGACCCATCACTAGTATTCAGTTTTGTTCCAGTTCCTCCAAGAGAGGCATTTACATTGTAAGTTTTATATTCTAGTTCAGGTCCTTAGTTAACATTTTCAGTCTTTTTGTTTCCTCCGTAAGGAGTGATTTTTGCCTGATTCTTCCATTAAAGACATTCATTGAAGAATCCGAAACCCTGCATCTGCGTCCTGTGTCCTAGCCTGGTCCTGACACTCTATCATTAACAATCTCAAAGCTAAAAAGATTAACAAAAAACAACAAATTCATTAAAATAGGCAGATATGATTGCGGTGATTTTAGTTTGATGATATTTGCTTTCAAAACAAAACAAGTTGTTGAAAAAGGACAGATTATTTTCCGATTTCTTTTTCTCAAGACTGGATACAAAACAGTATTTTACACTATAAGATCGCTGATATTGATATTCTTTATATCAAGGACATCGTGTGGCACTATTGTGAGAGTGGGGCGTGAGTGTGACATCAGAGGGAGGCGACAGGAGGTTTGTTGTTGTGGTTGGCACGTGTGGAATAGAAAATAAAGAGACGGCGAGAAGCCGTTGGCTACGTGGGTGAAGCAGTTTGAGGCTGCGGTCCGCGCCCAGAAGAGGGGGGCCAGGAGCGGGAGTTACACCGCCGCTTTGATGAATCTCCTCCGACGAGGCTGGACGGCGCGGCTTTCCTTTTGTGGGACACTTTACTGCCGGATATTCAGTGTGATTATGAGCGAGTGAAGGAGAAGTTGAAGGACGCTTTTGGACAAAAGCAGTTCCTGCTGTACTTCCATACATGCATTTCTGCGCGGCCCCGCCAGCCGAACGAGGTCTACGCAGCTGACATCTCCAGGCTCGTGGCTGAGGCTTTTACTGACTATGAAAGTGCTGGAGGAACAGGAATGGAGAGACTTTTCTTGCTGGGCTCGACCCTGCCCTAAGTGCCATGAACAGGGGGCGACTGATGTGGAGGAAGCGATCTGAAGCGATCACAAGCAATCTGGCGCTGCCTCAGGCGGCAGCCTGTAGCTACAGCTCCCCTCGTGTTTTCTTATCTTTTGTTTATTTGTTGTTTTCAGTTTTTGCATTTGTTTTTAAGTATTCAACATCCGCGTTTAAACGTCTCAGACAATGGTTGGACTGAGTCTTGTTACTTTTCTCCGCGTTACTTTTTTTACTTTTCGTAACAGTGAACTGTGCCGGTAGTAGCGGGGGCATTGTTTACACCCGCGATCAGCTGGTTGCGCTGCGTGAGCATGTGCTGCTGCCCGGAGACAGACCTGCGGTCCCGCAGGAGTTACGGAGGAAACGCCGGGGCTGCAGGGCTGGAACCAAATGGAGGGAGAGAAGAAGAAGACATAAACCAGCAGTCCCAGCGATTATAACGGGGAACGTGAGGTCTTTGCGGAATAAGATGGACGAACTTTCAGCGCTGGTGAAGACCCAAAGGGAATAGTATAGCTTATTCTGCTTCAGTGAAACCTGGCTGCACTCGCACATCCTGGACAGCAGCGTTGAGGTTCCCGGTTACAGTTTAATACGTGGAGACAGAGACTGTTCCAAAAGTCAGAAGAAGGGTGGCGGGCTTGCACTTTATGTGAGTGAGAGGTGGTGCAATCCCGGACATGTAAGCGTGAAGGAACGTCTCTGTACCCCGGACATTGAACTGCTGGCTGTGGGAATGCGTCCGTACTATTTGCCGAGGGAGTTTACGTCCACCATTACTATCGCTGTCTACATCCCCCCGTCAGCTGATGCAGCGGTGGCTTGTGAAGTCATCAGCTCCGCCACCGCTAAACTACAGACTGAACACCCGGATGCGTTCATGGTCATTACAGGTTATTTTAATCATGCCTCACTGAACAATATTTTAAATAACTTCCATCAGTATGTTGACTGCCCCACCAGAGACAATAAAACACTGGACTTACTATATGCTAATGCCATGGACGCATATGACGCCACAGCCCTTCCCCCCCCTTGGCAAGTCAGACCACAACCTGGTCATGATAACTCCCAAGTATGTCCCACTTGTGAGAAGGCAACCTGTGGTCACCAGGACAGTGAGGAAGTGGACACAGGGGACTGCCGAGGCACTGCAGGACTGCTTCGAGTCAGACTGGGATGTTCTCTGATTCACATGGGGAGGACATCAATAACATGACCGACTGTATAATTGACTATATAAGATTCTGCGAGGACACCACCATGCCAGCCCGGACCGTTCACTGCTTCTCCAACAACAAGCCGTGGATTACCAGTGACCTGAAGGCACTCTTGAACAAGAAAAAGAGGGCTTTCAGGTCAGGAGACAGGGAGGAGCTGAGGAGAGTGCAGCACGAACTCCGTGAGATGCTGAGGACGTGCAAAGAAAACTACAGGAGGAAGCTGGAGGCCAAGCTCCAACAGAACAGTGTGAGGGATGTGTGGGCGGGAATGAAGCACATCACAGGGATGAAGGGGAAGGACAGGCAGACATCTGGGAGCCTGGATAGAGATAACCAGTATAACCAGTTTTTCAACAGGTTTAGCTCACCCCCTGATACCCCTCCAACACCCCCATCCCCCCACACACTCAAACTGTCCCAAAGGGTTCGACCCTCCCCCAAGCATTCTCCTGTACAACACCTCTCCATCTGCCCCTCCTCCTTCCCCCCCACCCCCTCCTCCTCCTCCAATGATGACATCTGCACCAACCCCCGCCCAGCAGTGACTACAGGCCAGGTAAAGAGGCAGTTGGAAAGGCTGCATCAGCGGAAGGCTGCAGGCCCTGATGGCATCTCACCCAGGATCCTGAAGGCCTGTGCCGGCCAGCTGTCTCCTGTACTGGGACATCTGTACAACCTGAGCCTGAGTCAGGAGAAAATCCCGTTGCTGTGGAAGACCTCCTGCTTGGTCCCAGTTCCCAAGAAGTCGAGGCCGTCCGATCCGGCTGACCTGGAGAGACTGGTCTTAGCTCAGCTGAGGCCACAGGTGAGGATGTTTCTGGACCCCTTGCAATTTGCCTATCAGCCCCGTGTAGGAGTCGAGGATGCTGTCATTTACCTGCTGCAACGTGCCCATATGCATCTGGATGGTGGGGGAGGCACTGTGAGGATCACATTATTTGATTTCTCCAGTGCTTTCAACACCATTCAGCCTCTGCTGATGGGTGAGAAGCTGCGGGGGATGGGTGTTGACAACACTATGATCTCCTGGATTACTGACTACTTGACAGGCAGGCCACAGTTTGTCCGTCTGGGCAGTGTACTGTCTGATGTGGTGGTCAGTGATACAGGAGCTCCACAGGGAACTGTGCTCTCTCCCTTCCTCTTCACCTTGTACACCACTGACTTTCAGTACAACTCTGAGTCATGTCACTTGCAAAAGTTATCTGATGACTCAGCTGTTGTCGGGTGTATAAGAGGTGGAGAGGAGGGTGAGTACAGGACACTGGTGGACAACTTTGTGGAGTGGTCCGAACAGAGTCACCTGAGGCTGAATGTCAACAAGACCAGAGAGATGGTGATCGACTTCGGGAGGACAAAGGTTGCCTTCACAGCCACTTCAGATCAGGGGGGACGTGGTGGAGGAGGTGGAGGACTATAAATACTTGGGGGTGGTGATCGGCAACAGACTGGACTGGAAATCTAACACCGATGCTGTATACAAGAAGGGGATGAGCAGACTCTATTTCCTGAGGAAGCTGAGATCTTTCAACGTGTGCAGTAAGATGTTGGAGATCTTCTACCGCAGTGTTTCTCAACCTTTTTTCAGTCGTGGCACCCTTTACATGATTGAAAAATCTCAAGGCACCCCAAACTGTTTTTTAATGTAAATTATGGTAATGGAAATAAAGAAATGTTGTGGAATTAAAGGTCATTCCAGCTCTGTAAAACAAGTTAATGACTCATTCATTATGTAGCCGAGTGGTAAGTGGAAGGCCCAAAAAAAAAAAACCCATCACAGTAGCCTGACAACGCCACCCTGGGGCCTAATGCCTCAGGGACATCTTTAAGACATTAGGAAGTCTGATAAAACAACCAAATTCTCAGAGGTTCGTGTTAAGCACTGGAGACATGAATCCCATTCAAATAAATCTTTATTAATCAGAAAACCAAAGAAAAGGTATCTGGCAGCAGAACATAAAACGAACAAAGAATAAGATGACAAATGTTCATTGGTTTTAACAGGTAGCTGGAGAGGGTTACCCGAGGGAGGCAAGCTAATGGGACGAGTGCTTCGAAGTCCACGCTAACACACAGGAATTCAAACATTTTTAAAGTCATGCATCTGACACAGCAAAGCCACAGCAAGCAAAAAAAAAACAGAACGACCACACATGTCAAATTATGGCTAACTACCACTAGGCAACTAGCCCCCCCCCCTCCTGGCCACCTCAGTATATTTAAATGAACAAAGAAAAATTACAAAACACAAAACCAAGACAAGATAAGACAAAACAAAACAGCAGCACGACCCACATTAGCACCCAGAGGAGCAGGCCGGGCTCCCTATAGAAACAAACAAAAACATTAAAACTGCAACTTGCCAAGGATGGTCAATGGCAATGAAACTCATACCTTACCTACATTTGTAGGTAGGTAGGCCACATTATCCATGCCCTGGTGCTAACAGGAAGGGCACCCAGCCAGAGCGCTACAGTAAATAAACAGAAAATAAATGAAACTACACACACAATGACAACTAACAAAACAAAGGGGTCGCGACATACCTGATGGTAGGCTCTGGTGTTCAAAACATGGCCCTGCCAGTACAACCTACAAAGCTGCTTGTGACAAGCTCTTAAATAGGCTGCACTGGCACCAATTAAGTAATTGGGCCCAAGCCCCACCCCCTCATTAACTGAGGCAGGCCAGAGAGAACAGAGCAAGTAGACAAGTAGACAGTCTACCTGCTACAATTACATCACAACAAACTTGATTTCCCCCCCCAAAAAAAAGATGGGCCTAGTAAGATAGACAACACAAATAATTTTTCACTAAATTACACTACACTTATATCATTAGAATACACAGTCTTGAAGACCAACAAAATGCATTAACGCATATAGCATCATAGGCTACTACAACTACACACACACACACACACACACACACACACACACACACACACACACACACACACACACAGGAGTGTGACTTAATCTCAGTAAGAGACTTGGGCCTGGGAGGATGCACACAATCGCTCTATTCTCGCAGGAATGGATGACAGACACACACGTAGCTCCTGGTCCACAGCTCTAAGGGGCTCTCTGTACCTGTTCTTGATGAAAGTTAAGCTCGAAAAGCTCAGTTCACACAAATATGTCGTGGCAAAGAGTAGCAGTATGTCAACTTCGGCGTTAGAAAACTATTTTCTCTGTGTGGCCTCCATTTGCTCAACTGCATGATAAAGCTAGAAGAAAGATTACAAAATGATGCATTCTAGGGCTTTTCGATTATGTCAAAAATGATAATCACGATTATTTTGATTGATATTGTAATTGCGATTATTAAAGACGATTATTCATTGATTGTTTTTTTTTAAATAAAAAAATGTGTTTGATGGTGCGACTCAAACATAGGTCCATTGTGGTGGCAAAATATAATATATAATTGACACTTCTCCTGCAACTTTTCCGCGACATTCGTCATAAAGTGCAGGCAGCGCAATTCTACTGAAATGGTGACGTGGTGGTAACACATACCGCTTGTCCAATGTGTTTATCAGTTTATTGAACGCCGGGTCGCTAACGGTGCTGATAGGGCACATGTCTTTGGCCTGCGGGAGCTGGCTGGATATGGGGTGACATTGTATAGGGTCTCCTTAATTGAGGACTGTGTTGCGGTGGCAGGAGTGGAGGAGCTTTTCATTTTTTCCTTCATTGCTTGGTCATGTATTACTCTGTGTGCGGACTTTTAAGTGGTTAAATAGATGGTCGTATTCGCTTGAGGTGCAGACACGGTCGCGTGACATATCTTGCAAGTTTTCAGGCGGGGGCGGGGCGCAGCGGAGTGCGCAGGTGGAGAAAGAAGGGTTCGCTCCATTTACCACACAAAACACGGCGGGTGGCAGAATGATCGTTTTATTACGATTATCTTGATTTAATGATCGAGGGAAGCCAAAATCGTAATCGAAATCGAAATTCAATTAATCGCCCAGCCCTAATGCATTGATTTATTTCAATTTCATTTTATTAGCCTAGTGTTAGCCACGTTTCTACGGCACCCCTGAGGATGTCAGACGGCACCCCAGGGTGCCGCAGCACCCCGGTTGAGAAACACTGTTCTACCGGTCTGTTGTTGCTGGTACCATTTTCTTTGCTGCTGTGTGTTGGGGCAGCAGCACCAGAGCCAGTGACACCAAAAGACTTGATAAAATCATCAAGAAGGCTGGCTCTGTACTAGGTCTCGGGCTAGAATCTTTTGAGTCTGTGGTGGAGAGGAGAATGCTGAAAAAACTGTAATCCATCATCAATGTTAACTTCCGGATGGCGGCGCGTACGGACGCAGCGGCCCCTCTCTGTCCCGAAAATGTGGTGCATACATGTTTGTCTTCGTTGGTGTGCCCGAGTGATTTTGTATTTTCGACGCGTTTGCCCGTCCCAAGGTGGACATACAGCCGTGGGACTCTTTTCAACATCAGAAACCACGCTATTCACGGACTAAACCCTGCACTCACCAAGGAGCTACACGATCTCGGACTACTCCGGCGGCCCACTTCGACACCGACCCCCACTACTGCGCACCCGCAGAGGAAGCGATGAGGCGGTGTGAGAGGAGGCAGAAGCGGGGGAAGCGCGGAGGTATCCGGGCGAGGCTAGCGGCTAATCCAAACAAGCCGGCTATACCGTCCATCGTACTCGCCAATGTACGCTCCTTGGACAACAAACTGGATGAGCTACACCTTCTGAGATCATCCCAGCGGACTGTGAGAGAGTGCTGTGTTTTCGTATTCACGGAAACATGGCTAAACAACAACATACCGGACTCGGCCATTCAGCTCGACCAGCTAACATGCTACCGAGCGGACAGAGCACTCAACTACGGCAAGACCCGCGGCGGCGGTGTCTGTGTTTATATCAGGGATGCTTGGTGCCAGGACGCTGTGGTAGTTTGTAGACACTGTTCACCCCTTGCAGAGTTTATGATCATTAAGTGCCGGCCTTTCTATCTACCGAGGGAGCTTTCTGCCATTCTGCTAGTGGCTGTTCGAGACAAGGCACTGAGTGAACTGTATAGTGTCATCTGTGACCAGCAGACAGCCCATCCGGACGGATTTCTCATTGTAGCTGGGGATTTCAACCATGCCAACCTTAAGACAGTGTTTCCTCATGTGTACCCACTTGCTTCAAGAGCACCACCATCATCCCGGTTCCGAAGAAGGCCTCTCCATCCTGCTTCAATGACTACTGCCCCGTTGCACTGACCCCCATCATCATGAAGTGCTTCGAGCGGCTGGTCATGCAACACATCAAATCCATCCTCCCACCTTCACTGGACCCATACAAGTTTGCATATCGGGCCAACAGGTCGACCGATGATGCAATCTCCACCGTCCTCCACTCAGCCCTCACCCACCTGGAGACCAAGGACTTGTATGTGAGGATGCTGTTCCTTGACTTTAGTTCAGCCTTCAACACGATCATCCCTCAGCAGCTGATCAGGAAGCTGGACTGTCTAGGACTACAGACCTCACTGTGTAACTGGTTGTTGGACTTCCTGACCGGAAGACCGCAGGCAGTCAGGGTCGGCAGGAACGCATCGAGCACAATCATGCTGAACACAGGGGCCCCCCAAGGATGCGTGCTGAGCCCCCTTCTCTTCACCCTGCTGACCCACGACTGCACTCCATCCTTCAACAACAACCTCTTCGTCAAGTTTGCGGATGACACGACTGTGGTGGGACTCATCAACCACAACGATGAGTCAAACTACAGGGAAGAGGTGAGCCAGCTGGCCGTGTGGTGCAGGGACAACAATCTCTCTCTCAACGTGCAGAAGACGAAGGAGATTGTTGTCGACTTCCGCAGAGCCTCCGCCCAGCACCCCCCACTGACCATCGACGGTGCTGCTGTGGAGAGAGTGTGCATCTCACTGAGGACCTCTCCTGGAACTGCAACACCACAACACTGGCCGGCAAAGCTCAGCAGCGCCTCTACTTTCTCCGCAAACTTCGGAGAGCGAGAGCACCTGCCCCCATCATGTACTCCTTCTACCAGGGAACCACCGAGAGCATCCTGACCAGCTGCATCACTGTGTGGTACAGCGGCTGCACTGCATCCTGTAGGAAGACCCTGCAGCGCATAGTGAGAGCAGCTGAGAAGATCGTCGGTGCTCCCCTCCCCTCCCTGCAGGACATCTACAATAAATGCCTGTCCCGCAAAGCACTCAGCATTGCGGGTGACTCCACCCAACCCTCCCACTGCCTCTTCAACCTCCTGCCCTCTGGGAGGAGGATGAGGAGTCTCAAGGCAAGGACCAGCAGACTGAAGGACAGCTTCATCCACCAGGCGGTCAGGATGCTGAACTCCCACTCAGCACTGACCCCCCTTCTTTCTCTGCTCTCTGCCCGCACAAACATTGGACGCTGACATCAACCCCCACCCATTCTCCCCCTCCCACCACTCCCATTCCCAGCCCCCCCCCCCCCCCCCCCCACACACACACACACTCATTCAACCCCGGACACCTGCATACAACCTCTCTCCCCCTGGACTTTAACCCCCCGCCCATCTACCACCATACACCTGCTCACCACCATGCAGAGCCCCACCACCCCTACCACCGACCATCATGCACAGCCCCACCACCCCCTACCACCATGCACAGCCCCCTCCACCCCCTTCCACCATGCACAGCCCCCTCCACCCCCTTCCACCAGGTACAGCCCTACCTCCCTCCTCCACCATGCACAGCCACTTTACACTTTGCACTTTAGTCCGTATATAAATCTGTTAAATAACTGTTCATAGTACTGTTTATACTTTTTATACACTGTTAAATAACTGTTCATAGTACTGTTTATACTTTTTATACACTGTTTAAAACTGTTTATACTGTCCATACTGTTCATAACATCCATACTGTTCATTTATTTATTACTATTACTATCATTACCCCCATAATGCACCTCTTACTGTTTACTGTTTACTGTTCTCAATTTGAACATTTTACTATTTACTGTTTTATTGCACTCGCGACCACCTTAGTATTTTTATTTATTTTTTTTATACTTATATTTTTATATATTTATATTTATATTGCATGCTGTCTTGCACCAGGGATTGAGGGAAACGGCATTTCGGTTCTTGTGTATGGCCTGTACATTCATGAAAACTGACAATAAAGTTTACTTGAATCTTGAACTTGAATCTTGAATCTTGACAATGATCAGCACCCTCTCCATCAAACAGTGGTCAGACAGCGGAGCACCTTCTCTCACAGGCTGCTCCAGCTCCGCTGTCGAAGGGACAGATATAGGAAATCATTCCTACCACATTCCATTACACTGTACAATAACAGCCAATAACAATTGCAACAGTCTCCTTCACCTTATATTTCATTTAATCCATCCATCCATCCATCCATGTCCTCCGCTTATCTGGGGTCGGGTCGCGGGGGCAGCAGCCTGAGGAGAGAAGCCCAGACTTCCCTCTCCCCAGCCACTTCGTCCAGCTCTTCCGGGGGGATCCCGAGGCGTTCCCAGGCCAGCCGAGAGACATAGTCCCTCCAGCGTGTCCTGGGTCTTCCCCGGGGCCTCCTCCCGGAGGGACGTGCCCGGAACACCTCCCCAGGGAGGCGTCCAGGAGGTATCCTCACTAGATGCCCGAGCCACCGCAACTGGCTCCTCTCGATGCGGAGGAGCAGCGGTTCTACTCTGAGTCCCTCCCGGATGACTGAGCTTCTCACCCTATCTCTAAGGGAGAGCCCGGACACCCTGCGGATGAAACTCATTTTGGCCGCTTGTATTCGCGATCTCGTTCTTTCGGTCACTACCCACAGCTCGTGACCATAGGTGAGGATAGGAACGTAGATTGACCGGTAAATCGAGAGCTTCGCCTTTAGGCTCAGCTCCTTCTTCACCATGACGGACCGGCGCAGAGCCCGCATCACTGCCGACGCCGCACCGATCCGTCGGTCAATCTCCCGCTCCATCCTCCCCTCACTCGTGAACAAGACCCCGAGATACTTGAACTCCTCCACTTGAGGCAGAATCTCCTCCCCGACCCGGAGAGTGCACTCCACCCTTTTCCGGCCGAGAACCATGGCCTCGGATTTGGAGGTGCTGATCCTCATCCCAGCCGCTTCACATTCGGCTGCGAACCGCTCCAGTGAGAGCTGAAGGTCACGGCCCGATGAAGCCAACAGGACAAGATCATCTGCGAAAAGCAGTGACGCAATCCTGAGGCCACCAAACCGTAACCCCTCAACGCCCTGGCTGCGCCTAGAAATTCTGTCCATAAAAGTTGTGAACAGAATCGGTGACAAAGGGCAGCCCTGGCGGAGGCCAACTCTCACCGGAAACAGGCTCGACTTACTGCCGGCAATGCGGACCAAGCTCTGGCACCGGGAGTACAGGGACCCGATGGCCCGTAACAGCGGGCCCGGAACCCCATACTCCCGGAGCATATTTCATTTCATTTCATTATATTCTGTATACTGGTTGTTTAAAAATACTTGCACTAAAATTAGTTTAGATTAGTTTAGATTATATTTATTTTACATTTTTAGTTTATTTAGTTTTAGTTTATATTTATATCTTTAATGTATATATATTTTATTTTTACATACACTTTTATTTCTAATTGCATCTATTCTGTGTATTTTAATGCTGCTCCTACATTGCAATTTCCCAGCTTGGGATTAATAAAGTATTTCTATTTCTATTAAGCTTTGACTATAGCGGGCCGTTGTGAACGAGCCAGGCAGGCTCTGAGGGCGAGCACACTTGGATTGCCCCACTCCGGCTCACATCCTGCTGTTGTGGCTGCTCTCAATACGGCATCAACAAGTGTGTTGGACTGTAATGCAAACGCCGCGGAGAAGCTCGTTCATGCCATGGAACGACTCACCTTGAGGATGGACAATTTACAGACAGAGGTGAGGGATCTGAGGGCACGTGTGGTCGTGACGCCCCTTTTCCTGCGGCTCCTCAGCAGAGCCCGGGGGAACACAGAGAACAGCAGCGGGCCTGTCACTGCGCTTGTGGCTGGTTCGGATGCAGATGTTCTAATGTTTCGTTGATTTCTGAGGAGTTCAGGATGTCCATCCCAGCTTTACGTAAACGTGTGTTGAATACACAGTACATGTATGCGCAGGCAGTTAATGGACAGTTATTGGACACTTTAGGTACGGTGGCCCTTCCAATAAAATTGGAGGGCAGATCTTTTGAACAAACTGTGCATGTTGTGCGGGGGCTACACAGGCTGTCTTGCTGGGTTTTGATTTCATGCGAAAAACTCATGCAATTATGGATGTAAAGGTCCTTACACACCAGACGCGTTTTATTCGCGCGAATATTTCGCATATTACAAACCATTAATGTTGTTATGACTGCATGCACACCGAACGCGATTTTTCGCAGCGAAAACGCGACAATTTTTTTTCTCGCAACAGGGTCGATTTTTTAAGCGCGATAAAACACATCATCCAATCATGTTACATGGAATTGACCCATGTCACACAATGTAGGTTATGTCACAGTGATTTACCTCACAACCAACAATGGCAGATTTACTGATTGTTTGCGTGTCCCACCACCCAATACTGTATGATAAGAGGAATAAAAACTACAAAGACAACGAAATGCGCGGCGCCAGCATCTCCAAAAGCGCCTCAAATTGGCCGACGGTCATCCTGAAGTACGACCGAAACCGGC
Organism: Urophycis tenuis; assembly: GCA_036785325.1. Lineage (NCBI taxonomy): Eukaryota > Metazoa > Chordata > Actinopteri > Gadiformes > Phycidae > Urophycis > Urophycis tenuis. The sequence goes on along the minus strand of JAXIVH010000049.1, from coordinate 2,089,717 downwards.
CGTGATAGAGTTTTAACTCCTGAACGAGAGCATGGTACTCCCCCTCTCTTTCCCGAGTTTGTAAAATAGGGTGCACCCAAAACCTTCTTCTTTTACGTGCGGCAAGAAACATGGCAAACTCATCGTCACTACTGCTGCTGCTAGACATGTCCATTTTTTCATTCCATTTTTTTCATAAATGAGCCGTCACAAATTTTTTTCCGCACATTCCATGCACAAATCTCGCATTGACGCAAAATCGCAAAATCGCATCGCTGCCAATGTGAATACTTTTGACGCGAAAAATTCGCAGGCGATTTTTTCGCAAAAACGCACCGCAATTTCGCATCGTGTCTGGTGTGTAAGGACCTTAAGTCGTGGGCTTCTCAGCATTGGAGTCATTAAGATTCCTCTCCTGCAAGCTACAGACTTTATTCCGAAATGTTGTAACATATCTATATCTACTGATGCTACTGTTCCACCTTTCAGTGAAATTATTGTTCCTGTTCCTCCCCCCCCCCCCCCCCCCCCCCCCTTACCTGGGCTATTTAGAGCCTCTGAGGTGTGTGACAACATGGGACTGGTGATTGCACGCACAGTAGCACCAGTGAAAAATGGATGCACTGTTGCCTGGCTACTAAATCCGACTGACCAGGAACTGAAACTGCGCCCTGGGTCTCACCTGGGGGTGTTTCACCATGTTAATGACTGTGACATACTCAGCCCGAGGATTTTGATTTTCAACAGGTGGATGCCCCCCTAACTGATGTACCCCATCAGGGAGTGTTCAACCCTGCACGGGGTGGAACAGGCAACCCAAACCTGATCAAACACCACATTCAAACAGGTAACCACCACCCGATAAAGCAACGGGCCTACAGCACTTCCGCCAAAAAGTGGAGGGAAATAAACAGGCAGGTCCAGCGCCTTTTGGAAGACGGCGTTATCGAGGAGAGCTGCAGCCCCTGGTCCTCTCCTGTGGTTCTCGTCAGGAAGAATAATAATACATGGCGATTTTGTGTTGATTATAGCGGCCTCAATGCTGTGACTATTCCCACCCATTGCCGCGTGTCGATGATACACTTGACGCCCTAGCAGGAGCCACCTGGTTCAGCACCCTGGACTTCTCAGATGGCTACTGGCAGGTGGAAGTGGCGCCGAAGGACCCTGAAAAGTCCGCCTTCAGCACGGGCCAGGGCCTCTACCAGTTCAGATCCATGCCCATGGGGCTCACAAATGCACCGGCGACATTCCAGTGGGTTATGGAGCTGGTGTTAAAGGGGCTGCCATGGCACATCTGCATGGTGTATCTTGACGACATATTGATACACAGCAGGTCATTCATCTTTCTGCTCTGGGGGAGGTCTTCACCCGGATCGGAGTAGCTGGGCTACGATTGAACACAAGAAGTGCCACCTGGCCCGGGATCATGTGGTCTTCTTGGGGCACGTCGTTCCTGCTGAGGGGCAAATGGCTTTATGCACCATTATGATGTTGCAATCTCATTTTTGGTGCTCGAGAGACTGCTCTGACAGTTCTTGCAGTGCGTCACACATGAGTCCTAAATTGTACACAAAGGCATGGGATGAAAGGCGCTTTGCCAAGCCATTGTAGCTTTCCCGAGTTGCACTCTCGTGAGCAGAATCTTCCGCTGCGTGGGTAAAATGTCTATGGAGGGCAGGATAACTTCTCCACACAGCTTCGACTGTTCTGAGACTAGATGCCACCCATCTGTTGTCTAACACCCGACCAATTTTGTACAATTGAATGTTCAAGCCGTCAGCACACTCTTTGAGCTCAACTCGGTTTTTGTTTGATGTGCTGTACAGCGCGTAAAGTTTATCCATTAGAATTTTGAAATGATTTACAGCCCCCATTTCTTTCATCACATCACCGACTGCAAGCTCAAGTCGATGCGCAGAGCAGTGCCACACCATGATGTTTGGGAAGCGGGTTTTAAGACGAGTTGCCAAACCACTCTTGCGTCCGAGCATCACTGACGCACCGTCACATGTTAGACCGACGAGTGTTTTTAAAAGGAAAGCCACGTCTAAGTTGGCGTGATCCAATGCATTCAAAAGTTTGCGGACAATGCCTTCTGCTCCAAAATCATCCAACTCCACGAGATCAAAAAATATGTTCTCGGGTGATTCCATCTCTGGCAACTGCATTCGTAAATAGACTATTAAAGCGCTATTTTTATTTAAGCCTGTGGCTTCATCCAGCATGAGTCCGATTTTTGGAGCACAAGTGACAATCCTCTCAGGCAGTTTTCTTTTCATGTCAGTTGCAATATGCTGTTGTATATGAGAACATGCCACGTTAGAGTGGAGAATCCTCCCCATATCCACACCATTCATTTCCTGACAGTCTATTTCATGTTCAAATCCGTGAGCTGGCCTGTGACGCTTGGCCTCCTTGTAAGCGGTGCGAAAAATTCTGGTAGTCGTTTGCACCTCTTCGCTTTGGCTATGGATTTCTGCATTTACCAGTGTATTTTGCTTTATCACAAATCTTTGATGCCATTACATGTGCTTTAGTGCTCCCATGCTCAAAAACTTTTTTCCTTAAGGCTCTTTGCTTTTTTCTTAAATCGGGCGCAGATGATATAATAATAATAATAATAATGCATTTTATTTAAAAGCGCCTTTCATGTCACTCAAGGACACTGTACAGACAGAGAAAATTAAAATCACATAGTGAGGTATACAAGTCACAAGTTAAAAAAGGACCATGATGAAGAAAAATTGACATAAAAAATAAATATAAATATAATATATGTTTTATCTGCCCTATTTATATAAATATAAATAGGGCAGATAAAATATGAAGCAAGGAGGTTATAGGGAGAAGGCTATCCGGAAGAGGTGGGTTTTGAGGCGTGTTTTGAATAGAGGGAGAGAGTCACAGTTCTGGAGGTCAGGTGGCAGGGTGTTCCAGAGTTGAGGAGCAGAGCGACTGAAGGCTCTGCCCCCCATTGTGCTGAGGCGTACAGGGGGCACAGAGAGGTGGATGGAGGAGGAGGATCTGAGGGAACGAGTGGGGATGGTGATGATTTGCAGGAGGTCGGACAGGTAGGGAGGGGCGAGGTTGTGGATGGCCATGAATGTGAAGAGGAGGAGTTTGTAGGTGATGCGGTGGGTTATAGGAAGCCAGTGGAGATCCTGGAGGACAGGGGTGATGTGGTGGTGGGAGGGGGTCTTAGTGATGATGCGGGCGGCAGAGTTTTGGACCAATTGAAGTTTACGGAGGGGACTTGAGAGGGAGGCCGAAGAGGAGAGAATTGCAGTAATCCAGACGGAGGGGTGACAAGGCTGTGGACAAGGATGGCGGCCGTGTGGGGGGTGAGGGAGGGGCGGAGTCTGTTTATATTGCATAGGTGGAAATATGCGGTGCGGGTAATGGAGTTGATGTGAGACTGGAGGGAGAGTGTGCTGTCGAGGATGACACCCAAGCTCTTTACCTGAGGGGAGGGGGAAACTGAGGAGCCGTCGATGGTGAGAGAGAAGGTGTTGACTTTGGCTAGGGTGGATTTAGTGCCGAGGAGGAGAATTTCAGTTTTATTGCAGTTGAGTTGGAGGAAGTTTGAGGTGAACCAGGTTTTTAATTCAGAAAGACAAGAGGTGAGGGAGGGGGGTGGGAATGAGGAATTGGGTTTGCAGGAAAGGTAGAACTGGGGCACACCTGCAGTGACTGGGGAGGGATTTGAGGTGAACGATTTAAGCTGTACGAACTGGGTGCGGCCTGTGAGGTAGGAGTTGAACCAACTGAGGGGAGTGTGGGAGAGCCCAATCGAGGAGAGTCTACTGAGGAGGATGGGGTGTGAGATGGTGTCGAAGGCCACACTCAGATCAAGGAGGATGAGGATGGAGACGAGACCAGAGTCGGCTGCAGTGAGGAGGTCATTGGAGATTTTGATTAGGGCCGACTCTGGGCTGTGACGGGGGCGAAAACTGGACTGAAAAGGCTCATATAGTGAGTGAAGGGATAGGTGGGAGTGAAGTTGGGTGGTGACAGTCTTTTCAAGGGATTTGGAGATGAAGGGTAGGTTAGAGATGGGGCGGAGGTTAGAGTAGTTGTTGGGGTCTAAGCCGGGTTTCTTAAGTATGGGGGTGACGGCGGCGGTTGTGAAAAGTGAAGGGACTATTCCAGTCGAGAGTGAGGAGTGAATAATGGAGGTAATGAGGGGCAGGAGGGAGGGGAGGCAGGATTTGACTAGGGTCGAGGGGAGGGGGTCGAGCTGACAGGTGGTGGGCTTAGATTTATGGATGAGATCGGAGATTTCGGGGGGAGTGGTGAGGAGAAAGCTGGAGAAGGGATGACAAGTAGGGAGAGGTTCAGGTGGGGAGAGAGGGGGGGGGGGGGGGGGGGGGGTGGGATGTAGGTGCTGGTGAATGGTGTGGATTTTCAGGATGAAGTAGTCCAGGATGGAGTTGCAGGATGCCGTGGAGTAGAAATGGGGGGGCCGAGAATTGGGTGGGTGAAGGATTTTATTGAGGACGGAGAAGAGTGTTTTGGAGTTGCCTTCATTTGTGAGAATGAGGCCGGAGTAATAGATGGATTTGGTCTGGGATATAAGGTCCTTGTATTGTGAGATGTGGGAGGTGTACATGTCCTTGTGGATGGTTCGTTTATGGAGGCGCTCAAGTTGGCGGTCTTTAGCTTTCATGGACCTGAGCTCGGGGGTAAACCAGGGGGCAGATGTGGAGAAGGAAACAGACCGGGTTTTCAGGGGGGCGATAGAGGTGAGGGTGGTGGAGAGGCAGGTGTTGTAGAGAGTGGCGAGATCATTGGGGTTTGAGGTAGGGTCCGGGGTTGGAAAGCTGTCAATGTTGGAGCAGAGGGTGGCGATGTTAATGTCCTTGATGGCACGAAATGAGATGAGACGGGGAGACTTGATTATGGAGAGGCGGAGTACAGCGTTAAAAGTGAGGAGGGAGTGATCTGAGGCGGGGAAAAGGTCGGCAGTGGGCTTGGAGGGGGTGAGACCGGAGCAGCAGACCAGATCTAGAGAGTGGCCTTTGATGTGGGTGGGGAAATCAACCAGGTTTTGTAGGCCAAAAATACCGAGGCAGGATGTAAAGTCTCTGGTGAGAGGCAGGTTGGTGTTGTCCATATGGATATTGAAGTCACCTAGCAGGATTGTGTTGAGTGAGAGAGTGGAAATGTGGGTGAGCAGAGTAGAGAATTCACTGATAAAATCGCTGTGTGGCTTAGGGGGGCGGTAAATTGTAGCGATCATGGTAGGTGAGGGTCCGGGAAGCTTAAAAACAAGGCATTCAAAGGAGCTGAATGCAGGGAGAGAGACGGGCAGGACTTTCCACTTCTCGCGGTGAATGACCGCGAGACCTCCTCCGCGGCCGTTGCCACAGGGACGGGAGATGTAAACAAAGCCAGGGGGAGTGGAGTCATTGAGTGGAGAGAAGTCATTAGGCTGTTGCCAGGTTTCAGTTAAAAAGAGAAAGTCAAGCTTACGGTCAGTGAGGACTTCTTGGACGAGATGACCTTTACTTGTGAGTGAGCGGATGTTGAGCAGACCGAAGTTGACAGCGGAGGAGTCGTGCTTAGTGGTAGCATTAGCAGACCTGGCTAGGCTGGCTAATGCATGGCGGTTGACGGTACGGCCGGTATTGTTGGGGGAGCGACGAGAGGTGGACCAGGTGGAGTTGAATGAGCCGGGGTTGTTGTTGTGCTGGACATGTCTGCGGGAGCCACGGTGGATGTAGCGCCGACGAGGGGGGCGAGCGATGTCCGGGTGATGTTGCAGCTCCGGTGGTGGGGGCTCCAGTACAATCCAGCGGATCCGGAGAAGGTCAGAGACGGAGTAGTGGAGTAGTCCTGCCACAGGTTGATGGCAGAACGACAGGAGTATCCAGACCAGTCCAAACCAGGTGAGGTAGTTGTTGGGCCACATGACGAGGTTAGCAAATAGCTACCAGCGTTAGCCTGGGCCCAGGTGGGTGGGGGTGCTGGAGCGACAGCGGTAGTAAACAGCGCGAGAGAGGCTGGAGTGACTCAAGCAAGAGTGCGCAAACTATACAATAAGTGCCCCGAGACCAGAGGAGTGCAAGTCAAGAGGAGGTAGATAAACACGTAGATAGACACATAGGGGCTGCGACTACCAGCGAGCAGCGGCAACAAACATGCCAGCGTCCGCTCGATGAACGTTACGATATCACTCAGCCCGAGATCGATTCTTTTGCCGATTTCACACCTGCCCTTTTTTCCGGACCCAGTGATCCCACTTTTTTTTACAAATGGCACAGCCCAGTCCAATTTTGTCCATTGTAAGCCAGGGATAACTTTTTTTTCTCTCTGTAAACTGAGCATCTGTCCAGATTTGCCCAGTTAGAGTGTCCCTGACAAAAGTACCTGCTTCGTCGCAATCTCTCACAGATTGAAAGTCCCCATCAGCCGTCTTGTCGTCTTTTCCATCTCGTTCCCCTTCCCCGTGTTGGTCATCATTCCCCCTAACAACAGGTGCATCAGCAGCATCAATGTTAGGCGTACTTCTGCTATGTCCACCTTGGTCTTCACATTCCCGATCAGCGATCAAGACGATTTTTGCTTGTTTGGGGTCCAACTGGCCAGCATATTTGAAAAATATGAAACCTACAGGCGAACAGCAATCTCAATTAGCACACGCGCATGTGTCACTTTAACTGCCTCCCCCTCCCTCCCTCTCCCCCCTCTGTCTTAGCCTACCCTGAAAATTCACCTCAAAACACATCGAAAATGCAAACAGAATATTTCTAAAGGCTAATAAGAAAGATTAATTAATTGAACATCGAACACTACACAAACAGTTATTTATTTTTTTTCGTTTAGGCGATTCATTTTTTATATTGACGTAAGAGTTGCCGGATCCAATATAAGGGTACCGAATCCAACGGCGGAGGTGCCGTAACATGTTCCGGCGTGTTCCGGCTCAAATTAAGCCCTGTCTGTAGGGATCCTTTGAATTATGTCATAATTAAATCTGAGCATAACAGGGCGCTATTGCAGCCCATTACAGCCCGGATTATAGCTGCAGATCCCTCTCTTTTCCATTAAAGTTTCCAGTTTCTATCCAGTTTCAATCCAGTTTCTATCACAGGAAACAATAACCAATCATTTTGGGGGGTTTAAGAATAATGTTCATATTATATATTCATGCTCATGTAGGCCTATAACATACAGGAAATATGCATTAATGTCAATGGCTCTATTACACATCTGGACATCCAGCCTGCCAGCACCTGGCCTTGTACCTCTGGATGACAATAGGGATATACCAAAACAAGAGGGTGGAAAACAATGCACTGGTAGGGTAATGTGGAGTGTGTGTGGTTGATGGATGGTTTAAGCAGACTCATCTGGCCTGACACATACTGATTAGACTCTGGTGCTAGGTGAGACTTCACACCACAACAGGTTAAACCAGCCATCACCACACACACTTGATCTTGGACATGGAAGCTGAGAAGAACTGCTCTGTGAATTATTTTAAAACAAACCATGCAACATACATGTTATCATCACCCAGTGTCCTGGTTGGTGGAGGAGCACATCATGTAGCAACATACATTAGTACAGGTAATACATGTGAAATACTCCCAGAGTAAACACATATTGCCACGGTGAGGGGTACTAGACTTTTTTTGACTAGCATTTTTTGTAACTGAAACACATACAGCTTACTATAAGGTGAATGATTAGCATAGTTCCAATACACATTACCTCAATAGGTTCGGGATCTCAGGCCAAGCATCTCAGTTGTATATTGCTACAATGGGTGTCACAATGAGAGACAACTAAATAAAGCCGTACGAGTACATCATCTGGACATTCCAAATTTGAGTTTGTGAGGTAAAAAAAGGTAATGCTGATAAAATTCTGAAAATAATACTACGTCCTTGAAAAGAAGATGCTAAATATATAATATAGTATAGATTTAACCAAAATGTAATACCATGTCCATGGTCCTCAACCGGAAAAGGGTGGAGTGCACTCTCTGGGTCGGGGATGAGATCCTGCCCCAAGTGGAGGAGTTCAAGTACCTCGGGGTCTTGTTCACGAGTGAGGGGAGGATGGAGCGGGAGATCGACAGGCGGATCGGTGCGGCGTCTGCAGTAATGCGGACTCTGCACAGATCCGTCGTGATGAAGAGGGAGCTGAGCCGAAAGGCAAAGCTCTCGATTTACCAGTCGATCTACGTTCCTAGAAGAAGAATTACTCATTTACTCATTCTCGTTCCTGCCCTCGCCTATGGTCATGAACTTTGGGTAATGACCAAAAAAACAAGATTGTGGGTACAAGCGGCCGAAATGAGCTTCCTCCGCAGGGCTGCTGGGCTCTCCCTTAGAGATAGGGGGAGAAGCTCGGCCATCCGGGAGGAGCTCGGAGCAGACCTGCTGCTCCTCCGCATTGAGAGGAGCCAGATGAGGTGGCTCGGGCATCTAGTAAGGATGCCTCCCGGACGCCTCCCTGGTGAGGTGTTCAGGGCACGTCCCACTGATAGGAGACCCCGGGGAAGACCCAGGACACGCTGGAGAGACTATGTCTCTCGGCTGGCCTGGGAACTCCTCGGGATCTCCCAGGAAGAGCTGGACGAAGTGGCTGTGGAGAGGAAAGTCTGGGCTTCCCTGCTTAGGCTGCTGCCCCTGCGACCCGACCCCGGATAAGCAGAAGAAGATGGAGATGGAGATGGTAATACCATGTATCTTACCTTGAAAAGGGAGCTCTGAGCAAGGCAGTTCGCTAACGTACAATATGTACAATATTTGAGACTGCATACATAAATAATGTAGTAGTCAACCAATCAAGAAAGAACAGTTGTAGAGACAGTGACCGAGAGAGCCAAAGAGCAAGATAAAGAGAGTGAGAGACAGACACCAAGAGACAACATTTGTAGCTGTTTATTTCAGTACGTTTTTTTATTTTTTTAATCACTTCACAGTTTTTCCTTGAGGCCTCTGATGTAACAAAGACAGCAATAGACCTCCAGTCATATGGTGTTAAGTAATCACGGTAATGTGCAAAATAACATTTTGTATATTATATAAAAAACCTAAACATTTAAATTAAAACAATAATTAAAAGTGAGATGACACAAAATCCCATCATATACATTATAACCAAATCATGTGACTTTTTATAATGGAGTTAAGGACAAGTATATACATCTTGTATGTGAAAGTCATTGTAGCAGGATGCAAAACACCATGCTCAAGTACTGTTAAAACTTATCTGATGCAACCGCACCCGAAACCACTTTACGGCAATGTGACATTAAACTCTCATCTGCTGAGCAGCTAGGCGGAGGAGCATGTAACAAGAATATGTTGGTGATTGCTCCATTTTCATAAACAATCCAGACACACACAGTAGAATCAGTACAACCATTTATTCTATATACACAGCAAACAATACAAAAATGACCATGGAATGGTTACCACAGCTTCTGATTCCTCGTAGAGGACCCGGGAAAAGTGTAGCTGTTCTTTTCTATGCATGTGTATATCGATACGTGAAGAGTGTATCACAGGCAAAACTATTACATTGCCTTATATGTTGGATTCATTATCAGTGTTAGGTGTGTATTATCCATAGTCTATGGCATTATCCATTATAGCTCCTTTGCTTATTGTGAGTACGTTGGTCTGACTCATTCAAATAAACTAAAACCAGTCATTAATTCTCCTTTGTTTAAGTGATGATTCATTCATCCCATGTCCCTTTACAGTCTTGCTGTACGTCTGAATGCATTGACGTGGTCAGATAACCGCAAGGCTCCACTAAACTCTGTAGTGCTTCTGTGTTTACATGCCTTCCGGTCGGCTCAACAAAATAACAGTAACTTGCATATAATGCAGTGCTTATAGGCTTATAACTATAATTGGCACACAATGATAATCATAAGAAATGTCACATTAATGTCAAGAACAAACAACCCAGGTCAGCAACAGCATCATGTATATTTAATTTGTAAGTCAGAAACATCTGATGAAAATAAAACATGTTTCCAAATTCATTGTAAGAAATGTAAAATAATTATTAAGTACTTTATTGCTACTTGGCATTAGCAAGTTATCAAATATAAGTACTTGTTCTATTTAACTCTCCACAGCCTCTTGTAGTAATGGTACCTGTATGTGTGACAGACCGACAGACAGACAGACAGACAGACAGACAGACAGGCAGGCAGGCAGGCAGGCAGACAGACAGACAGACAGACAGACAGACAGACAGAGAGACAGAGAGAGAGAGAGAGAGAGAGAGAGAGAGAGAGAGAGAGAGAGAGAGAGAGATTCAGCATGTGTGCAGCTTTGACTACTGTGTGTATTTTAATACACTAACCAAACAGAACATACAAGTCCAATGTGTTTTCATAAGGCATTATATGGCAAAAAATAGGCCAACTCCAACCAAGAAACATTATCGGTTTTGGCTGAAGGCTAAGACAATGCAACTTTGTGAGGTTATTAACCAGCTGAAAACACAATGCTTTACCTTATTTATTTATTTAGAACCCAAGTAAGTACGGTAAAAGTAGTGTCGGAAAGGAGACCATACCAAAGGGAGGTGAGCTATATATGTTTAGAATTGATTATGAATCAAACGTTTTTGATATGAAAAATAATGGAAATTGATGGAAATTAATTCATTAATAAAAAACCCAAAACAAAACAACATGTACTTTGAAGTCCTACTACACAACACATGGGGACATGGTGTGTGTGTGTGTACCTTTACTTTAGGGACATCACAATGTTATGGGGACAGACCCAGCATCAAGTCACATTTGACACATTAACCCCACACAACGTCTCAAACAATCACATAAAAGAAGAAAATACATACATATCTACCATGAAAAAAATAAAAACAGTCCCTTTTCACACATCCAACGATGCAACAACGGAAAAGCAAACCTGATTAAAACCACAGTGGATGTACACAAATGGTGCAGCATTACACAATCATTCAGGTAATTGATGTATCTTTTCTGTATTTCAGGAAGTTTTCTAGAGCAACTGTCCCAAAAGGTGGAATACAATTGTGCCAGTGGTAAAAAATAAAAAATAAAAAGCAACAAAACATTAAGCATTATACAAAGAGAAGATCTTGGACATACAATGGCATAACAAGGTGCCATTTACAAGCCCATTTACCAGCCCTGGATCAGCAAAACATTTGATTCCTGCAAACAGCATTTATAACTTAATCTTTTTTTTTAATTAGCAATCAAGCCGTTTCAGAAGGGATCATTCGTGGGAAATGAACCACGAGAAAAAAAGAATTCTGTTTCAAGACACTTGCTAAAATGTTTTCCAAGCAAGTGATACATAGGTTGGCATGGCATAGCAGGTGCTGCACCTCTGTATGCAAAATACACATAGAAAGATGTAGTGTTTCAATATACATATGGTTTACAGTGTATGGCTAAGTTAATTTACTAACATCTTCTTAATTATTCTTCTTTTTTGTGTGTCTTGTGTGACCATTGGTGAATAAATGATTTCTTTGTTTCATTATTTGTTTTTGTTAGTTGTACTTTTCCATCCAATTAATATATTGGCCTAAAGCAAGCGAGACAGCTCCTATGGACATTGAGTTTGCATTAAGAATCTACCGTTTTCCCTTTTCTTTAACATGGCGTGAGACACATTCTTCACAGTTTGCCTTCAGTGTAAGCCACCCTTCCTCTCCTTTGACTCCATAAATATACATACATTTCCTTATATTCATACATACCATGATTTAAAAAAATAAGTTATTGCGCATCAAGAAAAGTGCAATGTTACATTTGAAAAATATCTCTTTCGCACCTGCCCCTGAAACCTCCCTTTCAGGGGCAGGGTCTGGGGGGGTTTGGAGAAAGTGTGTGTGAGAGAGGAGGACGTTTGGTGGTGGAAGAGGGTGTCCCCCCGCTACCCCATCACCATGGGAACGTCATCAGAGAAGCCACTGATCATGGGGGCGTCTTCGTCGTCGTCGTCACCTTCATCAGGAAAGCAAAAACAATCAGCAGAATGCCATTTAGAGGCCACATAATAGAAAATAAGTCATTGGTTCTTTTTAACATGTTAAATAGAACATGTGAAAAAAGAAAATGAAGACGTGCCAAAGGTGCCAATAATATTGCATAAAATTGCCCCATTTCGCTAAAAATAGCTTCAACACCACAGTAGAGTTTGCAGACAACAGTCATGGTGGGCTGGATCTCAAATGACGAACACTGGCAAAAAATAGGAGCTGATTGTGGACTGTGCCAGGAAGCATCTGAGATCTTACACCACAACGGAAATCAGTTGGGCTCCAGTGGAGAGGGTTAGCAGCTTAACTGAACTCAGAAATGAATTGTTGTAGCAATAACTCCATTGTTTACAGTGCACTAAACTTTGTGGAACATTTGAAGTATCGGTGATATAATTCCAGTTTTTTTTATTGACTCGTTTTCTTTGAGTTAACTTTATATCATTACAAAAATGTAAGTACTGCTGACCATGAAAAATGGGTTATGTTTTTTTCAATTTTTGTTTCTATTTCAATTTAGAAATGATAATGTAAACCAAAAAATGTATCCAAATAATTATTGTGCCTGGGAACTATGCACAATCTAGATATCGCTTTTCATTATATTAATCTTCTTCACACCAAATTTCTGCAATAATGGAGGCTAAACGATTGAACCTCGAGATTTCATTCAAACTGTTTTACAAAGGACTACTTCCGAATACCTGTGCTATGTATTTTTCATTTTTGTCAACTTTATGAGATTTATACTTTGAGATATTTGCGATTAAACAACACAAGCCTTTTGACTCCATCTACTGCCTCCACTTCCTACTCCTTTTGCCTTCGATTCAAAATTCTCCTTTAAGGCACATTTCACAAATTACAGCCAAGGTAAGTGCTCCTGTTATGGGTGTTTTAGTCTTTTTGTTGTCAAACTTTGCGCATGTCTTGAAATGACAGACTAGCTAGCCAAACTAGTGAAATACTGTTAGCAGCTTATTTGGTAGCTCTCAACTGGACAGCTCAGTAGGTAGAGTGTGGGTTCCGCAACCGGAGGGTTGGCAGTTTGATCCCCACCTCAACTAAAGTTATCTTAGGGCAGTAATCGGAAAGTAATTAGATGCGTGGAATTACATTTTCTATTTATCTATCATCTCCCAAAGTGTAAAGATTTGATATTAGTCAAATAAAAAGACAAGTAGAATTAATCAAGCATCAAAAAATTTATCAGCCACTATTTTGATAATTGATTCATCATATAAGTAAACTTTCAAGTAAACATTAGACATTACACATTTTCAAATGTGAGCATTTTTTGCTTTCCTTTTGTTTAATAAGTAAATATATAAAGCAAATATTTTAGATTGTTGGTAGAATAAACATGGTATCTGATGACATCACCAAACAATGAATAAAAAAAGAGAAATTGGCAGTTTTATGGAAAATAGTCATTAGTTGCCCACATGAACTATGTTCACTCTTAAATTGTATTTGGGCTGACTACTTTGTAGCATTCTGCCCATAATGTGAAAAGTAAAGCTGCCGATTGACCTTGTTGTCTTTCCGCACGCGGCACAGAGAGAGATGGAGGACCGTGACCATGCACACCTGATTGCACTCAGTAGAGGTAGAAAGCACAGGAGGCGTTGTTTTACTGAAATCATTTATTTGCCAGGACACAGATACAGGGTTGTCTTCCATGTGAGGTAACTTTGCCTGTTATTTCATTACCACTTTGCAGAAGTTACTGTCAGGTTTTTGAATCGTACAAGCACATTGTGTGGATGCTGAAACATGCTAACTTTAGCTTACTAAATTGTGCCGACATTAGCATACGCGTGCAAGCAGCCCAATTCCCACGTTGATGCTAGTTGTTCAGGAAAAAAAGTTTCATAATGTTACTTGATTATACTTTTCATGTAAAGTCTGAAAGTTTTATGTTAAACATGTTTAAAAAAAAAGTTAACTCGCTAGCCAAGTCAACCTTGCCTTCAGCAGTCATATCAAATCAATCACCAAAACAGCCTTTTATCAGCTTAAGAACATATCCAGAGTGAAGGGTTTTATGTCTCAAACAGACCAGGGGCCTCATGTACTAACAATTGCGTGGATTTTCTACTGAAACATGGCGTACGCACAAAGCCAGAAACCGCCACACGCACAAAAAAATTCAGATGTATCAATCTGAGCGTACGCCTGAACCCAAGCACATTTCCTTTGTACATACCAAATCAACGTGGAATTGAGCGCACGTGCACGAGTATCAGACTTCTCCCTGTCCACGCCCCTATTCAATTATGTTAATCATATTTAAATGAGCCCTGCATCAGGGATTCCCCTCTGTACGATCATAGAACGAGAATGAGCACATCTAAAAAGCGAAACTTCACCGAGTGCGAACTGGAGACTCTCCTGACTGAGGTGGAGGCTCGGAGGGTGGTTTTATTTGGCAGTTTGTCCTCCGGGATTAACAGCAAGCGGAAGAGGAGTGAGTGGGACAGCGTGTGTGAGGCGGTCAACGCTGTGGGTTCAGAGAGCCGCACACACGCTGAACTTAAAAAGAAGTGGTCAGATATAAAACTGGAAGTGAAAAGGAGGACTGCTGCCCACCGTCCCTTCAGGAGACCTATTGCCCTCTCAACGACTGACCGAGTGCGGGTATGGAGGTCATTGTACCTCCGCTCTCGGTCAGTCTGAGGGTTGGTCAGAGGGGTCATAAGCCACGTCCTCAGTGGGTAGCCACGGTCGCCTGGGGTTGATTGAAAGCAGGCAGTATAAGTAAACTGGATTTGTTGTTCCCATTTCTTAGTTTTATACACCACTTACATGGATCACACACTATTGTTATAAATTAATGACGAAGGGCGCCGGGGCAAAGGTGAAGCTGATAATGACATTTCACACTTTACGCACGGGTTTATTAACATGAGTACTTTGCACACAGAGACAGAGGCTTGTACGAAAGATCCGAAGCTGTTGCTTAACCAGCGAATCAATCAGTAATGATGCTGTGAAGACAGGATAGTATGTGGGGACGTACACTCAATGCGCATCCCGGGGATTAATATTAGGACAATTAAAAGAATACAATTACTCACCAAGAAGCCACCCATCGCGCACAATGCCAGCCTGCAGTCTGTTCCCAACTATGCTGTTACTCAGAATATATGAGTCGTGCGTTGAACCAGGCCACCTCGCCACAATGTTGGTTAATAACATTTGCGCATCACATATAATTTGTAGCCTACATTTATTGAATGGAAATGTTTCCTGTTCACATATACAAATTCGTCATGTGATGGCGCTTTTATGGCAATGTGAGTGCAGTCGACAGCTCCGATTATATTAGGAAAACCAGCTCTCGCTGCAAATTGCGCTTTAATGTTGACCTGTTCAGCTGCATTGTATGGGAATGTTATATACCTGGCTGACAGGCGGATGAGTCCGGCCCACACGGCTGGCATGGCCCGGCTCAGGGTCGACTGGCATATACCCGATCGGTCGGCCAACTCTCTTTGAAACGCCCCGGTTGCCAGGAACCCCAAGGTACTAATTACCTGTACGTGGACCGGCAGGGCATGGCTCCTTGCGGTGGCGCGCTCCAAGGCCGGCCGCAGCTCTGCACATAACTCAAGCAGGATTGCCCGAGGGAATCGAAAGCGGCTGATGAGCCAATTGTCGACCATTTCGAGAGGATCGTTTCTGTCTCGAAAGACACGCTCTCGCCTAATTGCGCCATTCGCAATGTCCTCTAATTGTTGACGGAATTTTTGGGTGTGCTTTTATACCCAGTCATGTTATTGCAGACTTGTCGGTGTTGATTGTTCATCGGTGTTAATTGTTCACGTGTCTCGAATGTGCACATCACTCAATCAACTACTATTTTACACATTCCTTTATTATGACAGTTTCCCAGCATTTAAATATTTTTATTTCTTATCTCTTATGTCCATCTACTGCGTAGAGGTTGTCTGCCATGTAATAAGAATTTCATTGCTCTGACAAATTAAACATGATGCTTTGATCACCTCTAAGTGTCGCCAAAGGGTCAACTGCTGTAGAAATGTGCGTACGCCAGCTCAAGAGTTGACGTGAGGCACGCAAATTTATACGGCCATTTCAGTCTTGATACATCTGCACTTTGCCGTGAGAATGAACGTACACCATTTTTTTGTGCGTACGCAACGTTCGTACATGAGGCCCCAGGAGAAGTTGATTCATGCTTTCATCTCAAGTAGACTCGACTACTGTAACGGCCTTCTGACTGGACTCCCACAAAAAAGCATTAAACAGCTGCAGCTCATTCAGAACGCTGCAGCTCGAGTGTTGACCAGAACAAAGAGATCAGAGCACATTACTCCAGTTCTAAAGTCTTTACACTGGCTCCCAGTCAGCTGTAGAATAGATTTTAAAGTTCTGCTACTATTTCTACAAATCACTGAATGGTTTAGGTCCAGAATATATGAATGACATGTTAGTAGAATATAAACCCAGTAGGGCTCTGAGATCTACTGACTCAGGTCAGATAGTTGAGCCCAGATGTTATGTATGTGATTTCATGTACTATGTTTTGTGTTCAGTCATACCACTACTGTATGGTTACGCACATCCATATTATTGGTTAATGTAAGACATGCGCATTGATATGTAATGGGGGCGTTGCCCTAAGGAGTTCAGTAAAGAGAGCTGCAAGCTCAAGTTAACAAGTACTACCTCTGTGTCCATTATTATAATTAAGGTTGAATGTGTGTGTGTAATTGGGCCATACACAACAATTGGCGACGAGGATATGAGTACAGCTTGACGTATCATTGTGAAGGAAGAGAGAAGCTTCACGACGAATGAGGAAAGGGAAAACGAAACGGAACACACAAGCGAATTATGGCAGGATCGATTGGAAAATTGGACAGTTTTGATAGCTCAACAGAAGATTGGGAAACATACGTTGAAAGATTGGAGCAATACTGTGTGGCAAACGACATCTCTGAAGGTAAAAAAGTAGCAGTCCTACTGAGTGCAATGGGAGCTAAAACGTACAACTTGTTACGTGGCCTGTTGGCGCCTGATAAACCAGCTGCAAAATCTTACGAGGATATTGTAGCGGCGTTACAGACTCACCTGAATCCGAAGCCTCTTGTCATTGCTGAACGTTTTAGGTTCCACAAACGAAACCAGCTAAAAACAGAGTCAACTGCAGACTTTGTTGCTGAGATTAGAAGACTGGCTGCGCACTGTGAATTTGGAGCTAATTTGGCAGATACACTGCGAGATAGATTTGTTTGTGGTTTACACAATGAGAACATACAAAAAAGACTGCTAACAGAACGAGCGCTGACATTCACACGAGCAATCGAAATAGCAACTTCAATGGAAACTGCTGCTAAAGACACTGTGGAATTACAACAGCAGATGGCGCAAGAGCTCAATGTACACAAAATGGACAGGAAAACAGAAAAATGGCAACAGAAAAATAGCTCGTTTTCGTTGTGGGAAGAATTCACACACTCCAGCTGATTGTTGGTTTAAAGATAAAGAATGCAGACAATGTCAGAAGACAGGCCACATACAGAAAATGTGCAACTCAAAAGTGAAAGAGAAAAAGTTTTATAGTCAAAAAGTGAAAAGTCAAAGGGTCCATGACGTTGAAACATACAGCTCTGACTCAGCATCTGACCAAGATCTAGCCTGCTTCGATGTATGTTCATTAAAGACGCCCAGCAGGGGAATCATATGGGTTTCACCCAAAGTGGAAGGAGTTACACTGAACATGGAGTTGGATACGGGGTCCGCCTTGTCGGTGATCTCTAAGAAAGACTAGAAGACACACTTCTCACACCTGCAATTACAGTCTACAACTGTGATGCTGAAAACATACACTGGGGAGAGGATTAAACCAATGGGAGTGGTGACCGTGAATGTTGAATATGGTAAACAAAAGTGTGTGCTGTCCCTGTATGTTATTGTGAAAGGAGGTGCACCCCTGTTTGGACGTGAGTGGCTACGGGAAGTGCAATTAGACTGGCAGTCAATCAAAGAGATGCAATCAGTAACAGATAGTGAAAAACAGAGCAGTCGTTCTACATCTGAAAGGCTGAAGCAAATACTCACAAGCGCTGGAGAGGTCTTCCAGGAAGGCATAGGTACATTAAAGCACATGAAAGCACAGATTGTGATGGAAGATAATGCTGTCCCCAAATTTCACAAGGCTCGCCCGGTACCGTACGCCCTTCGCCCCAAAGTGGAGAAGGAGCTCCAAAGCCTGGAAACCGAAGGCATTCTATCCAAAGTGGACTGGTCTGACTGGGCGACGCCTATAGTTCCTGTAGTGAAGGGAAAATGGCTCAGTACGCATCTGTGGAGATTTTAAGGTAACCATAAACCCGGTCCTGAAAGCTGAACAATACCCCTTACCACGTATTGATGACATCTTTGCAGCCCTGGGCCAGGGTAAGCGGTTTTCCAAGATTCGCACAGGCGTATTTACAGATAGTCTTCCAAAAAGTATCTGACAATCAACACCACGAAAGGTCTCTATCGGTACAACCGCCTGGTGTTCGGTATAGCTTCAGCTCCAGCTATATGGCAGAAGACAATGGAACAAGTTCTGCAAGGCATACCAAACACACAGTGCTATCTGGATGACATTGTTATCACAGGAGAAAATGATGATTCACATCTTGAAAATCTGGAAAAAGTTCTCAAGAGATTAGGAGAATTCGGATTAAGAGCCAACAAAGCCAAGTGTAAATTTTTCCAAGATTCTATTGAATACTGTGGTCATACAATTGACAAAAACGGGCTGCATAAATGCAAGGACAAAGTTGACGCAGTTCTGAAGGCACCACCACCACAGAACATTACTCAACTGCGCTCTTTTTTGGGCCTAGTAAATTATTACCGAAAATTTCTGCCCAACCTGTCATCGGTGCTTCACCCACTGAACTGTCTACTCCAAAGTGGGACAAAATGGCACTGGTCTGAAGACTGTGAAAATGCCTTCAAACAGGCCAAACAGTTAGTCACATCTGACAATGTGCTAACACATTATGACCCTCAGTTGCCACTTAAGCTGGCTTGTGATGCTTCCCCATACGGGATCGGAGCAGTACTGTCACACAGGTTCACTGATGGAACAGAACGACCAATAGCATTTGCCTCAAGATCCCTAAATGCAGCTGAGCGTAACTATGCGCAAATTGATAGAGAAGCACTTAGTCTGGTCTGGGGAGTGAAGAAGTTTAATCAGTATTTGTATGGCAAGCATTTTACCCTCCTCACTGACCATAAGCCTCTTGTGTCAATTTCTAGTCCAGCTAAAGGTGTCCCCGCCATGGCCGCTGCACGTCTTCAGCGGAGGGCGTTGTTTTTGGGTGCACACACCTACAGCATCGAGTACAAGGGTACTAACCAGCACGGGAATGCTGACGGGCTTTCCCGGCTACCTTTTCTGTCCCCGCCTCCAGAGCATGCCAAGGAAATGGTGGACATGTTCAACATGGCACAGGTCGAGCCATTGCCTGTTAAAAGTGAGGAGATTGCACGTGAAACGGTCCGTGATCCTACCCTCTCTAGGGTGTACGAAATGACACTGAAAGGCTGGCCATACAAAGGTGATCCATCGCTACCAGGCTATTACAGTCGGCGTGATCAGCTAACAGTGAACCAGGGATGCATCTTGTGGGGAGCGAGAGTGATCGTCCCACCTAAATTGCGTTCCAGGGTCCTGACTGTGCTCCATGAAGGACACTTAGGCGTGGTGAAAATGAAGAGTCTTGCCCGAAGCTTTGTATGGTGGCCCGGGATCGATGAACAGTTGGAAGCATTGGCCAAAACATGCAACGGGTGCCAACAGACCCAAAAGTCACCAGCCACAGCACCACTACATGTGTGGGAGTGGCCTACCAAGCCTTGGCAGCGGTTGCATATCGATTATGCAGGACCATTCCTTGACCGCATGTATCTGATTGTGGTCGACTCACACTTGAAATGGCCGGAGGTTTTCAGCACAAAGACTGGAACCTCCTCAAAGAGTGTGGACCTCTTAAGAGCCTTGTTCTCACGCACAGGCCTTCCACATCAGATTGTTAGTGATAATGGAACACCTTTCACTTCTCAAGAATTCCAGAGCTTTGTCAAAAGGAATGGCATACAGCACACCACCATTGTGCCATATCACCCAGCTTCCAATGGACAAGCAGAACGCTTTGTTCAGACCTTCAAACAGTCCATTAAGGCCATGGGCAAAGACAGCGGGTCACTACAGCACAAGATTGCAAACTTCTTGTTGGCGTATCGAAACAGCACACATGGAACGACTGGACAGACCCCAGCCATGCTCTTTCTGGGACGCCCACTGAGATCACGCCTGGACTTACTGAAACCCAACCTACATCAGCATGTACAGCGGAAACAGTCCGCCTCTACCTTACCTTCAAAAGGGCGATTTCTGCGCACCTACCGTGTTGGACAAAATGTGCTAGCCAGGGATTACCGCAACAATGGTCAGAAATGGCAGTTAGGCACCATTGCATCACAGACTGGGCCGTTAACATACACCATCAGTATGGGCCAGGACATGGTGTGGCGTAGACACATTGATCAGCTGTTGGATTCAACTGGACAAGCAACCATGGACTCAGAGCCCAGATCTTGCTCAGATGGATCGGAGTCACCCCACAGTGCCCAGACCCTCCACGCCCCACAAGCCCTACCCCAAGTCATGCATTCAGAACACCGTCGGGTTAAGTGGCCTTCAGCCAACATGGTGAAGGAGTGGTGCCAGTTCGATGCTGATGTTGATCAGATTCTCGAAGCCACAGCCAGGGGAGATGCTGACCAGAAATTGCGCACAATGAGTGCAATGATTGTCAGCATCGCCGCCGAAAGGTTTGGCACCAAGGAGCACCACCCGATCAGCGGTGCAGGGGAGCCAAACCGACGGCAGAAGAAGATCAGCCAGCTGCGGCAAGAGCTTAGACTGCTGGGACGGCAGTACAAGCAGGCAAGAGAGGAAGAGAAGGTAAGTATAGCAGAGCTCCGCAACATCGTAAGGAGGAATCTCACAACACTCCGTCGTGCTGAATGGCATAGGAAGAGGGGGAAGGAGAGAGCCAAGAAGCGTGCCGCCTTCATTTCAGGCCCTTTCAACTTCACCAAGAAGATCCTTGGGCAGAAGCGAGGTGGACAATTGGCCTGCTCTCAAGAAGAGGTTGACAAGTACCTCAGGGCAACCTACAGCGACAGCGCAAGGGAGCAGGATCTTGGACCCTGCAGCTTTCTGATTACACCACCAGAACCCACTTCAGCATTTAATACCAAGGAGCCAACCCTGAGAGAAGTTGAGGACATAGTCAGAGCAGCTAGATCCAACTCAGCTCCAGGTCCCAGTGGAGTACCATATGTTGTCTACAAGAGGTGCCCCAGGCTCGTGCAGCGACTCTGGAAGATCCTTAGGGTCATCTGGAGGAGGGGGAAGGTGGCTCAGCAGTGGAGGCATGCAGAGGGTGTATGGATTCCGAAGGAAGAGAACTCTCGCACCATCGAGCAGTTTAGAAACATCTCACTCCTGAGTGTGGAGGGCAAGGTGTTCTTCAGCATTGTTGCCCGGCGCATGACAGAGTTCTTCCTGAAGAATGCATACATCGACACCTCTGTGCAGAAGGGGGGGGTCCCAAGGGTACCAGGGTGCATTGAGCACACGGGAGTTGTTACTCAGCTCATCCGGGAGGCCCGGGAGGGCAATGGGAACCTGGCAGTTTTGTGGCTTGACCTGTCTAATGCTTACGGGTCAATTCCCCACAAACTGGTGGAGACCTCGCTTGACCGGCATCATGTTCCAGGCAAGATCAGGGACCTCATACTGGACTATTACAACTCTTTCAGTTTGAGAGTCACCTCGGGGACAGTAACATCAGCATCACATCGGCTGGAGAAAGGCATAATCACTGGGTGTACAGTCTCAGTGATTTTGTTTGCCTTGGCCATGAACATGCTTGTTAAGTCAGCGGAGGTGGAGTGCAGAGGACCGCTCACCAAGTCAGGTGTGCGGCAGCCTCCCATCAGAGCTTTTATGGATGACCTGACAGTTACTACAACATCAGTTCCAGGTTGTAGGTGGGTTCTCCAAGGCCTTGAGCGGCTCATTAACTGGGCGCGTATGGGCTTTAAGCCTGCTAAGTCCCGTTCCCTGGTGGTGAAGAAGGGGAAGGTTACAGACAAGTTCCGGTTCTCGCTGGGAGGTGTCCAGATTCCATCGGTTTCAGAGGAGCCAGTGAAGAGCCTGGGGAAGATCTTTGATGGCACCCTGAGGGACAAAGCAGCGCTCAAGGCGACCAGCAGAGAACTGGGTAACTGGCTAGTGGCGGTGGATAAGTCAGGGCTGCCAGGTAAGTATAAAGCATGGATATATCAGCATGGCATCCTGCCACGCCTCCTCTGGCCACTACTGGTCTACGATGTCCCACTAACGACCGTTGAGGGCTTCGAGCGTAAGGTAAGTAGCTTCCTTCGCAGGTGGTTGGGCCTACCAAGAAGCCTCAGCAGCATAGCCTTGTATGGGCATAAGAACAAGCTGCGACTTCCCTTCAGTAGTCTGTCGGAGGAGTTCATGGTTACCCGTGCGAGAGAGGTGCTGCTGTACAGAGACTCGAGTGACACCAAAGTCTCCTTAGCGGGGATTGAAGTGCGGACTGGGCGGAAGTGGAGAGCCCAGGAGACGGTCGAGCAAGCTGAGGCACGGCTGCGCCACGGTGTTCTGGTGGGAACAGTGGCGACAGGCCGGGCAGGGCTTGGGAGCAACCCAGGGCCTCGGTACAACAAGGCCCGGGGGAAGGAGAGGCGGCAGCTTATCCAGGAAGAGGTTCGAGCAGGGCTGGAGGAGACCCGCTCAAGCAAGATGGTCGGGATGAGACAACAGGGGGCGTGGACTAGATGGGAGCAGACACTGGATAGGAAGATTTCTTGGTCAGAGCTTTGGAAGGCAGAGCCATTCCGTATAAAGTTTTTGATCCAGTCAGTCTACGACGTCCTCCCCAGCCCTTCCAACCTCTTCTGTTGGGGCCTGGCAGAAACACCTGCTTGCCCTTTGTGTTAAGCTGTTGCCCGAAAGCCCTGGGCGAGGGGCGCTATCGTTGGCGCCACGACCAGGTGCTGAAGGTGATAGCAGATACCATCTGCTCGGGGATCTCACTCAGCAAGCAGCAACAGCCAGCTAGGCATTCAATCACCTTTGTTAAATCTGGTGAGAAGCCTCAACAACGCCCAGGCCAAACAGGGGGGCTCCTGACAACAGCTAGGGACTGGCAGCTGAAGGTGGACTTGGGGAAACAGCTTAAATTCCCAGAGACCATCGCAGTGACCACACTTAGGCCGGACTTGGTTCTTATGTCAGAATCAACAAGGCAGGTGATACTGCTGGAGTTGACTGTGCCCTGGGAAGACCGGATGGAGGAGGCATTTGAGAGGAAGAGGGCCAAGTATGAGGAGCTGGCAGGCGAATGCCGGCGCAACGGATGGAAGACTCGTTGTAGTCCCATTGAGGTTGGTTGCCGAGGTTTCGCAGGCCAGTCACTCTGCAGGGCCCTCAAGTTGTTGGGAATAAGGGGACTGCACAGCAAGAAAGCCATCAAGAACATCACTGATGCTGCTGAGAAGGCATCAAGATGGCTGTGGATCAGGAGGGGTGATCCGTGGGCCACACAAGCTACCTAGACACAAGCCGGGGTCTGATCACCCCCGGCTGGGTCGCCTGGGCGAGGGTGTCTGATGTTGAGAGACCCGAAACACCCTATGACCTCAGGTTACATCACTGATGATGTGTCTAGGTTGCACCAGAGGGTGTATATTAAACCACCGAGGTTCATGACCAAACACCTGAGACCAGCGACACCCCTGAAGATCGGGCCGGTGCCTCTGGAGTGGACACAGCTGTTGTTCAAAGACCTAATGCCAGTGTTACCCAAACACCCGTTAGGCGTTACCCGGACAGAGTTCGGAGACCACCAGCGAGATTGGAGGACTGAGGCCATGTGATTAGTTTAGGTCATTAGAATTGTTCTGATTTAGTTTGAGTATCATTTACTTCCTTAGGTTAATGGAACATCAATGCTGTAAGGGAGGAGTGTTATGTATGTGATTTCATGTACTATGTTTTGTGTTCAGTCATACCACTACTGTATGGTTACGCACATCCATATTATTGGTTAATGTAAGACATGCGCATTGATATGTAATGGGGGCGTTGCCCTAAGGAGTTCAGTAAAGAGAGCTGCAAGCTCAAGTTAACAAGTACTACCTCTGTGTCCATTATTATAATTAGGGTTGAATGTGTGTGTAATTGGGCCATACACAACACCAGAGTTCAAACTAAACACGGTGAAGCAGCTTTTAGCTGTTATGCTGCACAACTGGAACAAACTACCAGCAGAACTAAAATCAGCCCCAACTGTCAACATTTTTAAATCCAGGTTAAAAACACTTCTCTTCTCCTGTGCTTATGATTGAGCTCTTTTAAAGAACTTTACATTTTAATCTTTTATTTGCACTCTGTCCTTTCAACGATTTTAAAGCAAATCAATATTTTATGCTGCAATCGTTTATCTTGTTTCTCTCTCTTTCTCTGTACTTTTAAAAACATGTAATTTGATAAATAAAAATAAGACCCAATACATACAATTACCCCCCCCCCCACACACACACACACAGACACACACACACACACACACACACACACACACACACACACACACACACACACACACACACTAATAATAAAAAAAAGTGAACTGCAGCAACAAATACATTTAAATTACAACAAACATTATGTTAAAATATTAAGTCTATATTAAGTAAATATTAAGTCTATTAAGTCTATAATATTAAGCAGCAAAAAGTATTTTGCCTAATGTCTACACATTGAACAATTAATTTCTCAGCATTTGTATTTATTTTATGAGCTGGAGTAAAATCTATATGTTTACATCCCCACACTTGGATTTCGGTTGGATCCTGCTTAGGGCTCCCAGATTTAAGACAAAAAGCAAAGATTGTTGTGATCAATACAGACATAATATTTGTCTGCAGACTAATGACCTCATGGTATGATAAACATCTTGGAGCATATGAGCGCTGTACCAGCCATTTTTCCCAGTTGTCTGAACTGAATGATGTTTTCCCCTTGTCACTTTACAGAGTTACAGGCAGCTTGTTACATTTAAACTGTACATATTATGCTGAGTGATGTAAACAATGAAATGTTACACACAAATGTCTCCCGTTTTAGGTTGAGTTATCAAAATGGACCAAAGGCTATTGCTGAGAGAGCAGACACTGAGGGCCTCATTTACTAACATTTGCGACCGCAGCGTAATCTGCGCCAGCGCCAAGCCGTTATTTGCGCAGCATTCGTCACCGCACTTTACGTTGTATTTATCAAACCCGTACTTCATCAGGCAATCAGTGCCATACTCCGCCCTAGTGTAATTAGCGCACCGTTAAAATAAGGAAGAATGGGTCTGCGTGTTTGCGTAACCATGGACGATCCAAGAAAAAGAAAACAAAAGTTCCGCGCCGATCAGCGACCACTTCCTGGTCGCTGATCGGCGCGGTGCCTTTGTCGGTGTCTTCTTCTTGCTCTTACAACAGCTGCCATGTCCTTGTTTACAGGCTCAAGCAAAACCCGCTTCCTGGTTTACACCTGCTTTTATTAGGCGGAGATTTGCGCTCCAATTCGAGTCGCGCACTTCTCAGGCAATCTTAGTAAATACCACGCAATACATAATAAGGCGCACTTAACGCGTTACCTCCCAGCTCTTTGCGATTCACTCCCACTTCCCCTGATACACTCCCATGTATGCATATATATGAGGCGGGATGCACAACTTGCCTATCGCCTCTTCAGAGGCAGGCTATTTGCGCATTTACCCCGTTGCGCCACGTTAGTAAATACGGTTCCATGTTTTCGCGCCTATTTTACCCGCAAATTACGCTAGAAATGGACGCAATTCTGTTAGTAAATGAGGCCCTGAGACCTTGTCAACTGCTGGATCACCGTTGCTAAGAAGACCACAATGGTTGGAGTTATTTGACATACCCAATTTCTCAGTTGGTACAGACTTAGACAGGGAGATCTTGCCTTTTTGAAAGATGGAACACGTATGAATCCGTCATATCACGAGATATGAAGCATGACTGGCTGACTGAAGCATAATGGAAAAGCTTGCACAGTTTCAAGGCTTATCCTGAAGATGATGACATCAGTGGTGTCGCAAAAGCCCTGATTAGCAAGCATCCCTGCCTTATTGAGCCTGGTCCTCAGCCGGGATTGTATGGCTGGAGAAACAGCCTTAAATTTAAGATGGCCAACTATCGGACAAAGCTTCAAAAAGCCGGATGTGAGGATGTAGCAGTCAATGGGGGTCAAAGAAGTAAATGCAACCAAGAGGGAGAATCATCAAGTAAGAATGTCAAATGGCCAAAAAGAGGTGAAGCAAACGAGAAAATGTAATTCCACGCAAGGAATTACTTGCCATAGGAGTTCCCGTAATCATTGAGATCAATTTAGTTGAGGTGGGTGGTGGATTGAACCACCAACCCTCCGGTTTTGGAACACACGCTCTACCCACTATGCCGCCCAGTCAACAGCCAGAAAGCATTAGCGGGGTCATTGAGCTCGGCTCAAAGTTATCTCTATGAGAGTTGCTTTTTTAATTTTTGCATTTTTAATCGCAAATATCTCAAAAAGTATAAAGTTTACAAAATGTTTAAATACATAGCACAGCTATGCAGAAGTAGATCTTAGTAATACAGTTTGAAATATAGCTGCAAGCAGGGGGCAATGAGCAATGAGGGGGTCAAGCTGGGCTGCGGAGCTGCTGGGCTGAAACTTCTGGCTATCTTGAGTCTATGTAGCAGGTTTGGTTTTGATACAGACAAATGTGGATTGTTATTGCACAACTAGTCGTACATTCTTAATCATGAATCGTAAGTGTGGTTTTGACAATATAATATATATAAGTTTTTGTTGGGTAATGTTTTTGTTGGGTAATGTTTCGCAAAAATATGCATGTCCAATATTGAACTGATGGTGGCGCTAGAGCATTCAATGCAGAGGCACAAAAATGATGTGAGTGAATGGAAAGTTATGCAGCAAAGAGCTGTAAGCATTGTAAGTTGTACACACTTTAAAGAACTTACAATCAAATACGAATGTCCAATATTGAACTGATGGTGGCGCTAGACTGTTCAATGCAGAGGGGCAAAAATGATGTGAGTGAATGGAAAGTTATGCGGCAAAGAGCTGTAAGCATTGTAAGCTGTACGCACTTTAAAGGACTTACAATAAAATATCCATGTCCAGTATTGAACTGATGGTGGCGCTAGAGTGTTTAATGCAGAGGCACAAAAATTATGTGAGCGAATGGAAAGTTATGCAGCAAAAAGCTGTAAGCATTGTAAGCTGTACGCAATTTAATGAACTTACAATCAAATATCCATGTCCAACATTGAACTGATAGTGGCACTAGAGTGGTCAAGGCATTGGCACACAAATTGATGTGAGTGATTGTGACGTTATGCAGCACAGAGTTGTAAACAAAGTAAGCAGCATGCATTTAAAAGAATTTACAAGCATAAATGCATGTCAAAAATTGAACTAGTGGTGGCACTAGAGCGTTCAATGCAGAGGCCTGAAAATTTGTGTGGGTGATTGGGACAGTGTCTTGACTCCAGGTACCAAGTTTGGTTATGCTAAGTCATAGCATCGGTGAAATGACAGCCCACTTTCTGTTCGGCGGTTTGCCACCATTTTCGATTGCCTCTCACAGGAGAATAAACTTGAAATTGAAAAATCTTTGAAATAACTTTTGTGCGGCATGGTCTGAAGATCATCATCAAGTTCCAAGCGAATCGAACAAACTTTGTGAAGATTTTTAAAGCTTTCTGACATAATCCAATATGGCGGAGGTCCAACATGGCCGAAAGTGACAAGCCATGGATAGTTGAACTCGGGATGATCCATGGATCACAACGCTACCTCACTTGTGAAAATCAGATACACAAGTCAAGGTCCACGTCAGGAATGCATGTCCAAATTTCACCTATTGGTGGTGCTAGAGTGTTGGGCATAGAGTTCTGTTAATTGGTGAGAGTGATCATGGGACTGTCCCGAATATGTGCTCTGAATTTCATAACTTTCGACCAAGCGGTTACATTTTCGGCCAAATTTTGACCCTTTGGTGGCGCTAGACAGCTGGGTTTAGAAGTCCGTAAATAAGTGTGAGTGGTCAGTACAGTGGTCCAAAACTTTCAGCCAAATTTCAGCACTTTTCACCAAGGTGTTCTTTGGGTTGCCATGAGTGTCTCGCAGCTTCGCTGCTTGACCCCCAGTTAAACCTCGAGGTTCATCATCTTCAGTCCTTTAGCCTCAATAAATTGCACACATTTGGTGTGAAGAAGAATAATATGACGAAAAGCAATATCTAGATTGTGCATTCCTAAGCAAGAGTCATCAGCAATCAGATAGCACTTTATTGTACTGAGATACTTTCAGTACTTTATTGTACTGAGAGCACTATATAACTACTGTTTGATAGTGAGGAGATTGTTGTTGATGCCGAAGAACAAGAAGTGCCAGGAACTCTATATAGTTTAAAGGGATATTCCGCCATTTTTGGAAATAAGCTCATTTTCCACCTTCCCTCGAGCAAAACAATCGATCTTTACCCTTTTCCCGTTCATCCAGCCGTTCTGTGAGTCTGGCGGTACAACTTTTAGCTGTAGCTTAGCATAGATCATTGAATTGGATTAGACCATTGGCATGACGCGCCTCAAAGTATAGTCCCGGTATACCACCGGTAATAGCAGGTAATCACGTTGGTTGTATTGCCGGAAGAAGCCTACAGGGACTATTGAGGAGCTGCGTCATATCACTGCGCCCGCCCATGGTACCTTTGCAACTTTCCTTGATTATTACGCTAGAATGAGAGTATAGTTCCGGGTAAAATCACCCTAGAAAATCGCCACGTTTCATTTTCCGTCGGTCTTATTGCACTTTCAAACTTGAGAAGAGACAAGTTTTAAATGGGAAAAATTCTGGAAATCGTAGTCACTTCTAAGCGGGCGAGATGCCCGATGCGATGCGAGGTTTAACACTGGATGGAAAACTTATTTCTTAACACTTAACTCTTCAGTGTTAAATATGAGTAACTCTATGGGTGTTACTTCTCACCCAGTGTAAAACTTGATTGACACTTCTTAGTGTAGTGTAGTGTAAATATTTAACACTTACCAGAGTAAAATTGACTCTGGAAATTTAACTCTATGTTCAGTGTACATTTTACACTCTGTAGATAGGGACCATATGTTCACTGTGGTAGTGTTAAAATTAACTCTTTAAGTGTTATATTAACACTATGGATTTTACTGTGTAGGATTTCTGTTTTCTCAGGGCAGTCTTCATTAAAAAACAATGATAAAATTGCATAGATTAATATAATGATGATTAATTAAGACAAATCATTACATAAAAAAGGGTTTGACTTCACTGGCTCATTAACATGAATAAACTTGTATCTTTCTGCATCACATCAGATGGAGATGAAGACAACATTCATGATCCAATGTTACTTTATGACATCAAACTATTCTTTGATTGTTTGGATTGAGTGACCCTGAGTGGTAGAAAATGCATTTTATGCATTTACCTTTTAAGGGGTCATATTGTTTTTTTTTTCTTCGGGTTTTCCCTTTCCTGTAGTTGTGTTGTAACAATCAGCCTTTTACTTTCTTTTAAAATAGCTGTGTCACGTTAACGCACAAGGGGTTCTTTTGAATGAAAGGGATAACCAGGCAATATCACTCTAGTTTCCCTAATGCCGCACAAAAGGAATATGGATAATAGAATGTGAAAGATTATTAATAGATCGTGTCGGCCCAACAAACAACAAAGAATTCAGACAGCGCTGCACAAAAACATGCATCACTCCATTCACATAAATGACGCTGTCAGCGCGTATATTTTAAAGGCACACAAAACCAACACAAAACCCTTTAATTCCCCCCCTTTTCCCAGTCCCCCAAAACTAAACCAAAAGTCCAAACTAACAGAAAACACCAAGTCCATCCTAAGAGCGCCCCACGGGGGCTTTTAAATCCAAATCAGGAAACGGGGAAGTCCGTGAAAAAGATCCTGCGGCGGGACGCACGCAATGCAAAAAATATAATCCACCCAAAGCAACAAAAAGGTGATCGCTGATCCCGTGGTATACCACGAAAAACACAAAAATGAAAACGATCTCACCGGATCCGAGGTGTATAATCTGCGCGTCCTCTTGCAGGCGACGCACCCGGGATGAACAGACACGGCTTCGCACCGAAGATGTGTTCAATTCTCCCCAGTGGTAGAATACCCTTAAATATCTACTATATCATCTGGAGCGTAACTTTCTCATCCAGTGTGGCTGCAGTCCTGATACTGGCGCCCAACCATTCAAACGTCACCCCAGCACTTCCTGCTTCCCTCTCCCGACCTGCTTCGCGCACCTTACGTCACCACATAAATAAGATTGTGTTCGCGGTGCCCAGACTGGCGGGCGGCTGAGGCCTTAAAGAGACCCCACATCTATACCTTATCATACAGTGGACCAACATCATTACACAGGTACACAAGAACACCATTTATAATACATACACATTATATGTCAACAGTATAAAACCTGTCTTGAGCCTTTTTCCCAGGACACTTATGTTAATGTGACTGTGTCACAGATCCCCCCCCCCCCCCCAGCCGGAGGTACCGGAGGTTGAACCCCGAAATAGGGCTTCAAATTGACCACATTAACCGTGTCAGACTTTTTGTTATGGTCTTTCCACTGTACAAGGTAATTAATGGGGCCTAACTTTCTCACCACGGTAGCTGGACCTGACCATTTAGGCGCAAGCTTGGCTGAAAAGTATTCTGACGCTTTAGAGAGTGGGTGAGAGCGGACCCACACCAGGTCTCCCACCAGAAACTGCGCACCTCTCCTGTGGGTATTGTAGTATCTGGCTTGTCTGGCCTGACACATCCCCACTCTCTTCTTGACTTCTGCAATGAGGTGTTCCTGTCTTTCCAGTAGGGTATATGGAGCTTGATTCAGTGTGGGTGGCATACCGATCAACCTCTCCAGCGGTCCTTTCAGACGCCTTCCGAGCGCCAGCTCCGCAGGTGTTCGGCCTGTGGTTTCATGATGGGCTGCATTTAAGGCGAATTGGAACTCCTTGATCCACTTATCCCAGTTTCTGTGGTGACTCCCCACATAGGAGGCGATCATAGTTTTGATGGTCCGGTTGGACCGTTCGGTGGCGTTGGCCTGAGGGTGATAACTGGTGGTAAACTTCTGTGTCACTCCCCAGGTTTTACAGCAGTTGGCCATCTCCTGACTCGTAAACTGAGGCCCCCGATCTGAGACCAACTCCCGAGGAACGCCAAACCGCGTGAAGACGTCATCTTTCAGGAGGGCCACGAGCCGATGGGCTTTACTGTCCTTTAGTGGAAACATTTCCACCCACTTAGTGAAGTAGTCCACGATGACGAACAGGAAAGTATTGCCCTTCTTGCTGCGGGGCAATGGGCCCATAAGGTCCATTCCTAGTTTTTCCCAGGGGTCTTCCACGGGAGTAGGCTGCATGAATCCTGCTGGCTTTTGGT
This sequence comes from Urophycis tenuis, assembly GCA_036785325.1. Classification (NCBI taxonomy): domain Eukaryota; kingdom Metazoa; phylum Chordata; class Actinopteri; order Gadiformes; family Phycidae; genus Urophycis; species Urophycis tenuis. The sequence continues at coordinate 2,058,054 of JAXIVH010000049.1, read as the reverse complement.
TCTCAGCTTTATATGCCTGGCAGATGGTACAAGCCTTGACATGGCTCCAGACATCAGCGCGGACAGTTGGCCACCAGGCCACCTCAAGAATCTTGAGGAGGGTCTTCAGTCGGCCCAGATGCCCACTCAGTGGATGGTCATGAAAATAACTGAGAAATGCTGGCACCAGAGACTTTGGAACCACCAACTGATATTTATCGCCCCCTTCCTTCACAGGTGATGGCCGGTACAGAACCCCCTGCAGCACTACATACCCCACCCTGTCCAGCCTACTACCTGTATTAGCCACTTTGACCATGTCACTGACCTCAGCATCGTTTTCCTGTACCTCCCTTATTTCAAAAAGTGATGAAGGCAGATCAGCAGAACAGAGGGAGGTGTTCATGGCCACACATGTGGCCGCTGAAGAGACCATGGGTACGGCTCGGGACAGGGCATCAGGTACAATATTCTGCAGGCCCTTTTGTAAAACACCTTAAACTGGAACTGCTGGAGCCGCAGGATCCAGCGGGTCAGTCGAGAGGTGGTCTTCGGACAATTGAAAGCCCAGGTTAAAGCAGCATGGTCCGTATACACTGTAACCTCAGCACCTTCAAGGTAATGTCTCAATTTTTCAACGGCCCACACCACCGCGAAGCACTCCTTTTCAGATGTTGAATAGTGACACTCTGCGCCACGCAGCCCTCTGGAAGCATAGGCAATCACCCTCTCCCCTTCCTCTGTCCTCTGGACAAGCACTGCTCCCAACCCCACATCACTAGCATCCGTGTGGACCTCAAAAGGAAGTGAGTGGTCTGGCTGCCTCAGGATTGGGGCACTAACCAGTGCGTTTTTCAACTGGTCAAAACTCTTCTGGCATTCCTCTGACCAGTTCCACTCTACATCTTTCCTCTTCAGGCGATTCAGTGGGACTGCCAGGTCTGCAAAATGGTCCACGAATTTGTGGTACCATCCCACCAGACCTAAGAAGCGCTGCAGGGATTTGATGTTGGTGGGGATCGGATATGAGACTACAGCCGAGGTCTTCGCCGGGTCTACTTGCACACCCTTCCCTGATACCACATGGCCCAGGAACCTCAGCTCTTGTTGGAAAAAGATGCACTTCTTCATGTTAAGGGTCAAATTTGCCTCATGGAGTTTACGCATGACGGTGTCCAGGTCTTTAAGATGTTGGTGGGGCGTGGCCGAGTACACAATGAGATCATCTATATAGACACAACAGATCTTCCCCCTAAGCTCACCCAGAACCTTCTCCATTAGTCTTTGAAATGTTGCCCCGGCATTCTTAAGGCTGAAAGGCATAGATTTGAATTGGTATAGGCCCATTGGTGTAATTACAGCGGTCTTAGCTTTGCTTTCTTGGGACATGGCGACCTGCCAATATCCTGATTTTAAATCAAGGGTACTGAAGACTGCTGCTCCATGCATGGACTCCAAGAGGTCATGTATGAGAGGCATGGGGTAGGCATCTGCATGGGTCTTGGTGTTGAGGCGACGAAAGTCAACGCAGAATCTTATGGACCCATCAGGCTTGGTCACTAAGACAACTGGAGCACCCCAAGCGGATTGGGAGGGCTCAATAATGCCATCTTTGAGCATCTTCTCCACATGATCAGCGATGATCTGACGTCTGAAAGGGGACACTCGGTATGCCTTGCACCTGACAGGGACCTCGTCTGTAGTGAAGATCTGGTGCTTTTCAACGGTGGTCTTCCCCAGTCTGCCTGAGCACACCCCAGGCCAAGCTTGCAACACTTCTCGGACCTCTGGTGGATAATCTGAGAACGAGGGTGCTGCTGCCCCTGCCATTACCGGAGGTGGGGTTGAAGACATCATAGATGGCACAGCCACATACAGAGTGGTCTTGGAAGTATTATCACTGCCCCTCTGCAACACCTGATCCAGAGGTTGGGAGATGAACGGATGGAAGGTATACTCCCTGGGCCCCTTCACGCCATAGGTCAGGTCTCCCATCTTGATGATGGTCGAGGTCTTACTCAGGAAGTCCAAGCCTAGGATGATGGGGAATGCCAGATGGTCATCGGCCATGATGTAGGTCTCAAGTGACCACAACATGTCATGCCAACAGAATAGGAGCTGAGCTTTTCCCCTGGCCCCATATACCTTCCCATCGGCGAGGGCGAAACTTTGGTTGTCACACGGCTTCAACTGTTCGCCCTCCCGTGCCACCTCCAGCCACAGAGTTTGCCTCATCAGTGAAAATGTGCAGCCAGTATCGAACACAGCATAGCACTGTTTCCCTCTGACACTAACTGGAACATGTAGGAGAGACAGCGGATCCTTCTTTTTCTGTGGGACCACAGTCGCCAAATCCGTAGGCTTCTTGGCCTTATCCAGGGTCTTCTTCAGAGTCTTTTCTTTTTCTTTGGCTTTTTGTTGATCCACCTTTCCCCAGTATTCTTCGGATGAGGTGCAGTCCTTCTCCACTAGAGTGCCAATCTGAACAAGTTGGTCCACGTTGGAGACCGTGCCTCTTAGACAGCCAGCGATTTTGGGATTGCAGTTATTGAGTATTTTCCTCACTAACTCTTTCTCTGAGATCTCTGGCTTCCACCGGAGACAAAGCGCCCGATAATCGTACGCAAAATCCCGCAAACACTGGTCAGGCAACTGCACCATGACCCTGAGCTTTTCTTCTACTTCTAAGAGGTAATCAGGAGGAAGAAATGCAGCCTGAAAAGCCTCCTTAAACTCGGTCCAGTTGTGCACCTTGTTCTTGTCCACACTCCACCAGCTATGCGCCGGCCCTTTAAGGACACCAGAGAGAGCGCCTAGGACTTCAGTGTCGGACAATGGTCGGACCTCGAGGAAGGTTTCACACTGATCAATGTAATTAAGGATATCAGCCACCTCGCCAGATCCACTGAACGCTGGGAAATCCATTCGGATAGGAGGCTTAGAGAACACAACCTTTGGCCTAACAGCCACCTGGCTGTAGGTGCCAGGAGTGGACAGGCAGGTGCTCGTGGTCACAGACGGCATTGGTGGCTGAGTCACTGCCTCAGTAAATGATGTTGTTAACTGGGCCGCCTGCCCTGGCATTAGTGATCGGCCTTGAGTGTGTTGGGCGGATAGCGGAGCGGGTAACTGAACATCACTGGCCCGGGAAGGGGCCATGGCAGGAGAAGCCCTGGGGGATAGAAGACATCTCGAGGGATCCCCAGTAGCTTTGAATGTCTGACTACCTGAGGACAGAGGTGCATGGCTTTGTGAACCACCCCCAGAGAAGTGTTGTATGGCAGGAATACCATGGGAAATATCAGAAGCATGAGAAGCTGTGAAATAACCATGAGGAGGATGAGAAGCATGATGAGGCTGAGAAGCATGAGAAGCTTTGGAATAAGCCTGATGAGGCTAAAAAGCATGAGAAGCTGTGGAATAAGCATGAGGATGATGAGAAGCATGAGAAGCTGTGGAATAAGCATGAGGATGATGGAGTGGCTGGAGAGTCCTGGGGACAGGAGTAAGACTGGCGCGCTTCAGGCTTTGGACTTCTGCCTTCCATTTGTCATCTCGCCGTTGCAAGCACGCAACTAGTTTCTCCTCAAACTGCTTCATTGTTGAAATCATGCTTTGTTCCATTGCCTCCATGCTTTTATTAATGTATTCTCTGATATTTGCTTCTCTGTTTAAGGCACTGTTAACAGAATCACCAAAGTCTGTTTCCAGGGTACTCAATCGATCTGAAACTGTACCTAATTCAGTACTGATAGATGTAAGAACAGGCAGTGGGAGGTAACAGGTGTTATCTTCCTCTGTGATGCTTACGTCATTCTCTTCTGTTTCAGAGATGTAAAGGGAACTAATTAATGATGTCACCTCACCCACAGGATTTCTTCTTGTGACCCATGAATCTCCCCTTGGCTGATTATTTTGATCCCCATCCTGATTTCCATTAGTTGGCGTAGAGGCCCAGGTCCCAACATCAGACCCCTCTATATCCTCTTGGAACTCTTCTTCTAACTCAACCAGTGGACTGTTTTTCCTTTCAGCCATGATTGGTAACAAGTGGTAATTTTCTAGAGCCTATAATATTATCTTAAATGTATTATCTTAAATGTAAATAACATATGAGGTATAATGTAGACCTACTTAATGCAATATTCAATGCAGGCTCAAAATAAATGTATTACAGCTCTGATAATATTGACAGCAGTGTTAATAATACAAAATCAAAACCATTAATTCATTCAACCCCCCGTACGGGCCACCATCTGTAACAATCATACAGTGGACCAACATCATTACACAGGTACACAAGAAAACCATTTATAATACATTCACATTATATGTCAACAGTGTAATACCTGTCTTGAGCCTTTTTCCCAGGACACTTATGTTAATGTGACTGTGTCACAGTGTTATATAGCTTTTTCTTTTAAATCAAAGTATAAGGTCTGATAAGCTACAAAGTTCAAACCAGTGAGAGTCCTTACAAGACTCACACAGAAAACAGCTTGTTTGGAGTCAGCCTTTACTTCTATGATTGTGTTATGTCAAATAATTGTGGATGTACAGAAGTCCCGCCTCTCGGCTGGTTTGGCACGCCTCAAGTAAAGCTAGTTAGTGTGGTGGCCAGTGTAGTTTGGTTCTGGTAGTGTCATGTCGAGAAGACACTGTCATCAGTGCAAAGGCAATTCACCTTCATATGGACTACCAAAAGAAGACAAAATCAAGAATCAGAGGTTAAATTTAATTTTGACCATTCCCTTCATTTATGGACTGCTTCCTCAACTGTGCACAATGCACTGCTGGATCATCACAACCTGTAGATTCAGGATCACATCCTGTAAGCAATCTTCATCTGTTATGGTTTTATTCTGTTTCAAACAAACAAGGTAGCTAATACCAAGCGTTCAAGTACACAGTTGTTGGTTCTAGCTGAGGTGTACACCTAGTGAATCAGCAGTAGGCTTTGGCTTACTTGCTACCTACTTTTATAGTGTTCAGATGGTTTTGCTAATCTGCTTTAGGCCCACCTTTAGCAAAAAATGTGTAAAAATATGGAGCGGATCACAACATCTGTGTTATATTGAGGTCGTTCTCTTAAGAGGAATACAAGTGGGTCTGGGTATATACCCAACATGGCTGTGTGCAATACAGCCCTTAAATTATATTGTGTGGGTGTGTGTATACATGTTTACATGTATACAGCATGTGTGGTTCAACAGGCTTCTCAGGTATTTTTTTTCTTTTTTAGTTGCATACTTTACATATCTACAAGGTAGATTCAGAAAATGTCTTTCTTTGAAAAGAAAAGGACAAATAGAATGCAATATTTTACAGATTACATTAACGAGGCTCATCTTTGATGAGGTGTTTGAGGAGCACCTCGACCATTTGTTGAGGAGATGGAAGATGATCCTCAAACCCCAGGGGCCTCATTTATCAACCGTGCCTATGCACAGATGTGGGCGTAATGAGTGCGTAAGAACATTCCCATGCAAAGTATGGAATTTATCAACTTGTACTTGTGCTTAGGAACATGCGTAAATTTAAGCACAACTCTGACCATGAGTACACACAAAATCTAGTGGTAGAATAGTAAAACTATTAAGATAACCCATTAAGAGTCGCAGTGTTCAGCAATCACAAACGTCACACATGTCCCCTGTATCCTCTAATTACTAACAATTCTCATTTAGTAAGTTAGCAGACATTTTTGAATAATTGGTATGACAAGCTATAAAAGACAGCTGTGACAGGACAACCTGAAAAGACAACTTGAAATAAGGATGATAGCGCATCTTGCACTTTTGGAAGATTTAGGGAACCGTGCGCTCCGCAGGGAGTGCGTTTTCAAAGAGCGTGTGGATTTGCTCAGTCAGAGCACAGAGTGGCTTCTCAGTAGGTACAGATTCCCAAAAAATATACTTATGGATTTATGCCGGGATTTACAACATATATTGGACCGAGACCCCAAACAAACCAAAGCCATCCCAGTGCACATCCAGCTCCTGTCCACACTGGGATTTTTGGCCACCGGGACATTTCAACGTGAGATTGGAGACATATGCGCCATTTTACAGCCGACACTGAGTAGAATCATGCCAGCAGTGTTGGATGCAATCATTTCTCTAGCCCCACTTTACATTCAGTTCCCGTACAGGCAACAGCAACAAGCTGAAATTAAACAACAATTCCACGCCATCGCCGGATTCGCAAATGTAATTGGAGCCATAGATTACACACACATCACAATAAAAGCACCATCACACAATGAATTCAGTTACGTTAACAGGAAAGGACTTCATTCAATTAATACACAAATAATCTGTAATGCCAATATATCTCTACTAAACATTGTTGCCCGGTGGCCTGGAGGAACGCACGATTCGTTCATCCTGCAGAACAGCTTTGCGGGTGAGCAGCTCCAAGCAGAAGCTATTGAGGATGGCTGGCATTGGTGCATTATTAAAGGGATTGCCGCTACCATATATGGTCAATTGGAGGCGTTTCTGAATGCAAATGAATCTAACCGTTCACGAGCATGGTAGTTGAGAACAGGTGGGATTTATCATCACGGAGTACAAGTAAATAATAAAATAAATAATAAATACAATTTTTTTTGTACTTACACACATTCTAAATTTCATTCCTACGCAATAAATTAGAACCTTTTCTACGCACATTTGATAAATGAGGCCCCAGGACATCCCAGAATGAGGGACCCTCAAAGGATGTCATGGTTGACGGCCATAGCTTTCACTTCACTCAATGGGGCATCATACTGCTCAGCCGGATAAGGAAACTCCTGGTGGGTCTGGAGTACCACACAAGATGGGATGACAACCCTTACATTCCTTGCTAAGTAGCACCAGTTGACAGTTTGTTTACATTTGCAAAGAATACAATTATTTTTATACAATTAGATTCTTCACTAATTGTTTGGGTCCTGTGGTATAATTAAACCTCGCTGTTGAAATTTTATTTTAGACAGTTGATTCATTACATGTAATGCAAAATGACTCTTCTTCTGTTCTATGCCTCAAAGGGCCATAGTCAGCTCCATAAATATTGTTGATGTTCCGCAGGGTGCAGGGAATTAAAACGGTTATGCTCTAGGCCTGGATGTGGATGGTGTACCATGTAGGGGGGACTGGACTGGGGGGACTGTTAATTCATCTTATAACATAAGGAACATTTTTCTAATTTACAACAAATACCATTTTAGAAAATGGCAAATAACTCAGCAGGCAACACTACTGTATAGGACGAATATTGATCTCGGAATGCCTTTCACTGTCAAGTTTTATTTCTCACTCTCACCAACAGACAAAGGATTGCCTGTGCCCATATCAGCCCCTCTCGCCATGCACTCTCTGAATCAAAACATGTGTGGGAACAAGGACTGTTGGCTATTGGCTGTCATGGGGGGTGTACTACGAACCTCGATTAAAATACCCAGGCTTAGTTTGGATAACCTGGATCGACAAATACGAAAGTCGCAATCAGAGTTAAACGGTACCACGAAGCTCACTTACGATTTGATTTGTCGAGCCAGGTTTTCCGCTTTAGTTTTGATTAGTTTTGATGCGCGTTCCCGTAAAAGAGGCGTAACCCAACGTTATTCACCATGACGCAATGGATCCGACGGAGCGAAAAGGGAGAAGCGGGCTATGTACTTCACTCAGGAGGAGCAAGTAGTCGTTATGAACTCATACGAGGAGTTTAAAGAGAAAATAACGGCAAGGGGCAATTGCCCATAATAAGGCTAGGGAGGTGTGCTGGCAAAAAATAGCAGATTCTGTGCGTAAGTGAAAAGATTCTGCATAGCCTAATTGTCTACAAATAACTATGCCGAATGCAGAATTGTTCGCCATTAATCAGAATCAGAATCAGAAACAAGTTTATTGCCAAGTAGGTTTGCACCTACAAGGAATTTGACTTGGTGCAATTGGTGCAAGAGAAAAACAGTAGCAAAAATATAAGTAAAATAACTATAAATATATACGGAGCAACAGCATGCAAATTACTTGTCAGAGGTGGGATTCGAACCCACGTCTGACAAGTGAGATTGCGACCCAAACGCAGCGCCCTAGACAGCTGTTCCATCCTTACATTTTGAGGAAATTGTGTATATGATTGTAAAATGCAGAAGCAACCTGATTTATTCTGTTATTTAGGGAATTCATTTCAAATACATCCTATCTGTAAAAAAGTATTGCATGTGCCAGAAGGTAGTGACGGTGGTGTGGTGGATTAGTATGTGAACTGCACACCAGCGACCGGTGTTCATATCTTGCCTGTCCATCATCATGCCTTTTACCCCATCTAGATTGGGTGTTAGCACGACCGTCCTAAATAAGCACAAAAAATAGTATTTTATTTTATTCTATTCTATAGAAAAAAAAAAAATATATATACTGTTTATTCAATGTGGTAAGTTGCAATAATTTCAGGTGAATGTAGCCTATGATTTGCAATAGGATAGGCTCTAACCTTTCATCTGATGTTGATTACCTGTAGCAAATAAGAAAAAAAACTCAGCGAAACACCCTGACTAGGGGGCGGCGCCCAGCTTTAAGTAGCCGATCTAATCGGAAAGTTAGCTGAAAACCTCCTCCCGACCAGGTTTGGTTGCGAGCATAAGTTACCATGGCGATAGAGCGACTTTCGTATGACAGCTAACCCAGGCTTTGAGCTCAACATACCTCGCTAACCCACTAATCGAGCTTCGTAGTACACCCTCATGGTCTGTGTCTGTGTTGTCATGTTTTCATTGGTTTGCTCTGTGTTTCCCCTGTGTTCTGTTTCCCTCCTTGGTGATTGCCCCATCGTGTTCACCTGTGTCTTGTCCCCTCACCTGTCTTGGGTTTGTAATTAGTCTGTGTATTTAAGTCCTGTCTGCTGTTCAGTCCTTGTCCGAGTCTTGGAAATAGAGACACACAATAATAATAATAATAATAATAATAATACATAGGTTTTATATAGCCCTTTTCTAGATACCCAAAGACACATCTGCAGAGTTTAATATCTGCTACCGTTTATTTGACATTTTGCGCTCTCTATAGGTGGAGTGGTGCACTAGGCATAGCCAAAATACTATAATTTAGACTGTGACGTCATGGAATGAGATATCAACATCAAATGTTGTACACATGTGCCCTCTTTGAGCATGAGAAGTTCCTCCTATCTTCTGAAACAAACTTATGGTTTTGAGAAAATATTTTGCTAATTTGCATATTTTGAATTTGCCATAACTAGGCCATTTTATAGCAATCAAAAAACCCTTTGAAATTTCAGATTAGACACGTCCTAGATCATGCGCATCCAAACCATGTGTCATTTGGTTCAGCAGTTATGTAGAATAAATTTTTTTATGTTTTGTCCAAGTTTGCACTGTACAGAGAAATCTATCCAGATGGACATTATGTTTCCGAGAGGATAAATTGTTTAGCATGTAAAATAAGGCATGTACACTAAGTTTCTGAAAATGTAAGGATTCTGGGAGGTGGGGCTGATTGTTTGAATTTGACCGTGAATTACAGCGCCCCCCTATGGGCGACACTGTCCCATTTGGGGATGCAATGCGGAGATAGGGGCACTCAAACTTAAAAAAATATAATAATACCTAAACCCTAAAGAAACAATAGGTATCCACAGATACAGACTCTGTGAATACCTAATTACGGTAATACATTTCTTGTCTAGTAAAGATAAAGCAAGCACATTTATAGCTAGGTAAGCGATTTTGAAAAAAAATATTATAATAATACTAAAAAATCATGATAAATAAATAAATACATATAATATATATATATATATATATATATATATATATATATATATATATATATATATATATATATATAGAATTATAATCCCTTCCTTCAAGCTTCCCTCCTAATAAGTCTGTCTAGACTCTGGTCGTGTGCAATGGGTGCACGGGTGGTGCATGTAACCGGGTAGGGAGGAAGGCTGACAGGTTGGCCTTCCAATCATTTAATTTGGGCAAAATTAAATGGACATTCTTATTACAGGCTGCTACTTTTTTGTCAGAGCATTTGGTTTATTGATGTTGGGATGTAAACAGAGTATTTGTGTGAGTATTTATGTTATAGACTAAATAATTAAGTGATTAATCTGAGAGAAAAAAAAACCCTTACCTAGTTCGTCCCCAGAGGAGAAGATGGCTGAACCCAAGCGGGAGTTGTAGTGGGAGTTGGCAAAGGTGGTGAAGTTGTTCTGCAGCCGTCGGTGGCGTAAATAGAGCGCCAGCAGGCCACTGCACACTCCGAGTAGAAGCAGGAAGAGGACAGGCACTACCACAACCGCCACGTCGTCTGATTGGCCCTTGACCCTCACTGCCCCATTGGCTCCTAGAAGACATGGCGTCATCGATTGGTTAAAGCTGTGAGTGATTGGGCAATGCAACTTTCCTGCATCATCATACGTCTTTCTTCTTCTCTTGACAATCAATATGTGACATAATATTTGGTTCTCTGGTGTTGCATGTTGATGTACGTATGAATACCATCGGTATCATAGAATCGCAACAGGCACAATGGTTTCCCTTAATCATTGCATCTCTAATCAACTAATCCAGAAGCCTGTCTCAAAATGCTAGTACTCGATTGATATCTAAAGTAAAATGGCAGATGCCATAGCTCAATTAGGGGTGAACAGGGCATTTCATTTTTGGGGGTCAAGCAGCGAAGCTGCGAGACAACTTATAGTGATTCTATGTTTTCTCATTATTATACTTCCTCTGCCATTGAAGTCTATGGCAGCCCATAGAACACCTTGGTAAAAAGTGCTGAAATTTGGCTGAAAGTTTCGGACCAGTATACTGACCACTCACACTCATTTACGGACCTCTAAACCCAGCCGTCTAGCGCCACCAACGGGTCAAAATTTGGCCGAAAATTGAACCGCTTCGTCGAACGTTATGAAATTCAGCAAACATATTCGGGACAGTCTCCTGATCACTCTCACCAATTAACAGACCTCTATGCCCAACACTCTAGCGCCACCAATGGGTGAAAGTTGGAAATGCATTTGTGACGTGGACCTTGACTCGTGCATGTGATTTTCACAAGTGAGGTAGCGTTGTGATTCTTGCATCAACCTGAGTTCAATGATACATGGCCCGTCACTTTCGGCCATGTTGTACATCCGCCATGATTATGTCAGAAAGCTTTAAAAATCTCGGGTCACAAAGTTTGTTCGATTCGCTCGAAACTTGACACAGATGATCTTCAGACCAAGCCGCACAAGTTATTTAAAAGATTTTTCAATTTCAAGTGTATTCCCCCTTGAGAAGCAATCGAAAATGGCGGAGAAGCCGCCAAACAGGAAGTGGGCTGTCATCTCACAGATGTTATGACTTAGTGTAACCAAACTTGGTACCTGAAGTTAAGACACTGTCCCAATCACTCACACCAATTTTCATGGCTCTGCATTGAACGCTCTAGCGCCACCAGTAGTTCAATGTTTAACATGCATTTATGCTTGTAAATTCTTTGAAATGCATGCTGCTTACTTTGCTTACAACTCTGTGCTGCATAACATCACAATCACTCACATCAATTTGTGTGCCAATGCATTGAATGCACTAGCGCCACCATCAGTTCAATATTGGACATGCATATTTGATTTTAAGTTTATTAAAGTGCGTACAGCTTACAATGCTTACAGCTCTTTGCTGCATAACTTTCCAATCACTCACATCATTTTTGTGCCTCTGCATTGAACGCTCTAGCGCCACCATCAGTTCAAACAGGAAGTAAATCCATATCTCAGCAACACTTTCATGTATGGAAACCAAACTTGGTACGGACTCGGGATCCCATCCTGAGGATGCCCAACAGATTGAGAGGCACCTGGCTGCAGACCTCCACTGTGAGAACGCTTCCGTTGCAGGCTCCACTGTCAGAACGACCTCCACTGTCAGGCCGGGAAGTGACGACATTTTGTTGGGGGGTGGGTGGAGGGGGACTGCATCTTTATTTACCTGCTTTTCGAGAAAGATCAGCGAGTGAGCGTGTCCCGAGTAGCGCTGAGTTGTTTATTTGTATTATCAACAGAAGGTAAACTCATGATTACTTGTGTTCTTCGTCAATATAGGTGCCGTAAAAATAATAACGTAAAGTCATCAATGATGCAAATTTCCAAATGTTACATGTCGGTTTGGGTTGTCGTTTTGAAGCTAAGTTGGATAACGTCAAATTTAACTTTCCCCAATGGCGGTCAGCATGAACACCTTAAATGTCAGGGATAATTAAATGTCAGGGACTTTTTAGTGCATAACGTAAAGTAACTGTGCGCATTTGTTTGTATGTAACGTTAACGGTATAAAACATTTTAGTAACTCTCCTTGCTTTAGCTGGGCATCGTCACAAAGTTGAAAATGTGTCTTTCTGAACTCACAAAAGTGATATGTGAGACAGCCAAGCTACCAACAGATGTAACACACCATGATGTTTTGCCAGAGGTCGACTAGTGATATCGCCTGTTTAAGTGCACAAGTGGTATTAAAATGTGGCAGGACTACATGGCACATTTTTACTTTTATATTTTGCCACCTCTTTTGTATACTATAGTATATAAACCAAAGAATAGTACCTGAAATTACTGAGAAGTAGCATGCTTCTGCACCATCAGTACTTTTATTTGTTATGCTTGAGTATATTTTGCTTCTAACATAACATACTAAATGACTTAAGTGTTTTGTTTTAGCCACTTTCACTTAAGCAAGTTTTTGAATGCCGGACCTTAACCTGTACTGCAGTATTTTCGTTGTCATTATTACTACTTTTACATACTGTAAGTAAGGCCTCATTTACACTACCTGGTGCAAGTGGCCATTTTACCTGTAAGCAAAGACAATCTAAGTTGTTCATGTACTATAATTCAAACGCATTAAGCATTTTCTATCCTTTTAGATGCATCATTCAGTCATTCCGTGTGGTGGAAAGCCTGCAGTGGAACGCTGCACAACATGCTGCAGTCAGTTCCACTGCCCCCTTTGTCCCAAAGGCATGTTTAAACCGAGCCAACCAGCCAGACTTCAGCGGCATTTGGAGGTCCATGTGAAAAATGTCATTGCATTTGAAGGTAATGTATTTTAGATTGAAGTTACACACATGTGCACACACACATATTTGTGTGTTCGAGTGTGTTCATGGGACTTGTTTGTCATCGCTAATATAAACATTTTCTTGACTTGCTCTTGGATAAAGAGATCTGCCGCTGCAATTTGAACTGCAGGAATGGGGGACATTATCATTGTCCTATTTGCAACAAAACCATTATTAGGAGGACAGACATGGAAGCACACCTAAGGTCTTGTCCCAGACAACAAACTTTCACCTCAGCTGCTGCCCATTCCAAACAGAGTCAGGATTCATCCTTGCCCTCCCTGCAACCAAGTTCATCTGATATTCCAACTAATCATTTTGCTTATCTATATATTTTCAGGAAGAAGAGCAGCAGACTGAGGTCTTGGTCAGACCTGCCAATATGGACACACCAGTGGAAGGGGTAAGCTTTGTCACAGTATCTATTGGTCAGATACTGTAGGTGCAGCAGCTATGATACAGACATCTTTCCTTCTGTCTTTTCCATAGGATTGGTTGAAGATTGCATTCTTCATGATTGCATACATGCAGCAGAGTGGGTTGAGGCCAATAAACAACTGTTCTCTACCAAAGTGGACCTGCCTGATGTTCTGTGCACGGAGGAGGAGAAACAGGCTGAGGCTGCTCTGCAATGTGGGAGGTTGTGGAAAGAAGAAGACAATGAGCATGAAAAGGAAGCAATGCTGGAGCCCTTTAACTTCACGTTTTACTGCACTGAGGACATGTGGAAATTCTATCAAGAAATAATGGACCAAAGAAACTATTTGGCCTATTGTGAATGTCACACAGATGAGTGACTTGTGTTCGAGAGTAAAGGGCTACAGAACATTTGATCATGTTGTGACTTGGTGTGTTTTTAATGTTTTTTTCATTGATCACTTAATAATTCACTTGGTTTATACTGTAATATCAATAGTTAGAGTAGTATTTAGTGGTACGTAGGTGTTCCAGCAGCACAAGAACATAATTAGCACAGACAGACATGGAACCAAACATGAAACATGAAAACATGGTTAAGAATAAAAATACAGAAAAACAGAAATGGATAACAGATAAAAAAATATAAATTAAAGCGGTGCATTAAAGTTAAATAATAATGAAAAGGCAGAAAAGTACTGTATAGTACACAATAAAATGTATGGGCCTTTGACATCATATGAGATGTTGGCTTATGAATATGAGTAATAACTTAAACAAAAATGTGTGCACTGAGCAATGTTATTCCGCCTTCCAATGTTTTCATTGATCACCTATTTGACCTTCTTTCAAGATCCTCAGCTTTATAATAGGCTACAAATAGACAATTGAGCCCGAATCATATCACCCACCTTTTGTTTTTCGTAATGACTAAGTTGTACAATTACGTAGTGCAGTGTATATAGTCTACATATAACGTACGTTATATGTGTAACGAGTGTAACGAGTGTTTTGAAAAAGTCAAAGGCTAATGCTTCAACTGTCCAATCAAACGCTTTATTTTAATTAATGTATTTGTGAGGAAAACGATTCAACCGAAAGCGCATTCGCGACTTTATTTTGAAATGTACCCCGTACATTTCTCGGCCTGATAGTGGAGGCGGCCTGAGATTGGAGCTCGCGATTTTATTTTGAAATGTACCCCGTGCATTTCCCGGCCTGACAGTGGAGGCGGCCTGACAGTGGAGCCTGCGGCGGAACCGACCTCACAGTGGAGGTCTGCAGCCAGGTACTCTTGAACAGATTTAGTGATTTTTGACCACCAGGGGCACTATAATAGCAACACTTTCACGTATCAATACCAAACTTGCTACATAGACTCAAGATAGCCAGAAGTTTCAGCCCAGCAGCTCTGCGGCCCAGCTTGACCCCCTTATTGCTGCTTGCAGCTATATTATTTAACTTAAAATGTACTTTAAGCTATCATGTAGCTGGGGGCAGGTATCTGTAGATACACCTTTAATTGTTCATGGCTCCACCCAAATAAAGGCTTATAAAGGGTTCATTAGATTTATTTTAGAAACTATATCTATACTTACCTAGTAACAAAAAAAAAAAAAAGTTTTCCCCTAGTGTCATGGTACATCTTCTTAAATATTGGGTATGTTCTTCCAGCATTTTAATCGGAAACATCAGATCCAGTACCAACACAATGGAAAAGTTGAAGCTGCATGTCAACTTGCTGGAATTCATCCAGAACAGACAGAACTGGACTGCTGTGTGATGATAATGACAGAAACCTGACTACCATCCTCTGATTCCAGACTCAGCCATAGAGCTAGCAGGCTGCTCAGTCTACCTTCCACAAGAGCTCACCATGATCATTACTGCTGTTTGCATACCACCGGATGTTAACGCTAGAATAGCTCTCAGCTATTTTCTAAAGGCCATAAACAAACAGCAGAACGCCTATCCCGACGGAGTCTTTATTATAGCTAGAGACTTCAACCATGCCAATGTAAGGACTGTTCTCCCAAAATTTGATCAGCAATGGGGGAATAATACTTTGGACCATATATATTAAAACAAGAGTAGTTACAAAGCCTCACCTCTCCCAAACCAAGGTCAGTCAGAACATCTCTCCCTGCTCTTAACCCCAGCTAACATATATGCACAACAGGATTAAGAGGAGTATACGTTAACATAACCTACCTTACATAAGGAACTGTGTTGACCATGTCACTGTCAACAAATGCATCCAGGTTTTACCAAACCAGAAACCCTGCATGACAAAAGATGTCCAGATCATGCTCAGAATCACAACACAGCCATCAGGTCTGGTGATTGTATAGTACTGCTTGACACAACCTGAAGAGTGGCATTAAGGATGCTAAGATGGCCTACAAGCAGAGAATGGAGGACCACTTCACTGATGCTGAACCCCCGATGAGTGTGGAAAGGGATCTACAGCAACTGCAATGCCAAAGCAACGCCTCGCTAGCAGAAAAGCTAAACTGTTTCTTTGCTCGCTTTGAGGTGAAAAGCCCTGCTAAAGAGATGACTCCCTCTCCAGCCTCCAACATGGCCCTGATGGTATTCCAGGAAGGGCACTGCTGACAAACTTGCGGGTTTTTACCAACATTTTCAACCTGTCCCTGTCACAGACCATCATCCCCTCTAGCTTGAAGACAGCCACCATTCCGGTCCCCAAGCAGTTCACCATCAGCACCATCTATGACCACAGACCAGTTGCACTTACACCTATTATCATGAAGTGACTGATAGATGAAAGATGAAAGATGAAAGACTGGTCTTAAGGCACATCAAAACCAGGCCCCCACCCACCCTCAACCAGTACCAGTTTGCATGAACAGAAGAACAAACAGGTCAACAGAAGCACTGGCTCTGCACCCTATATGATCATACAACAACAATTGCTATGTCTATTGTCATCACTGCTGCTGCCGTTGCTGCCTCCGTTGGGCCTGCACTGTGCCATGTCTCTCTCCCCCCCACCCCCCGCCCTTTTTTTCTCTCTCTCCGTCAACCCACACAGAAGCAGAGACAGAAGGCCTGAGCCTGGTCTGTCCAAGGTTTCTTTCTGTTAAAAGGTAGTTTTTCCTTGCCACTGTCTCATAATGAAAAGTGCTTGCTCATGGTGGGGATCGTTGGGTCTCTATAAATAACAGCATGAAGAGTCTTAGTCTAGACCTGTTCTATATGTTAAGTGTCTTGAGATCGCTTATGTTATGAATTGGTGCAATATAAATAAAATTTAAGTGAATTGAAACTCCCACCTTGAACGTATGTGAGGATGCTTTTCGAACACTTCAATTCTGCCTTTAATACAATAGTCCCCAGGAGATTGGTCAGACCTACAGTAGTTCTTCCCCAGCTCATCTGTTGGATTAACCCTCACACTCAGCACTGGCACCCCACAAGGAGTCCAGTCACTCTCTACACACAACTCACCCTGCAAACCCCATCATTAAGTTTGTGGATGACACAACAGTTGTTGGTTTGATCTCAAACGGAGATGAAACTGCTTACAGGGAAGACATTCAGACTACAACACCACAAAAATAAAATAACTCATCATCAACTTCAGGAGGAATAGTGAGAACCTCGCCCCACTTCTCATCAATGAGGAATATGTGGAGATGATCCACAGTTTACAATTCCTGGGAATCCACATCCCCTGGACTGGGAGGACCTCTCCTGGACTGCCAACACCACAGCGGTAGTGAAGAAAGCACAGCAGCAGCTCTACTTCCTGAGGACTCTCAGGAAAAAACTAATCACAGCAGCTGCTGTTGTCTTTCTACTGTTGTTCCATCAAGAGTGTGCTGACACACTGCATCCCCGAGTGGTATGCCAGCTGTTCTGCAGTAGGACAGGAAAGCTCTTCAAAGAATAATCAACAATGCTCAGAAAATGATTATCTCTCGACTGTCCGAGCGAGAGCACTTTTTCAGATCACGCTGCTCACATAGAGCTACCAAAAACCTCAAAGATTCGTTCCAATGCCCTCTCTCTACCAGGTGCTATAGGGTCATTAAATCCCGCACTAACAGAATCAAAAACAGTTTTTTTCCCCAGAGCTGTCCATACATACCAATAAAATGTGTCATTCTGCAAAGCTCATCTGTACTTTCCATTCCCTGTGATAGTCCCTCAGTCCAACTTCTCAGTGTCTGAATCTTTTGTATTTCTACTCAATATATTATTGTTTTTATTTGAGGACTAGTAACTTAACTAAATGAAACATTTCCCATAAGTTTCCCATATCGACGTCTCTTCCGTCTTTCCGGATAAGTTCGTAAAAGTCCTCTTCAAAACTCACAAGTGTAAGGAAAAGGTTAGTGAAGTCAACACTCCATGGAAATGTATTGACAACTGGAATAATTGAATACTTAGTTTAGATTAGATGGAGTGTTGAATTCACTAACTTTTTCCTTACACTTGTGAGTTTTGAAGAGGACTTTTACGAACTTATCCGGAAAGACGGAAGAGACGTCGACGCAGCGGTAGCCTTAGCAACAGCTAGTTGAAGCTATCAGAAAAGTGCTCTTTTAAATAAACTCCTGGTGTACTTACAAACTTTAAAATGCCTCGTTTTGTGAGTACAGACCATATATGTACTACTACAGAAGTTGGGTAACAATCCATGCATTATTAGTAGAGTCATTGACGAGATGTACCCACTGTATCAGCACTCCAGTACGAAGTCTTTCGGCTGATAACCCTAAACTTGATAAATATTGATCGTCGCTAAAAATGCATCCGAGGGGGTATTTAGCATGACTATTGGTGTAAATTACCTCAGGGTGAATTTCACTCCGAACCATCACTTTAAAGATGAAAGAATAATGACATGGCCCCCTTCCTCATCCGACCTAAACACTATTGAGAACTTGTGGGCCCATCTTAAACGGGAGTTACAGTGAGGAACGACAATACACCACCCCGAACAGCGTCTGGGAGGCTGTGGTTGCTGCTGCACAAAAAAAATGAGCTTCAACAGATCAAGATACTGACAGACTCCATGGATGTAAGTAAGGCTTATGACTGTTAATGAAAAGAAGGGTGGCTATATTGGTCACTGAATTTATTTCGGAAAGGTCAGAAATGTTTATTTGTATTTTTTTTTGTTGTTTGTTTGTTATTCTCACTTTAACATGAAAAACAAGTTTTTCATTTAGTTGCATAATATTCAGATTTGAGGTTTATTAACATTTTGGATTGACTGAGAACATTGTATTTGCTCAACAATAACATGAATCCTCAAAAATACAACATGCCTAATAATTATGCACACAGTGTACTGTTAAATTAGGTGCATTGCACATGGTTAAATAGGTAAATATATAGTATTTATAAACAAGGTAGAGCATTTGTTAATATTTAATTTAGACCTTTCATTTGCTTGCTCCGAGCTGGACTCCATGCAACCGTGATTAATCCTTTGCAGCGGATCCAGAACGCTGCAGCACGCCTCGTGTTCAACCTACACAAATTCTCCCATGTGACCTTCCATGACCTCCACTGGCTCCCTGTAGTGGCTCACATCAAATTCAAGACGATGGTACTGGCGTACAAAGCAGTTAATGGAAAAGCCCCTACCTACATCCAAGTGTTGGAGGGAAACCGCGTGAAACCCCACGCCCCTGCTCGAGCACTTCGCTCAACTACCTCAGCTGGTCGACTGGTACCTCCATCACAAAAAGGAGGAAAATGTTGGATGGCGAAATCACAGCTCTTCTCCGTTTTGGCACTGCATTGGTGGAACGAGCTCCCTGCCAATGTCAGGATGGCGAATGACAGCAGTCACTCCCTATCTTCTGGAAGAGACTCAAGACTCACTTGTTCAGAGTTCACCTGAACCCTGCATAACATCCATCCTCTACCGACCCTGTCCCCCCCCTCCCAAAAAACCCTACATTCATTCTCTTGTATGTTGTATGCCTTGGCACATTATAATTGCTCTTTGTAACTTGGCACTTGTAGATGTTGTATACTGGCAATGGTTAACCTAACAATTGAAATGCTTGAAACTTGTTCTGGTGACTTTCTTACTGTATTAACAGCAATGCAATATTTCACCTCCAACAAATGCACTTTTTGTAAGTCGCTTTCTGCCGTCTGCTAAATGCCCTAAATGTAAATGTAAATGTCATTTGGGAAAGTGTGATGATAATGACAACGTAAACCAAACCCTCTGGGAATGACCAACAATTAATCCATATTTTTTGTATGAATGGTCATGTTTGCAAGCTTGTGGTTTCCTGGGGACTAGACACAGTTTCATGATGGACTGGTAACACGAGCTTGAAGGGCAACTGCAGTTGTACCTGTCCCAAGCTGATCATAGAGGAGCAGGGCTGGTTCTCCACAAAGCTGTCCACTGAGCAGGCAGCGGGCCTGGACAGAAAAGCTGTAGTTGTGCCCTGGCAGCAGGCTGTTGATACGGAAGAAAGTCTCTGTGGTGTTGCCAAGGAAGATGGTCTGGTTGCTCACGCTGTCATACATGTGCACCTCATAGCCCTTCAGAGAGAGAGAGAGGTACAGTGAGAGGTAAATAGGGGCGGCAGTATCTCAACAGGTAGAGCGGTGGTTTGATCCACGTGATCCTTCTCCTCCTCCAACTGTCTACATGTCGAACCCCACAAATGTACTGATTGTAAGTCGCTTTGGACAAAAGCATCTGCTAAATGCCCCCTTAACTCTTTTGAAAAGAGAGAGGTGGATACAGAGAAAGAGAGGTAAAGGTAGAGAGAGAAGTAGAGGTATAGAGAAGAGAAGTAGAGAGAGAGAGAACGTGAGAGAGAATGAGAGCAATATGTGACCGATAGGAGAGGTAAAAAGAGAGAGAAGGGTAGCGGTAGAGAGAGCTAGAGAGAGATGGAAAGAGCGAGGTAGCGGGACAGAGCAAGAGCAATTGGTGAATGATAGAGAATGATAGAGGTAGAAAGTGCGCAATAAAGAGGCAGAGAGGCAGAGAAGTTGAAAGAGGTAGAAGTATAGAGAGTAGTAAAAAAGAGTTTGAGAGATAGGGAGATAGGTAGAGATTGCGGGATTGATAGTGATGTGTTGTGTGATGTGTTAATATGCTGATATAACAAAATGTTATATAATACATATAATATATAAATAAATGTTAAACCTCATTAGCATCTCTGCTAGCTTCACTAAAACATCAGTTACCAATAAAATGTGTCAAAATGTGAATATTGACGGTCACAATTGCCCCAAAGGATTACATTGCAGCCCATTTCAAGCATTATGGATGCAGCGTTCTCACTCAATATTGGACTAATCACAGAAATTGGCTGCATTAGTCCCTTAGACCCCAAATGACCAGAAAATAGGCTTCAGTTTGAAAAATCCTGAGGTTTTCCTTCAATTATAGCGTGAGCGTGCCCATGTCGTAGATGTACGCAATAGCAATACACTCCAGTCTTTTGGAATCAATGTACTTTACTAAAGGACAAAGTTTGTGCTAGGGGCCAGTGCCTCCTCACCCGGCTCTCGTTGAAACCTTTCTCCTTGATGGCCAGACTCTTCCACAGCAAGAACACGTGATCCTTCTCGCTGATTATCTTCAGGGCTTCTGGTGCAGGAAGGGCCACTTGGGTACAGAACAGAGAAAAGAAGTAATATGCAAAATGCAACTAGACATGTCAAAATGTGCACACACTGAAGAAAATCTGTGGTTGCATGAGCCAACTCATCATATTTGCAATTTCTACTGAGCATGCTAAATGCTAATGCTAGGAAGGGTTATATGGAAACAAAGTCCCTGGGCCACACTTCTGCATACAGGGTGCAAGGCCTCTGTATACCCCTGGTGTTTCAGGTGTCGTTCAACCAGGAGTTTCTTCACATCATTGTACATACCATACACCATACACAGATTTCTACAGGATCAATGTAGCTCCACAGGCTCCACAGGCCTGTGACCACAACCAGTCCTCATTTGTTCAAACAGGTCTTTGTCTTACCTCTTGCTGTCTAGTGTGAGTAATTGTGTACATTTTAAGATCTGTTGCTCGTGTTTTACTGTTAAACTGTTTTTTGGCACTGTGGTGCTAAACACTATTGTGTTACATTTTACAACATTACTTTCTTGAAGCACTGTGTGACTTTACTTACTGTCTGCATTGAGGTGAGGGTGGATTATTTGTGTCTATATTGGCATAAATCATCCATAATTCTGCACTACCTCTGGTGGTCAGGAAGATTGAAATAGAACAAAAGCTAGGCATGCAACCGCAGTTAAATATATTTTGGATTACTGCAAAAGCATCTTGGTCACTCTACAGTGGCAGGGTGATCAGGGAATGATGAGAGGATGACACTGATCTTTCAGAGGAAGGGGACACTCACCCTGGGTCATACATAACTGGTGGCATTTGGATTTAATCTATGCATCCGCTTGTACGATATTATCCATAATTATCAACTGCCTCTGGCTCTCATTCAGAGCCATAAAGCCGGTTAAATGTGTCATTTTCAATTTAAAGGTGTGTAATTAACTGGCTTTTAGTTGAACAGAATTTGCAGAATTTTGGTTTAATTATTGAATAATCCCACAAAAAAACATTGGCCTTTTTGTTACGTTAGAATGTGCCCTTTATGGCTATATAAGGTGCAAGTTCCACAGGCTCTTCCACAGAACCTATCATGTTGCACCACCATGGTTTTACCATAGCCCAAAAACAACAAACATCTCTATGGTAAACAAGTTTTTAATTCAATCAACTTTCAGGTTGCGGTAGTTGTTTGCATAGACCAGGAGTGGGGCAAATGTTTTCACTGAGGTCCACATACAGAAAATTATTCGAAAGGCTGGGCCACTCACTAGAGGTGAGGTATATCACCTCTTATCAGCACTTTTTCAGTGCTTTGGCATGAAATACACATCCAAAATCTGCCATTATTTATATAATTTATAAATCAAGGAACCTCATCACTTGATACGTGCCTATTCGATGCTGTCATAGACGATGACATCATTCTTTAAGTACCTACTGGCCCCTTACACAATACAAGCCACTACAGGCCACCCTAGTCTTTGGAAAGGGAGGGTTTGGTACTTCCAACCATAGATATACACAGAAGACTAGATGTCTTAAGGCGGGGTCTAGAATGTCCGCACAGGTCGGCCATCTTTCTACAGTCAAGCTTCCTGTCAGAATCTGTGGAACCTGAGGCAAACTGAGGTAAGGTCAGTGATCTGCACGTGATCTTAACGTTGAGTATTAACTCAACGTTAATACTCCTATCTCGCTGACATTTTGATGGATTTACAAACAGTTTGGTTTCTTAAAAACGTTATTAACGTGGTTATAATCCTGGATGCTTGAACATGTTGAAATCGCAGCTTTTCTCTTCAAAAAACGACTTAATCGCGCAACTTAGTTGTGTATCATGGCTAGGCTACTAGCTAGCACCCAGTAATTTTTATTAGTATTAGTAAAAATAATAATAATAATACATTTTATTTAAATCGCCTTTCAAAACACCCAAGGTCACTTCACAAGGTTGTAAAAATCTAATTAAAATGAAAATAAAAATGAAAAATATCATCAGTGAGTCAGTCCATAAGCTTTCTTGAAGAAAAAAGCTTTCAGACTACTTTTAAAGTCAGTCATTGAGTCGGAGTGTCTGATGCAGTCTGGCAGTGAATTCCACAGCTTGGGAGCGATGTAGCTGAAAGCCCTCTCTCCCATAGTGCTGAGGTTTATTTTAGGGACATGCAGCAGGCCTGCTGAGGAGGATCTCAGTGAGCGGGCAGGAGTGTAAGCTTCCAGGAGGCCAGTGAGGTAGGTAGGGGCGTTGTTATGAAGGGACTTATATGCCAGGAGCAGGACCTTGAACTGAATTCTGTAGGCAACTGGAAGCCAGTGTAATTGCATGAGCGATGGTGTTATATGGTCAGTGGATTTGGAGCATGTTATAATCCTTGCTGCAGAATTCTGGATGAGTTGGAGCCGGTGGAGTAGCTTATTTGGGATTCCAGACAGAATGGAATTACAGTAGTCAAGGCGGGAAGTCACATATGCATTGACAAGGACTTCTGCATTCTGCTGGGTGAGCACTGGGCGAAGCCGTGCAATGTTCCTCAGATGAAAAAAGGCACTTCTAGATGTGTTGTTGATGTGTGCATTGAATGACATTGTTTTGTCCAGTATGACACCAAGGCTCTTGACCTGTTTGGAGCAAGGGATGGTGCTGCCATCAACACAAATGGTGAAAGGTTCCATCTTAGCAAGCGCTGATTTGGAGCCAACCACTAGCAGCTCAGTCTTACTGCTATTCAGCTTCAGGTAATTTTGTGTCATCCATACGTTGATGTCATGGAGGCAGGCAGTAAGTACAGCTGGCGGAAGAGTGGCAGTAGGTTTGGTTGAGAAGTAGAGCTGGGTGTCATCAGCATAGCAGTGAAATTGAACACCATGTCGTCTGAGGATAGTGCCAAGTGGGAGAAGGTAGATGATGAACAATAGAGGGCCTAACACAGACCCCTGGGGCACCCCTCTTGTCACAGCAGTACTCTCAGATTTGTAGCTCAGCATTTGTACGCACTGTGTCCTTTCAGAGAGATAGGAGGTGAACCACTGGTGAGCACTGCCACGCACTCCGATATCAGCTAGACGCTCCAGCAGAAGATGGTGAGAGATGGTATCAAAGGCTGCACTGAGATCAAGGAGAATCAGGATGGAAATAAGTCCATCATCAGCTGCACAGAGGAGATCATTGGTAATCTTAATCATGGCCGTTTCAGTGCTGTGCATTGGACGAAATCCAGACTGGAATGGTTCAAAGAGATCATTGTCCTTCAGGTGATCCTGGAGTTGAGTCGCCACTATTTTCTCAAGCACTTTGGAGAGAAAAGGCAAGTTGGATATAGGCCTGTAGTTATTGAAGTTATTAGAATCCAATCCAGGTTTTTTCAGCGTTGGTCTGACAATAGCAGTTTTAAAGGCTGATGGTACAGTGCCAGAGAGAAGAGAGGTGGTAAGTATTGATGTAATCCTCGGAGCAATGGATGGCAGGCAGCTCTTAACCAGGGTTGTAGGAAGAGGGTCCAGCTGACAGGTGGAGGAATTGCATTTTTTGATGAGGCCACGGATGGTACTTTCAGCAGGGAGACTGAATTCACAGAGTTCATTGTTGTAAGATGAGCCCAGAGTGCTCAGTGAGCATGGTTGTTTCAGCTGAGTAAGTGAACATTCTAATTGCTGATGGATTGCCTCAATTTTGGTGTTAAAAAAGTTCAAGAAGGCTGAGCAGCGTTCATCAGAGAGTTCCTGGTGGGTGATGTTATCAGGTGGCTTAAGAAGACCATTAACAGTGGAAAAGAGAGTCCTGGGGCCTCATTTATCAAACGTGCGTACGCACAGATTTGTGCTTACGCAGTGCGTACGAACATTCCCACGCAAAGTATGGGATTTATCAACTTGTACTTGTGCGTAGGAACGTGCGTAAATTTAAGCACAACTCTGACCATGCGTACGCACAAAACCTAGTGGTAGAATAGTGAAACTACTACGAGAACCCGTTAAGAGTCGCAGTGTTCAGCAATCACAAACGTCACACATATCCCCTGTATCCTCTAATTAATAACAATTCTCATTTAGTAAGTTAGCAGACATTTTTGAATAATTGGTATGACAAGCTATAAAAGACAGCTGGGACAGGACAACCCAAAAAAGACAACTTGAATTAAGGACGATGGCGCATCTTGCACTTTTGGAAAATTTAGAGAACCGTGCGCTTTGCAGGGAGCGCGTTTTCAAAGAGCGTGTGGATTTGCTCAGTCAGAGCACAGAGTGGCTTCTCAGTAGGTATAGATTCCCAAAAAATATACTTGTGGATTTATGCCGGGATTTACAACATACTATATTGGAGCGAAAGACCAAACAAACCAAAGCCATCCCAGTGCACATTCAGCTCCTGTCCACACTGGGATTTTTGGCCACCGGGACATTTCAACATGCGGCATTTCACAGCCGACACTGAGTAGAATCATGCCAGCAGTGTTGGATGCAATCATTTCTCTAGCCCCACTTTACATTCAGTTCCCGTTAATTCCACGCCGTCGCTGGATTCGCAAATATAATTGGAGCCAAATAGATTGCACACACATCACAATAAAAGCACCATCACACAATGAATTCAGTTACGTTAACAGGAAAGGACTTCATTTAATGAATACACAAATAATCTAATGCCAATATGTCTCTATTAAACGTTGTTGCCCGGTGGCCTGGAGGAACGCACGATTCGTTCATCCTGCAGGTGGGTGCGCAGCTCCAAGCAGGAGCTATTGAGGACGGCTGGCATTGACGTATTGACGTATTGACGTATTGATGGCTGGCATTGAGGGATTGCCGCTACCATATATGGTCAATTGGAGGCGTTTCTGAATGCAAATGACTCTAACCGTGCACGAGCATGGGAGTTGAGAACAGGTGGGATTTGTCATCACGGATTACTTACTGGTGTGCGTACGACCCGTGTACGCACGTTTGATAAATGCGGATTTTTTTCTACTTACGCACATTCTAAATTTCATGCGTACGAACGAAATTAGAACTTTTCCTACGCACGGTTGATAAATGAGGCGCCTGGTGTTTCCTTGTCCTTCACTGATTACCTTTGCATAGTATGATCTTTTTGCAACACAGAGAGCATTCTTATACTGATGTAAGTGTTCAGAATACATGTCTTTATGCACAGTAAGACCAGTCTTTTTTGACAGCCGCTCAAGGCGTCGGCCCATGGATTTCATATGCCGAAGTTCTGGTGTAAACCAAGGAGCGGAGTGCACAAATGAAACAGTTCGCGTCTTCATAGGAGCAACTCTGTCAAGTGCTGTAGACAAGCAGTCATTATAGTGGTGAACTAGAACCCCCAATGAACTATTAAAAGCAGGTGAGGGATAAGTGGCAATTAGAGAGGTGAGTTCCTCTGGTTCCACCTTTTTGATGTTACGATATGACATCACACGCTGAACCTTGGACTTCATGACAGGCAGATAGGTGTCAAACAGTACAGCTTTGTGATCAGATATGGGTAGTTCAGCAGTACTGATATTGACAGGCTTGATAACAGAGCAACAGACCAGATCTAAGATATGTCCTCTGTTGTGGGTTGGACAGTTAACATGTTGCGTGATGCCAAAGGAGTCAAGCATATCCATAAAATCTATTGTGAATGCATTAGAACAGTTGTCTATGTGTATATTAAAATCCCCCATCAGGATGATATTTGGAGACATTGCATTCAAAGCAGTAAGAACAGTTGAAAGTTCAGAGATAAATATATTTGATGGTTTAGGTGGTCTGTACAATACCGCAATGATGGTGGGTGTGGGTCCTCTGAGCTTAACAGCCAGCAGTTCAAAAGAGGTTTGATCAGGCACAGAGAGTGGTGTCAGTTTCACATTCTCGCGATAGAGCAGTGCGAGACCACCCCCCCTCCCGGATGAGCGGGGTTTACAGATGTAAACAAATCCATGCGGGACTGCTTGATTCAGGTGGAAGAAATCATTGCTCTGCTGCCAGGTTTCCGTGAGACATAGAAAGTCCAGTTTATGGTCCACAATGAAGTCGCTGACGAGAGAAGCTTTGTTGGTGAGCGATCTTATGTTGAATAGCCGAGCTTTCAGTCGGTTTGACGGACAGTGCATATCCGATCTTGGCAGACGGGCAAGCACAGTATGGTCAACTCGTCGATCAGGCTTCAAATGACCACGATCAGCAGTCCAGAGACAAGGGATTACTTTGCCTTCCTTATGAGCCGTGTAGATTTTGTTGCGACGAGATCCTCGGTGGACATACTTTGGACGTCGAAGAATGTCGCGTTGACACAGAAGCTCCGCAGAAGGTGCATAGTTCCCCCATAACCGGTAAAGTTCACTTATTGAATATTAATATCCTCATCCTTGCTCCAGCAGGTGTTGCCTATGCACGAAGACGTGTGTAAGAGGTGGGCCGTAGGCTACTGGAACTTAACTTCCATCCTCCGGTCAAAGACGTAGGTTCATGTCAGACTCCAACTCCGTAAAAATAAACAAAATACGACGGAGATATTCTAAAATGCGTATATATATAACTATTGGACTTTCATACTGAACTGAGTGTGAAAATCAAATAAAATGATTGACATAATCGTGAGAAAAAGTAAAATTACTGAAAATAAATAAACAAGCCATACGGAGCGGCGTCAGTCTCGCCAGCGTCCCCAGGTGCAACCATTAGCCAAGAGTAGTTTTATTAGACTTAGTTCTGTAATTAGTTGTTTTGAATTTAATGTGATCCTCTACAGTGTTTGCGTTATGGAGAAATGGTCAGCAAGGTATGTTATGGTATGTATAATTAGGTTATTAGTTGTGCAATGGTGATATCATGGATGGTGTCTGTATAGTTGTTGTTTTGGAATGAATATGTAGATAGTTTTATTAGACTTTGTTCTGTAATTAGTTATTTTGAATGTAATGTGATCCTCTATAGTGTTTGTGTTGTTTGGGAGAAATCTACTGTATGTTTCTATGTGCTCTCAATAAGTAATTTTTTGTGTGCATGTCCCCCGTGGAGTTTGTATGTTTTTGTCAGCTTCATGTCTTTGTGATATTTGTATGTCTTTGTCTGCTTCGTGTTTAACAGAACTTTGCCAAAAACACACACAAAAAATGTTACTAAGAGGAATTGTTTGAGCATTTGTTGGTTGGTGACTATGATAATGTTGTAGTTGTTTATTGTGCTTTGGCCTTTACAAAGCTATTGTGAATAAGTATCTTAAGTGTAAGTATGTGTTCTTAATTATTAATGTTTTTGTGTGCATGTCCTTGTTATGTTTGTCTTTGTCAGCTCCATGTTTACCTAAATGTTTGCAAAAGAAAAAAGCTAATAATATTGTCTCTCGTCTTGTCTCATCTTCTCACTTAAAGATCTGTACCTTGCCGTAGTGAGCGAGCTTCTCAACTGAACAGGTATTGTCTTGTGTTTGTGTAGTGTACTTATTAATACTAACCATCATGACTTATAGTAATACTAATCCACTCTATTTCTCTTTCTTCCCCTCTTACCTCACTTGTGAGGTAAACCTTTACCAGTCATCAGCCATCCTTGTATTTGACTCTCATCGCACCTGAAATCCCATCCCTAGAACTACCCTACCATCTCTTGTTGCTGTCCCCTTGCCCGGACTTCCTCGCCCGCACAGCCTAGCAACCCACAACTTGGCTCTACTTGCCCTTGCCCTTGCCCTATGACAATTCCTAATCCCTATGGACAATTTATCTCCTACACTGGACTGAGACATGAGGCATGTGTAATGTTTTGGCGCCCTCTAAGTAAAATTTGATCGAAATTTAACTGAAATGTATGTGCTTGTGAATTGACGTGTGTGGGTGAGAGTTTTTGTTGAAAATTAGCTTGTCATTTGAAGGGTGTGCTTCTGTGTCCGCCTATGTCTCTATCTGTGTCTAACACACTATCACAAACACACACTCACTCTGGCATAAAAAGAAGAATTGGTTTAACTCCACTGAGCTTGGAGATGATGGCTCCTGAGGCTGAAGTGGCTGTGGAGTCGACTCTTGGGCTGAGAATGTTTACTCTCCTGAAGTGGCTCATTGTAGTGAAAACTCAGATTACTCACCATTTATCACTTTGGGATTTGTGTCACTACCAGGTAAAAGCTGGGTGGCTGTGCGCATCCTGAGAGATACGGATGCGGCACCATTTTTTCTGTTGGAGGAAATAGTGCCTCTTTCTGATAAGACCAACACTGGGACTCAGTTATTGGTTAGGGGCATTAAGATGGGTTTTATAGAAGTGCCTTTACATCGAATCAAGCTCTCCTCTGGTTTAGTCAATGGTAATGTCGTGGTTGGGGTACGCTCTTCGCTGCCTGTGCCAGACATTGAGTTAGTCCTTGGCAATGACCTAGCTGGAGGTAATGTTTGGGAAACTTCTCAGGTTACATCATCGCTACCCGTCGTAATGAGTGCTCCTCCTGATGTTCCAGATGAATGTGCAAAGAAATTCCCTCATGTTTTTCCTGTTTGTGTTGTAACAAGGGCTAGAGCTAAAAAGATACGGGAAGCTGAAGTGCAGGGATGCTTAAATAGTACTCTGCAGGTGCTTAGTCAGGCTGTTGAGGAAACAACTGCCATTCCTCCAGTTGACAGCCAGTCTGATTCTGATCCATCAGTGTCCAGTCATGAAAAAAAATGTGTTCATGACCAATCTGTTGACCATTTGGAGTCTAATGTGGATTCAGAGATATTATCTAGTCTGTTCCAGGTCTCACATGGGGATCTCATTGCTGAACAAAAAGTAGATGAAGATCTTCAGAGATTGTTTGCTCTTGTGGTGCCTGAGGAAGATGGGGAGGGTGAGACTTCCCATTACTATATAAAGGAAGGACTGTTATGTCGAAAATTCTGCTACTGGTCTACAAATCATTGAATGGTTTAGGTCCAGAATATATGAATGACATGTTAGTAGGATATAAACCCAGTAGGGCTCTGAGATCTACTGACTCAGGTCAGAAAGTTGAGCTCAGAGTTCAAACTAAACAAGGTGAAGCAGCTTTTAGCTGTTATGCTGAACAGAGCTGGAACAAACTACCAGCAGAACTGAAAACAGCCCCAACATTTTTAAATCCAGGTTAAAAACACTTCTCTTCTCCTGTGCTTATGATTGAGCTTTTTTAAAGCACTTTACATTTGAATCTTTCATTTGCACTCTATGTCCTTTCAATGATTGTAAAGCAAATCATTATTTTATGCTGCAATCTTTTATCTAGTTTATCTCTCTTTCTATTTCTCTGTACTTTATTATTAGTGTTAATATTATTATTATTAGTGTGTGTGTGTGTGTGTGGGGGGGGGGGGGGGGGTAATTGTATGTATTGGGTCTTATTTTTATTTCCCAAATTGCATGTTTTTATGTTCCCAAATCTTACTGTTAAATATTTGTTTTATGTAAAGCACATTGAGTTGCTATTGTGTATGAAATGTGCTATACAAATAAAACTGCCTTGCCTTGTCTTGTAACGTTGATGAAGACGTGACCGTGCCCTCCCGTGAGGTTACAGAGGGGCGGTTACAGAACTCCGAGGTACTGTCAGACTTCCATAAGCGTGTCTCTCATTTATCTGTAAAGGAGAGTACTGACATTGTTGAGCTGGTGAAGGCCTTCCCATTACTTTTTCCAGATTAGCTTTTCAACATGACATTGATGTAGGCTCAGCACGCCCTATTAAACAGCATGCATATCGGTTGAATCCCGCAAAGAGGGCCATTCTGGGGAAGGAGGTCAAATATTTATTGAAAAAAAAAAAGGCAGATCCCAGTTTTAGTCCGTGGAGCTCTCCCTGCATGTAAACCGGATGAGACCTACTGGTTCTGTACCGATTACCGCAAACTCAATTCAGTCACAAAACCTGACTGTTTTCCTTTACCCTGTGTGGATGACTGCATTGATTGGAGCGGCTATTTTTGTTAGTAAATTCGATCTCCTCAAGGGTTATTGGCAAGTACCTTTAACACCCCGTGCTCGGGAGTTGTCGGCTTTTGTCACCCCAGATAATTTTCTGCAATATACAGTAATGCCTTTTGGAGTCAGAAATGCACCTGCGTCTTTTCAAAACCTCATAAACCACGTCCTGGCAGGCATGGTGGGGTGTGAGGCGTATTTGGACGATGTTTTGGAGTTGAGCGCCACCTGGGGGCAACATCTCGAGCAGATCAGAGAGCTCAACTGCCAAACTGACTATAAATCGTGCAAAGTATGAATTCACCTATCTCGGTAAGGTGGTTGGTCAGGGTCAAGTCCGACCTCTAGGAGCAAAAGTTGAGGCCATCTGCAAATTTCCCATCCCATGTAATCGCCATGGGTTGCGGCGGTTCCTTGGGATGGTTGGATACTATCAAGGGTTCTGCCAGAACTTTGCCACAGTAGCCACGCCATTGACTAACCTCCTGAGTGTTAAGGTGCCTTTTGTGTGGACCAAGTTTTCCCTACAGGCTTTTGAGGCTGCCAAGCCTCTCCTCTGTAGTGCCCCGGTTTTGGCTGCTCCAGGATTTGATGACCCTTTTCAATTACCTGTTGATGCCAGTGATTGTGGGGCAGGTGCTGTCCTTTTACAGTCAGGCCCGACTGGGGTAGACCATCCTGTTTGTTATTTTTCAAAGAAATTTAGCCGCCCCCAGATGGCCTACTCAACAGTGGAGAAGGAGGCACTGGTGCTCATTCTAGCTGTCCAGTTTTTTAAATTTATTTGACTTGCGCTCCAAGTCCTATAATTGTTCACACCGACCATAACCCCTTGTTTTCATAGACCGGATGCGGAACGCTAATCAGCGGATAATGTGCTGGAGTTTAATACTCCAGCTTTATCCTTTACACATCCAGCATATTGAGGGTGTTGGAAATGTAATTGCAGATGCTCTTTCTCAAGCATAAGCATTTCTCTTGTCTGTTATATATTCTTTTTTTTGGTCTCCCCAATGTCCAAGGGCGTGGGTGTTGGGGTGACCCAGAGATGGAACGGGGTCATAGAGGTTTTTTTTGTTTTTGATGTTTCCCTAGGTTTCTGAGTGGAAACCTTTCTGGGGAAGGAGGTGTGACGCCCCTCTACTCCCCCTACCGGCCGCGTGCTGTTCTCGTGGTGGCCACACGGCTTCAGGTTGCTGGCCTGCAGTGGGGAGACTAATAAGGGGTGATCGGCCTCACATGGCGCCGGTGGGCATATAAGCCCTCACCCTCCTTTGCCTTTGTGCTCTCTCTCTTGTGTTTCAGGACACTTTCCGACACACCGCATTCCAAACCACATTGACCACTTTACATACTACCAACATGCATCCATACATTCTCCAACTAACACCCCTAGAAAACCTTTTTCGATTACACTTTCAATAAATCTTATTTATTATTGTGCATAGAAATGCAAAATCCTGTTATCCTTCTTTTTTTCTTATTCTTCCCACCAAAACGTGAAATTAATTCAGCTTTTCATACTGGATCATATGATACAATTCAAACGTCATGAAAAAGGTCTTGTTGAGCCTAGGTGTGCTACTATAAAGTTTCATATTTGTAAACTTTAAACTTTTTGAGATACAAACGATTTAAAAAGTAAAAATATACTCCATTAAAACTCAGGTTAGAGCGCTCAGCCCATTGTTGCATTAGGCTTTCACTGGCTCCCAGCTGTTTGATCACAGCTCTAGGACTACTCATTAGGCTTTCAATGGCTCCCAGCTGTTTGACCACAGCTCTAGGACTACTCATTAGGCTTTCAATGGCTCACAGCTGTTTGACCACAGCTCTAGGACTACTCATTAGGCTTTCAATGGCTCCCAGCTGTGTGACCACAGCTCTAGGCTTTAGGCATTAGGCTACCTTTCCAGCTGGATACATTTAAACATGCAGCTGTGTGAACTTTATCGTCGGCTCGTAAGACTTGCTTTTGAGATATATTTCTGAAATTACATTCTGAATTAAGCTAAGTGCTACTGTTTTTGGGTCATTCATTTTGTCGTCAAATATTACGTTAAGTCTCGATATGAGAACGCAAACTGTCTAGCTGCTAGTCGAATCAATTTCTAGAACTAGCGCTAGCTGCTAGCAGCTACTAGCGCTACCAACTAGAACTAGCATTCTAGTGCTAATCCTACTCAACAAGTGTTAGTAGGATAGCTAGTTATTATTATTATTATTATTATTATTTTTATTTATTTTTTATTTATTATTATTCACACTGAAATGTGAAATTAATGGAAGCTAAATGACTGAACCTCGACTGTATTTATTTAGACTGTATAAATATTTAGAGACGGTACTCCAGGAGGATTGCCGACCGCTTCAGCAACAGCAGAGACTCCAGGAACCTGTGGCGAGGGATCCAAGCCCTCTCCGCAGACCTGCGACAGCTCCACCCCTCTGCTGAACGAGCTGAACGACTTCTTCGCCCGCTTTGAGGCAGACAACAGCACCCCGGCACAGAAGACCCCACCCTCTCCCGGCGACCAGGTGTTGACGCTATCCCCAGATAGCGTGAGGCGATCCCTCAAAGGGACACACCCACGGAAAGCCTCTGGTCCCGACAACATTCCCGGTCGTGTACTGAGGGACTGTGCTGAGGAGCTCACAGATGTCTTCACGGACATCTTCAACACCTCACTGAGCCAGGCTGTTCTCCCCACATGCCTCAAAGCCACCACCATCATCCCGGTGCCGAAAAAGTCGTCTCCCTCCTGCCACAATGACTACCGCCCAGTCGCACTCACTCCCATCCTCATGAAGTGCTTCGAGCGGCTAGTCATGCAACACATCAAGTCTGCCCTCCCCCCCACCCTGGACCCTTTCCAGTTCGCATATCGGTCCAATCGTTCGACCAATGATGCCATCTCCTCTGCCCTCCACTCTGCCCTCACCCACCTGGACTCAAAAGACTCATATGTCAGAATGCTGTTCATCGACTTCAGCTCAGCATTCAACACAATCATCCCCCAGCAGCTCATTCACAAACTGGACCAGCTAGGACTCAACACCTCCCTGTGCAACTGGCTGTTGGACTTCCTGACGGGAAGACCACAGACTGTTCGGGTCGGCAGCAGCACCTCCAGCACCATCACACTGAACACGGGGGCCCCCCAAGGATGTGTGCTGAGCCCCCTCCTATTCACCCTGCTGACCCACGACTGCACACCAACATCCAGCTCCAACATCTTCATCAAGTTTGCAGATGACACGACTGTGGTGGGTCTCATCAACAACGGCGATGAGACGATCTACAGGAGTGAGATGAACAGGCTGGCTACGTGGTGCAAGGACAACAATCTCCGTCTGAATGTGGAGAAGACGAAGGAGATTGTTGTGGACTTCAGGAGAATGCACACACAGCATGCTCCACTGATCATCAACGATGCTACAGTGGAGAGGGTGAGCAGCACCAAGTTCCTGGGTGTGCACATCTCCGAAGACCTGTCATGGAACCATAACACCGCATCACTGGCCAAAAAAGCCAACCAACGCCTGTACTTCCTCCGCAAACTAAAAAGAGCTGGGGCCTCATCCACCATTATGCAAACCTTCTACAGAGGCACCATCGAGAGCCTCCTGACCAGCTGCATCACTGTGTGGTATGGTGCCTGCACTGTGTCCTGCCGCAAGACACTGCAGCGCATAGTGAGAGCAGCTGAGAGGATCATCGGTGTCTCTCTCCCCCCCATATTGGACATTTACAACACCCGCCTCACCGGCAAAGCCATCAGGATTGCTGGTGACCCCACCCACCCATCCCACAGTATCTTCAGTTTTCTGCCGTCGGGGAGGAGACTGCGGAGTCTGCGGGCCAGAACCAGCAGGCTCAAGGACAGCTTCTTTCACCAGGCTGTCCGGAGGCTCAACTCCCTCCCTGTTCTGCCCCTGCCCCCCCCCCCCCCCCCTCCCCTCCTCTGCCCCCCTGCCACAGACTCTTAAACCTGCACCCACCTCGGACCATTGCCCTCCCGCCACCACTCACAAACTCTCATCCTGAATGACACTTTAAAATTGTCCTTTGACTGTTTCAAATATATTTTGCACTATTTTTTTGCACTATTCCATTTTCCATTTATCAATGCACTACCTCACTTTTTCATACTTTTCTGTGTTTCTGTGTTTTTGTCTGTACGGTGTCCGTTTGTCTGTCCATTGTTTATTTTGCACCAGGTCTGAGAGGACTGCAATTTCATCTGTGCTATATGCCTGCCATGTAGCACATTTGACAATAAAGATACTTGAATCTTGAATCTTGAATCTTGTATTACAAAGGTCTACCTCCGTATGGCTGTGCTTTATAGTTTTCTTTTTTGTAAACTTTATACTTTGTGAGATAATTGCGATTACAAAAAAAAGCAAATAAACTCATAGAGATAACAGTGAGCCTAGATTTCCAATTATTACATTTGACTCCGCTAATTGCTTTCGAGCTCAGGCAGACTCAACTGAATTCAACTCAATGATCACGGGCATTCCTATGCACAAGTAATTCCTCGCGTATAATTAAATTGTCTAGTTTTATTATTGAAACCATTGTCCTGCATCTATTTGTGTTGTGCCCTGAGCCGGGCGTAACACAACCCTGTTTGCAACCTGCAAACGTACTACTAGATGCTACCAAATTCTAGACACTGGACCTTTGAGCGATTATTTGCGTGTAATTTCTTTGAAATGCCATAGCCATCTATTAGCAATAAGTGAGTGAAATGCTACTAGAATATATAATTCAGGTTGACTGCTCCTGCATGAGAACATTTGGATTTTAGATCACCTCCGGCTCATTTCTGACAAATTAGGGAATCGCTTCCCTGATTGGTTTGGGGGAATCAACCTGGTCTGTCAATCACAGGTGTGTGAAGATACAAAGATACAAAGAGAGTGAGCAGAGACAGATTGCATGTTCAAGATCTTGCTCTCTTCTCGTCTTCCTCTGCTCTCTCTCTTTACAACCCTAAAATCTTATGTTAAGAACCTATAAATTATACATTCATGCAAGGCCTTTAATATGCCACAATTGTTTCTAGGCCAAATGATTACTAATATTTTTGGTTTTGTTTCGATATTATTGCTGATTAGTATATTTCAGAAACTGTCAATTTGAATATTGGATATTGTCCACCATTATGTGAAACACTGCATGTGTACAACCACAGCAGAACCTATTTTACAGCTTAATTTAACTTTACAAATTGTGTTTTTGGAAAAGATGTTAAATCTTGTTTGGCCACCACCACTGCTGCCTGCCTTGCACTGCTGGTTTCTATGGAAGCTAAGCAGGGCTGGTCTGGTACATCCTTCTTGGTTCAGATGGTGCTAGTGCTGGTGCTTATCCCCTTTGCCTATGTAATATCACCAATGGCCCAAGGTGGCAATGACACTTGTCGCAAGAGTAAGGTTTCTAACCCCGGTGTCCTGGCCAAATTCCCAAGTTTGCTCTGGTACCACCTTGGCCCTAGTCATCTCCCAGGCTCAAAATTGATTCCATAATTCCTAACCTCCCCACTGTGATATTCATTTTGTGGTCAGTATTCTGGCGCATCCTGGCTGCTGTGTAAAGTGCTACACAAATGCAATCAATTATTATATTATTATTATTATTATTATTATTATTATTATTATTATTATTATGTATATTGTAATGCGTCTAGAAAAAAAAAATATATATACATAGACACACACACACACACACACATATATATGACATATGGCAAAGCCAGCACAGTGAAGCCCACAGTATTGTCGGCTCTTGGGTGATGTCTCCATTATTTCTCACATTTTACAGACAAAGATTAACATAATAAGAGCTATTACTTCATTAATTAAAGATGGGACATTCAGTAAATTGAATAAATGAATCCAAATATATTTATCGATGAATCATACAAAAAGAGGACCACTGGATTGGCAGCCTGGATACCTGTGCTGAGCATGAGACTGGCCTCCTTGCTCATGTTGCGCAGGCGGATCGACACGCTGTAGCGCCCCCCTGGTTCCAGGCCCTTCAGCAGGTACTCCACTGTGTTGTTGCTGCTGCTCAGTTTGTAGTCCAGCTCCCACTTACGAATCACATCACGCACGTGGACCACGTAGGTCTGAGGAGCACACAAGGTCCACACACACACACACACATTTTTACAGACACTGGTATATGAATACACCATTAATACCATTACTACACCATCCCTCCCCTTTGATTAAATAAATCATTAGGTGTACCTTTCAGTTAGCAAACCAGCAGGGCTGATAAGGCTTGCTAAGGTGAAGAAAGCCTTCTCATCCTCTTAAAAGCCTTCTTATCCACATAAAGGCCCTTCCACACCAAGGCAGATTTTCTGCGATTTTCGGAGGGAATTTCCGCACGGAATTTCACTGATTAACAAACACATGTGTTTTAATGAAGCTGTGCACACTAAAAGCTGAAATCCGCCAAGCGGAAAAAAAATATCAGACCAGTCTGTTTTTAAGTGGAATTTCGCTTGCGGAAAAATGTGCCTGACCAATCAAAATACGATTGAATTGTGTTCTATTTTTGGCAGGGGGTGCGGATGCAGGCGAGGGGGGGGGGGGGGGGGGGGGGGGCACTCTACTACCTCTGTCTCCTTTTAAAAAAAAAAAACACTCGCCCCTCCCCTGCTGAAGAACAGATGAGCTGACAGTGTGCACAAACTATATCGCAACAAGCGAACTCCAAAGAGAAAAAATAATCTATCTACATATCTGTGTAAATGCGTGCATACAAACTAAAATGTTATTTGTTATTTGGGTGAACCCAAAACTTTCTTTTTTTGTTCCTATTCTCTAACATGTTGATCACTATAATATCTTTGTCACTTGATGACATCTTTACCACTGACACTCTCATGACTGACAGTCACGGGCCAAATCCGCTATAGTACGGCGCGAAAGCTGGGCAGAATAGAACGCGGAATATTTAAAAAAACGCACCGCACCTGGTGTGGACGCAGGTGCGGAATTTTCGTGCGGAGTTTCGCATTCGCCTTTTTTCCGCATTTCCGCTCCGCAATCCGAATCCGCCTTGGTGTGGAAGGGCCTTAAGCATGGATCATCTGACATGACACCACTTCATGTGATCATTCAGTTGCTTTTGCATTATAAGATATAATTACAGAAGCCCGAAAAATATCTCTAAAGTAGAAAATGTAATTTTCGAGGAATTGTGCATAGGAATGAATACCCGTAATCAGAGTAAAATTCGGTTGAAGTGGGGATCGAACTGCGGGTTGTCCACTGGTTAGTGAACAACCCGCTCTACCCACTGAGCTACAGTTTGCAGCTGAAGAAGAATTAGCGGAGTAACAATTGGCTAGGTTCAACGTTATGTCTATGGGAGTTTTTTGCATTTTGAATCACAAATATCTCAAAAAGCATAAAGTTTACAAAAACGAAAAATACCTAGCACAGCCATACGGTAAGACCTTTGGTATACAGTTTGAATGGAATATCGAGGTTCAGTCGTTTAGCCTGCATTCATTGCACAAATTTAGTGTGAAGAATAATAATATGATGAAAAGCAATATCTAGATTGTGCATTCCTATGCACAATAAATTATTAACAAATAAAAGGAATAAAAAGGCCAAAAAATGAACGTAAGACCTGACATATGACGTATGGATTATGATTTGCTTATCTTCGACACAAAATAACTCGCCCCTCACCCTAATCTTAAAATGTGCTTAACTGTAAGTGCAAGCAAACAAAGCCATGTATGTGTTGCATACCAGGGGGGAGCCGGGGGCATCGTAGGGGGGCTGCCACTTAAGAGTGACCCTGGTCTTCTCCACTTGGACCCGGTGTAGGTTCCTGGGAGGTAGTCTCTCGCTGGGGATCATCTTCACCACCGCAAAGTCTGACGGTGGACCGAGGTATGGTGAGATTGCACGGATCTGAGCATGTTGTAAAACACACACAAACACATTATTGTTGAGGGACGAGATAAGCCATGCTTGCGTGTGTATGTCTATGTGCATCTTCGTGAGACATTCCTTTACTTTATTGCTGAGAAAAGCAAGGTTGTGTCATTGGTCGCTTGTGGGTGTCCACTTCCTGAGATACAGACTGCATTAGATTAGCCAAATAGAGGGAGAAGGACCTCCCCTCCTTCCCTGGGCACGGCCATGTACGGACATAAGGAGAATTAAAGTGGTAGATGAAATGGTATGGCTTTACTGGATATCCTCAGAAAGCATCTATGAAGGAGGGGGGCAGTGTAAAATGTTTTTTTCAGGAATAGTAATGGCGCTGGTGCATATACATCTGGTTAGGGTTAAGGTATTTAAGCATATTGCATCTTGCAACAGATGCTTAAATATCTGACCTTACAGATACCCCTCCACCCTCAACCCCCCCTCCACAGGATGCCTTATAGGAGCAATTACGAGTCAATTTGGATTTATATGTAACTCTTAGGGTTCCATTATAGTACTCCATGTATCCAACTCCATGATGTTGGACGAGAGGCCCTGGCCTGTCTCCGCTTTAATTCATCCGAAAGGTGTTCTTTCGGGTTGAGGTCAGGACTCTGCAGGCCAGTCAAGTTCATCCACACCAAACTCTCTCATCCATGTCTTTATGGACCTTGCTTTGTGCGCTGGTGCACAGTTATGTTGGAACAGGGGCCATCCCCAAACTGTTCCCACAATGTTATCTTGGTATCCTGAAGCATT
Source organism: Urophycis tenuis (assembly GCA_036785325.1). Lineage (NCBI taxonomy): Eukaryota > Metazoa > Chordata > Actinopteri > Gadiformes > Phycidae > Urophycis > Urophycis tenuis. The sequence goes on along the minus strand of JAXIVH010000049.1, from coordinate 2,018,285 downwards.
CAGAGTTCCTTCACTGGAACTAAGGGGGCAAATAGTGGAGCGCAGGACAAATTTTGAAAGCTCATTGCGGGTGCAGACGGGATGATAGAGGTGCATTTGTGGGTGCGTGCGGGCGGGATGATACACTTCACCACATATTAAATATGAGTGTAAAATAAAATATACAAATGATTAATATAGAGCCTATCGTACATAATTTGTGCTAGAGATTCTGAGCAGCCTAAACTTGCGGATGTTGTCGTTTGCGGTAGCCTAATCTCATGTGTTTAGAGACAATTCCTTTCCGCTACAGAAAGTTAACATCCATCCTGCCTCCCGTATTGCAGGCATTTGCAGGCGGGAGTGAGACATAATATTACAGTTGCAGGTGGGAGCAGGACTAAAAATTACAATTCTCAGACCTCTAGTCTGTAGAGATTGACTCTGCAGAAAGTTGGCGACCTCTGCATACTATGCGCCTCAGCATCCGCTGATTACGCTCCGTCATTTTACGTTGCCTACCACTTCACGAGTTGCTTCACGAGTTGCTGTCGTTCCCAATCGCTTCCACTTTGTTATAATCCGACTGACAGTTAACTGTGGAATATTTAGGAGTAAGAAATTTCACAACTGGACTTGTTGCACAGGTGGCATCCTATGACAGTACCAGCTCTCAAGTACCAGCTCCCGAGAGCGACCCATTCTTTCACAAATGCATGCATGCCTTGGTGCTTGACTGTATACACCTGTGGCCACGGAAGTTATTGGAACACCTGATTTCAATTGTTTGGAGGGGTGAGTGAATACTTTTGGCAATATAGTGTATATACAGCTCTGGAAACTCCAACCTCTTTTGAAATCGTAATCTCTACAGTATGTATATAGCAGCCATTCCATCAAACAGTGCTAGCTAGTAGTACCTCAAAAGTAATTGGAATAAAAAAAATAACTGTTGACCATACCAAAAGAGTTGAAAATAAAGTTTTGAGTGAGGAAAAGAAGGGTTAAGTTATGGCTTTACTGGCAAAGGGATACAGTGAATGTCAAGTTTCTTCCATCCTTAACATTTCAAAAACAGCAGTGCATAAGAACAAGGTCAAGCAGCAGACATTGGGGACAACAAAGGTACAGACAGGCAGAGGGCTAAAACGACTCCACTGACCGGGATGACCGCTAACTCATTTGAATGTCACTCAACAACCATAAGATGACATCAAGTGACCAACAAAAGAATGGTAAATGGCAGCTGGGGTGAAGTGCACAACGAGAAAGGTTTGAAACAGGCTCTTTAAGGCAGGGCTGAAATCGCACAAGCTAGAAGAAAGCCCTTCATCAATGAGAAGCAAAGATGTGCCAGGCTGAGGTTTGAAATAGACCAAAGGGATTAGACTGTAGAGGAGTGTAGTAATGTCATCTTCTCTGATGAGTCCCAATTTTCAGCTTTGCCCAACACCAGGTTGTCAAATGGTTAGACGGACACCTGGAGAGGCCTACAAGCCAGTGTCTCGCACCCACTGTGAAGCTGTGAGGCTGGAATTGGGCAGATTTGTCTTTGCAAAGGGCACATGAATCAAGCCATATGCAAGGTTATCCTGGAAGAAAACTCGCTTCCTTCTGCTCTGACAATGTTCCCCAACTCTGAGGATTTATTTTTCCAGCAGGACAATGCTGCATGCCGCACAGCCTCGTCAATCAAGGTCTGGACAAAGGACCATCAGATCACAACTGTGTCATGGCCAGCCCAATCTCTAGACCTGAACCCCATTGAAAATCTCTGGAATGTGATCAAGAGGAAGATGGATGGTCACAAGCCATCAAACAAAGCTGGGCTGTTTTGTTTGATGGCTTCTTTACACCAGGAGTGGCATAAAGTCATTCAACAGCAATGTGAATGACTGGTGGAGAGCATGCCAAGACGCATGAAGCTGTGATTGAAAATCAGGGTTATTCCACCAAATATTGATTTCTGATTAATATTTGATCAGAAATCAATATTTCTCTTCCCAAGTTAAAACACAAGTATTGTATTGTTAAACAATGAATATGAACTTGTTTTTTTTTCATAATCAAGGTCTGAAAACTCTGGATCTTTTGAAATATTTTGAGCAGTTGTCTTTTTCTGCAAATAAATGCTTTAAATGAGAAACATTTATATGTAGCCCACAGAGCCCACAGAGTCACTTGCATCAGGAAGTCCACAAGCCCTGAACAATGGCACTTTGTCAGCACAGAACACAACCCTTCAGACCATGGGACTCGCTGAGTGCCAGCAGCAATGTTGAATGAAACTGGTTCAAAGGTCCAGCTTTCCCAGCCAAAGACACCTCACAGCCAGAGGCATTTGAGCTCATTGACCAGGAAGTGGACATAGACAGATGCCCACAGGTCCAAGCCTTCATAACCAAGGCCTTCAAAGGTGAGCTGGGGTCAAACCAATATGGACGCTTCTCCAGCTGGAAGTCACTCAGTCGAGCCATTACCAAGCTCATACACAAGGCCAGGCCCTGCACAAAGCGCTCCAGCAGCTATACCGATGAGTTGACACAAACTAATAATCAGCAGAAATGCTCAACATGATTGATGAACATGACACGACATGTTTGCCGAGGAGTTGAAACGCCTTTCCAAAGGTTAAGTCGTCCCAAAGTCAAGTCGTCTGAGAAAACTGAATCCAATTGTGGACGCAGATGGCCTGCTAAGAGTTGGAGGACACATTTCTTTGGCTGACTTATCCTGAGAAGAGAAACACCCAATCATTGTCCCCAAAAAGCACAATACAGCTTTTTTTCAGGAACTACCATGAAAAGGTACATACATAACATGACATAGATTATTATGTTGACAATCATATAAGACATATTACCTGCTTAGTATTTAGTATAAAATAACTGCTGGAATTAACAATGTGATGTTTAATGATAGTTGTGATGGTCACTGCTTTAGGGAGGCTTCTGGTGTGAAACTGATGTAATTTAGCTGAGTCACTATGGAGCATTGTTGCGCTGTGTCACATGACTTAAAAACTGAAGCCAATTCAGCTTTTCTCCCAAGACAGAATCTCTATAGAAGTAGGCCACAGTATGTATGCAGCAAATTTATGTAATTGCCAGGTTTGAATAAATAAGGTTATCTTACATTTTACTTGTTTGTGATTCCCATTTTTTAGGGATTTAAAACTGTTCCAATAGAAACCACTACTGCATATCAGCAAGAATGCTTTAATGCCGACATGCGTTGCAGGGAATAGTAGAATCATCATACTGGTGTGATTTTGTGCATTTTATGCAAGGGTTAAATCAAGAATTTGACAATATTGAGCTATATATTGTGTATCACAATATAGCCAAAAAATAGCGCAATATTATTTACAGGCCACATCACAGAGCCCTACAGTGAAGTGCTTTCATATGGCGGAGCAGTGTTTATATGATGGTTCTGTGGACCTTGTCTTCTTTGGGGGCATTTCATCTTGTGTCCTTTTTATCTCTTGTGGATGGAGGCTTTTTTTAGATTAATCTGTTAGCACAGATGCACACTGATGTCCATTGTCCTGCAAGTCTTCCTATGGCTGAGGTGGCTGAGGTGGATTCATTAAAGTTAGTCTTTTCTAGAACAAATTAGTGAACATGTGTCTTACTAAGTGGACTGACCAGGAAGAGGTACTGCTCATCGCTGTCCACCATGACCATGGTCTGGCTAGATGCACTAGCGTTGGTGCTGCACGGGTTATGGTACAGATCCAGGAACGATGTGGCATAGAATATACCGTACACCTAGCAACACAGAGTAACACAGAATGAGAGAACAAGTTATTTCTTTAAAAATACTTTCCAGAGTCAAATATATATTTATTAAACTATGTCCTATTAGCCAACACTATTAGATAGTGATGAGTGCATAATCTGCTGTTGCAGTGTATTGCAGGCACACCCATGCAGGTTCGCCAGCGGTGGTCCAGCTGCAGTCCACGGTGGTCTGGTTGAGGGAACGGGCTTTGAGCAGTGGGGCATCTGGCTGGGTGCCGGTGGTCTGCTGGTGGGAGACTGAGGTGGGGCTGTCCCCTACGTAGGTGTTGGCCCACACAGCCACTTCATACACCGTTCCCGCCGTCAGGTTAGCAGCTGCCAGAATAATGCACAAAATGATGTGTCATGGATGAAAAGAGTAAAATCATTATATGCATTAAACACTTCATGAGCAAGCAACTGCTAATTGTACAAACTGAAATGAAAACTGAGCCCCTGCAAAGGTATTTCAATATGTAAAAATAATCAAACATACAATTTTCAGTAATCATTCATATTTTATGTAGCCCAAACTGAGTCCTTTTAAGTAGTATGCATAATAGGTTGTAATAGGTTCAAATGTGAACCTATTATAAGAACCCATGGTAACACGAGTGAAACAAACACTTTAAATGTCCTAAAATCTTGTGTAAATCCTATGCTTGAATTTAACTCATTAAGTGCCTAAGTAACATATACTAAACATTTTGGTGTGGTTGCTATGTCACAGTCATGTGACTGTCCCAGGATATGACATCCCTAAAGACAAACAAACAAAAAAAAACTGCATTACGTAACACATTCGATATATATTGTGAGAATGCAAGTTGAGTTACTTTCAAATAAGGAATACATTTACCATAAACGCCCAATGGAATGTATATGTTACATCACAGATCTTTGATATTAAGTGGTAGTATTTTAGAAAAAAATCACAAATGTGTTCTATGTGTTCCACTTGGTCTGTGGTATATCCCCAGAATTTCCCTTGAAGCAGAAATGGGTCTGGGTTCTGATGGGTTAAAATTAACCACATGTCCATAGAGCAAGAATACACATTTTTTTAACCTCTAATTAAATGATATTTAGAGAAATGTAAACATTTCTAAATGGCCGACTAATGCAGAAATCAGGATTTGGCAATATTCAATCAATCACAATTCCACTTGAGCCATGAGCCATGGCCCAGAAACTACAAAGGCATGTAGAGAAAAAAGTGACATGTCTGATGATTAAATACTAATCATTAGAGACAAAATGAATCGCCTCCTGCCATCCACCAGTACAGAGTTATTCAGTACAGACTTCATCGCTGTTAATGGGCCAGACGTGCATTCGTTGCTCAGGAGCTCAGAGATGTGGATAAAAGAAGGGCTAATCACTTCAGATGACGTGCCAACAGAAAAGCTGAAAAGGCCACATGAAGTCCGACATCAGAGCAAACTGTTTACTGAGTCTATTAGCTGAGTTATTTTTGACATGATGTGAAATCTTAATCGATCAGGTTTTATGTTATTTGTTATTATTATATGTTATTTTATGTTATGTTATTATGTTTTACTAGTCTGATTGAGTTGCCCATTCACGTTAAATCCTCTGCCATGTTTGCATGATCGGTCCTTATCCATGGTCCTGAAACTCAATTAGGCCATCTCCCACATCGCATGTGTGGTTGTCGCAACTGTATTAGGGCCGACCGTTAGCATAAAAAATAATTTGGCCTGTTGATTGCTGTTTTTTTCAAGATTATTAAAAAAATAAATAAAACATCCCCTGACTCTGGTTTTTGGACAAATCACACCCTGCATATATATGAAGCCAGATAAAACCAATCATTTAACTAAACTTTGAGCATGTCTAAAGGACATACAAACCTGGATAACCTGCAATTGTATCGCGTGATGAAAAGTGCTTGCTCATGGTGGGAATCTGTTGGGTCTTTGTAAATAACAACATAAAGAGTTTTGGTCTAGACCTGCTCTATATGGAATGTGTCTGGAGATAACTTTTTAATTAGATGATTCTGTTTCTGTTTTGATTGCATTTGATGCATATTGTGACATTCTAGGAAAAAACTAATTGGAACAAAACCCATATGTCTTTCTTTTCTTTTAATTTTCAAATGTTACATGTTAATTGACAGTTTGTATGAAATGGATATTTATCGGCAGTTATCGGTAGTAAAAACCTTTACGGCCTGCCTCTCAACCAAAAGTTACGAGAGCTTATGAGAGTGGAACGTGGCAGAGCATCTCACAGAGGAATATGAAGAACTTTAACGGCACGGTCCAAAGGAACCTTTTAGTGTAGGCGCTTGGTGCCATTGTGGTACAGGGTTTTGGTACCCATGGTACCCTATGTATGAACACAAGTTGAAAATGAATGACATCTTTAAAATAAAATATCCCTACCTCTGAGTATTCCCTCTTGCACCGTGTAGTTCCTGCTCTCCTTGACGTGGGTGTCAAACAGCCAGGACAACACCACAATATAGTATTTCACCTATAACAGAAGAGAAACACATAGCGCAGCCCTCAACAAACTACATTCCCTGTGATGGAGGACTAGTCGGACTGAAATTACAAGGGTGATCCCAGGCCTCTAGGGGTGCAAGACTATTGTTACAAGAAACATATCATAGCATATAATATAAAATTCAAAGCATATACCAACTTGTTCTTGCAAAACAAGTGTGCATTTATGCATTTATGAACTTATGTTAGACTGATACAACATCAATAAATAAAGACCATGTCAACAGAAACAAGAGGACATGTTAGAAACAATACATTCATAGAACATTTATCAAAAAAGGGCCCATCAACTCACTTGCAGCCTTTAGAAAGCCTGGGACATTTTCCCCATCAACTCATTGGTAGAGGTTGCAGTTTACGGGTTAAGAAAACACGCATGCATGTCAACCACACTTGTTTCAATGTGACTTTTGTGATCAGATGTGCCAGATCAGAACACAGGTCTGACATGCACACTTGGCACTTGAATGGCCGGATTTTGGAGTTTGGATTTCACTTTTCCACAAATATACCTTCTGGTGAAATAAATCTGCTGAAATGATGGCTGATGGAAGAGAAGCCCTTATGTTGTTCTTATAGTTTAAAATGGTATTAAATAGTCCCTCGCAATTGTGTAGTCATGCATTGGTCAGAGGCTGTGTAAAATAAGTTTGTTTGCCAACTTTTAGTGGCTGGCCCAGGTAGGCGAAGTTCGCCACACGTTTCACAATAATGGAGCGTCCTGTCATCAAAACTGAAAGACAATTAGCAGCATAGCGTTGCTGTGGTGGTGTATATTCACACATTTCAATAGCAGTTACGAGTTGGACGCGTTGGATATTTAACAGATTTACGCTCTGAATTAACGAAGCTGGGAACTAAAGACACTGTCACTAGTATGAGTCCCAGCGGTCCTAGTGTCCTATCATTATTCAGCAGAGGTCCTATCCTGTGTATGCAAGGGTGCGGTTTTAAAGATAAGGCCAGTAGTCTGCCCAACTTGCACACAGATTGCTGTTCAAACACCTATGCAATCAGATCAGAATGTGAGCCTGACCAACCTTGGGATGTGGTCTAGCTCATCGGATCACAATGTGAGCATGATCGGATCGGGGATTGTCTAGACCCGATAGTTACTGCACCTGGTGTGATCAGATGATAATGGGCACATTGAAACGACATCACGTCAGATGGTATGCTCCATGGGATTATGTTCGTTCAGCGGACCTGTGCATTCACACTTACATGTGAAAGACCAACTACTAGACCAACTGAATGTGAAAGGCCAATTCAATTTTATTATTATATAGCGGTTTCAAGCAGGCTTCTCCACGACATAACAGACGTTTCGGTATGATATTGCATAATTTCATATTGTAATATCGGTATTGGCAATGTAAATATGCTCCACTTCAGGCGTCTGACCTCATACTGGGAGTTGAAGCTGAACGACAGGCTCATGGAGTCATTGGTGATGGTGTCGGCAATGACGGAGGGTGGAGGCAGCGCTACAGGAAGGAGGGAGGAAAGAGAGAGAGACAGGGAGAGAGAAAGAGAGAGACATAGAGATAAAGATGAGAGAGGGAGAAAAAGAGAAAGAAAGGGAGAGAGATAGTTTGTCATTGATCATAATAATTCTTTGTCGTGCTATTTTCAATGTGCATCTTCTTCGTAATCTACAGCTGTCATGAACTTGCTTCTGTGGAACCCCAATTTCCCATTTTTCTCGATTTAACATAATTCAAATGTTAAGATAAGTAACATCTAAGAGCTATAATTTGTATGTTATTTGTTAGAAATGCGATAGCCATCCGCCAGGTACAAGTGGATGTGCTGTGAAAACGTCCATTTTGAGTTGACTGCCCTTGCCAAATCTGATTTTAGGCCGCTCCTGGCTCAATTCTGGCCAATCAGAGTATCAACTCATCTCTGGATGGTTTGGGGAATCCATCTTACCTATCGATCACATATGCATGAATGCAACCCACTCTCAATGGTGGAAAAGGTTGGGAGGGAGCAGGGGGGGATTTATTTTGGTTGTTTCATTTCTAAATCTTGCTCTCTTCTGGTTTATTCGTTTGGCTAATTTTCTTAACAATCTTTGAATACTACCTACATCAGCCTGAAACTCACAGGGTTTTTGTTTTCTTTTTTCTGTGTCTAACCTTTCTTGGGTGTGAGGGATTTGACCTCACTCCAGTTGCCCACACCTCTACTGGTCACCGCTGCCACCTGGGAGAGATTATAACGTTAATGAAATTATGATATGAGCTGTTACAGAATCCTATTAAACAACCTAAAAGGATGTTTCTAATCATATCTAAGGCCCTTTTACAGAACACATACGGTTCACTTTAGTGTATGTATATCTCAGTGGCAAACCGTGAGCACTACAGCTGGGCCTTCACCCCAGCCATCACCGCCGAGAAAATAAATCATCACGGAAAAAAAGCAACAGTACGATGAATTGAAAGGGTTAAACAAATGCAATCCGGCTTTAATTAACGATGAAAAGGATGTAAACAAATAGACCATAACATCAATAACATTCTCCGCAACAAGAAACATCTCAGCATTAAATTAACATACATATATAAACATATTCTAAAGCCAAAATCTGGAAATATAAAATGAAGTCCCCCAGGTGTCACTCCATGACGCTGCTGACACGGACACCGAGGCTCATTTCATCCCCCCAAAAGTTGTCAAACTGACCGTCACTTGCAGGTGTGCCGCAGAACCTTGACTTTGTCAGATTTGTAAGGCTGACAAAGGTGGATGACTTTTCAGTTGTAAAAAGCAAACAACTTCAGCAGTACAGCCTGTTTGTTTTATTACAGCCCGCCATCCATGGATATCACTGATAATTTTCGGTCTTGAAATGACTTTCCACTTTCTTAACCTTTTCTTCTAATTCCAGTTCTGGAGTTGGTCTTCCATTTTTTATTATGTGAAGTTTTTCTGTGAAAGGACGCCTTGAAAAAGGCGATCCGATCAAGCTAGCCACAACATAATTCTCCTCTGCCGCCATTTAACTCTCAATCTCTCAACCACTTTCACCACTCTGCCAAGATTTACCTCTGTGACAGAGGCGGCAGAGTGGTGAGAACGGTTAGGACTTCGTGAAGGCCTACGATCTTATTTTTTTGTCCCGCCCACTTGAAATCAAACAGTGATTGGTCAATCTGCCCTTCAATCTCCAAACCAAAACACACAGCTTTGCCTTCTGGAGGATTTGTGAAGTCCTAACCAATTAATGAGCCAGCTAACCGTTCCTTGATAGAGACGGACGATTCTGATTGGATAACATATTTTAGGGACTGTAACCATTTCATTGCCGATGTGAATTTGACAGTAAACTTAACTTTAGAACATAGATGAGAGAAAATGTATTAAATGTACTGTATTAATTTAAATAAGATAGAAATTAAAAATATATATTATTATTATTTCTTATTTAATATGTTTTGGTCCAGAATTTTGTTAGGCCTTCTCTGAAAGCGTAGAAGGCCCTGAGGGTTCCCCACTGGTATATCTGCCATAATATACTTTGTGTGTGTGTGTGTGTGTGTGTCACAAGGATCTGTATGTACAGTATAAATGAATGTATTTATAATGCTGCAATAGAGTTCCTCATAAAGTAATCTGTAAGCGTCGGAAACAAGAGCACTTTGAATCCTATTGTGTTTTTCTTACCCTGAACATGTACAGCGTGCTGGGAACGAGCTCTGTCACAACAGCCCTGGTGGTGGGTGTTCTCTGGTATGTCCACTCAGAGTCACTGTTCTCTTTGAAATGCACCTAACCACACACACACACACACACACACGCAGTTAAATGAGATCTTGGGCCCAAAAGGATGATGTTGCCTATAGCCACACATCTGTACACAGCTACCTTGCCCTCACACGTTCAATCAAGGAGAATGAAACCTCTGCTGTAATCTTTCTACTGCCAACATAGAATTACCATCAATTGAATTATATATTGCTGCGTCTGAATATTTGTTATTCATATTGAGTATGTATATGATTATTTATGTTGTGGAAGTCTCTTGGTGTTGAACATGTGTCAAGAGAAGACTAAGGTAATTTTCCACCTTGTGTTGACAATAAAGCTGTGTCGCATTTGTATTTGTACTGTCAAAATGCCATTGATTAAAAAAACATAGCAGGTTTAAATTTCCCCTACATAAACTGCATTTTTACTAAGCAAATCTATGGTCTGCTTGCTATCTGGCGAGCAAGTTAAGCTTAGCCCACAGGCTAACTATCTTGCAAGTAGTTGTCATGGAGACTCACTATGTACTCTCTGATGAGGCCGTGGGGTTTGTTAGGGGGGCTCCAGGACACATCCACCGTGCCATCCTCCCAGTTGTCACACGTCAGCTGCAGGTTACTTGGAGGGTCAGGCACTAATGACGCACACACAAAGAACGCACATACAGTATAATCACGTAATCAGTGAAGGAATTTCCCAACGGTACATAAAGCTGTTGGGTATCCCCAAAAAATCAACTGTTTACCCAGATGTGAGCTCGTCTGACCTCACCTCATTGCATTTTCCTGCCATAGACTGAATTGAAGAGCGTACGATTCCCTAGGTCGATCCGAGTCATGGATTGCTTTTATTACATATACACTCAGTAACTTACATACATACAGTACATATATTAATTTGATCAAAAGTAATGTGCAGTGTGTAGTGGAGGGGAGTGGTGGCTCCGGGGAGGGGCAGATGGTCCACCCAACCCCCACTTCCGACTGGTCCTGGTCCCAAGGAGATTCCAAGATAGTTCCCACAACACCTACCCACAAGCACCCTGGACATTGTTACCAGTTACCTGCCATGTTCCTTCCCGGAGCTGATATCAGAAGCCGCTCATCCAAACTTGCAGTTCCTCCAACCCGCAGGATAGGAATTAAATCGTTCTATGGTTTCCAGGCGGCTCATCATTGCTCGTGGCTCATTACTTAAGGTGAGATAAGACACGTAGACAGCTCATTGCCCGCTTTTATTGGCCGGGCATTCACTGTGATGTACCTTGGTTAACCCTGTTGCCACCTCAAAAGCACCATAGCACATAGGTTCATAATCCAAACATCCACAAATTTATCTATTACATCAATCTCCAAAAAATATGGAATGTGGTGATCCACGTGAGCTGGGACCAGAGGTTATAAAGTACACCTATGATTAACACCTTTCTCCTAATCTGTGTGCGGAGGTCCCCTGAACATAAGCATAAGATTGTTCAGGAAGTAGGCTATGCTGGAAATGGAATGGGGGTAATGGTAGAGTCCCACAGTGGCTGTTCTTCTTTCATCGTATTTGTTTGCAAAAGTGATGGGTCTAGGTTCTGTGTGGATTACAAGGTGGATCAAAATTTGTTTATTCAAAGCCTCAGGTCGACAAATTTCTCAATTTGTAGGGCAGGGCTTGTTTTTTCCTATGCTGGATTGTACCAAGGTCTGCTCCAATTGAACACACTTCTTTTTGGGTTGTCTAAGCCATGTAATGCAATTTCCCTCAGGGATCATTAAAGTACGTCTGTCTGTCTGTCTGTCATGTTTCAGTGCTTCATGGACCAGGTGCTGCAATCGCACACTGAGTATGCTGCTGCCTACCTACATTGATGATGTCTCTATACATAATGACACATGGCAGCACCATATGCCACGGACTCACTGAGGTGTGCAGGGCTCACAGCCAACCAGTAGAAGTGTGCAGTTGGACAGAGGGAGGTGCGGCATTTGGGTTATCACTTAGGTGGCAAGTAGGTGAGACCAAAAACAAAAACAGCTGAGCACATTCCTGAGATGGGCCTGCTAATTATAGGCAGTTTATCTGTGCCTTATCTGAGCTGACCAGTTCCCCAACCCACCTCACCCAAAAGGGTGACTCTGATCTGGTTTAGTGGAAGCAGCCATTCCAGGTGGTGTTGGGAGGGTTTAAAATGCTGTCTGTGGGGAGCCACTCCTGCTTCTGCTTATGTATAATGCATGATGCACATGCACTTTATTCCTGCACATCTGTATCTAGATCAGGGTTTCCCACAGCCCTTTACAGCTTAGGAGGCCACCTAAGCAACACACGCCTGCCGCCTTAACTAACGTCTTAATTTTTATATATATATATATATATATATATATATATATATATATATATATATATATATATATATATATATATATATATTCCGGGCGGGACGGTGGTGCAGTGGTTAGCACTGTCGCCTCACAGCAAGAGGGTTCTGGGTTCGAATCCACCTGGGACCCGGGACCTTTCTGTGTGGAGTTTGCATGTTCTCCCCGTGCTTGCGTGGGTTCTCTCTGGGTACTCCGGCTTCCTCCCACAGACCAAAAACCATGCAGGTTGGGGATTAGGTTAATTGGTGTCTCTAAATTGACCATAGGTGTGTGTATGTGAGTGTGAATGGTATGTTAGCCCTGTGATAGCCCCCGTTGCAGCTGGGATTGGCTCCAGCCCCCCCGCGACTCTCGTAGAGGATAAGCGGTTACGAGAGAAGACGAGAGATATATATATATTTGCGATATTGGCCGTGTTACTCTGTCCTGTTTCTCCATTTCATTCCAAACCGTGACCAACGCCAGTCTCCCTACTCTGCAGAACAAAACAAAAAACAAAAAAAAGTTTTTAAAATCTAGTAGGCCTAGGCTTCCGAAATATATGCCTCCGAACCGTGCGTCCGAACAGCGGCATCAAGTGATTTAATGTCATCGTGCTATCTATCATTGTTTGCGGTTTATCGGGGGTAAAAAAAGAAAAACTTTTTTGGGAAGACGTTCATCTGGAAGTTGGATAGCCGACAATCAACCTGTCGCATCGCGGTAGGATAATTATTCATCTAAATTATATAAATACTAGGATAACCTGTCAACTGTTCGCTCATAGCAGGCTATCTGAAATTATTTTGATAGGGTCATCCTTAAAAATATTTTGGTTTGCCGTAACCCGACCAACCCTGTCGATTTCGGACCGACCCAAATATATTTTTTTTTTCCTTTGAGTCCGACCGACTTGCCGGTTGTAAACTAACGTTAAGACCAACCGTTTTTTTTTACTCTTTAAACAACTAATGCAACTACAATAAAACCCTATTAATTATATTTTAGTAAGTATCGCAAATATAAATTGCCTACATACACACGTAGGCTACGTTCTTTCTTTAATATTCGCTTCATTTCATCAATGGTTCTCGTTTGTCTGTTATGATGGCTGCAGCTGCAGTAAGGTAAATGTTACCGTCACCGTTCAAACTTATACGGGTTCAAGCACCGTAGCAATAGGTCCTACATATAAAAATGCATTGAAATATCTTGACACCGCTATAAGGTGACGTGTCAACTGATGTCAAGGAGACCACTAAACTTTTACGGGTTGGAGACGCAGTCAGTGACGTCACAATATGCAAATTTGTTTACATTCATACCGAAGTATTCACCATTGTACTTTTTCTTTTACTTTAATTTGTGCAAAACAAAATATAGACCTACCTACCAACCCTTTTTTAAATTTTTTGGGTTGTTACTGCAAACAGAAATATTTTTAAGGATGGCCTAGGCGTAATGTTTTCTTATCAAGGCTAGTTGCATTTACACCTGGCTGTCTTATAGCCTACTTTTGACGATTGCACGTGATTTTCTCGCATTGTACGCAGCCAAATGGACCGACCGAAAAACCAAACCAAAAATTGCAGGCTTCTTCGTGCGATGAAGCAGGCCTACCTCCCCCTCCGCAAGAAACTGCTGCATTTTCATTCTCACCGAGACGTGGCTCAACTCATCTGTCCCTGACACCGCCATTAGCCTGGACGGGCTAACAACATTCAGATCCGACATGAGCCATGCTCTCACAGGTAAAACCCGGGGAGGAGGTGTCTGCATCTACACAAATAACAGCTGGTGTAATAACGCTACACTGGTCTCCAGCCATTGCTCTGCGGACATAGAGTTTATCATTGTGAGGTGCAGACCTTTCTACCTGCCCCGAGAGTTCACCAGCGTCACCATTGTTGCTGTTTACATTCCACCCAGTGCCGACACAAAACAAGCCCTACGTGTTCTCTACCGTGCCATCAATGACAAGCAATCCACACACCCGGAGGGCGTCTTTATTGTTGCTGGGGACTTTAAAGTGATGGTTCGGAGTAAAATTCACCCTGAGGTAATTTCCACCAATAATCCAGCCAAATACCCCCTCAGATGCATTTTTAGCGACGGTCAATATTTATCAAGTTTAGGGGTATCAGCCGAATGGCTTAGTACTGGAGTGAATGGTACAGTGTGTACATCTCGTAAATTACCCCACTAATAATGCATGGATTGTTACCCAACTTCTGTAGTAGTACATATATTGTCTGTACTCACAAAACAAGGCTAAGGCTACCGTTGCGTCGACGTCACTTCCGTCTTTCCGGAAAAGTTCGTAAAACTCCCCTTCAACTATATACAAATAAATGAGAATATAAAATCTAAACTATGGATTTGGGGACTGTCGTACACAAAAAACAATGTACATAATATCAAGTATTTCTTTCAGTTGTCAATAGAAATAGAAATAGAAATAGAAATACTTTATTAATCCCAAGCTGGGAAATTGCAATGTAGCAGCAGCATTAAAATACACAGAATAGATGCAATTAGAAATAAAAAGTGTATGTAAAAATAAAATATATATATTAAAAATATAAATATAAAATATAAACTAAAACTAAATAAACTAAAATGTAAACTAAATATAATCTAAACTAATCTAAACTAACCTAAACTAATGTTAGTGCAAATATTTTTAAAGAAACACAGACCCACAGAAACAGTGTACAGAATATAATGAAATTAAATGAAATGAAATATAAGGTGCAAGGAGACTGTTGCAATAAGTTATTGGCTGTTATTGTACAGTGTAATGGAATGTGGTAGGAATAATGTCCTATATCTGTCCCTTCGACAGCGGAGCTGGAGCAGCCTGTGAGAGAAGGTGCTCCGCTGTCTGACCACTGTGTGATGGAGAGGGGGCTGATCATTGTCAATGATGGAAAACAGTTTTTTCAGCATTCTCCTCTCCACCACAGACTCAAAAGATTCTAGCCCGAGACCTAGTACAGAGCCAGCCTTCTTGATGATTTTATCAAGTCTTTTGGTGTCACTGGCTCTGGTGCTGCTGCCCCAACACACAGCAGCAAAGAAAATGGTGCTAGCAACAACAGACCGGTAGAAGATCTCCAACATCTTACTGCACACGTTGAAAGATCTCAGCTTCCTCAGGAAATAGAGTCTGCTCATCCCCTTCTTGTGTACAGCATTGGTGTTAGATTTCCAGTCCAGTCTGTTGCCGATCACCACCCCCAAGTATTTATAGTCCTCCACCTCCTCCACCACGTCCCCCCTGATCCGTAGTGGCTGTGGAGGCAACCTCTTTGTCCTCCCGAAGTCGATCACCATCTCGCTGGTCTTGTTGACATTCAGCCTCAGGTGATTCTGTTCGGACCACTCCACAAAGTTGTCTACCAGTGTCCTGTACTCACCCTCCTCTCCACCTCTTATACACCCAACAACAGCTGAGTCATCAGAGAACTTTTGCAAGTGACATGACTCAGAGTTGTACTGAAAGTCAGTGGTGTACAAGGTGAAGAGGAAGGGAGAGAGCACAGTTCCCTGTGGAGCTCCTGTATCACTGACCACCACATCAGACAGTACACTGCCCAGATGGACAAACTGTGGCCTGCCTGTCAAGTAGTCAGTAATCCAGGAGATCATAGTGTCGTCAACACCCATCCCCCGCAGCTTCTCACCCATCAGCAGAGGCTGAATGGTGTTGAAAGCACTGGAGAAATCAAAGAATGTGATCCTCACAGTGCCTCCCCCACCATCCAGATGCATATGGGCACGTTGCAGCAGGTAAATGACAGACAGCATCATCGACTCCTACACGGGGCTGATAGGCAAATTGCAAGGGGTCCAGAAACATCCTCACCTGTGGCCTCAGCTGAGCTAAGACCAGTCTCTCCAGGACCTTCATCACATGCGATGTTAGGGCGACTGGTCTGTAGTCAGCCGAACCGGACGGCCTCGACTTCTTTGGAAATGGGACCAAGCAGGAGGTCTTCCACAGCAACAGGATTTTCTCCTGACTCAGGCTCAGGTTGTACAGATGTCCCAGTACAGGAGACAGCTGGCCGGTACAGGCCTTCAGGATCCTGGGTGAGATGCCATCAGGGCCTGCAGCCTTCCGCTGATGCAGCCTTTCCATCTGCCTCTTTACCTGGCCTGTAGTCACTATTGGGCGGGGGTTGGTGCAGATGTCATCAGTGGAGGAGGAGGAGGGGGTGGGGGGGAAGGAGGAGGGGCAGATGGAGAGCTGTTGTACAGGAGAATGCTTGGGGGAGGGTCGAACCCTTTGGGACAGTGTGAGTGTTTGGAGGGATGGGGGTGTTGGAGGGGTATCAGGGGGTGAGCTAAACCTGTTGAAAAACTGGTTATACTGGTTACCTCTATCCAGGCACCCAGATGTCTGCCTGTCCTTCCCCTTCATCCCTGTGATGTGCTTCATTCCCGCCCACACATCCCTCACACTGTTCTGTTGGAGTTTGGCCTCCAGCTTCCTCCTGTAGTTGTCTTTGCACGTCCTCAGCATCTCATAGAGTTCGTGCTGCACTCTCCTCTGCTCCTCCCTGTCTCCTGACCTGAAAGCCCTCTTCTTCTTGTTCAAGAGTGCCTTCAGGTCACTGGTAATCGGCTTGTTGTTGGAGAAGCAGTGAACGGTCCGGGCTCGCATGGTGGTTTCCTCGCAGAATCTTATATAGTATGTTATACAGTCGGTCATGTTATTGATGTCCTCCCCATGTGGCTCACAGAGAACATCCCAGTCTGTTGACTCGAAGCAGTCCTGCAGTGCCTCAGCAGTCTCCTGTGTCCACTTCCTCACTGTCCTGGTGAGCACAGGTTGCCTTCTCACAAGTGGGACATACTTGGGAGTCATCATGACCAGGTTGTGGTCTGACTTGCCAAGGGGGGGAAGGGCTGTGGCGTCATATGCGTCCATGGCATTAGCATATAGTAAGTCCAATGTTTTATTGTCTCTGGTGGAGCAGTCAACATACTGATGGAAGTTATTTAAAACATTGTTCAGTGAGGCATGATTAAAATCACCTGTAATGACCATGAACGCATCCGGGTGTTCAGTCTGTAGTTTAGCGGTGGCAGAGCTGATGACTTCACAAGCCACCGCTGCATCAGCTGACGGGGGGATGTAGACAGCGATAGTAATGGCGGACGTAAACTCCCTCGGCAAATAGTACGGACGCATTCCCACAGCCAGCAGTTCAATGTCCGGGGTACAGAGACGTTCCTTCACGCTTACATGTCCGGGATTGCACCACCTCTCACTCACATAAAGTCCGCCAGCAAGCCCGCCACCCTTCTTCTTCCGACTTTTGGAACAGTCTCTGTCTCCACGTATTAAACTGTAACCGCGAACCTCAACGCTGCTGTCCGGGATGTGCGAGTGCAGCCAGGTTTCACTGAAGCAGAATAAGCTACACTCGCGGTATTCCCTTTGGGTCTTCACCAGCGCTGAAAGTTTGTCCATCTTATTCCCCAAAGACCTCACGTTCCCCATTATAATCGCTGGGACTGCTGGTTTGTGTCTTCTTCTTCTCTCCCTCCGTTTGGTTCCAGCCCTGCAGCCCCGGCGTTTCCTCTGTAACTCCTGCAGGACCGCAGGTCTGTCTCCGGGCAGCAGCACATGCTTACGCAGCGCAACCAGCTGATCGCGCGTGTAAACAATGCCCCCGCTACTACCGGCATAGTTCACTGTTACGAAAAGTAAAAAAAGTAACAGAAGAACGCGGAGAAAAGTAACAAGACTCAGTCCAACCATTGTCTCAGACGTTTAGACGCGGATGTTGAGTACTTAAAAAAAAAAGGAAAAACTAAAAACAAGAAATAAACAAAAGATAAGAAAACACGAGGGGAGCTGCAGCTACAGGCTGCCGCCTAAGGCAGCGCCCGTCTTGAATGAGTGATACATTTCGATGGAGTGTTGAATTCACTAACTTTTTCCTTACACTTGTGAGTTTTGAAGAGGACTTCTACGAACTTCTCCGGAAAGACGGAAGTGACGTCTGTCTGTCGATGGCTTCCACACAGGTCAGGTGGTGCAATCCCGGTCACATCTGTATTAAGGAACAGCTCTGTAGCCCAGATGCCGAAGTGTTAGCCGTTGGACTACGTCCATACCACCTCCCTAGAGAGATCCCGCACGTCATCATCATCATGGTGTACATCCCTCCCACTGCTAACCCATCAGCTGCCTGCGGCACCATACACACCACCGTCTCCAAACTGCAGACCAAACACCCCAGTGTCACCCCAAATGGATAGAGTTCTACCAACATTTAAGCAATATGTGAGCTGTCCCACCAGAGGGGTGAGGACCCTGGACCTGATGTATGCTAACATTAAGGATGCATACATCTCATCTTCTCTCCCCCCTCTGGGCAGGTCAGATCACAATCTGGTTCACCTCAAACCGTGCTATGTGCCACTGGTGAAGAGGAAGCCTGTGACCACAAGGACTGTGAGGAAGTGGTCAGAGGAATCTTACGAGGCACTGCAGTATTGTGTTGAGATGAGGGACTGGCCTGCACTCTGTGAGCCTCATGGGCAGGACATTGATGGGCTCACAGAGTGCATCACAGACTACATTAACTTCTGTGTGGACTGCTATGTCCCTGCGTCGACAGTCACCTGTTATGCAAACAACAAACCTTGGATCACCAAGGATATCAAGGCCATCCTGAACGACAAGAAGAGGGCGTTCAGAGAGGGCAACCAGGCTGAGCTGAGGAGAGTACAGGGAGTACTCAAGGTCAGAATTAAGGAGGAAAAAGACAGATACAGGGGGAAGCTGGAGAAGAAGCTCCAGCAAAACAACGTGAGGGATGTGAGGAGTGGTATGAGAACCATCACGGGCTTCCAGAAGACTGGTAGTATGGGGTTGGAGGGTGGGGTGGCTTGGGCCAATGAACTTAACCTTTTCTTCAATGGGTTTGATACTGCGGCCCCTGCCCCTTCCCCACTTGACTCTGCTGCTACTGCTGCTGGCAGCCCTAAAACCAGTGCCACTCCGCCTCCTCCTCCTTCTCCCCCTCCTTATAGACCGCCTTCCTGCCTCTCACTACCTCTATTCACTCCCGGCCACTTCATACCTCCACCCTGCCCCACTCCTCCCCCCTGCTCTGCATCCTGTCCTCCACTACCTGAGGACCCTATAGACAAGTTATTTGGCCGTTTCCGCTTTACTTCCTAAACTTCTCCCGTCGATGCAACCCACTTCCGTTCTGGCGGGCTGGGTTTGAATTGCTAGTGAGCTCCGTTGTGCCGACAAAGCACTGACATCGCAGTGACAAAGAGGATATAGCTGCTAACAATTACAACATGAAGAAAAATGGTTCGGGAACGACGTGTGCGGTAGTTGGTTGCAAAAACTCTAGAAAGCGCCTGAATGAGTGGTTAGATAGACAGTGCTTACATTTTTGGTGCTAGCAACATTATACATTACATTTTTTCGCAAGCCTGATACCCAGCAGACCACTGCCTTCCCCCAGATAAAGAGACGTAGACTTGACCCTGAGGGTAAGTTCAGCAACTTTAGCTATGAAGCTGACGATACGGTTAATTATGAAGAAGTTGTCATACACTAACATTGCCACCGGTATTTTGCTAAAGTTGATTGTTTTGGAGATGGGACAAACAATGCCCACGATAGCTACATCATTAGTGTGTGTGTGTGTGTGTTAGGCAGTGGGCCGAGTCCCTCTATCTCACTTAGTTTTTGAGTTTAGATATTCCCCCAAGGTGTGTAGCTCATATTTTAAAATCGACTGTTTAAATAATTCATGAACACTTTACTGATTGTTTCCACCGTGAATTGTTGCACATTTACATGTAATTTAGAGATAATTTCGAGAGACGATCACAAAATTGTGGTGGGTTGAGCTTTGGTTGAGCTCCAATCACAGCTTGTGTTGTGACGTTGTTGAATTGAGTTAACCAATCACGTTATTCGTTTAACCGGCGTCACTCCAAAGCCAGGAAGTAAACATCCAGTTGGAGGAAGGGAGAAACGAGTGCGTGTATCTCCGTTAGACCAGGTAAGATTTGTTTTACATTGACACTTCGACATGTGAATATTGCTTGTTATGTTTGTAGCATATAAAGACAGCAAGTCATATACTTTTCCATGAAAATACTGTATTTTGTTTGTGAGAACAATAGCCATGGCGAACTATAGCCATAAGCTTCTTAACAACACACTGTTTTGGTTTAAAAGAATCCATGTAATGTCTTGCTATTGAATATTAAAAAATGTATTCAGTCTGTAAATCCAAATGAACAAGATATCCAAAATCAGTAAGAATGTTCTGTTACAACAAGAGATATGTTGTCTTTACACTAGGATTTGGTGTGTATTATTTGATCAACAACTAGCTAGTATTTATTTTACTATAATCTTATGTTGAATCTGTGTATCTTTCCCCTGTTAAATTCCAAACTTCTCTGTCCAAATGTGTGAACAGTGGCAAGCACTTCTCTGTTCAAATGTGAAGATGCAAAAGTGTACTCTAATGTGATGTTCTCACAGGCATAATTCTGTGTAATGTCTGTCTGGCAACCTGGTCATTATCGAACTCCAGTCTTTATCTTACTTCAACCTTTTCTGTATCTAGACAACACACACAGTACATGGGAAGGACATCAAGACCCAAGAAGTGATGGTGACTTCAGGCTCACTTCCCCAACACCCACCCTCTCAGCCTTCACCATTGAGATCCCCTTGACCACATGCTGACTGTAGAGAGGGAACTGTCAACGAAGAGCATCTCTGCTGCTTGCACTACTCAGGCCATTTGCAATGCCATCAGTATTGTGCAGGACCCCTCCCATGGCCTCTTCTGCCCCCTTGCATCAGTGAAAGAGCTTCACAGCCTCAGTTGCAGAACATTTCAGACTGAATAACTGAATCTAGCTGCCTCATGAATACCTTGCCTCTCCCATTCTCCCTGAACTCCATTTTCCTTCCCCGTCTGAACCCACCTGTTACTGCAGCACCTCACACCCAGATAACCTAAGGGCAGCTGATTATGTCACACAGATTCACTAGCACTTTACACTTTCATGCTGGTACACACTGTTTCTATTCCTGAATCTGCTATGAACTAATCCTACAAATTGCACTGCTTTTTGTGTGCCTTCCCTGTGTTGTCCACTGTATATTCATAATATGGCTTGTAACATTGCACCCTTGTATCAATATACAGTACATGCTGTCTGCAATGTGAATGCATACTCCCCACTACTTGTGGTACATATTGCATGTTATTGTGGTAAAAAATGAAAATCCCTCTCAGCAGTAGTATGCCGTTACGTGTGTTGCTGATGTGACAGGGAAGTGCTGCTTGAAATTATGAATCAGATGCATAACGCACCAATACACACTTGAACAGTGGTGGTGTAGAAGCATGTGGTTTCTCTCTCTTTTAAGAACTTTGCTATGTACTCTATGTACATAGTGTGTACTGTGCAAGTGAGTTTCATCTCTTTCTCAGTTATCACCAAAGATTCTAGAGCGCTCCGCTCTGCTCCACTCACATACTGTATACCTTACCCTTTTGGGGAGTACTCTATTTCATACTATGTCTCTCAATAAAGGTGAAAACAGAGGGTAGATGCTGTTTATCTTGCTTTAGTCCAGGAAACACATTGGGACACTTATAACAAAAAACCTACAATATTTTACACATATGCTACACTCTCGCCAGGGTGCTGACCACAGGGGTATACATACATTTCATGACTGGCAGTTCATCATTGATTTCTAGTTCTACTTGTAGAAACAAGATCCTCATAGGGAATTAGAATATATTAATACAAACCTTCACTGTCTTGAGCTTCCTTTTCTCTCCTCTTGAGTGCTCTTGCAATATGCTCTTTGTTGGTGAAGAGCATGTAGCACTTTCGGTGGTATCCAACATTAGCTGGCACATCTTGGATGTTATCCAAATTCAGCTTATATGCCCACTATGGCATTTTCAGCAATTATACTCTGCATGGTTTGCAGGTTCACCCATGAATGTGCACATTGTACAAATTTTGCCCAACTTGTCTGGGAAAAAAGAGTTACAGGGCTATTTGCAGTTGGAGCTACATGCATGCAGCACTTCATTTTCAGTAGTATACTAGCATACACACGTGTCTGTAGATAGTGTCATCTGTGTAGACAAAATTAGACAAAATGCTACCAACATCTTTCTATCGATACCTCTGAAGTTGGAAGTCCATAATCTGCAGCAGAAAGGTGTTCCACATCAGCAAGACTACAGTCCGTTATCCTATGGTAGCGCTGTTGCAAATTCGTATACACAAAAGTATTACAAACAGTCAATTTTAGAAGTTTATGGCAAAAATGCATTCATTCATTCATTCAAGAGAGCGGCACACAAGCGTCACCCCTCGTTGTTTACTTCCTGTTGTCAAGGGAACGCAGCGGATTTCTGTAGCAGTCTTGTGAATTTGCCAGTTTAAAAATGTGACCACTTTGAATGGTTTTTACGTCTCATGTGCGCGAAACAAAGTTGGAAACAATGTCTGTAGTGCTTAGGTGATTTTTTTAAATGTCATCAGTAAAAAAAATCGTACACACCCGATGGGAATTTACGAAATTCACAATATCGAAGCTCGGCCCACCGACTATGTTATCTGTGTGTCTGTGTGTGTGTGCCTGCGTGTGTTAGTCTACATCATAAATACAATGCAAGTTGGCAGGCTGTTGTGATGATGAGTCTGTGTGTGAGTGCAATGTTGTAGTACACAGTTTGCCATTGTGATGTTTGTAGTGAGAGGACTCTATGCCTGCAGTAATTTTGCTCCATCCATGTTTTCTCTTCCCCTTTTAGATGCTCCCGAAACTTGCACTGCCCTGCCTTACTCTTTTTGGACCTTATCATACATACACTCTTTTTCAACTCGGATATACTTGAACTCCCCATTGCACCATGTCACCCCATACCCTGTCACCACAATCACACAGTATCAGGACAATAATGTTTGTTACTCAGGTTGTTACTTAGTAGTATTTAGTATCTTCAATTATCTTATGTGTCTACAGTATAGACCCCAACTTGACAACCATGAGCAGTAGTATACTGCATGTTGTGTGTATCTATCTATGTATGCTTGTATAGATGTGTATGTATGTGCAGTTTGTATTCATGTTTGTGTACACTAATGTGTGAACTAATGTGTGAACCCTAAGCTACTTGGAAACTGAATTTCCCCATGGGGATAAATAAAGTTTCTATCTATCTATCTATCTATCTATCTATCTATCTATCTATCTATCTATCTATCTATCTATCTATCTACCAACAATGAATATACAAAACATCGGGCTTGCAGAAATGCACTTTATGAAGAAAATGGGTTATTATAATTATCATCATGGCATGCACACTTTTAACACACAAATAAAGTTAGCTTCCACAGGATGGCAGCTGCGTGGGAACACGATCTCCCTGGTGCTGCAATGCACGAACATCCCGCAGTTTTTACATCTCCGGAGTCTGTTACCAGCACCCAAGCGTTATGCCACGTATTGTTTAAGCTCTGGCTAGGCTCTACCATTGCTTTCAAATAAACGAAACAGTTATGCTTGTATGACAGGACACAATTGACTTTACTGCTGTGCAGATACTGATACGCCTCGGAGGCTTTGAGATTATCCATAGCTTTGCCGTCTATTGCCGTGGACTCTATGAAGTATGCGCAGATCTTGCTGTATGTTACGCTGGGCCAGGTCTGCATGTTGTCCTCCCAGTTCTGCACGCAATGGGGATGGGGGAGAGTAACGCCATCATCTCCAGTTAACGCAGTAGCTCCGTGCTCCTAAGCTTGCATCGCTGTGTTTACATCGGCAGAGGCTGCGAAAACCACTTCCGGCGGAAATGAAATGCATTTCTGTAGGGTTATGGCGGCGCCTGTGTTTTGGCGCGTAAAAAGGTCTATCCCTCCCCCCACGGACACCTCTACAGTGTCCTTCACGCCTGACCTGGTGAGAAGACAACTGATTAGACTCCATTCTGGCAAAGCGGCGGGCCCTGATGGTGTGTTCCCCAGGGTACTTAAAGCCTGTGTCCCCCATTGGAGTACTTAATCATGTCTTCAACCTGAGCCTGCACCTCCAGAAGGTCCCTCTGATGTGGAAGACGTCCTGCCTGGTTCCTGTCCCAAAGACGCTGCGTCCCAGCAGCCCCAAGGACTACAGACCGGTGGCTCTGACGTCACATATCAGAAGACCCTGGAGAGGCTCGTTCTGGAGCAGCTTAGGCCTATGGTCAGAACCTTCTCGGACCAGCTGCAGTTCGCCTACCAGCCCTGCCTGGCAGTTGAGGACTGCATCATCTACCTGCTGAAGAAAGTCTACTCTCATCTGGACAAGCCGGTGAGCACTGTGAGAGTCATGTTATTTGACTTCTCCAGTGCTTTCAACACCTTATGACCGGGTCTCCTAGGTGAGAAGATGGCGGCGATGCAGGTGGAAGCCCCCTTGGTGTCCTGGATTGTTGACTACCTGATGGGCAGACCACAGTTTGTAAGCCTACAGAACTGTGTATCTGACAGGGTGGTCAGCAACACTGGGGCCCCACACGGGACGGTCCTCTCTCCCTTCCTCTTCACCCTCTACACCTCAGACTTCAGCTATTGCACTGAGTCCTGCCACCTTCAGAAGTTTTCTGATGACGTTGCAATAGTTGGTTGTATTGAAGGGGGTGATGAGGGTGAGTATAGGACTGTTGTGGGCAACTTTGTCTCTTGTTGTGAGATGAACCAAGTACAGACAAAGGACACAAAGGACAAAGGAGCTCATTGTGGATCTAAGGAGGGCCAAAACACCGGTGGGCCCTGTGTTCATCCAGGGGGTTCCTGTCGACACTGTTGAGGAGTACAATTACCTGGGGGTGTACTTCAACAACAAGTTGGACTGGACCAGGAACACCGGAGTCCGTCTACAAGAAGGGCCAAAGCCGACTGAGGAGGCTAAGGTCCTTCAACATCTGCAGGACAATGCTGAGGATGTGCTATGAGTCTGCTGTTGCCAGTGCGATCTTCTTCGCTGTTACATGCTGGGGCAGTGGGATGAGGGTCGCGGACACCAATAGACTTTATAGACTCATCAAGAGGGCTGGTGATGTAGTGGGTGAGGAATTTGACACTCTGACGACCGTGGCAGATAGGAGGATGCTGTCCAGGCTACGGACTATCTTGGACAATGCCTCTCAACCTCTTTTTTCCACCCTGGCTCAGCAGAGGAGTACCTTCAGCAGAAGACTCCTCTCACCGAGATGCACCACAGAGCGACATAGGAAATCATTCCTGCCTGTGGTCATCAAACTATACAATTTGTCACTTTCATCTTTTCTGCTGCATAACAGGTTATTCATATTGCATAACTGGTAATTTCACTACATAACTGGTCATCTGACTGCATAACTGGTCTTTTTTACCATTGTGTATGCTATTACCTCTTAGTGTATGCCTGGATGTATGTACATTTATGTTTTATATTTCTTTTTATATTTATTTTTTTGTATATTGTTTACATAGGTTTATATTAAATATTTATATATTCTAACACTACTATACGTAGAGTGTCTGTCTCTTCTTTTTTTCCCTGGAGTATTGTAACGAATGCAATTTCCCTCAGGGATCATTAAAGTATGTTTGTCTGTCTGTCTGTAAGTTGGCTGCCGAGGCTTTGTGGCAAAGTCTGCTTTTGCACTCCTAATGAAGTTGGGCATACGTGGAAGGCGCATGAAACTGGTTACAAAGAGCATGTCACAAGCAGCGGAGCGTGCAAGCGAGTGGCTTTGGCTAAGGAGGAAGCTTGGTAATTAAGCTACGGTGATGGCAAGCGCTAAATGGTGAGATTTAGAGGGAATTGTGCGATGGTGGCAAAGAGGGGTGTGTTTCCAGGACACTGGAATACACAGTTAAGCCTTCTTGAGGTGTCATGGGCCTAACTTAACGAAACACCGGTGAAGGAAGGTGCCCACTTAACCCCAATGATGTGCCGCATACCGTTGTTGGCTAGGCTAGGTAATGGGTGAATGGTGACACCTGAGGAATGACTCTGTAGATTTATGATGGCGTAGCCTGATGTCTGCTATGGTGTTGCACCTGATGGTGGTTTTATCACTCGTGTGTTGTATGCTTGGTCTTATCTGAGCTGGCCTTCGTGTGTTTACCTTGGATGATAGCACAAGGGATAGCAACATCTTATCCTGTGTATTAATGAATCATTGCTACCACTGCTACCATCAATGCTTATGTATAACTCGCCACTTTATGTATAATGTATAATACTTGCATGCCATGCACTTTCTATGCATTTTCTCATGCACTATCATTCCCAACTTTATTTCATTCTGCATTGCTGCTCTTACTTTATTCTGTGACTACCTTATTCTATTTATTCTACTTTATTGTACGTCTAATACATTTCATTGTACAGTATGACTAAGTGATGCTGCACATTTGATAATAAACGACTTAGAACTTGAAACTCAGTCCTTACTTTACTTCCTCCTCTCTTTTGCAGACCGTTGCAACAAACAAGGGACTGGGGGCCATTTAGTCCCAGGAGCTAGAGGGTGTGACCTTACCTTAGCTGCAAACTCTCAGAACAAGAGCAGAGGTATGGCACAGTGGAGAAGGAGTGTCTGGCCATCAAATGGGTGATCAATGCATGAGATTGCTACCTCCTGGGGCACTCTCTGTTCAGACCACGCCCCGCTTCCATATGAGGGATAGCACCTGTTGGTATCTTGCTCTTCAGTCATTTATGTTCAAGGTGATCCATAGGCCAGGGGCACAGAGGGGACTAATGTGTCTCCCGCATGGTAAATGAAAGTGTGGGGGGGGGGGGGGGGACGTTGGCTCTCAGAAAAGACATCTGACTCAGACAAGATGTATGCCTGTATGGCAAGGCATCGGATGCAAATGTGGAGGTTGGAACAGACACAGCTGTGGAATCGGGGAAATCGGGGGAACAGACGCAGCTGTGCGAGGTGAGGATAAGGAAAGGATAAGGAGGATAAGGAAAAAGGCTAGATATGATGGTATTTTGTGCTTTCTCTATTATAGCGAGGTCAGGTCCAGTTCCTGTAGGTTGCATAGTGTGCAACTAAGTTTGACAGACCAGTGTTTGACAATTCATGACTTGCTTGTCATACTAGTTGATGCTTTAGCAGTTTGCTGTACTACATATGCCCACAACCTGAATAAAATCTATATTGTAATCAAGCCTGTTTCCTCCTTCCTCATCAAACTCTGGTTGTAATGCTGACCGTGCTAAATGCAGCCTCTCACAGGCGGTACTCACCTCCTTCCGGTGTGCGGATGGTGATGAACTCGTTGCTTTTGTGCACCTTGCTGAGGCACTGGGTCAAAACCTTGAGCTGGTAGGTGGTGTCTGGTTGCAGCACAGTCAGCTTGTAGCTGCTTTTGTTGCTCTGCGTGTCCATGCTGGTCCACTCCTGGATGCCCACCACCCTGTAGAAGGTGTTAAGGGTTGAGCAGGGGGGATGTGGAGATTGGGAGCAATGGGGGTGTGGAAAGTGGGGAGAGGGTTGTGTGTGGAGGCTAAACCAGGGGGTTGTGGGGGGTTGAGTAGGGGGGTGTTTTGGGGAGATAACGTCCTCCAATCAGTTACAGTATCAGGCTTCCATTTTGGTAGCCTGACATCACAAGAAAATTGGCAAATGTGTATTAGCCTGGAATCAGTCAGTTCAGTTTATGCAATTTCCCTCAGGAATCATTAAAGTATGTCTATCTGTCTGTCTTCATTTGGGATTTCCTGGGGGTGTTAACGGGCCCAGACATAATTGCCTCTGAACACAATTGAATAGACCTAAAACCAATCAGAGACAAACTAAATGTGTGACACATTTGCGGCAGCCATGTTGTTTGTTTATCAAAACGCCTCAACAGTGCTCCCATAGGGTACTGAGTCATTGCATCGCCCCATAAAATTGTTCCCTTTGTTTGTTTTCTGTATCAATTTTATAAATACATAACAAATAATTAATTAATTAATTAATTAATTAATAACATATGCTGAAAATATTTCCCCCTGTATGTAGCTTTAGCTATACAACATGTAATTTCTAGGATGTCCACTTTCCATAAAACACTATCATTCTGCACATAACGTGTGTGTCTATCTAGGATTGTCAAAGAGCCAAAGCCACTTAAGAGCCAGAGTTTGGTGGGTGGACGGTGAAGAGCTGACCTGTAGGATATGAGGAAGTCACAGTTCTCCGGGGGCATCCTCTTGGATGACGTCCACGTTAGGGTGATGGCACCGGAGAAGTCTGCAGTCCACTGGATGTTCTGCACCTTGTACACCAGAGTGTCAACTGGAAGAGAGGGAAAATAGAGCGAAAAAGAATGAAAAGAAAGAAAAAATAAAATCTGATAAATTCTGCCAGATCCTGTCCAGACTGCATACATAAATTCATGTACACAGATTTTAATTGTTATTATTCTATATCCTACAACCTCTCATCCCCAATCCCCAAATGAGCTAATGACCCTGCTCCTGTGTTGGACGGTGTGGACCTACACGTGCAGTTGGCCTCATCACTGTGGTCAGAGCAGTCCAGGAAGCCATCGCAGCGCTCGCTGTCTAGCACACATGCCTCGCCATCCGCACAGCGGGTCCCGTTTCTGCAGAAAAGTGGCCCTTGCGTGGCTGTGCAGAGGAGACAGAGAGAGAGAGTGGAGCAGGGGTCGCGTTAACCAAATATTTTTCGTCATTGACCATTTTTATAAAACGGTTATGGAAAAATCTTAAGGGCCATCCGTCATTTTGACAGATTGCAATTCACACCCCTGACCACTTTATGGCGATGAGCATATTAATTAGATCTTGTAGAAAAAAGGGTCGGTAGGTAGGTCTATTTTTTTTTTTTTTTTAATTCGAAGTTAAAAAAAAAGTACAATTTTGGTCATGGTGAATACATCGGTATGAATTTAAACAAATTTGCATATCGTGACGTCACTGTGCTCCAACCCGTAAAGTTTAGTGGTCTCCCTGACATCAGTCGACACGGTCACTGTAAGACTCGAGGGGAGAAGGGATGGCTAAAGATCTGGGCAGTTCTTTGAGAACTTTGTATCACATTATAGCGGTGTCGACATATTTTAATGCATTTTTTAAAATCTATTGCTATGGTGCTTGAACCTGTATAACTTTGAACGGTGACCGCAAACATTTTCTCTACTGCAGCCGCAGCCATCATAGTAGACAAGCGCGAACCATTGATGAAATTAAGCGAATATAAAAGAAAGAACGTAGCCTACGTACGTGTATGTAGGCAATATATATTTGCGATACTTAAAAAAATATAATTAAAAGGGTTTAATTGTATTTGCATTAGTTGTTTGAAAAGTTTAAAAAATGGTCGGTCTTAACGCAAGTTACAAAACAAATAAATATTGGTCGGTCCTAAATTGACAGGGTCGGTCGTGTTGCGGCAAACCGAAATAACTGACTGAGGATGGCCTCACAGTCAGTTGTTTTTGTTACTGCAGGGAAAAAGTTACATATTATTCTGCTTGATGTGTGTATCCACGGTGTGGATTAATTGTACAGCTTGTTTGGACTGAATATTAATTAAAAAAATACTTAAAATTAAATGCTAATGAATATGTCATTATCATCATTTAAAACATTTAAGTGACCGATAAAAATAAAAAATGACAGGATTTTTTTTATGATCTGTCGGTCAAAATGACAACAAAAAAGTCTAGCTGGAGTGGAGACTGGAGAGGAGAGATATGAGAGACATAGGAGAGAGCAAACAGAGAATAGAAAGGAGGCAGGGCGCAAAGAGGACAGAGCGGAGAGAGAGGAGACAGGACAAACATTTCATGAATTAAAATGCATTTAATAACACAGATAACACAAAAGCTTGTGATTATTAGTATTAGGGCTTAACGATTTGGGAAAATAATCTAATTGCGATTTTTTTCCCCCTCAATATTGTGATTGCGATTTAATATGCAATTTTTTTAATTATTTTTTTTCCACCGATAAAACATAATGAATAATGAATAATGAATGATTTAAATATGACCAGCATTAGATATATTTAGTGTAAAATGTTCTTTCCCATAGGCTGGGCCTATTTGTTAGAATTAAATAAAAAGATGCATGACAGTAACATTTCACACAACTGAAACATAGAATTTGCTCTACTACTGTGAAAATATTTAGTAAAATCAAAGTAAATAAAGATATAAATAAGAAACAGAGAAATGCACTTTTAAATTAGACAATAAAAAGTGAATATTATAATACAGATAGGTTGAGGGTTGAGGTTGAAATCTTCATCAATAAAATGGACGGTAAGACAGTAGTGGTAGAAAAAAACTCCACCATTTTAAGCTCCGCGGCAACTTTCACTTTGCACTTTTTGTACAGCTCCAGTATGGCAGTCTGGCTGAAGTATGTACAGGGTGGGATACTGTACCGTTTATCAAGTGTATTTATGAATGCCATAAACCCAGGCTTGGTCACTGTGCTGAGAGGCATCACATCTTTGCCTATGAACTCGGTTATTGCCTGAGTGATTTCCCCATGCCACTTTGAAGTACGTTCATACGGAGTGACACACTCAAACATGTCGGTCAGTGATCCCTGTCTTGATGTATTTGTATTTGTCTGGCGCACTGGTGCTCGGCATTTTGGTGCAACTGTCATATGTTGATTTGTGGTATTTTGTGCTGGAACAAGTTGGTAGTGTTACCTCGTGAAGTAGCGATGTGAGCACGGCATGCTCTGCACAACACCTGAGGCTGCGCAGCATCTTCTTTATTGAAACCAAAATAGTTCCACACAACTGAAGTGCTGTTCCTCTTAGTGAATAAAGTCTCAGCTGTGTCAGTTTCTGACTGTTCTGTCGAGCCAGAGGCCATTGCGTAGCATGAAAAGATAATGCAGAGTTCTTCACTCTTTCACTCGCGTCACGTGACCTTGTAATCGCACACGTTGCGATTAGAAAATCGCGTTTTATCATATCGCGATATTATTGCAAATGCAATTAATCGTTCAGCCCTAATTGTATTGGCGGGCTTTTATTCACAATGTCAAGTCCGATGTTGTGGTTTGACAATCTTTGAAAAGGCAGGTGGGGCACGAGACCATATAACTGTTGGCTACAACTGACTTTTCTCGAAACATTCCCCAGCAACAACCAAAAAGTAATCAGTTGCATAAGCAAGGAAACGCAAATTGTGGAGGTCAAGAAAGCCGAAGATATCCTCACTGGAACATCCCCTTACAAAAACCCTCAGCCCCTAAACTCTGTGCTAGATTTCTGACAAATGCAGTCACAACTCACAAGACACTGATTTTGTTAGCTCAACTCACGGCAGTGGGCCTCATCCAATCCGTCCTGGCAATGCATGCGCCCATCGCATCGCTGCCAGTCAGGAATGCAATAGGGGGGGCGGTGACATGCAAAATGACCCCGGGTACAGTGTCCTGGGGCAGGGGCTGGTGGTAGGCCATGGGTGGGCACCGGGGCCTGGGTGGCTGTGCCATTGGTCCCTAAAATGGAGAAAAGAACACATATGATGTAATGTAATAGAAATGACATGCATTCCTAATGATTCATGAATTTAGATTTTCATGAAACCTTTAAAACTAGAATCAGGCAATAAACACTCACTAGTGGGACACCCCAGCTCATCGCTGCCATCGGGGCAGTCAGCATATCCGTCACACACCCAAGAGTTGATGATGCAGGCCCCAGACCCGCAGTGGAAGCGGTTTGGGGCACAGGTAGAGGGGGCAGGGGCGGCCGTGTGAGGAGTGAACCCGCCTGGAGAACAGGGTCAATCAATAGAGTCCAAGACAAAATACTTGCTGGCTGATGGCAGGAAGATGTGTTGGAATAGTTGTAATGAATGGGGAGCACCTATCCGAAAAGAGTAGAATGATGTGTGTGTGCGTGAATGGAGTATGTCTTTGTGCGTGCTTATGGACAATGGACTCAACATATCGGCTTTGTAGGGGGACAATTTTCCTGGTCCCTTTGACTTGAACTTTGATGTGGTGATGTACGTTTGTATTTGGGGGTTTGTCCCCGTGAGACAGATGGCAGAGGAACTCAGGAATTGTTAGCATAATATAATTATGCTTATATTGTATGTGTATGTTAGTGTATCATGTATGATGTTTTAGCTACTTGGACCCTGAATTTCACCTAGGGGATAAATAAAGTGTCTGTCTGTCTGTCTTTCTGTCTGCCTGTCTGTCTGTCTGTCTGTCTGTCTGCTTTTAACTGCTTTTCACGCCCATTGTTCATCTGGCCCGCTCCCAACCTCATGGGGGCCAGAGAATCACACCTTTCACACTGAAGACACAGACATGGGAGTGATGGGGGAAAGTCTGTGTATGATTGTGTAACTTTACTGTGTAATTAACTCTGCAAGTGTTGTAAAACGGTCTCATTCTCATTGGGAAATGATGTGGTCATCATCAGAAACCCAGAGGTTAGGATTCTCAATGCATATGAAATCAGGTAACGCCCAGTCAACTTCACTGAAGATGACACCTTTTTGGGCCCTGGGAACAAACAGCAAATGAACCCAGCGCAATTCCGTCTGATCATTTACATTGAATGATAAAACAGAATACTCAGTATGTGGTCTCCTAAACAATGCCGTTGTATAACTGAGACAGCAGTATATAAGACATACAGACAGACAGACGTACTTTAATGATCCCTGAGGGAAATTGCATTCGTTACAATACAATACTCCAGTGAAAAAATAAAGAAGAGACAGACACTCTACGTATAGTAAAGTGATAGAATATATAAATATATAATATAAACCTATGTAAAATATAAAATATAAACCTATGTAAAATATAAGCCTATGTAAACAAAAGGACACGGTAGCTCCTACTCTGGGAAGCTATCTGTATCCACAACGTCCCGCACTCCACGCATGTAGTCACATTCCTACAACACAGGTCTTTTTATAGTGTTCTAGTATTCATTCATTTGCTGCTTTTACTTTTTCATTTGGATTAGTAATTTGTGCCTGTCTAAAGTGTATTCTGTAGTTAGAATCCAGGGGTTAGCTTTTCCCGGGAATAGTAAAGTTCTTTGTTTAACTGCACACTGTGGTTGTGTGCCAATAAATGGAGTCAGATCAAGGTTTATTTAATTGTTTGATTATAATTCTAGTCAATGCCAGAATCCTCACGCCAGACCTTCCGCCAACTCCCTTTCCGTCATTGGTTGGTAAATGACACCTTCTACAGCCTTGATGAATCAATCAAGCACACAGTCTGTGTTGTATATGTGTGTGTACCTGTACATTGAGCCTCGTCGGACCAGTCTGTGTTGTATATGTGTGTGTAACTGTACATTGAGCCTCGTCGGACCAGTCTGTGTTGTATATGTGTGTGTACCTGTACATTGAGCCTCGTCGGACCAGTCTGTGTTGTATATGTGTGTGTACCTGTACATTGAGCCTCGTCGGACCAGTCTGTGTTGTATATGTGTGTGTACCTGTACATTGAGCCTCGTCGGACCAGTCTGTGTTGTATATGTGTGTGTACCTGTACATTGAGCCTCGTCGGACCAGTCTCCACAGTCATTCTCTCCATCGCATTTCCACCAGGTGGGGACACAGTGTCCATTCCCACACTCATACTGAAAGTACTTAGAGCAGCCTGGGACCTCGGTGGGGGAGGCTGGGGAACCAACAGATACACAGTTTCACAGTCCATTTTCAGGACCGTTTTCACAGACCACAAGCTGTTTTCACAGACCATATCTTCTGCAGACTCTCTGGTATACTAAGCATCGATGATACCATTCCACCTCAACTAATTAAGTGTGCGTGTGAGTAACCCACCACAGTTGGCCTCGTCTGAAAAGTCCCCACAGTCATCCATGCCATCACATTTCCACTCCAGGCTGACACACACACCGTTGGCACACTGGAAGGTGTAGACATCGCAGGACTTGCCGGAGTCTGACGGCATGGCTGGAGACACACAAATGCAATGAGGAAAACAGTAAAAATAAATCTTTAAAAGTATCTTCTATGAGCCCAAGGGACAAACTGAGAGATTAATGAATATGTTGTAAATAACCCAATTGTGTTTTTGCTCCGTTGTCATTTTTGTTGTTTCATTTCATATTTCTCCCTGTTTTAAGCTTTTAGTGTCTTATTTCCTGTTTTGATTAGAGGGGCTTTTATTTTGAAAGTGAATCGCTAGTACTTACGCAAGCACTAGTAAGAAGAAAAACTAAAATAAAAGCACATGCATTTCATTATTTAATGTATTAGCATCCCCCAGAAGAGGCACAAGGTTAGTATTAATTGTAATGTAATGTACCTAATGTAATTAAGTAATTGAGGTAATTAAGTTATCTTACATACTTTTTCGTTTTGTAACCAGCTCTTGGTTTTGGACGTTCCAATAAATCTAAATTCATCAGTTTCATGTTCCGGTTCTGACCATCTTTCGCTGAGTATATGCTACATATGCAATATATCCTACCTATGAACTTTACTGAACTTTACTGTTTATTAAAATCAGATGAAGGGTACAGTGTGTAATATGTGGTGATGTATAGCAGAACGGAAGTATCAGAAATGTTAGTTTCAAAATTAGTGTAATCCCTTGGGAATAAAAATCGTTTTGGTGTATATCATGATTTTGTAACCTTAACATTATGTATCTAAGATAGGGAGCAGGTCCTCTTCCGTGAAGCCATGTTGCACCACCATGTTTCCACAGTAGCCCTGAAAGGACTAACAACTCTAGAGAGGATGTGTTTCACATTTTTTTAACATAGGCACTATTTTACTTGTGAGCTATGACCTATATTTTTACAGAAAAAATAAACAATACAACTTAGAAATCTATCAAGGAACCTCACATGATACTAGGCTACTCTATGCTGTCATAGACGATGACATCATCTTGTAAGAAACTAGTGGCACCTTACAGACCAGTATAGGCCAGCTCAACCTCTCTTAAGGCTGGTTTATGCTTCCGCGTAGGGATTGCGTCGTGATCACGCAATGGCCACGCAGTTGCTCGGACGCAGTCATGAGCCCACGATGATTCTGCGTGGAGTTTACGTGGGGTTTACTTCTCGAAATGCAATTCATTACCACACCGGTAGAGGGACCAGAATGACCATTCTGGTTATTACATACGGATTACTAGCGAGTTAAAAAAAAGTTTACAGAAATGAAGGCAAAAGTTATGTATATATATATATATATATATATATAAGCTGTGTTTACACTGTAGCGGTGTTTACGAGTGGAAACCGGAAAAGCGATCTCCAGCCAATGTAGTTTGCGGACCAATCACAGCCAAAGCCGCTGCATTGGGATTGCGTCGCCTCGACGCGCGTCTAGGATTTTGGGAGGTGCACGTCAAAACGTATAGGGTCCGTAAAGGGTTCGTAAAGGGTCCGCAACCCCCAGCGTTGCGTCGACACGGAAGTATAAATGAAGCATAACCCAGCCTTTATGTCGATGGAAAGGGAGTGAGCGGGGGATATTCGGTCGTTTGCAATCTGTAAGTTGCCACCTAATCATACACACCGCACCGTTAAAGTTTTTGATTCAGGATTATAGCGTTAAAGAAATAAAACAAAGTAATCCTTTATCCACCCGAGAGGAAAGCACGATGGGTTGGATGTTTGACATAGGGAAAAGGAACACAAAAGGTTAAGCGTAAACCTATGCAGAGTGTGTATGTGCTTGTGTGTGTGTGTGTGTGTGTGCATATGTGTGTGTGTGTGTGTGTGTGTGTGTGTGTGTGTGTGTGTGTGTGTTTACCACAGCCAGCGTATACAGGGTCTTCATCAGACCCATCCTCACAGTGTTTGGTTCCATCACATACTAGAGACTGGAAGAGACACTGGGCACGGTTTTTGCAGACAAACTCCATGTAGCGTGTACACAGGGGGTCTGGGGGGGGAATATTTAAATATTTGCATATATTTATTTTTTGGGAAAAAAAAAATTTTGCCAAAAGAATACTGAAAGCATGACACCCTAGACTAAGACAAACTAATGTTGGCTGAGAGAAAGTCATGAGTTTTATCATGTATCAGGCCTACTGCCATTTCTGTTCTCTGACTTTCTATGGCATGTGTATGCCAGTTAGTCCCCACAAGAAGAATAAGCACATAACATGAATAAGAACAACAAAGACGCAGAGAATAAATTTGGAAAAGCAAAATCCGAATTGGATATGCCAAAGTCCCTGCCTCTCTCGCACCACTAAACAGATGTAACTGAAATGGGTATCACTCCCTTGAAAGCAAGCGCAGGTTTCGTTCCCTCTTTTGCACATATACAGTATACACACAGACACACACACACAACATAAGATAATTTAAGATAAGATAAGGTATTTTATAACATTTTTAACATTTTTGATTTTGTTGGAAGTCAATGCTGATCTGCAGTGATGCATCTTTATTCTACGGCTCGGTTGCACCAGAGTTTCTGCGTGCTCCAACACTACCCTCAACGTACGTTTGCTTTTTTCCCCACTCCCCATTGCTCACCACAGTTGTGTTCATCAACACCACTGGGACAGTCCTGTACTCCGTTGCAGTGGGCAGTGGCGGGGAGGCAGGTTCCGTTGGGACAGAGGACCCCAATACAACGCTCGCCCTCTGGGGAACACATGGCAGCAAAGTCACACTTAATAGTTGGTAGTAGTGCACACATGTTCTAAAACTCAGACTCACAGCCTTTCAAGTTGGAACAAGCAATTACATTTCTAAATGACCCTGTAAGTCTGCCTGTGCACGTGTGTGACTGCGTGTGCATGCATGCATCTGCATTCTACCTACCGCAGTGACTGTGGTCTTCATCCGAGCCATCCTGACAGTCATCATCCCCATCACAGACCCAGCGCTGGGGTATGCAGTGGCCCGTGTGACACTGGAAACTGCTGGCCTCACACGTGTGGTGGCCCACTGTGGGGCCAGCACAGAGAATAGCATGTTATAAATGAGAAATTAAAGAAACAGTGTCTCTTTTGAGTTTGAGGTGACGAATAGCAAAATAAGTGCTGGATGAATGCTAGATTACAAATGATCTGGTTTACTGAATACATTATTTATATATATGTATTCCTTGAGGGCATGCGCCGTTCATCCCGATCATTTTATTTTTCTGCAATCATTGTCTCCAAGTATGTTCTATGGCGATGTCATTGTGTGTCCCAACAGCAGGGACACATGCACCTGTGCAGTTGGCCTCATCCGACCAATCCCGGCAGTCATTGTCTCCATCACATCTCCACGCCTCACGGATGCACACGCCACGTGTGCATGTGAACTCTCCAGGGCCACACTGGTGGGAGTCTGGTGGGACAATAAGATAAGATAAGATATTCCTTTATTAATCCCCCTTAGGAGAAATTCACATTGACCGTCAACCCGTCCGTACATATACAACATAACATACAATATGACAAGGGGGTAGACAGGACAGGAAGACAGGGATGAAAGAAAAATGGAAGGATTTAGACTGCTAAGCTTAGAGGGAATAGAGACCTTATGCACTGCTTAATAGTCATTTAGAGAATACACAACACTACATACATTGTATGGCTTGTGTTGTGTGTGCAGTGTTTCCCCCACATTGACAAGACTGTGGCGCACAGCCATAGTCTAATTTCGGCCGCCATAGTTTCAATATCCTCCCGGACCAGAGCTAGTGAGCAGAGCTGAGCGGTGTGAATATTCCGCTCCTCTCTCAGATGGCTGTTCTCTCGGCCGCTCCTCGCTCTAAATCGCGTCCGGCCGCTCTGCTCATTTTCGCTCCCCGCTCCACTTAAAAATCATGCCTCTCCACTGAAATCGCTCCACGCTCGCTCCAATTTAAATGAGGGAGAAATAATCTACTACGAGCAACGGCAATATATTTCAGTCATAGAACATTTATTTTAAAAGATAGACAAGTGCAACAAGAAGACACGTTTGGATTTGGGCATGCCTCAGACTCGTGGTGTGAGCGGTATCGGAGCGACACTGGAGCAGAACAGAGTGGCCGCTCTGGCGTCTAAATAAAAAAACGCTCTACGCTCCAGCAACATTCCATCCGCTCCGCTCACTAGCTCTGTCCCGGACTCATTTCACCTAGTCAAATAGACTTCACTAGCAGCTCAATAATAGGCCTACACAGGTGGGCTGCAGCGTTTAATAGAAGGGGAAATCCTCACGGCTGGTTTGGCTTCCCAAAGTTCTGTTTCCCCCCGGCGCCATGGCAAGGCGTCCTCGCGACCCCCCGCCCCCCCAGCTGCGCGCTTGACAGTTCACTAGTAGTATAAAGGCTCAGCACTGTGTTTTAGTCATTTTTGTATAAATGCTTTCTGAAAACTCCTCAACCCCATATAGTATGACACATTGTGTCATCAACATTCATATCAGTACCAGCAGTTTGTAAGTAATTTGTCAGTAATTGATATGTCATAAATTGGTTCTCAAAATTCACCAGATTGATGCATTTAAATGAAATCTACTGATTTTTTTCTCCCGGGGGGGCATGCCCCCGGACCTCCCTAGAGGATCGCGAGCCCCCCACCATTGTCTAAAAAATTCCTGTGGGAAACACTGTGTGTGTGTGTGTGTATATATATATATATATATATATATATATATATATATATATATATATATATATATATATATATATTACATATATACACATATACACACATCTTCTAGCCAGGTAACACCTGAATATTATTCTTATTAAAACAAACAAATACCGTTGTTGCATTGTCTAAAAATCGAAAAGTCACAGAAACTTGTGTCAGACAGGAGGTTATATGTGACAAAGCTAGCATCAAGATATGCGAAATTCTAAATTCTAACTGCAGGTGTTTACCACAGTGTTCTTCGTCACTGTTGTCACCACAGTCATCCTCGTGGTCACACTTGAAGGCAAGAGGAATGCAGGAGCCTGAGGCAAGGCAGCGGAACTGGATGGATGGGTCACATGACGTGGTCGCTGCAGTAATTCACACCCCAGAGACACATCACACAATTTAGGTTTCTACGGAGCTTAACCAAAGTGATGGTGACCAGACTTTGGTCCTCAGGCTTTATACCTTAAAATGCAAAAGGACCTATTGCCAAACATAGTGGGTAACATTGGGTCAAGTCAAACAAGTCATATCAACACAGCAAGAAACCTCAACAGCTATGTTTCACAATAGAGGTATCGGTGGGCTGACATGAACTAACATTACAGCCAAAGTTAGATCTTCATACTTACGGCACTCTTGTTCGTCGCTCAAATCTCCACAATCATTGTCACTGTCACACTTCCAGATGCTGCTGATGCAGCGGCCATTGGAGCAGCGGTACTGGTTGGGCAAGCAGCTGTGCTCTGATTGGACAAGTAAAGGGGGGAGGGGGGTATTGGGAGCTGAGAGCTGATGATATGTCCAAAGTATCCTGTTAGCAGTAGTAGGACACCTCATCTGAATTCAAAGATGGTCATAATGTCCGTGTTATATGTAACACTAAAGCTCTAAGAGTGCTGCCGGGTTTCCAAAAGGAGACGTGCTAAGCACACATTCCAGATCCTTGTTTTTCAGCAATTGTAACACAACACAACAGTTTTACAAAAACAAATTATACATTCACAACAAATTAGACCTTGGGAGGACTAGTTTGGAATGCAAATATGATTTGAACCCTGTATGAAGGTGCTATGTTTGTAATAGATATAAAGCAAGCTGAAAAGAGCAGGCCCACCTGTCTTGACGCAGGTGGCGTTCAAGAGCTGGTAGCCAGGAGGACACTGGCACTGGAGCCCCCCGCTGGCTGTGGCCACAGTGGGGGTGCCATCGGGGCAGACACAGGTGTGGCCATGTCCAGGCAGGGGGAG
Organism: Urophycis tenuis; assembly: GCA_036785325.1. Lineage (NCBI taxonomy): Eukaryota > Metazoa > Chordata > Actinopteri > Gadiformes > Phycidae > Urophycis > Urophycis tenuis. Next base: position 1,977,959 of record JAXIVH010000049.1, on the reverse strand, counting down.
ACACAGCAGGCTGCAGGGCTGGTCAGCACAGCCGTTATGGCCTAGGGAGGGGGGGTGAGGAAAACAGAAATATAATACATCCAATTAAATACCAGCTTTCTTAAAATCAACTTGAGAACACAAGGGTTCCATTCTTTCAAGGAACATGACTAACAACTTTATGAAATTCAGATTTACCTGCACAGCTTAGCATTATCGCTAATCACAGCCAAATAGATATACATAACCCATATAGATATACATATATATGTGTAGTAGCTGCAGTTATACAGTCTTGAAAAAACTGTTTAAAGTTGCCGTACATACATACTGTATATACTGTACACATATATAAACAGTAATTGCATTATTGACTAATGCAAAGTGTACATACGCATATCCTCATTAGAATACATCTCTCCAGAGAGGCCAGCTATACTCTTTTTTTATCATATCTTATTGGGATAAAACGCTAATGCTAATGAGCTTTTCCCTGTTCCCTACCCATTGTGGTTACCTCTGTTCTTCCCCTTGTAGAAAACCTTCAAGTCCATGACTCCTATCAGCCTCCCTATGATCAGCTCATTGTTGGGGGAACCAGACTTGGGAGCCTTGAAGATTCCCATTCTGGACCAGTCGTCCCAGTACAGGTCGTTCTACAAAAAAAAAAAATAATAATAAATCCAGAATAACATGCTAATTTATATAACAAAGCACAAACAATAAAATTTGGAACAAAACACAAAGCAAAACCCAAATACACTGCAAATATTTTGGTGAACATATTTGGAAAGGAAAAGGAAAGAGCTTAACAGTATCGAACATATACTAGTGATTGCTGGAACAATAACGAGTAGCTAACGTTGATGCAATAATGGGGTTCTATCTCGCCACCAACTCTCATGTCCTTCTGCATCACTGTAGAGCCCCCCCTGGCCACGATACGTTAGATAGACAACAATGTGTAAATAGACTAGCATGCTTCTGGGCCTGTTGGTATGTTATAGCATGTCATACATAGCATCATTGTCCACTGGCCACCGCTAGAACATGTGCCTGGAGTGTGTGTGGGTGATGGCTGGTTCAAGCAGCCTCACCTGGCCTGAGTCAGATTGATTGGACTATGGGGCCAGGTGAGGCTACCTGTTGCACATTGAGTAATGTGCAACAGGTTTAAGCAGCCATCATCACACACACTCAGGGAGATGCATGGCAACATAACACCAGCACATCTATCATTGTCTTTAACCTTTACAATAAACTGGTTTCCAACACCATCATCCTGTGTCATGGTCTAGAGGAGTACAGGGGGGCACCTAGGTGGATTGTGGTAGCCACCTAGGTGGTGTGTAGCAAGGACATTGCTACAGTGGTGCCCAATATGGGGCCTCTCCAGACACGGACACAGGATGATGGTGTTGGAAACCGGTTTACTGATGAAACCAACCATCATACACACACATGGCTTTTACAATGGCTTTTACATAGAGGTTGTATCTGGGCTCTACCTTGAAGACGGCAATGGCATACGGGTGTGGCAGGCCCTCCATCAGCACAGTCCGCTGCCCGCCGGTAAAGTCTGCACGTTCAATGCGGTCGCTGTACGCCTCAGTCCAGTACAGCCAGTGGTCATCCGCGGTGACGCCATTGGGCCAGCGCATGCCCTCAGATGCCACACACAGCACATTGGAGCCATCCATGTGACCCCGGTAAACACCCACTGCACGGTCGCCCCAGTCAGTCCAGAACATTAGACTGGGAGAAAGGGACAAAGGGAGAAATTGACATATTCTTACTGATCAAGCTTCTGTTGAACATTTAGAGGAAGATTAAACAATCAGAATTTGCATGTTGTTCATGGGAAGATGCAATTTTACCAGAAAAGAGTGACCTCTGGATTTTGGAAGTGAAACAAATGTGTGTGTGTGTTTGTGTGTGTTACCCCTCTCCAGGCAGTAGGACCAGGGCACGTGGGTGGTCCAGAACAGAGGAGTTCAGAAGAGTGTGACGCAGGTCTCCATCTGGGTTGGAAACCTACACCAGACAACATCTTCACTGATTTGTGTGGTACCAAAATTCATAATTTGTGTCTCCTAGGCCAAGTCCCAGCCTCCAATCCTAACTAGTTTTGCAGGGCCAGCATTACCATATGGAAAGTCTAGAAGTCTACCATATGGCATTGATTAACTGTGTCAACAACCACCTACTTTAGGATGAGGTCTTGATGTACATGCACATCGATCCCAACTTGCTTAAGATATAAAGGTAGAGAACCCAATGAATGACAGACTTTCGATGCACGGCCATAAACGTTAACACACGTATACACACACACACACTTTTCAGGCACACGGTACCTCGATCTTCTGTGCTCCTGCGTCGACCCAGTAAAGCAGCCGGCTGATGGGGTCAAAGGTCAAAGCCTCTACATTCTGCAGGTCTTTTCTGACAATTACCTCCTGACCTGTGCTGCCGTTGAGGCACAGGCGCTACATGGGGGGGGCGTACCACAACAAAAAATGCAAAATGCACACAAATTACATTTCATTTTAAAAGCAACCAGCACCTGTAACGCAATTATGGGGACAGTGAGAACAGTTATCCTGCTGAGCTGTCTGCTCGTGTGTCAACATACGTGTCGGGTCATGGAATCCAAGGACACAAGTCGCCAACACAATATTTGTGCAAATTAACAAAGAGGTAATTTTTTTCAAAATGAGCGATTTTCATTTTTTTGCAGAATCTGTTAGTTGAGATCACAGAGAAGCCTCTCCATGTATTGGTTTAGTTAAAAGTATACATTTTGTGTTTGAAATCGGGTGTGCCCATTGAGGTGACAACTGCAAATCTTTAGGAGGCTTTTTCTCAGTTTTAGCTTTTGTGATGTGCCTACTTTCAAATGGCCACAACTTCTCCAAATATTATCAAAATTTCCATGCGTTACACATCATTGGAAAGCTTAGAAACTACACTTTCATAATCTGTGAATAACTAAAAATGCCCCAGGGACGACTTGTGTCCCTAGTTTCCATGACCTGACACATATACCAAAATGTATATGTGTATAAGCATGTCCTTTGTCACAAATCATCCATCTGTATACATTCATTTGAAAAGACCAACTAACTTGAAATAAATTGTAAATGCTTTTACTGCCTAGGTAGTCTTTTTTTACTGCCAATGCCACAACTTGGCTACCAAGCCAACTCTTTGCACTCCATGTACCAAAATGGTTGCAATCTTTAGCCTGGTACCCAAACTGTGTGTACAGTCATGATGAGTGTCGTGTTCAGTAAAGTATGATATTTAAATTACTAGACCTGAGACCTTTTTTAGTATTGTTTGTTTTAATTGTGGAGGGGTGCATAGTTGTGGCACTGTCTGGGTAGAGAAAGGAGGGGCCATGGCTCTCAGCACCTGTCCAGAGGACAGTTGAGTTGGTGACAGGTGCAGGCTAATTAATAATCACCTGTCTTCTCTATAATAATTGGCAGTACCTGGACCACGTGTTGAACAATCAACAGAGTCGGAACAGAAGGAGAAGACCCGAGAAAGAGTGGCCAAGGCCCACAGTGATCCTGACATTATAACGATATGTCCTTTGTGTTCATGTTGTTGTGAAAAACCTTTCAAGTTCAAGGCAAATAGAGTGGTGTACCACTGGCAGCTGATAAACAGACCCCACGGTCACAGTCATTCAGTTATTTCCATAAGTGACCAATCAGCACGTACTTTGTTTGAAACATGTTTGAAACCATCCAGACAGCCATACTTTCAAAACCTGCCAGCCGTTCAAAGGTCTATTAAGTACAATATCCTACAAGTCCTTGTAGGATACCATGAAAAAATAAGTATATCTTCCTGCAATAAAATAGAAAAACAAGAAACACCTCACAAGCCGATTTCAACATAATCAGTGGGATGGCGCAGCTGGCGTAGTGGTGGTGCACAGGTACAGATGTTGGCAGAGGAGATGGTCAGGCAGCAGCACTGCCCTATACAGAACCATCACTTGTAAAAAGCAGGTATGGAACTGCGTAGCCAATGGAGCTCTAGTGTGGGTTTAACACACTTGAAGCATGCCATATACACTATTATTTAAATGTATTATTTACTTTGGACTACCACTTATATGGATTTTATGATGTTATGAATCTTAGCCATGCAGTTCTGATTCCTTTGACTTCTCTGCATTCTGTCCATTTTCTTTTCTAGGTTGTGCAGCGTTTTAACCTTTCAGGAGGTAATTCAATTTTGACGTACAAATGATGTAATCGTTCTCAGCCTCACTTGTAGGTCACGTTGGATACAATTGTCTGCAGTGTGACCAAATGTAAACAGCACAAAGGTTAGGGACGATCCACCGACCTGGATGGTGTCCAGGGATATGTCTGCCCAGTACAGGCAGTTTCGGTCATAGTCAAAGTCCAGGGCCACAGCTTCCTTGAGGCCGGTAAGGGGCAGGGGCTGGTCGGTGCCAGTAGCCAGGTCGTAGCGATGGATGGAGCTCCGCACAGCGTATAGGATGAACTCATTGCTCTCTATAAACACCAAACAAACAGACAAACAAACCAGTTTAGAGTGGCCGTTATATGTGAATCAAATGTTGAACAGACTCATCAGCAGTGAACCAATTAAGAGTTAAAATAGGGGGGGTCTACCTCCAACTGGACAAGGAAGCATCTCTCCATCCAGTCTGGCCTCCACATCTCCCCCACTACAACTGTCCCCAGACACCTTCCTATACCTGACAGAGAGACAGAGAGTGAGAGAGTCAGTGTGAGAAAGTCACAGAGGAAGACGGGGAGAAAAAGAAAAGAGAAAAAAAGATATATACAAAGATAGAAAGTAAAAGATTAATAAAAAGACAAAAATTTAAAAAGAAGGACAAAACTTTGAGCCCTCGCTAGTCTGGTGCCAGGTGCTAGAATCAAACAAGTGATTCATACAACTGTTTCTGTAACAAGCTGACCTCCACATAGCACAAACGCAAATAGCTAAAACAAATACATGTCTTTCCCATTCTGTTGATGTTAGATAGCTACCTGCAACTGTTATTATGCTAACAAGGCTCTTGACCATGCTGACAGCAAACATAACAACAAGGATATATATATATATATATATATATATATATATATATATATATATATATATTATTTTTTATATATTTTTTTTTTTTATATATATATATATACTTTATTCATCCCACAGCGGGGAAATTCATTCTCTGCATTTGACCCATCCTATTGTACATAGGAGCAGTGGACTGCTATGTTACTGCTATGGACAGTTGGAGGAGGGGAATCGAGGGGATCGAACCGCCAACCCTACGGTTGGTGGACGACCCGCTCTGTCCACCCGCTCTACCTACTGAGCCACCGTCGCCCCCCCATATATACTGGATATGATGTGTAATCCTCTATATACATTTCAGCAGCTTTATACCCCCTATAGAAAAGTGCTAGGGGTCTTTGTTTGAAAGTAAGCTCAGACACATTAGTGCCATGTGGTGGGTTGGATGTGTGGTAAACCACATACAGACATTTTAACCACAGCAAGACGAGTTTACAGGCCCCCGGCATATAAATGCCTTGGTTCTAATCTTCCTCCTATCTCCTCCACTCACACAACTTACCCCTTACTGCGTCTGTACCTGGTGCCCACGGGACAGGGCACAGGGGGGGCATAGAGGCTGCCCGAGAACTCTGGGTCAGGCATGCACACCTGGAGTGACAAGTCCTCGCTCAGCTTGAAGCCATAGTCACTGGAAGAAGAGGGCAAAAGGGATGAGTTGTGGAGAGATAAGGCCACTCAATGAGTAGTTAGTCTGGATCCTTTCCGTTCATATTCAATTTCCAAAGGGCATTATCAACGAGCAACCGCCAAAACACCTCTGGACTCATTTGACTAGACCTTCAACCAATGAGAGCAACAAATCTGACAGATCAGCAGCAGTCATCTTGATTGTTTCTGAAACTGCTTCTACAACGCTCCTATAGGGCATTCCTCTGTACGGTCATGTCAAAACCGTCCTGTATTAAATAAACGATAAAAGATAAAGGTCTGCATATTTCAGAGCAAACATGAGCTCGCAGATTTGTATTGTTACCAGGCAATAGATCAACTGCGTCTTTGATATTCTTTTATTTCCCCAACAACAAATTTCACCTCAGGGTTGATTAAAGCTCCCATTCATCCTACTTAATAAGAAACAACAATTTTGAAGTTGATTAAAATATACTATATTAGATTTCAACCACAGCTACAGTATGTTTGTACGTAGATGCATGTCATAAGCTAGCCTGATACCATTCATAATCCGGCCGAGTGCACGAGCAGTTGGTTGTGGATATGGGCCGGTCAAACTCCTCTCCGTTGAAGCAGGTGGCGTGGGGCGTGCGCCTCTTAAACACCATCTGCCTGCCCAGCAGACAGTCGTTGCCACGCTCATCTGATGGGGACCAACGCTTGTAGTCTCCTTCCGTGCATGGCACGCCTAATCCCAGAGGAAAATACAAGCACAGCAACGGCCTATAGTAAAACACTGGTTCACAACAGACTATTCTTCACTGGGTGGCAGCTCTGTAATTGAAAATTTGAATTTGAATTTATTAAAGGATAGCCCATTGAGATGTGCCATCTCATTTTCAAGGGGGTCCCAAAAACATACAACATTACATTATAATATAGACATACATGACACATAACAAATATAGACATCTTGCTCACCCCCTCCCACACACAACCCCTACCCACATAAGTCAAGCATACAAAATAAACCAGTTGAATAACAAGAACAATGAAGTGAACATAATAACAAGATAAAAATAGAGAAAGGAGAACAAAGAAGAGAAAAATAAATAAACAAATAAATTAGAAACACAAGCAATTTGTTTAAAGATGAGAGTGTAGTGACATCTTGAAACAATTTATTAGGGACCGAGCCTGTGAAACAGGACGAAGGTCCCTTTTGTTTTTGGTCCGTTTATTTGTTATTATTATTATTATTATTATTTCAGGGGTCTTTGACGTTGATTTGCACTATCTGAACATATACGAAAAGCCTTTTTTTTTTGGCAAAGTTGTCAGGCCTGGTGAAAAATTATATATTCTAGGTGTCACGTTCATGTCGCACACTAGGAACGCCTCTAGGTGGTGCTGTTTATGAGGAACCTTTGTAACGCCTATAACTTCCGCAAAAGTTGGCGGACATTCAAAAACGTTATGTCTACTGATGCGGTCAATCATGATGCACGTCGCTGTGTCAACTAGTTGTTTATTGTTATTCCAATCTGATGGAGCTTTATAATGAAATGACCTTTTACCAACCTCTTTCGAGGTTCTAGGGACAAAGAAAAAAGTTAAATTCATATGTCGAAGTGAGTATGGCGAATTATATGGAGTCATCAGTTCTTTTAAATATGGAGGACAGTGGAAATAAACACATTTAAAAATAAACAAAAGCCAGTGAAATTGCTGTCTTGATTTGGGTTGCAACCAGTTCAATGAATCAAACATAAAACAATGAAGAAGAAGAAGAAGAATTACTCTTTTGTTCCGGCTAGGGAAATTTGATGATGTGTTCTGAAAGGACAACTCAGAACAAATCTACATAAAGAGTTAAATAATACAGTCAGAGGTTTAAGATAAGTATCTTGAGTATTTTGATAGACAATATCTGCATAGTCAACAAGTAGTAGTATAAGTTGTAAGATTAACCTTTTACTGACAGGAAATGTGAAACAGTTGATTGAACGGTAAAGCGAAGCGAGACAGCCATATGCTTTTTTAACAATATAATCAATGTGAGGTTTAAAGGTAAGTTCAGGGTCAATCCAAAGTCCAATATATTTGAAGGTGTCAACTATATCAACATGAGATCCATCAGATAAATAAATTTGAAAATCAGCTGTATGGGATCGGAGGTGACGTGTACTGAAAACCATGCTACAGGACTTCTTTTTGTTTAGTATAAGTTTGTTTTTGCAGAACCAGTCTTGAACCAAATCAAAATCAAACTGTAAAGAGTTCTGGATTTGTGATATATCAGAGTTAAAGGTGTATAAGTGCCATCAGCGTATAAGTGGGTATGACAATTTGAACAAATACTCGGCAGATCATTAATAAAAACGGAAAAAAGAAGCGGTCCCAATGTGGAGCCTTGAGGAACACCTTTGTCAACAATTAAAAAGTCACTGATGACCCTGAAAAATAACACATTGACGACGATTATGGAGATAAGCATTAAACCAAAGAAGAGCATTTTGATCAAAACCAATAGAAAAAAGTTTATCAAGAAGTAAGTAGTGATCAACCAAATCAAAAACTTTAGACAAGTCACTAAAAATTGCACCTGTAAAAAGACCTTGATCAAAGGAAGTGGACACGTCGTTTGTGAATTTCAACAAAGCTGTGGTAGTGGAAACATTTGGTCTGAATCCTGATTGGAAAGGTGATAGAATATTGGATGAATTTAAATACTTTGATTAAAAACAAGCTTTTCAATTTTTTTTGCAATTGTACAAATAATAGAAATAGGGCGAGATTCATTTCCATTAGCGGGATCACCTCCTTTAAAAAGGGGGGTGACCTTAGCGCATTTCCAGATCTTAGGAATTGAGCAGGTGGACAAAGACAGATTAAATAGATCAGCAAGGGGATACATCAAGACATGAGAGGCAAGTTTGATGAATTTAACTTCGAGGCCATCTGGACCAGCACTAGTGATATCTTTCAATTGACATAAAGCAAGAAAAACATCATTGGGCAAGATTTTTTTAAAGAAAAATGAGTGGTCAGAGAGGGAGCTATGAGAGGGACTAGGAGTCCAATAAGAGTCACAATGATAGGAGTTTCAGATTGAAGAGAAATGCTGATTAAAAGCATGAGAAATAAGTGATGGATCAGAGATAGGCTTACTATTAAATTGAATCTGGTTTAAAACATTTTTGTTATTTCGATTAAGCATACGATTCAATCGAGTCCAGAACTGTCTTGGATTATGAAAATTCTTGGACAAACTATCTTCAAAGTAGTTAGACTTTGCGACTTTCGTTCCTGGTTTTAATTGTACATTCATTTCTCAGTGATCTGTAAGTATCCCAGTCAGTAGAGTCTCTAGATGCACGATATCTAGCCCAAGCTTCTGAACTGATCCAAGGCAAGTGTCTTCCTTTGACTCTAACAGTCTTCATTGGAGCATGTTTGTCAATGACTTTGTTTACTTCAGAAAAAAAGAAATCCCCCGCTAGGGCTGTCGCGATAACCGCAAAAATGAATAACCGCGGTGCTAAGAGGCGCACCGCGATGTATGTTGAGCCACCGCCACCACCGCACGTAACCAACATGACGGGAGACAGCGGGAGAGATGGCAGCTACACTTGTGTCAAAGCCTAATGTTACGTCTCCCCTTTGGGAGACGTGACGCGAAAACAAAGGTAGATTTCCTCTCCTCTCCAAAGTCGCCCGCAAATACATGTGCATCTGCGCAACAAGCGCACAATCGGAGAGAGTTTTCAGTGCCGCTGGAAATATTGTAACTCCACTCCGATCATCTCTAAAACCTCAAAAGGTACCTCAAATGCTGGTTTTTCTCGCGCGCAACAAGAACATTGCCCAGGTATAAATCGTACAGCTTAAAGCCTGTGTTTAAAAGACGGGCGCTTGTTTTTTCATTTCAGCTGTGATGTTTAAGATGCTGTTGCACTGGAAGATTTAGCGTTAAAAGTCTGATTGTTCTGAACAACAGTTCAATAAACTAAGAAGTGTTATAATATAACATTGTCATGTCTTTTTATAATTATATAATAATACGCTTTATTTGTATGTATCTATTACTATTACTATACTGTGAGTTTAGACATTTATAATTTATTAGCCCAATTAACAAAAACATTGCTCGCTTAGTGATCAACCAATTTAAGGGGGGGGCGGCGATATCACCGCACACCGCGGTGTTGAGCCGCTCTCACTCACCGCAGGAGAAATTCCTTAACCGCGACAGCCCTATCCCCCGCTTCCTCAACATAGGGAATTAACTGAAATCTAACCCAATTAATGGAAATCAAATCATAAATAAAGTTGTTTTCATTAATATTCTTGCTTTGTCTGAATGTGATACATTTGGGAGGAGAACAAGGAAGTTTTATTTTCCAGACACAAAATATAATAGAATGATCACTCAAAAAGTCTGGCATGACACCAGATTTAACTATTCTGTCAGGATTTGAGACAAGAATCCAGTCAAGCAGTCAAGCAGTAAGCATCGCCTACTTCAAACCATGTTTGCATGCGACTAGGCCTGATCTGCTAGCCTACGACCACCTAATATACTCCCATCACCTCTTCTCAGGACTCACCCAGCACGTTGGAGGCGTTGACCTGTAGGATCAGCCAGCTGTGTCTCTGGTCAGCGTAGGAGCCAAAGATGGTGAAGATGGTGCTCTTCTCACCTGGCTCTGTCAGCAACTGGTAGACGTACACTTCCCGCTGGGAGAACTGGAAGTCCCTCCATGTCTCCCCTTCATTGGTGCTAAACCTGGAGGTCAGATAGGTTTCAGAATTCATGCTATTCATAGGGATATGTAAATATATACACATTATCTAAATATGGACTTATTTTACTTATTTAATTCCATGTATGTGCCCACCCAGACAACAGCTCCTTTGTAGATAAATATGTAAATATATATATATTTTAAATTCTTTATTCTCTTCCCAACCGAAAAGCCAGCTGTATTCTGTTTCCTGTTCTCTTTGTGTTCTGCTGTTTTGGTTTGATTTGCACTGTTTCAGCAATTTGCTGCTCCAACGTCTGCATTTCCTTCATAGAATAAATTTATCTTATGCTTTGGGCTTCACACTGACATGAAAAATGGCCAACAATTTAGGAAAGTTGAATGAACGTCAAATGACCCAAATCTGTCCACTTCTTGGTTTAAATGGTTGTTAGGGTCCATTTAATGCATTTGTTTTGTTTTTTGAGTGAATGCCGGTCACAGGTTCAAGGAGGAATCAGAGCTGTGATTTGATTTCAGGTTGAAGAGTAGGAACACTTACTTGAGGTGCGTCGATGAGCCTCCCTGTGAGATGGCTACCAGGAGGCCACCGTGATCTCCCCATGTGTAGAAGTGTGGGCCTGTCAGCGCCTTGGGAACAGCATGGTTCATCTTACACTACGTACCTATTTTGCATACACAACTGGCTAAACTTTGTATCTAATTAAACATTTAATCTAATGTTAGTGAACACAATCCTTTAATAAACTTTATTAAACAAACTTGAATATGCATTCTAAGTATTGTTTTTATTTGTTGTAACATATCACTCCATAGCTACTATCAATGTAATTTGTATGTACATCACACATGAATGATATACTTAACATATCAACACTAAATTTATATCAGCAGTGGAATGATGTACTCAAAACAATTGATGTGTCGCTGTATGAAGTAAAGTACTGTACGATGTGTGATCTCATGAACCATTGCCCTAAACCACTTAGTCAATATGTGTCAGGTCCTACCTTCTCAGTTCAAATGTACTTTATATTGAAAATAACCATGACATCTTAACAGTAAAAAGCAGGAAATAGTAAATACAGCAGGTATAAAATGAAACATTTATCATTTGCTGTGTGTCACTGGAAACAGATTTTTCATGCTGACCTCTCTCCATCTGGCTCCGGCACTGCTCGATACATACACATTAGGTTTGTTGGCCAAGTTCCTGCCTACCGACCCTATGAGGAAGGGGGGTGAAGAGTTCAAACAACAGACATCAGATTTTCACAAAGGGATTTCAAATTTCAAATGAAAAAAAATATATATTTAATATTTACTTGCACTTTGTAAAAATGATAACATACAGATTTTTCACTTCTGTCTAATAAATTGACATTCATCCATATCCAACTTGGTGCAGAGCAACCCATCAGTAACATGTTGATGTGTACAAGCACACACCTCTAGATGGAGATATGTGCATCTGTAGACTGTGATACAGCTCCAAGGCTATTAAAAATGCAGCATCATTATCATGTTTTAAAAATGCAAAGAAAGCAAGAGTTATGTCATATGTTCATCAAGTTTATAAATTAAAATGTACATTCACGGAAATGCACTCCCTCAAACTGATTTCCCCTCAGTTTGAAATGTTTCCACATAATCGAAACTGCCATAAACTAAAACAAGCAATAGGTTCTCACATGACACGCTGCATATTTTGAAAAAAAGATAATGTTTTTCCATAACATGAAAGATAATTGTTGTATAGCCTACAGTTTCTAGCCTTTAAAATAAATATGTACTCTGCTATAAACTAAACTAGGACTGCAAGCAGTCAAGAAAGGTATTCACAGCCCGCGCACCACCCCCCGCAACCACCGCCTTTTTCTCATGCTTCATGGGGGCACAGCTTTTCTTGCCCCCAAAAACACACACAGAAATAGACACACACACACAGGCACACAATCATGCAAACACACAACACAGGGATACACAAACACAGACACAGAAATTCAGAGACACACACATCCATGCACACACACATTCTCACACAGACACACGCACACAAACACACACAAATACACATATACTCACACACAGACACAGACACACCCAAACACATTAACACAGACATAGACACGCACACGCACGCACAATACACGCAGAAACAGACACACATACACACACACAGATGCAGAAATGAACACAAACACACAAACAGGCAGACAGACAGACACACACACACACAGACGCACAAACACGGCCATTCACAGACACAGGCACACATGCACACACAGAAACACAAACATCCACACATTGCCCTACACAGAAACACAAACATCCACACATTGCCCTACACAGAAACACAAACATCCACACATTGCCCTACACAGAAACACAAACATCCACACAGTGCCCTACACAGAAACACAAACATCCACACATTGCCCTACACAGAAACACAAACATCCACACATTGCCCTACACAGACACACAAACATCCACACATTGCCCTACACAGAAACACAAACATCCACACATTGCCCTACACAGAAACACAAACATCCACACATTGCCCTACACAGAAAACGGTTAATAGCTGCTGGTGTTTCACGTCTGTGTCTGCTAAATGTCGTAAATGTAAATGTAAATGTAAATGTTTATTTGTAATGTTGTACACATGTTCAGAAAGTGCCCTCTATGAGCATGGCAAGTTTCAAGTTCCTCCTCTCTTCTGAAGTGGACTTGTGATTTATAGAATAATGTTAGCTAATTTGCACAAAATATGCTTATTAGCAGACATTATTTTATAAACCACAAGTCCGCTTCAGAAGAGAGGAGGAACTTGAAATTTGCCATGCTCATAGAGGGCACTTTCTTTTAACATGTGTACAACATTTGGTATTGATTCCTTTTTCCATGACGTCACAGTGAAAATTAAATTTTTTCATCTTTGCATAATTCACACAATGCACTTCACCTATACAGGGCAAAATGCCAAATAAACGCCAGCCGATATTAAACAGTTTTCTGTGTCGGTGAATGTGTAGATGTTTGTGTTTGTGTGCACATGCGTCTCTGTCTGTGAATGGATGTGTGTGCATCTGTGGATATGTGTGTGTCCATGTCTGTGTGTGAGTATGTGCGTGTGTGTGTCTGTATTTATGTGTGTGTGTGTGTGTGTGGCTGTGGCTTTGTGCATGGATATGCATGAATTCAAAAATTTCCCTCGGGATCAATAAAGTATCCATCTATCTATCTGTGTGTGTGTGTGTGTGTGTGTGTGTGTGTGTGTGTGTGTGTGTGTGTGTGTGTGTGTTCGTGTTCGTGTGCGTGTATGTGCATGTGTTTGTGTGTGTGTGTCTGTGTGCATGTCTTTGTGTCTGCATGGATGTGTGTGTGTGTGTCTGTGTCTCTTTAAGTGTGTGTGCAACGATGTGTAAGTGTCTGTGGATGTCTGTGTGCAAGCAAGCACACAAGTCCACTTCAGATGATAGAAGGAACTTGAAACTTGCCATGCACATAAAGGGTAAGATGTGTACAAAAGTTGGTGTTGATATCTTGTGACGTCACAGTGTAAATTATAGTATTTTGTCTATGTGTTATGCACCACTTCGCCTATAGAGGGCTCAAAATTACAAATAAACGGCAGCAGCTATTGAACCCTTGTCTGTGTGGGTGAACGTGTCCCTGTTTGTGTTTCTGTGTGTGCATGTGTATTTCTGTGTGTGTGTGTGTGTGTGTGTGTGTGTGGCACACACACACACACACACAGGCAAAAATTACATGTATATCATGTACAGTATGACCACTGCCATGATTGTAATTTTAAAAGACATAAAATGTTGTATATGGAAATGTAAACACCATTGAATACATAACCCAAATATCATACATTGAAAACAAAGTAATCTGAATGTATATGTTTTCAATCACCTCTTTCGAAATTCAAATATGCCATTTTTAAGTTGAACCATTTGAAAAAAAAATTCCAATGACAGTTCCAAGCAATCGAGATTGAATGTAATCAAAACGATCGTTGTCTGTATAAGAGACCCAATATATTATGACCCAATATATCATGATTTTTACAAACCACAGGTAAAAAAAAAAATCTGGATCGTGGTACACACAATGTGAATGTGAATTAATATATGTTTGTTTTATGGCTCAGCAGTGAGGCATATTGGCCAAAAGATATAATTTTACAAGACACAAGTAAAACAATCTGTATTTGTGGATCTTGACATATCTGTGTGGTTATAATTAAATACCATTAATGAAAACACAAAGTCCTAAATATTTGGGGAGTCAGAGTACTTCTGTGGGTTATAAAAATGAAGTCCAATAAAAACACAAGTGTCACTCAAAGAGAAGTCTTGCGAGAGTTGAGTTGATGCAGAAAGAGAATGGTAGAAATGGTAGAGCTGGAGAAAGGAAGGTTGTAGTGTTGGATAACAGAATGTCCTTCCAACCCCAGAAAACAGTTTTCCATGTTCTCCTCTCTCCTCAACCCTCCCTCCCCTTCCTCATTCACTGCTGATGATTTTTCTGACTACTTTACCAAGAAGGTGACGGACATCAGCATCTCCTTTACCCCTGCTGCTACCTTCCTAGCCCCACCCCCACAGCTATCCTCCCTCCCTCACCTCCAACCTCTCCCCCCACTCCTATCCTCCCTCCCCCACCTCCAACCTGTCCTCTTGACGCTATCCCCTCCTTTCTTCTCAAGGCCATCTCTACCGCCATCCTACCGTTCATCACCCCCCGCAGTAACCCCTCCCTCACCTCAGCTCTCATCCCTGCACCCGTCAAAACTGAGTTAAACCACTCCTCAAGAAGCCTACCTCGACACTGCTGACATCCAGAATTACAGACCGGTATCTCTGCTATCATTCCTTTCTAAAACCCTGGAACCTGCAGTCTATAACCAACTGTCCTCCTACGTCTCAGAAAACGACTTGTTTGATCCCCATCAGTCGGGCTTAAAAAAAATAAAAACCCATACCCTCATGCACTTGTATGTTGCACGTCTTGACAGTTCATAATTGCTCTTTGTAACTTAGTACTTAGCATCTTAGGGCAGAGATGTTGTATACTATCAATGGTTAGCCTAACAATTGGATGCTTGAAACTTGTTCTGGTTACTGCTTACTGTATTAACAGCAATGATGTGTTTCACTTTCTTCTGACACATATACTTATTGTAAACGTAAACGTGTAGATTTTAAGTATTATTTTTAAGATTTCAGTGAAGGAGAGTTGAGATTCTAATGACAAATTAGAAATTTCCTGCAACAAAGACATTTCAGAGCGAGGCTTCGCCTTGAATGAGACTTGGACACAAGACCAAAGAGACCAGATCAAGCACAAGGTAAACAAAAATTGAAACAATTTCTCTTTAGGGATCCTTCCCATAATGTCAAGGTATTATCTGTAGCTATCAGTGGCATAAGGACATAGAGTAGTAGAGAATTAGAGGACCTATACCACTAGGGTATGAGCGTTATTGCCCGAAAGGATGACATTGTAGTCCTTTTTTATGGATTATGGCTGCATAGTTCTCGCTCTCTACTGGACCAATTAAAAAAAAATATATTGTTGTTGCTATTGTTGCCTGTCAATGGCAACATACTACTTTTACCCCCAAACCTTGGAGAAACACATTAAACAGAAATATGGAGATCATTAGATCATTCATTTATTGATATGATATTTCAATCTACGTTCTACTTTGACAAGTGGCTTATGCCAGCCACCAAAGAAATGTATATGGTAACAAAACGCTATAACAAAGTTTGACATGGTCATAATTTATAGAATGATTGCTTTGACCAGGGATAACAAAAATGTCATATTAAATGTTTTCAGTGCCAGGATGGTATACATCAGCTCCAGTTGCAATACTGCAGGATTAATTTCAAATTTAGCTTCTGTAAAAACAAATGGCACACTATCCAACCAAGCTACAGTTGAGTAATTACTAATAAAAGATCTGCTTAACTCTCAACATGCATCTCCACCAAATCCTTTTTGACACACTCTCACACGCATGCATGCACACAAGTTGCAATGAAATCAGTAGCTGCAATAGGTAATACATTGGGCGTATGAGAGCAGCAGTTTGGGTCATCCAACTATCTAGCTCTCATCAAGCTCCAAATACCCAGCAGAGAGCTTGAGATACACACCATGGTAACCATGACAACTATGTGATCTCCCACGTTAGGCTATTGGCACAGTAACAACAGGCTGTGTGTTTCAGTCGCAGATCGATAGCAAGATTGTAGGGTTGTGTGATTAGCTTGGACTTTGTATTTTAACAGTCAGTCATTTGTTCATGATCAATGTAATTGCCTATGGCAATGTAAAATTAGACCTGTCGCCACGAGGGCACAATAATTAACATTAGTTAATGCAGCAATAAGCAATAACAAATGTTAATTCATGGTTAATCATTGTGCCTTTACTTTGTAAAGCGTTACCAAATTATTTGGAAAAAAATTGCCACTTAAACAAAGATGAGCACCAAAGAGAACCCAAAGAGAAAACCTAGAGATAGGACATAGAGGAAGGATCTGGATGGTTTGGGCTGCAATATCATAGGAAAATATTAACTGATAAGAACATAGTAAAGGTATACTAATTCAGAAAATACATTCAAAGCATTTCAATTTCAATGAGACCAGACAGTAATAGACAGTGATCGTCTTGTTTGTGGAACACATATTTTAGCGTTGGCTTTTTAATCAAATGATTGAGTTATTGCTAGACTTAGTTACTACTGGCGTGATTCTCTGGTATCACCTGTGGCCAGGATGAGCCCTGGTGCAGACTCTTTAGACAGGATGGGCATCCGCCTGAGCTGGATGTTCCACAGCTGGCTCCAGCGCTGGGCCAGGTGGAGGGAGCAGCCCTTCGATAACTGGAGATGAAGAGAAGAGACCATGTGTGAAACGATGAAACTAGGTCACACCTTTAATGGCCTCACCACTATGCATGTGTACGGTGCAGAAAATAACCTCTGTGATGAATTCATAACTATGTTATGAAAACATTTACAGTTCTAACACAAATTCTCCCCCACAATCAACACATTTTTCATAAATGTAAAACATAACTTATGGAACCGCTTTAAAAGAACATACTAGGGACTATCGGAGATTGAGGGCCTTGTATAATTGGAATACACATGTAATGTGTGGTATGGGATATGGGGCTGTGATGGCAATTGTTTGTGTTTTTCCTGCACTTACTATTTTGTCTGAATGTGTGGGACAAATTCCACCTTGCAGATAACAATAATAATAATAATAATAATAATAATAATAATAATAATAATAATATAGTTTCAAGCAACAATAACTGGGTCCAACATGGCATGGCGAGTATTGTGAGCATGACCTAGTGCATACATCATAGTAAACAGCATTTGATTTCATGCTGTGTCTCGCAATATGGTTGGTCGTGGTTGGATTCAAACAGTAGACCACATCCTCTACCCCAGAGCCACATGCAGGTATCACCCAGCAGGGGAAGAACAGGCTATTTGAGAACGAGGAGTCTTCCATATTTGCACAAATGGTGAGCTTGGCAAATATGTTAAAAATGCATAGCTATGTCATTGGAGCAGAATCGTCAGTAAACTGAAGTGTGTGGTTGATGGCTGGTTTAAGCAGCCTCACCTGGCCTGGGCCAGACTGATTAGTCTGGGTGAGGCTGCACACCTATTGTACATTGAACAATCAATGTGCACATATTAGACCAGCCATCACCACACACATTCAGGAAATATCCAACATGGCAGCATGTAACACCTGTTCTGTGAGTCATTTATGACATTTATATTTAGGGCATTTAGCAGACACTTTTATCCAAAGCGACTTACAAAGAGTACATTTGTCATAAGTAGGTGAAACATTTCATTGCTGCTAATACAGTAAGAAAGTCACCAGAACAAGTTTTAAGCTATTGCTAGGTTAACCTTTGTTAGTATACAACATCTTTGGCTAAGTGCCAAGTTACAAAGAGCGATTAAAGTGCCACGACGTACAACATACAAGAGCATGAGGGTAGGGTTGTTGTTTTTTTTAATAGGATGGATGTTATGCAATTTATCCTTCAAACTCTGCAAATAAACCAGTTTTCTCCGTCTTCAAACTGTGTTCTGTAATTCATGACATTTCTGACTAAATGTGCTTTACCACTTGACTACAGGTAAATGAGAAGTCTTCCATGTTTGGAAGAAAATAGTGAGCTTTGTAAATATTGTAAAATGGCGTAAGTATGTCATAAAAGCAGGTTTACTGGAAGGTTATCTCAAAATCATCATCAAATATGTAAACAGTGGCAAAAAGCATTTTATGGCATTTTCTAAGAGCTTGCTTGGTTGAGGTCAGACTTGAACCAACAACCTGTGGTCATCTTCCCCATGCTCTACAATTGCAGCACATGACAAGTCAAGGGCAGAAGAGACCATATTTTGAGAAGGAGCAGTGTTCCCGATGTGCACTGTAATGACAGCAAGGTAGTGCATGTCGACCCAATGCAGTCTGCCATCTGTTGATAAAATGACAGCTCAACAAGCACTTTAAGTCCTCAAGAAATTTGTCTTGTGAAGGACATAAGACAATCATGTGTCATGGATTAAGGCACTAATGTATTCCTATATATATATATATATATATATATATATATATATATATATATATATATATATATATATATATGTATATATGTATGTAATAATGTCCTTGCTACATTCCATAAGTGTCTGCCATATGTCAAGCTGGCTTTTACTGGGCTCCTTCATGACCAGGTCACATGGTGATGATGTTGGAAACTGTTTTATTGTAGAGTTTGAAGACACTAGGCGAGTTTCAGATCGTTTGCATTTGCGCATTTGTTGCAACGAGAATTGAGAAGATCCGGCGGAACTCATCAAAATCACGTCAAGTTCCCATCACGTCAAGGCGGACACAGGTGAACTTCACGTCAACAAGGATGGCATACGAAGTGACGCTTGCGTTCTTTGTAGCAGACGAGTTTGAGGCATTGGATCTCCCCTTATTGATTCAGGCTGAGGAGCAAATGTGATGAATTTTCTGCATGCACAATGGCTTTGTGGAGAAATATGTAAATAAAATAAAAAATGCATGATGAGTGATGAAGTAAAAGTTCACAAAATCGTCTCTTTAATCTCTTTTTAATATACATAGTTTGGGAGAGGGCACCAGGCACGCCTCTCTGAAAGGAGTTCACTTCTGATGTGGGGAATTTAATGTTGGTATTCCAACCAACCAGGGCAAAGTTGAGAGGATGTTGAGGGGAGTGTCTTATGAGAGAAAATGGCCAGAAAAGCAGGCGGAAGTTGTTTTCCTGAAACCACGCGAGTTTTGAAAGCCAGGTGACTCGTCGCATCGGAAGTTTATCACAGATTTTCTGACGTTTTCATCATTCTGACGCATGACAAACGAAGCCGCATGCCTCATCTGAAACTCACCTAATGACACATGAAGATGGTGATCCATGCTGCCATGGAGTGTGTGTGGTTTCACCTGAGCACACTGATTGCTCAATGCACAACAGGTGTGCGGCCCTACCCAAACCCAGGGTCTCATCAGTCAGACTGAAGAGGTGAGTCTGGTCAAATGGCATCGGTATGCCATCAAAACTTGGTTCACCAGATAAAATCATCACCAATCATGTTTCTAAAGTAAATGGTGGCAAAATCAACCATTAAAAAGGACTTTAGAGAAATTATGTATGTATTCCTTTGAGAGCCAGCCAGAATTAGTGAGAGGCCATGGTTTAGATGGACAAAAAAGGGCGATGAAATTTGGCATGGCTTTATAACGGAATCTCCTCTTTTTAGCCATCTTCGACAGCCAAGCCTATATTCACCATATTGTTCCACAGTCACCAGGTACAAGTTTGCAGCTTTTACAACATCAGCCACGTGTGGGCATTTGGTCAAGTTGTGGCAATTGCATTAATTCCAAATGAACAGAAAGACACATAAAATATGTTCATCATGACAAATAGTGTGTATATAAACTTTAATGCATATTGCACTTTCCTAGTGGAAATGGCAGCCTGTTGAAGATTTGAAATGAAACCGCAATACATAGGCTTTACTGCACTCTACAGAGTGAGTTTCTATATGTGCGTGTGCATGTAGGGGGTATGACACCACATCCTTTACCAGTGTGTAGCACCAGAACACACTTGCCATGACGATACAATGCAATTAAGAGACCAGGGAGTTATAATGTGACCATGTTTCGTTGTCCCTGTACTTGTACTCTGCACAATGACAATAAAGTTGAATCTAATCTAATCTAATCTAATGTTGGTACAAGAGCAAGATCTAGTCTTTTGGATCAACTATATTTGATGTCTGTTGAAGGTGTACATATGGCTTTTATGTTAATGTTACAATTTTAAACATCCGCAAAACAAGTGAAACCTCATTGTTGCATTTCTGAAGGATGGGTTACCTGGCAGTCGATGGTTCCCCCAAGGCTGTCGGCAGCTGGGGGCTGCAGGAGCTCCCAAGTACCTCCCTTGTCGAAAGTGATGACAGAGCGCATGTTGTCCTCGCTGGCCGAGCCGTTGATGAGCGTGGCAACATAGACACCCCGCAGGCCCTCCACGCGGTGCAGGTCAGCGAAAGGCTCATCGGCAAAGTACCTGCAGTATGCACATCAGAGACGGGCACATGTGCTCACCTATAGCTTCTTTTTTATGTTACTATACAAATGTTATAAATAATTATGCAGTAGTACATTTTCTTGCTAGCAAATCGTACCTGTGGGGAAAGTACCTGGTGAGTTATGGAAATTACCATGCCTGTTAAATGCCATGCCATGTTAAAGTTAAATCTCTGCTAAATCCTTGAACATTTTGAATGCGTATGCAGTAGTGGTATATAAATATCCTTCTCCTGATTGGGAACTTTGTAAAACTAAGTCTACCAACGACGTCACCACATCCAAACAGATGTAAAAGGGAGGGGCAATTGCACATCCTCGCGACCACCTTTTTATTTTGATTTTTGCTACTTATATTTTTATATATTTATATTTATATTTTGCATGCTGTCTAGCACCTGGGATCGAGGGAAACGGCATTTTGGTTTTTGTGTATGTCCTGTACATTCATGAAAACTGACAATAACGTTTACTTGAATCTTGAATCTTGAAACAATATCTGTTGGAGTCAATGATGATGGTTTGGCCCCTGCATGTAGGTAGAGCTTTTCAGCTTCTCCATACAGAATGTTAAAGGGATATTCCGCCATTTTTGGAAATAAGCTCATTTTCCACCTTCCCTCGAGCAAAACAATCGATCTTTACCCTTTTCCCGTTCATCCAGCCGTTCTGTGAGTCTGGGGGTACAACTTTTAGCTGTAGCTTAGCATAGATCATTGAATCGGATTAGACCATTAGCATCTCGCCCGCTTAAAAGTGACTACGATTTCCGGAATTTTTCCATTTAAAACTTGTCTCTTCTCAAGTTTGAAAGTGCAATAAGACCAACGGAAAATGAAACGTGGCGATTTTCTAGGCTGATTTTACCCGGAACTATATTCTCTTTCTGGCGTAATAATCAAGGAAAGTTGCAAAGGTACCATGGGCGTAGTGATATGACGCAGCGCCTCAATAGTCCCTGTAGGCTTCTTCCGGCAATACAACCAACGTGATAACCTGCTATTACCGGTGGTATACCGGGACTACACTTTGAGGCGCGTCATATCACTGCGCCCATGGTACCTTTGCAACTTTCCTTGATTATTACGCCAGAAAGAGAATATAGTTCCGGGTAAAATCAGCCTAGAAAATCGCCACGTTTCATTTTCCGTTGGTCTTATTGCACTTTCAAACTTGAGAAGAGACAAGTTTTAAATGGAAAAATTCCGGAAATCGTAGTCACTTTTAAGCAGGCGAGATGCTAATGGTCTAATCCGATTCAATGATCTATGCTAAGCTACAGCTAAAAGTTGTACCCCCAGACTCACAGAACGGCTGGATGAACGGGAAAAGGGTAAAGATCGATTGTTTTGCTCGAGGGAAGGTGGAAAATGAGCTTATTTCCAAAAATGGCGGAATATCCCTTTAAGACAGTGTTTATTAAGAATTGCCTACTTGTCTGGAAAAAGTCTTAATTGACATGCATACACAGCCAATAAGGCTATGGCTACATTTCTGTGAGTGACAATGTTGATAGCCAGCTTAAATTGCTCTCTAGAACAGATGTGCAGGATGAGACACATGTGACGTAGTGCAAATTAACGGAGGTGGCATCTGGGCTGGGTTGCCTTAATAATACTGCATTGGTAATTACCGCAAATACATTTTTGCAGTCACTGTAAACACCATTAGGCCTTATATAATAACTATTCCACAATTTATTGGATTCATTTTTTGAGTCAGCAAATGTAATTTACCACTTAAAGTGCCAAGAGTGAGGAAGACATTACAAACTTTCACAAAGCCAAGAAAGACAATAAAGTTAAGAGATAAATTGTAGGGGGAGACATATTGGCCCTCATTTATCAAACGAGCGTACGACAGAAAACGGGCGTAAAATGGACGTACGCTCATTTCCACGTTGAGCTTGGCATTTATCAATTTGAACGTGAGCGCAGGCTGCGATGAAATCTCACGTCAGGTCTGAGCTTGTGTACGCAACTTTTTCGAGTGCGAACAGTGGCGAGACTGGTATATCCGCAAGAGTCGGACAACTTTTTCTTCACCTTATTCGGAATAAAATAACTTTAACGTAATGCAAACAATAGCCTATAGATCAAATGTGAAATGTTTTAAGCTGGATCAATTTAACATCAATTTTACATTTAATTAATTATTCAATTAATTATTTACCTCTTCTGTAGCCCGCTGAACATGGGACACACTGTTGACTGCAACAGTGATTTGTTTCCATATAGCGTTTTTTTGCTTGCCCTTAATTAGATTAGATTAGATTCAACTTTATTGTCATTGTGCAGAGTACAAGTAAAGGGACAACGAAATGCAGTTGGCGTTCTAACCAGAAGTGCAAATGAGCGATAAAGGTGCGGGTTGAAATGCAGAAATGCAGAATAAGGTGCAGAGTGCAAAATTGAAAAACATGAAAAGTGGAGTGCAGGTGGAGTGCAGGTGGAGGTAGTGATCGTTAAGGTAGTAAACGGTTACTAACACTAGCAGAAACAGGCTGTAAACAGTATTAAAAAAAATTGTAAACACTGTACAGATAGTGCAAGAAATAGTAATATAATACAAGAAGTGTACAGGTGGTGCAATAGTGCGCTAGTGCAATACAACGGAACGGGTACAACAGATGAATGTGGATTGTATGGATATGGGGGTGGGGGGTGCAACGGCAGTTGAGAATAAATAATACAATAAATAACATTACTATAAATAATATGAAGTATGTCCAGGGGGGTGAGGGGTGGGGGTGCTGGGTGGGCAGGGGTGAGTGTCCTTGGGGGGGGGGGCGCATCAACAAGTGACACGAGTGTCTCCATTTCTGTTTCTGAAAAAATCTGCTTCTTCTATGCCGTTGGATGTTTCTCCGTGTCGTAAAAGTTAGGGGCGAGACTTCTTTTATAGGGGCGTGTTACGTTAATTACGATCGATCTCAGCCGCCGTATTTATCAACACCAAGCTCCTTCGTACGCTGGGATTGGTGTGATACGATACGTTTCGTAAATCTCACGTGGGTCCTATCGTAAGGTGAATCATGCGTTCAGATTTGCGCTCATTTCTACGTTCGCTTGATAAATGAGGGCCATTGTCTCTAGTGGCCATAATAAAATGCTTGTGTCGTGCACATTTTGCAATCCTCCGTCGTCAGCTGTGTTATCATGTCTTGGCCCCAAGTAATGCAGGTTTCTGTGACATTTCCATAAAACTTCCCCAGTTAAAAATCACTGGGTCAGAAGTATACTGATAAAAGAGTGTTATGATTTAATGGCCCTCATTTATCAAGCGAACGTAGAAATGAGCGCAAATCTGAACACAAGCATTGAAATCCTAAAATGTTTGTTTACATAAATCAAACACAGTGCAGCTGCATTAGATCTTAGATCTTATGTGAATACAAATATTTCAGGAATGTGTGTATAAGTGAATGGTTTTATTTTGTGCTTGTGATACAGAAACGTGGCTTAAGACTTCACAGTGAGGCATGAGAAAAGAACCAGAACTGTTTGTCAGTTTGGTCTGAATTTTTTGGTTCTGAACCAAGCTGTTTTTCATTCAACAATGTTCAAGAATGGCTCAAACAAACATTAGCTTTTTTTTTTAGGAGTACATCACTTATTCTTTCTAGTTTTACTTTTACTATAGTTCACCCAAGCTACAAGAATTTCACTGCTGGTTTTGATGTACGCTATCTATCTAGCATGTGACTTGAAGTTACTAGAACATTGGCATTGTCTTGCATCTTAAGCATATGGCTTCTCTGCATGTTTGCAGAAGTCTGTTCCTTGACCTATTATTGTAACAAATTATTTTTTCTTTGGCCACAACAAGTTGAGTCTAATTAGTATCAATACCAATGCTAGCTTATAGCAAAAGTATTGATTTAGAAGGCCACACACACTGCTTGACACAATGATGACACAAGCTATCAAGCAGGCCCACACCTCCTTCCTAGAACTCTCAGCCCAAAACACATTTTGTAAATCTCATAGTGTTTGATTTCCGGCTGAAACAGTTGATTAACTGAAACTTTAACGAACTTGCTTTAGTGATGATTACACAATGTAAAGAAAAAAAAAAACTTAATTGCTTTTCGATTAGATGTGCTATGCCATGCCCAGCTAACAGTAGTAGACGTAGCTGCTTATCCAGACTAACTTTGTGCTTTGTGCAGACTAACTTTTGTACAATAGTGCATAGAATCGACTTACATGCAGTATATTGAAGTACAAATAATTGTAAATGTTTCATATTATTGTTATTGTTGTTATTGTAAACTAGGACAATAAAAATGTGCATGATAGAGACATTGTGAAGCCTCTAGCCTATAGTTGTGTAGACAAGTTAGCTGAGGCGGCACAGTTTTGGGCATGCCTGAGTTTACCTGATAAGTGTGTTGCTGCCCGAGCCCTCTGGGCTGTAATATAACACATTCTCCAGGGACAGTGAGAAGGAGAGTCCCTGGGTGTCCGAGATGTAGAGGTGGGTGACGTTGTTCACATGGTTGACGCACACAAACACCTGATCCTCCGAGGCGTCTGCTATGTAATATTCCTAGCCGGGATGATATACGCATCCAGTTAGCACCAATTAACCTTGTTGGCAATTAAGATTTTACAGAAAATACCACACTGAACTTCATTGGGAAAAAAAAAGACAAAATAGTATTAATAAATATATAACTTTTACATAAACACACAGTAAGGGAAACATTACAAATCATATATGTTTATTTATAAATCAAAAAAGTAAATTATTATTTACTATTATTTATTCTCTGCCTTCAATATTGCACAAAATACAAATGGATGGCACCAAGCTATTCATTTAGACAGCAAGCTGAAGTCATGTTAGAATCTTTAGACCCGGTGCAATGGGACACTCACCGTGATTGGGTGGCGTGTCATGAACTGGGCTGCTCTCATAGGCTGCCGGTTGTAAGACACCCACAGCTGAACAGATAATGTCTCCTGTCTGCCAAGCAATTTCTGCAAAGCCAAAAAAAGGGACCACAAAATAATTCAACTAAATTGAACACAAGACACAGATATGGAACACTTGAAAAATGGCTGACCATGCTTTAAAGTCTCACTGTGTTTACATTTAGTTTAGATTTAGGGTATATAGCAGACGCTTTTATCCAAAGTGACTTACAAAGAGTACATTTATCATAAGAAGGTGAAACATTTCATTGCTGCTAATACAGTAAGAAAGTCACCAGAACAATTTTCAAGCATTTCAATTGCTAGGTTAACCATTGCTAGTATACAACATCTCTGACTAAGTGCCAAGTTACAAAAAGCGATTAAAGTGCCAAGACGTACAACAAATAGGAGCATGAGGGTAGGGTTAGTTTTTTGTTTTTTTCTCAAGAATGTATGTATTGACTGACATTGTGATCTCAGTGTTTCATGAAATATATTCTACTACCCCTACATAGCTACACAGACAGATGCTAGTCTTGTTTCTGTATTATAAGATAATTAATTTCACTAGCTACTGGTAAATCATGTAAGAAAAAGCCCTTGTGGGGACATTTATAAAAATGTGTTGCCATAAATAATATCTCCCCAGCTTCCACTCCAACATCTCTATCAGAATATACAGTATTAGACCAATGGCCCTGTAGGGTATTCCATTGGTATTTGATGCTGGAGAAACATGCAACTAATCATACTTACACCTCTTAAAATAAACAGCTTTTTGTACTGACAGTAATCTCACAGACACACACACACACACACCCACACACGCACACAGACACACACACACACACACACACACACACACACACACAGACACACACGCACACGCACACAGACACACACACACACACACACAGACACACACACACACACACACACACACACAAAGGAAGTGTACTCAAAGTATGTACACAAATTGCATGGCAGAAATGGATGCGCCTCAAATCAGCATGGTTTTGGATCATGGAGTGTGTAGCAGCAAGGTGGTGTACAGTACAATCTATCTGCCATCTGGTCAAAAAAATACCCAACAAGCACTTAAATTATGCTTATCTTTTTCAAAGTCAAAGTCAAAGTCAAAGTCAAAGCCTTTATTGTCATTATATGACGGTGCATACAACGAAATTGGGAGCGCTGCTCCACTTGGTGTATCAATAAAAAAATAAAAAAAATAAAAATAAAAAAA
This sequence comes from Urophycis tenuis, assembly GCA_036785325.1. NCBI lineage: Eukaryota > Metazoa > Chordata > Actinopteri > Gadiformes > Phycidae > Urophycis > Urophycis tenuis. The sequence goes on along the minus strand of JAXIVH010000049.1, from coordinate 1,950,589 downwards.
GAATAATAATAAGACTAATAGTGTAACAGACGAAAAGACGGTAAAGCTCAATATAAATAAAAATATAAATAATTGTCAGAAATTTTAGGTATATGCCAATAAATAATATACAACAATATAGACAATATATATAAGTAATAAATAATATAATAAATATAATAAATAATACAAATATATATATATATATATATATATATATATATATATATATATATATATATATATATAATATTCACATATAAATATATATATAAAATATATATGATACAAAATGATATAGGACAATATAAAAGGCATAAACAATCTAAAACAACACAACACACAAACAATATATACATATATGCTCTGAGGTAGGTTAGGTGGGTTTAAAAAAAATGCACTTATTTTTGCGGTAATTGCACAAGATATAATATAATGTGATAATTGCACATGTTTTTATATATATGTAATAATGTCCTAATGTCCTTGCTACATGCCATGCGTGTCTGCCATACTTGGAGCTGGCTGACCAGGACACATGTGGATGATGTTGGAAAGTGGTTTGAAGACAATGATACATGAAGATGGTGACCCATGCTGCCATGTAGACTCCCTGAGTGTGTGTGGTTTCACCAGCACATTGATTGCTCTACCCTATCCAAACCCAGAGGCTCATCAGTCAGACTCAGGCAAGGTGAGGCTGCTTGTAAAAATAATAATAATAATATATATAAATTTATATATACATAGCGCAAGTGAATGCAACTTAGCCAACGGCTAACTTGCACGTACATTTTGTGCCTGCATGAGAGGAAACAAACTGTAGTGTATTCATAGCTCAAAAAGGGACACTGGAAGACCTCGGACTGCGGGTATACAAACTAGGGATGGGCATGATTAATCGACTATCGACTAATTGATCATTAAGAATTTCGTCGATGACGTTAATTTATCATCGACTAAACTAATGCAGTTTTTGTTCCGTACTGTCAGTCTTGGAATGCAATGATAAGCGTTTTAAATTGACAGGAGAAAGTCAGCAAAAACTCTCTCCATCTCTGTCTCTCTCTCTCTCTCTCTCTCCCTCTGCCCCGCGCTTACGCACCCGAATGAACGCACACACACTCATGCACGCAGGCTCGGACTGGCAATCTGTACAACCGGGCAAATGCCCGGTGGGCCGGTCCATATGTGGGCCGGTGGACTCCGAGATTTTTTTTTTTTTTTAAATGCCAAAATGTTTTAAATTAGGCCTATTTATTGGAGCAGCGTGGCCCATGTTGCGCCCATCATGTATAAATTATGTTGCATCCATTTGGCATGGGGGGGGGGGGGGGGGGGGCTCTATTTTTGGCCTCTTCATGACAGGTTCAGATTACGATCGCGCCCCCCTGCCCCTCAAGTGGATTTGTCCAGCAGCCGCTAGGTTTATGGGGAAATATAGTGATAGCACATCATTTAGCCTTGCACTTAAGAATAATCATTATGGACGACAGAAGTTCCAAAAAGAGGAAAGGGGGAGCGGAGAAGATCCGCGAGAAAAAGCAAAAAGCCCTACAGGCCAACGCTGCAAAATGTTTTAAAATTGATAATTTGTTTGCTGCTGCCAGTAGAACTAGTGCCCCTAGTGCTGCTAGTGGAAATAGAACTAGTGCCCCTAGTGCTGCTAGTGGAAGTAGAACTAGCGACAGATACGAAAACGTTGCTGGAGATGTCACCCCAGGGCAAACTGAAGAAGTAGAAGAAGGATATTGTGTCGGGTCGGACTCGGGTACTACCGACGATGAGGTTGAGAAGGAACCCGAAGAGGTCGGGGGCAAGCAGACACGGCAGAAAATTACAGAAATTGAAGGTGATGTTCAGGGGATTCCCACCGAGGCTGAGCTGCCGATGGACTATTTCACCCGCCCTAACCAAAATGAACTGAGTTTATTTTTTTTAAAACACCCAACTCAGAACACAAAAAATGCACTAAGTAAGTGGTAGTTTTGCAATAATGGCACTTTGCGTTCGTGGTTAAGCTATAATGACCTCACACAAGGTGCATTTTGTTCACTCTGCTTAGCCTTTTCCAAGCAAGATAATGCATTCACTAACGGCATGAGGGACTGGTGTCACATGAAACAGCGAATCGAGAAGCACAAGAGAAGCGGTCAGCACCGTGAATGTGCTAATGCCTATTTCTTATGGATCAGCAAGAGGGATATCAGGTGCTTGTTTTCCGAACAACAGATGTCTGCAAGGCGTAAGCAGGTTAAACATTGCCTGCAGGTGATGGAACATGTCATTGACATTGTGAAGTCATTGGGAAGCATGGGCTCAGCTATCGAGGAGGAGGGACATCGGAGGCTGCATACAGCCTGGAGGATGACACCAGGGATCATGGGACTTTTCTGGAACTTGTTATTTTGCTGAGTAAGTTTGACACCTGTTTGCAGAAACATGTAAATGCATGCATTGAAGCAAGCAAGCAGCTACATGGCTCAGGCACAGTGAGGGGTAGAGGGTCATTTGTCACTTTTTTGTCCAAAACAACAGTAAACACAGTGATAGAGGTTATTGGACTCCTCATTCAATATCATGTTGCGACTGAGGTCAAAGAAGCAGGAATATTTTCAATTCAACTTGAAACCACACAGGACATATCCGCTTATGATCAGTGCTCCATCATTATCAGATATGTGACTGACACAATCCATGAAAGATTGCTAGCTGTGGTTAAATGCAAGGCATACACTGGCCATTATTTTGCTGAATTGACAAATACCCTACTCAGCAAAATGGATATTGACATCCGGCAATGTGCAGGTAACGCTACTGATGGGGCAGCAAACATGCAGGTGGAGTATAGAGGATTTTCGGCTCTTTTGTCTGCTCATGCCCCAGGGCAAGTGCATGTGTGGTGCTATGCACACATTTTAAACCTGGTGCTTGCAGACACCACAGGTGTGGTGATAGAGAGTGCATCCCTTTTCTCTCTGTTAAATGACATTGCTGTGTTCCTGAGAGAATCCCACCAGAGAATTGGTGTTTGGGAAGAGGTAGCTGATACAAATCTAAAGCGACTCACAGTCATTGGGCAGACAAGGTGGTGGGCCAAAGATGTTGCGCTGACCAAGATATTTGGAGCTTTTGGGGTCCCTGGCAACTGTGCCTATATTAGGCTTGTATTAACCCTCAGTGTTATCACAGATAATACCCACATGGCATCACTTGTGCGCACAAAGGCAAAAGGATATCTGGACAGTTTGCTTAAATATGAGACTATCTTGACTACTCAAATTTTCCTGCGTATCTTTGCACAGACAGCTCCTTTGTCCAAATACCTCCAGACCACTGGAATGAATCTCGTGACAGCTCATCGCCTTGTCACTGGCACACAGGAGAACCTCAGAAATTATGCAAGGGATTTTGAATATGTTCAGAGGTCAGCAGATGCCTTTGTTGCATGGGCAAATGACAAGCTGCAAAATGAGGACTGTGAAGCAGTGGTTGAGGATGCACTGCCATGGAAAAGACCAAGAAAGAAGAAGAGAATGTTTGACGAGATGGCTGAGGATGACACCATTGCTGACGGAAATAGAAATTACAAAAACAACGTTCATAAGGTCATCCTGGACACAGTGATTGAGAGCATAAGCCGGCGGTTTGAAAAAAAATGGTAAACTTTATGCTGAATGATGTCTTCTTGACCCTCGCTCCTTTGGTGAAATACAATGTAAAGGTATACATGCATCTCAGCTTCAAGAGCTGAGCAAACAGCTTATCAGATATGACAGCAGTGCTACCACAGAAGCCCTAAAGGAGGAGCTGGAAAGTCTGGCTTCTCATTGGGACAGGCTAATTTATCTGTTTTGGAGGAATATATGGTGAGAACCAGCACTGAGGACGATGATGATGGACAGGACCAAGAAGAAGTGGAATGGGAGGTGTTGACTAAAGCCTGCACATCATGCAAAAACTGTGCAGTATGCTGCTACCACGTCCTTTCTCGTTATAATTTGTTAACTGACTGGGATATAAATTCCTTCTCACCTTGTCTGTAACCCAAGTGGCATGTGAACGCAGCTTCTCCACATTGAAATTCATTAAGAATAGGTTACGGAGCACTACAGCCCAAGAGCACCTGGAAGCGTTCATGCTCATGGCTAATGAAAAAGATATTTTGAAGGCCCTGGACACTTATGGAATCATTGACAAGGTTGCAGAGAAGAGTGGACTCATGAGACGTCTTCTCATCACCTAAGATGGTACGTGCATGGGCATCCCTGGGACCATTGGGACATCTTTCCCCTGGAAGGTATGCTCCTCCAAAGACACACACACACACAATCACACCTCGGAGGTACAGAAACTGGACTGTTTAACAACACCTCTCTACAGACCAACATACACACACACTGTCACACACCTTGGAGGCACAGAAACTGGACTGTTTAACAACACCTCTCTACCAACACACACACACACACACACACACACACACACACACTATCTCTCTCTCTCTCTCAAACACCTTGGAGAGGTACAGAAACTGGACAATGTACAATAGTTTAAATGAACATAGTTTTGTAAAAGGCTCCTGCTATGTTTTGTTCATCCTGTTTGATGACAACTGAGTAGTAACAAAGATTTATTATTTTATTATCTTACAGTGCAATTGTCTTTACATGGCACCTTGGCACAAGGTGAATTCATTTTGTTTTCTCTGATCACATTGTTTACTTCCTTATTTGTTATTTGTTATTACTTGTTATTTATTATTTGTTATTATTTGTTATTTGTTTTGGATTTTACTGCACTTGCACTTTTCATTTATTTTGTTTGTAACTACAATACCTCATTAAGTCTTTACATTGTAGCTAAATGTTTGGGTTCAGTTTATGAAGTGTTGCTACAACATGACTCTCATTGAGCATAATACTGTGTGTCTGTTATTCATTGGGTGGTTGGGGCGGTTGGTCGGTTCAGTGGTGGGCTGGTCTGGGAAAAAAATGCCAGGGCCGAATTTTGTTCCCAGTCCGACCCTGCATGCACACACAAGCCTGCCCGCACATTATGAACATTTGTTATCTGCGAGTTTCCGTGTATTTCAAAAGAAATCCTGAAGAGGACGAGGTCACGGCGAAGTGTGCTGTGGGACCATTTTGATTTAAACACTAATGACTTAGTTCACTGCCAACACTGCGAAGCTGTGTATAAGTAGGCTACAACACGGCCACGACTCAAATTATGTACTACTTGAACGCGCATCCAAGAGGTTAGCCTTTTAGCAGTGTTTTGCTAGCCCATACACGGAGAGCTAGACCATCTCCGCTGGAGACTCGTGCATGCAGTCGCGATTGTGGACCTCATTGATTGTATGTTTGCTTATTTGTGAATTCAGGCATTAAAAGCCACTGTGAGGAACCTACAGTAGCATCATTATTGTTGGGGAAAACGAGGGTCAGTTGTGTTTATGGGCTCCGTTGCTTTAGAGCACAGTAGCGCATATATAGTGTAACCATTGAAAACACGCTGTGTATTCGTATTCTCATTGCATTTTGAATATAGCATATAGCTAATTTTAATATAAAAATATTAATGATTAATCGATTATTGATATTGATTATTGATTATTGTTTGATTGATTATTGTTAATTCTCCCAACGATCGACTAAAACAATTTAGTCGAATAAAAGCAATGTTTGCCTACCATTTCCTACCACTGTTGATCAGATGGTTTCATAATATACCTAATTAAGAATTGTTTGAATAGTGAAACATACTCTTGACAAAGTCGTTTGATGCCTTGCTCAATTCCGTTTCTTTTCTCATCATTTTGCTTAAGCCGAACATCATAAGCATAGGTCCCTGACAAAAGCCCGTACGTGTATTCCCTCTGCCTCACTCCTTCCATCCCTGCCTCAAGTCCTTCACTACCTGCCTCACTGTCCCTCTCTCTATCATTCTATCCCTAACCAGTAGGCCGCGGGCTCCGGACTTGTAACCGGAGGGTCGCCGGTTCGAACCCCGACCAGTGCGCACGGCTGAAGTGCCCTTGAGCAAGGCACCTAACCCCTCACTGCTCCCCGAGCACCGCTGTTGCAGGCAGCTCACTGCACTGGGTTTAAGTGTGTGCTTCACCTCACTGTGTGCTTCACCTCACTGTGTGCTTCACCATCACTGTGTTCCAGTGGCGAACCGTGAGCACTACAGCTGGGCCTTCACCCCAGCCATCACCGCCGAGAAAATAAATCATCACGGAAAAAACAGTACGATGAATTGAAAGGGTTAAACAAATGCAATCCGGCTTTAATTAACGATGAAAAGGATGTAAACAAATAGACCATTACATCAATAACATTCTCCGCAACAAGAAACATCTCAACATTAAATAAACATACATATTCTAAAGCCAAAATCTGGAAATATAAAATGAAGTCACCCAGAGTGTCACCCCATGACGCTGCTGACACGGACACCGAGGCTCATTTCATCCCCCCAAAAGTTGTCAAACTGACCGTCGCTTGCAGGTGTGCCGCAGAACCTTGATGTCGGTGGGATTTGTAAGGCTGACAAATCCACCACTGACCCAGGTGGATGACTTTTCAGTTGTAAAAAGCAAACAACTCCAGCAGTACAGCCTGTTTGTTTTATTACAGCCCGCCATCCATGGATATCGCTGATAATTTTCGGTCTTGAAATGACTTTCCACTTTCTTAACCTTTTCTTTTAATTCCAGTTCTGGAGTTGGTCTTCCGTTTTTTATTATTTGAAGTTTTTCTGTGAAAGGACGCCTTGAAAAGGGCGATCCGATCAAACTAGCCACAACGTAATTCACAGAGGCGGCAGAGTGGTGAGAACGGTTGAGACTCAACTAGGACTTTGTGAAGGCCTACGAGCTTATTTTTTTTGTCCCGCCCACTTGAAATCAAACTGTGATTGGTCAATCTGCCACTCACTCTCTGAACCAAAACACACAGCTTTGCCTTCTGCAGGAATTGTGAAGTCCTAACCAATTAATGAGCCAGCTAACCGAGCCTTGATAGAAACGGACGATTCTGATTGAATAATATGTTTTAGGGACCGTAACCATATCATTGTGATGTGAATTTGACAGTAAACTTAATTTTAGAACATGGATGAGAGAAAATTTATTAAATGTATTGTATTAAATTAAATAAGATAGAAATTAAAAAATATATTATTATTTCTTATTTAATATTTTTTGGTCCAGAATTTTGTTAGGCCTTCTCTGAAGGCGTAGAAGGCCCTGAGGGTTCCCCACTGGTGTGTTCTGAGTGTTTCACTAATTCACGATTGGGTTAAATGCAGAGACCAAATTTCCCTCATGGGATCAAAAGAGTAATTCTTCTTCTTCTTCTCTTGTCTCTATCCTGTCAAACACCTTGACTCCTTGCCGCACTATCCCTCCCTACCTCACCCCTCCTGATGCCTCACTCCTTTTCCCCTCTCTTCCAACTTTTTCACTCCCCTCATTCCCTGTCTCAGTACCTAGCTCCCTCCCTCCCCCTTCCCCTACTCACCGGGGTGGAGGTGGCAAACATGTACTTGTCACGGAGCTGGAAACTGTCCACGTGCTCCAGGATGAGCCGCCGGTTCTGCTTGCTCTGGAAGAAATCGGTAGTGCTGAGGACACTGGAGCCCCCTTGTGGCTGGCGGCGCTGGACCAGTACTGTGCTGGACAGGTCATAAGGCTCAACGCCCCTGAAGAGGTGGGGGAAATGGGCGAGGTGCCCAAGTTTGAGAAGGTAAGAGAAAGAGGTTGGGAAGTACACACTGATAAATAGAGTGGGCGAGAGTTTAGCTGAAGGAATGAAAACTACAAAAGAAAACGTTTTAAAACAACCATGACATGCTTAATTTCCAGATGTAAGGTCATCAAGACCAAAGAGAAGTAGAGGGAGATGGCAGGGGGTTGTTTTTCCCTGCAAGTACCAGTTGAGTGGACAACAACCACGGCTTCTGATTTTAGCCCGGAGAGCTTATCAGTGTCAGCATTGTCTCCACAGGGCTCTGCTTCCCTGATGCCCTTTGAAAAACATCACTATTGAACCAATTTAGATACCATCTGGATTCATGGCTACAATCGCAGAAGCAAGTCTTGAAAGGTAAACAACTCAGCCAACAACTTGTGTGGTGGTGATCATGCTCATGCTAATTCTTTAAAGCACCAGTCTACATTTTCCATACTCATTTCATATTCTCATACATGAACATCAAAGAAAACACTTATAATAAAATCATAAATAAGTTTAAAGATACCAATGAGTTATATCTGAACTGGGATACATTTAGAAAGGCCCATGATGATGGGGAATACATGCAAGGATAAGCCATGCTTGTTGTTCATTGTATAGAGGGCATTAGCACCCAATCTCTAATCTCTTAAAACCTGTAAAAGTAACAGTTAAAATGGTTTCATCTTCATGACCCTGTTCTCATCCCCCGTTCTCATCCCCCGTTCTCATCCCCCGTTCTCATCCCCCGTTCTCATCCCCCGTTCTCATCCCCTGTTCTCATCCCCTGTTCTCATCCCCTGTTCTTATCCCCTGTTCTCATCCCCTGTTCTCATCCCCTGTTCTCATCCCCCGTTCTCATCCCCCGTTCTCATCCCCCGTTCTCATCCCCCGTTCTCATCCCCGGTTCTCATCCCCTGTTCTCATCCCCTGTTCTCATCCCCCGTTCTTATCCCCTGTTCTTATCCCCTGTTCTCATCCCCTGTTCTTATCCCCTGTTCTCATCCCCTGTTCTTATCCCCTGCCTGCCAGACGTGTCTATTTCCCCAAAACTGTTCTTGAAGAGTTGATGAGGAAGCATTTGGGGTGTTGGGATTAACATTAAATTGTCTTCCTTCATGTAGGAAAGCACACCTTGATTTGAATAATCCTCTACACATGTCATTAAGAAAACAACAATTAAATTCCACATTCACATTTCCCACAGAGCGAGGCCCCTGCAAACAACTCCACTCCCCTCCAAAAGTATTGGAACAGTGAGGCCAATTCCTTTATTTTTGCTATAGACTAAAAACATTTGTGTTTGACATCAAAAACAAAACACCCTCAACCAAGCAATCAACTTCCAGTGGATTGGTGGAGCCTTAATGTTCAGCACTATTTATTGTTTGAATAATCAATGTAATAGGACAGACACACTTAGGCAACAAAGAACAAATGTTCCAATAGTTTTGCCCACATGAAAAATGGGTGAGTTCAAACTAAAGGTGCCATCTTCTAAGTTGTGTATCAGTTCCAGATGTAAATACCTGGAAATGAAAGCAACATGTTGATCTCTAGTCTCATATTCATATATTGATGATATGATCTATTGAAAATACAGCAAAAATAAAGGAATTGGCCTCACTGTTCCATTACTTTTAGAGGGGAGTGTACATGGGTGGTTCAAGATGTGTAACACAACTGAAGAGAAGGAGCGAGAAGAGAGAGCAGGAGCAAGAAGGGGCTTGTTGCTGGGACCTGCAGGTCCTCCACGGTCCTTAGTCCCAAGAGGTCTTCATCATCTGTTTTGTCGTGCGTTTCATGCAGGATTAGATCACACAGCCCAAGCCGCTGCTAGGGTCGGTGTATTTTACAAATCAATCTTGCCTCGCTGCTGTGTGTCTCCAGGTTTATTGAGGCTTGGCCAATCCACTGGAAGTTAAATGCTTAGTTGAGGGTGTTTGTTGAGTTTGTTGAGTATTTTTATGTGCTTTTATACTTTCTGACAACTATGGGGTCTTCCTTTGCCTGAATCTGGATCTATATCTGATAATTGCTACCATTGCTACCATTAACGCTTATGTATAATTCGCCACTTCATGGGTAATACTTACATGCCATGCACTTTATATCATTCTCCATTGCTGCTCTTACTTTATTTTGTGATACCCTTATTTTATTGTAGTTAGGGTTTTTTTTCTTTGATTTTCCTTCCATGTTGAAATGGGCCTTGTCCAATACATTTCATTGTACAGTACGTGTAGTAAGTGATGCTGCACATTTGACAATAAACGACTTAAAACTTCAGTGCTGAAACCATCAGTGCTGTTGTATTCTTCTCACGACAATGACAAGACAACATGATGGGAATCAGGTAACTATGAATTTCTGCCTCGTCGTTGTGCAACTCCAGCTTGACCGCAATCAGTGTGCAGTAGTGGACTAGCTGTTGTCATGAAGGGCTCTCTCTTACAATCAGTGTGCAGTAGTGGACTAGCTGTTGTCATGAAGGGCTCTCTCTTACAATCAGTGTGCAGTAGTGGACTAGCTGTTGTCATGAAGGGCTCTCTCTTACAATCAGTGTGCCCGTATGCTTAGTTTCATCTGCAGGACTCCAGGGTGAAACAAAACATTTACTGCAGAACCCTCACTCCCAATTTCTTTTCAGCCCACTCACACATTTAGCTTCATACACTTCATACATGGAATGGTTTAGAAAATCAGGGCAATTATGGAAAAGTAAAGGTCCAAAGTTAAAAATGGTTAGTATGTTTAGGCATTACATTTGTGTGAGGTATAAAGCTTTAAACAGTGATGTTTAGGTCAGTGAATAGGTGTTAAAAGGCCAACACAGAATTGTGACTGAGCACAATCAAATTTCACACTCTCCACCAGTTGTATACATTTACATTTAAGTTTACATATAGCAGACACTTTTGTCCAAAGCTTCTTACAAATTGTCAGAAGAAGGTGAAACACTTAATTGCTGTTAATACAGTGAGCAAGTCACCAAAACAAGTTTCAAGCATTCCAATTGCTAGGTTACACTCTTCTGGTGGGGGGCAAGCTTACCAGAAGTAGGCCATCACCTGCTCTTGGATCAACACCCACGTTTCACCAAAGTCATCCGATTTCCATAGCTACAGCGGCACAAGAAAAAAGACAGAGAGGAGGGAGGGAAAAAACAGAGAGAAGATGTAAAAGGGTGAGGGGGTGCATATTGTGAATCTAGGTCAATGCTCATTTCTTCATTGGGTCTGACATGTGACCGATTTGCTTGAGAGAGAGGGCTGTGGATGAATACTGTAATAGAATGAGCAGAATGTGGTTTTGGGAGAACAAGGCTGGCATTGGACTGAGTGAATCAGCATTGTTATTCCATTGATTACCCAATACATGGAATACGGAAACATGGTACAAGATACAGGAAGTAACAAGAATACAACAATAAAAAAGAAGGGGCATTCCAGAAGGAGTAACAACTCGGAAACTCAAACTCTGAGAAGCTGACGGAGTAAATATGTGAAAAAAGCCTGCCTACAAGAAAATATAAAAATTAAATATACTATTAAGTTACTGTTATATGGTGACAACTTAAGTCGCAAGAATATCTTTATAGGACAACAATATTTAGCAACCCGAAAAAAGGGACTTGAAACTAGGGTTGCACAGAATCCAGTATTCGGGTTTGGATTCGGCCGAATATTGGGCTTTTTTGAGGGGTTCGGCTTGGCAACCTTGGCATTTTTTTCCACCGAAATCGAATCCTAAGCTTTCACTGCGCGCACCACGCCACGCTGGTCGACGTAATTATCTGATTACAAAAAAGTGGTGCATTGGAATGCAGTGGCTATAGCTGCGAGAAAGCAAAAATGGAAGCAGTGAACAGAAAAAGTGTCATTTGGCAGTTCTTTCAGATAAAAGAAGGCGATTCAAGTCGAGCTACATGCTCAATTTGCAATGCCAATTTGTCTCGTGGTGGCAAGGAACCTAAACAATACACAACATCCCCACTGTTAAAGCATTTGCGTATGAAACATCCGAAAGAATACGAGTTGTGCACGAAGGAATCTACAGACAGCAGACAAAATCCAGCAACTTCAGGTACGACAAATGAAGGACAGTCACAGCTAAAAACGTGTGTTAGCCAGGCGACCATGAACAGCTTTGTCAGCCCTACACCGAACAAACAGTGGGCCTCAGATCACCCACGAGCCAAAGCCATTCATGCAGCAATTGGTAAAATGATAGCCATTGACTTGCAGCCCTATAGCATAGTGGAAGACACTGGATTCACCGAACTACTCCAACTGCTTGAGCCACGTTACAAAATTTCCTCCAGGCACTTTTTTGCTGACAAAATCATCCCTGAAATGCATGAGTCTGTCACTTCTCGCATACAAGAACACGTTGCCGAAGCACAGGCTTTTTCATTTACAACCGACATATGGACTTGTGAGTACACTACACAGTCCTACATCAGTGTGACCTCACATTGGATTGATGATGCTTTTAAGCGTTCACATGCAATTATTTGATGTGAAGCATTCCATCAAGACACACCGCATTAAACATTGCAGATGCACTGCAAGAAATGATCAGAGCGTGGGACATACCTGTCAACAAGTGTCATCTGGTCTTGAGGGACAATGCTGCCAACATGCGGAAAGCCATGTCCGATGCAGGGGTGCCAAGTGCTGGCTGTTTTGCGCACACACTCCAGTTGTGCATCCACGACAGTCTTTTATCTCAACAAGGTGTCTCTGACATGATCACACTGGCCAGGAAAACTGTTGGCCACTTCAGGCATTCTTCAAGTGCTAAACAAGGCTTTCCGCTCTACAGCAGGAGTTAGGGCTGCCAAACCACCATTTAATCCAGGACGTGTCAACACCAGTGACGTGCAGTCAGGGGAGGCAGGTGAGGCTGTGCCTCCCCTGTCATTATGAGAAGAAAAAGAAAGGAAATTATAAAATAACATAAGTATTTATATTGGTCCGCTGGTCTATGATTTTGATGTGGTTCCTATGTATTTTGACCTTTTTTATAGTCAAAATGGCGGAAATTCTGTATTTCCTGTTCAAATCCAACGGAGACGAGACTCATCACGAGAGGTGAGGCACGGACGAGCAGAGCCTCCCTCCAGACCGCACAATCACTCACAAACTGGATTGAGCGCGTGCAAATGGCGCGTGCTTGTTCCCATTTCAGTGTACGTTTCCAATATGATGTTTGAGGAAACTTTTATAATACGTCTTAATTTCTATTGTGTTCAGTAATGTATTTCACGTATGTGTAATATTTACGTCTTATTGATCTAACATAAATCCACGGGGAAAATGCTTGCCTTGAGGCAGCCAGTACCTCTGCCTCAAGGAAAGCGGTGATAGTGAGCCTGCTGTGCTGTCTAGAGTTCACAGGGTCTCGGTGCAATGCGACGCTAGAGCGAAAGAGAAAATGGAGGATTTGATTTCTAAACTGAGAATTTTTTCAAAGCTGGACTTTCAGTCAAAGCAAGAACTCATAAATACTGGGAGACCGACGCCAGAACTACGAGCTTTGCTTCAAACGACGGGAGTCGGGAATAGACGGGAAACTACTCGTTCTTTTCAAACGGATTGGTATTCACGTCAAGACCTTTGCTGTGTTATTAAAAAAAAACGTATTTACTGCTTTCCCTGCCTTTTATTCTCAAGGAGTGAGACTGTGTGGACCCATACAGGACAGGACAAAAAGAGGACTTTTACAACAAAGTCACAGAGATTTTTTTCGTCAGAAGGAAAGGCGAATGGACTTCATTTACAAGTAAAGGTAAGATATACTGCAATATACAGTGGTGTTTAAAATGGCTTTAAGCATCCTATTCGCTCCTATTCTCTCCTATTCTCCCATCCTGTTGGCATCCTACTGTATGCTTGTAAATCTGACATGTGAGTCAGTGCCTCCCCAACCCCAACCCTCACTGCACGTCACTGGTCAACACGATGGAATTCAACATACCTGATGTTTGATCGTTTAACAGAACAAAAACGTGCTATAAACATATACGTGTCCGAGACAGAGGATATGCAACATATCCATGCACAGAAGTGGACTCTGATGGGGGATGTTCTCATGGTGCTCAGGCCCTCCGAAGAGTTGACTCCAGAAATAAGCGCAGAAAATGTGTGCATATCCACTGTCCTGCCAGCTGTGATGATGTTTAAGCGCTATATCCACAATGAAACAGACGGGCATGGAATCAAGCAGATGAAAACCCCCTTGCTGAAATCTCTGGAGGACAGGTTTGCGGGAAGCGAGCAAAATAGCCACTTAGTTGTGGCAACATGTCTGGATCCCAGATACAAGGCGAAATTTTGGGTGAGTGACACAGAACAGTGTTGATCAAAGCTTGTGCAGGAGGCTGTATCCCGTTTATCTGAATCGGAGCAAGGCGCATCTGCTAGGCCTACAGCAACTGAACAGCCTGAGGGGGAACAAGGCCCGACAGTTAGCACTAAACGGCACTGATCAGGAATCTGGAGCGGCTGGGACGATCTGGACCGCAGCGATACTGATGCAAGCACATCGGGTGTTGACGTGGAGATAAGCACTTTTTTCAGCAATCCCCTTATTCCTCTTAGAGAGGATCCTCTTCAGTGGTGGAAGACAAACCAGCAACGATTTAAATTACTGGCGAAAACGGCAAAAGTCTACCTCTGTGCGCCACCAACCTCTGTGCCCAGTGAAAGACTTTTCAGTACTGCTGGGGACATTCGTTCCCACACTCGCAACCGGCTGTCACCGCTTAATTCCGAGCGTCTTGTTTTCCTGAAAGGAAACGCTCATTTCATGTGAAAGGTTGGATGTAATATGCAGGAAATGTGTGTGGTTACTAGGCCTAAAATTGTAAGTTATATATTTGGCTACATGTTCTCATCATAGCCTATGTTCTAAATTAGCCTATTATCCATGTATACTGAGTAAATGTTCAATAACATTAATAATTTCAGTTAGCCTAAGTCACCAAACATATTTTTTATTTATTTTATTTATTTTTTTTAAAGGAAAACACTTTTCTTTGCATAATGTTGCATATTTTTGGCTATAATTTACATTTGGCTACTGTTCTCATCATAGTCTTGTTTTCCTGAAAGGAACCTCTCATTTCATGTAAAAGGTTAGAGGTAATAGGTTCATTGTGATGCAGGAGAGGCCTGTGTGGTTAGGCCTAACATTTTAGTTACATTTGGCTACTGTTCTCATCATTGCCTATGATCTAAATGAAAAAAAAAACTATTATCTATTATCCATGTTTATGGATTAAATGTTCAATAACATTCATTTCAGTTAAGTCACCAAACATATTCTGTTTGTTTTCTTTGTTGTTGTTTTTTTAACAAAAACACTTTACTTTGCAGAAAGTTGCCTATTTTTTCCCAGTGAAAATTAAATAAAACGAAAAATACACTGATGTTGACGTTGTTTACTTCATTAATGTGTTTAGTGTTAATAGAGTAGGATGGGAGTAGGATTCGGTATTCGGGTTCGGATTCAGCAGAATCTTAACCAGTGGATTCGGTATTCGGCAGAACCCTAAAAATCTGGATTCGGTGCATCCCTACTTGAAACATACACTGCAGAAGGGTTTGTGTAAAAACACATGCATCAAGCTACCAATGAAGAAGACACCAAAAAAGGAAAACCGTGCAGCTCAGTTTAAAAATGTATGTTTAGAATATCCAGCCTTTAACACTTATGTTTAAAAAGCAACACATTCATATGAAAAAGATGCTGAAAAATCTGGTGCATTTATTTAATTGCTGTGTCTAGCTATCGAGAACCTCCACAATGAAGGCATCATGTAGCTAGCCAAAAGCTCCATGTAAAGGTCTCTGAGTAGTAATGTGGATTTGCGGATCTGTGGATCTCCGCATGGGTGGTGACGCAGTAGTGTAAGCTACTGCGTCACCAAGTTTGTTTCTAATTCATTTCATTCAAGGTTAGGCTATACCAAATACATAGGTACATTCCAATCCACAGAACATCTTTGGAGCCTGACAGAATGCATGCAAATATGAGCTGGAGAAAAGAGGGGAAACTAAAAACAAATATTCTCTCAGCTCCAACATGACTATTCAAGACAGAGAAGCAGATTTGAAGAACCCTGCTGTCTTTTAAATCTGCAGTGTGGCAACATTTTGGATTCAGCACACAATATGATGACGAGGGTAAGAAGACCGTAAACAAACAAAGAATAGAATACAATTATTGCTTTGCCACTGTCGGCTACTTGAGTGGAAATACTTAAAACAGGATGTCTCATTTATATCACCGTCACCCAGCCGTATCCCTATCGAGAGTCCACTCGTTAGCATAATCACAACAATCTCTCGGTACTGCCTTCCAACACTGGCTATGAATTCTCCAAGCTTTTCTGAGTTTACGACAAAGATATGTAGCCCCGTTCGGTGGTTACTGACTGGTGGTTACATACTGAAAAAATGTTTACTGTGTTACAATGTCCCCTACCAGACACATTTCCGTAGCAAAGTAATTCCCAAAATATATTACACATCACAGAGAGAAATTGAAAACGGACTCAAACACAAAGCTCTGTCCAGTGATAGGTGGACCTCCAAAGCAACAGTATATTTTTACAATCAATATTGCCTATACAAGTATGTACACTGTGCATGGAAAATGGAGAAGAGACCTACAGGTTGTCAAAGCTAAAACAGAAGAACCCCAAAAAACAGGTACCCCCAATAGGTACCCTTGATGCATTTTTTTACATTTAATATTGCCTATGCAAGTATGTATCCTGAATCTTTATTTAAAATAGAGAAGGCAACACAGCTACAGCTTGTCATAGCTAGGAAGCACTTTTAATTGGAATGATTTCCCCCATTGATTTCATACAATAGAGACAGAAACAAAGTCTAGTCAATCATGCTGCCATTTTTCTGGATTGAGCGGTCTACTTCTCAATAGGCAAGTTAGTTAATTAATTGATTAATTAATTACCATTACCATTGCCTCCCTAGTGCGGGTGTGTGCACATGCGTGTATTTTTGCAGTTTGGACAGGCTGTACCTGTTTGTTCGGGTGCGAGCCGTCATATCCCAGCACCAGGTTGGCTTGCTTGCTGTGGAGCAGCAGGTCAGTTGGCTTGAAGGGCATGTGGAAGCCCTGCACAGTTTTGCAGAAATCAAACGTGTTCCACAGGTAACTGTTGGTGACATCTGCAAACAGGTACTGGAGGAGGGGCAGGAATGAAGCAAAACAAAAGGAAAACATTGTTTTTTATAGCAGCCAGATTGAATTGGTTGCTCGTTTTTTATCGATGAGGGTCATACACCAAGTGTGATGAGAAACCTGAATTCTGCAAGCACAATATAGAATATATGTGGGGTCTTTCGGTTCCACATAGGTATATTTTAATTTCAGTGTTCACTTAGACTTCAAATTAAAGTACATACATTATGGAGTAGATATTAGTTACTTTACATATACTTATGAAAGTGAAACCTCTCTTAAAAGGGACAAGCCAAGAAATGTTGGTGTTTGCAGAAAAAAAGCTGTCTCAGAGTTGTTTAATTGACTTCCTGAAGGGAATTTGCTGGGTTAGCATTTGCTTTCCATTAGCAGCTTCCAGTGACTTGTTGAGTTTCAGTATACCCTAGCTCCTGTTCATGTGAAGGGAATCAACGTATTACTTTCCAAAGATTTCCATTATGTTCCAAATAGTCACTTACACAAAACGAGAGCCAGTAGTGCTCACAGAACACACAACAAAATTGGAGTTAGTCCTCAAACATATAGATAATTCGGCACGATTTTTGCAGCACTGTGATTATTAGGTGTTGTGCCGCTGGCCAGATGATGTTATCAGCTGATTCCAACAGTCTACACGGAAGGTCACATATCAGCAGCCCATCAGCAGCACATTACAGGTAGCTTACAGGTAGCTTGGAACATTTTACCAAATGATCTGTATGTTTTAAGACTAACTACAAGCTTGTTGTGTTATCACTGGTACTCATTTTGAATAAGCTACTATTTGAAATATTTGGAAAGTAATTTTAAGAATTTCCCTTTCATAAACAGGAGCTAGGCTATTGTAACTCTGCAAGTCAATGGAAGGGGCTATGCTAACTCCCCTTCTGGATGCACAATAATACAATGGAATGAAAAATGAAATGAAAATACTTGTCTGAATCCAAGACAGGCAAACACTAATTTCCAGATTTTCCAGCGTATAACTTTTAGGCAGCCACAGTGAAAAGTATACCAGTTGTATGAAAACAAATATTTGATCAATTTGGTGCCGTCTGTTTGATGTTTATGAAAGTTTACAGAGGTGCAGCTCATGAAACTGACAATACTCATGCTTTTAAAACACCTTTGTACTGATTTTCTCCTCTCCGCAGTATTAAATAAATCTAAATTAATAATGCAAATCAGATGTGGCTCAGGTGCAAATGTTAAGTAAAGGTGCAGCTTGTTTAGAATGTTTTTTTATTGTTAAAAGCAAGTAAAAACTATTAACAGGGAGAAAATACAGGTCTAAATAAATAATGAAAAAATACAGATAAATGAAGAGGCATGTAATAGTGATTCTAAACCCCACATTCAAAAAAATGAGCTTGGATCGGGTAGAAATGGCAGGGATGCTGAGGAGATACAGTACATTCAGAAATCTAGACCCTCTAGACCAGGCATGTCAAACTGGAGTTTGGGTCTGGGGCCGGATCCAGACCTTCTGATCTCATGTGGGCCGGACCGGTAAAATAATAAATGTCAACTCCAAATCTTTAGCTTTGTTTTTCAGTGCTATGCTTTATCATCAAGCCTACATTTGTAGCCTACATATTATAATTACGGATCACAAGGGATCTATTCTAACAACACATTGATTCACAAACAATGGAATTAATCAAAATAAAATGATTGGTTTAGTAAATACAGTTGAGTAAATGCAGTTTTAAACCACTGAACCAACTCACCACACTAAACAAAGTGGGAGCTATGAAGAAATTAATTTTGCCTTAATTGACATACTTTGAAAATGCACATTTATGGAAAAAAATCAGACCAAATGACTTTGTAAGGCTGGACCTATTGAGGCAAAAGTTATAGCATTGCAAAAAATAAATAAAAGTTATAGCAGTGCAAAAAATAAATAAAAGTTATAGCAGTGCAAAAAATAAATAAAAGTTATAGCAGTGCGACCAAACAACTTTGTAGGCTGGACCTACAGGGGCTGAGAATTATACACAATATTGTCTTTTAATATGAAACCAGATTAATCTTATTTTCAATTTGTAGCCTATTCATGAAGTACAAACAAATTCCACACTTTTCCCCTTCTCCCTCTCTCACTACACTCCTGCACTGCTGCTGCTGGCTCCTGAAACTTGGCATCTTTTTTCCTTCACGAGTGCATCAATATTAGGTGTCAAATCCTGAGTAACAGCACATTTAACAATGTCATTCAAATGTGTATTTGTTAACCTTGAGCGCTGCTTTGTTTTATTATTGTTCATTACGGAGAACACCTGTTCACAAAGATAGGTAGTCCCAAACATGGATAAAACCTTTGCAGCCATGGCTGTTAATTTGGGGTACTGTGGCACAAGATATTGATAAAACGTGTCCAATCCCACGGACGCAAAGTTATCCTTCATTGCGGTATCACACTGCAGGTCAATTAGCTCGAGTTGAATGTCAGCTGGCATTTCAGATGGCTTGACTGTAAATGGCGAGCGAAAAAAGGCAAATGTGTTCTCAAGTTCAGTGAAGACCTGAAACCTCCGCTCAAAGTCTCGCAACAAATCTGTTATGTTCACTTGTATTTATCCACATCAGTACGGTACGGTGCTTTTGCGCGCACAGCTGTTAGACATGAGAAATGCTCTGTGTCGCCCCTAGATAGCTGCGCCTCCCACAGTGACAGTTTTATTTTGAACGTGCGTATGCTGTCTTCATACTGCGTCACAACTCTATTGCGCCCCTGCAATTTAGTGTTAACTGTATTCAAGTGTATTAAGTGTATTCAACCATAAAAGCAAGATCTTGCACCCATTCTTTGGATTTAAGTTCGTTCACTGGGCGGCCCTTCTACTCCATTAACTGTCCAATTTCGCCTCGTAGCTCAAAGAAACGCTTCAGTACTGCGCCTCTGCTTAACCAGCGTACATCAGTGTGATATGGTAGGCCAGCATAAACGTCATGGACGTGAGCATGTTTGACATTTGATGCCCTCTAGCGGCTGGAGGGAGTATTTGGGCTTTCTTTTTTTTTAAATCCTAACTTTTGATAGAAATGAGCTAGAGACTCGCTTTTTTTTTTGACATACTCAGAAATGTATCCCGGGCCGCATGAAATCATCCGGCGGGCCGTATGTTTGACATGCCTGCTCTAGACCCTTTCACTTTTTTGACATGTTGTCCAATCAATTGCATTTAGCACAGGTAGAGTTCAATCAAGGCATAGAAACATCTCAAAGATGATAAGAGAAATGGATTGCACCTGAGCTAGTAAGTTCATAGTGTCAGAGCAAAGGGTCTGAATACTTATGTTGATGTGATATTTCAGTTTTTTATTTTTAATAAATTAATTTATATTAATTAATAATAAAGATTTAGTTTTCGCTTTGCCATTATGGTGTTTGAGTGTAAATTGATGAGGGAAGAAAATCATTAAAAATATTTTAGTAAAAGGCTGCAACATGACAAAAAGTGAAAAAAGTACTTGCACTGTATGTATCTGCTTTGGCCACCATCGGGTCATGGCTTAAATTTTATTCCACATGGCTGGTGGTCCAGAGTCAACCTGTTCTTTCTATCATCGCATTAGCTGCTCTCAACTTGGTCATCTCAAGCTGCATCATCCCCCAGCAGCATGTCACTCTGCTCTCTTTTTGCAGGTGGTTCAGTTTCTTCCTCATCAGTGTATTGTTCTGGTTTGGTAGACTTCTGCACCTTTGCTCGCATTACATCTCATGTGCTCATATGGCCAGCCAGCTGCCAGACCACAGTATCATCTACATCTCTCCTGTCATCATTCAGGAAGGCCAGGTGCTTGAACCAGGGGTCGACCACAGCATGCATATAGACTCAACAGTCGCTCTCAAACAGTTGGTTGTCTTTCAATGCCCGTGTGAGGGCTGGATTTCCAGCCCACATGGTTGTGTTGAGATACAGGTGTGATTAATTGGAGGAGTCAATTATTTCTAGTCATAGGGAAACTGGAGTAATTGTTATGTTAAAGGCTGGATATTTAATATAATTCATAGAAAAAAAAAAAAAAAAAATATATATATATATATATATATATATATATATATATATATATATATATATATATGGTCAGTTAGTATATGCCATCAAGTATATAGTCTCTCTCATATTTCTATTGAAGGAGATCATGTTTGAATTTCAGTTTGTGATTGTCTTTCTGCTATGTTTTAGGTTGAACGTCATTCATTCATTTTTATATGACTTATTTTACCTTGTTTTTCTTTTTGGTATTTCACACTACCTGTGTTTGTATTTGGGCAAAATAAAACCCCTTTTTGTTAAAACTGCTTGCGTTCCTGGTTATCTGGCACAGTGTGGCCAACTTAGCGACCTTGTCGCTATATTTAGCGAGATCTGAGACCCCCCCTGCGACTTTTTTTTTTTTTAAGCGACTAGCGACAAATAGGGCTGGGTACCGAACTTCGGTTCTTTTGTGGCACCTACCGAAATGCTTCGGTAGTACCGAGTATCAAAACATGCCTTGTCTTTTGGTGCCAAGTGTCGGTACCCAGAGGTTAATAGGGCTGCCAAGTAATATTCAAAATTTGAATATATATTCGAATAGTGTTTAAAAACATTAGAAGGTGAAAATTAATATTTGAATGTGGAAACACAGCCACGGCGCGTTCTTTATGCTTTGCAAGTGTGTGTGAGCGGGGAGCGAGATGGAGTGAAAGAGAGCGAGCGAGAGCGAGGTCTGCGGTCTTGGCCGTTAGTTCATTTACTTGTTTTTGTGAAGGTAATATTTTGCCAAATATGTTTAAACTTAAATAAACAACCTATACAAGTAGTTATGTCTCGTTGCATTTTGTCCTGTTATTGACGTAATGTGCGTCATTGACAAAATGTGCGTCATTGACTAAATGCGCGTCATTGACATAATGTGCAAATATAGATATTCGCATATATTCGAATATGTTTTTTTTAGAGGGAATATTCAAATGTCATTTTTGAGCAATTTTGACAGCCCTAAACCTCAGTGAATCCAGTCACCTGGTGGTGGAATGCAAGGGACACTGTGCCAATGCTATCAAACTTGGCAACCAGGTATCTCTGTGAGCAAGCATCATCCACACCCTCAGAGCATACTTTTTCTACCACTGTGGACACCATCAGCCAAAAGCGGGCTTGTCTGTGTCCTGAGAAAGCAGACATGTTTTTTTCTGAAGAAAAACTTAAGTGAAAGTATGTATGTAGCAGAACATTAGATTGATTTGTTACTTGTTTGCAAGTGTGGTTTTGCACTGGTTATTATTCCTTTTTTATTTTTTCAGTAAGAAAACAGCTTGGAGTGGGAAATTACCAAAGCTGAAAAATAGAACTGAAAATCTGTACAATGTGTAATGTAATTTTCTTTTTGTTATCTTATAATCTTATGAAATTGGTATAAAAAAAATATTGTTCAGGAAACGGTATCGAAGTGAAGGTATCGGTACCAGTATCGAAAAATTTTGATCGATACCCAGCCCTAGCGACAAATGTAGCTACTTTTATTTATGGACATATTTCTGATGCGGTTTTGACATTAAATTGTCACCAGATATCGGTAACAACCCAAGTAATCCCCACATACAAAGAAATCAAAACATATATGTCCATAAATTAAGTTAAGTGTAATAAAGTGGAATGACACAGGGACTAAGTATTAGGTTTACGTTCAACTTGGTTCGGATCAAACTTTTGGTAACAGCGGTGAATGAACTTGTGAAATACAGAACTTGAAATTATATATTGCCTAAACTGAAAAACGGAAAATGGTAGGATGTCTGATTTACACAAATTCAGTGCCGTGCAAAAGTATTTGGCCCCTTTCTGATTTCAAATTTGTCACATTTAACGTTTCAGATCGTCAAACCAATTTGAATAAAGGAAAGACAAAATGCAGTTATTAAATTATGATTTTATTTATTAAGTGAAAAAACAAATCCAAACAAATCTGAAAAAAAAATACAAAAATTGCCGCCTGAACCTAATACCCTGTTGTGCCACCCCCGCAGTGGTGGAACGAGCTCCCTGCCAATGTCAGGACTGCAGAGTCACTCCCCATCTTCCGGAAGAGACTCAAGACTCAAGACTCACTTGTTCAGAGTTTACCTGAACCCTGCATAACATCCATCTTCTACCGCCCCCCTCAAAAAAAAAAAAAAAACGCTACCCTCATGCACTTGTATGTTGTACCTCTTCACACTTTATACCTCTTCACACTTGTATGTTGTACCTCTTCACACTTTTGTAACTTGGCACTTAGCCAGATATGTTGTATACTAGCAATGGTTAACCTAGCAATTGAAATGCTTGAAACTTGTTCTGGTGACTTTCTTGTACTGTATTAACTGCAATGAAATATGTCACCTTCTTCTGACAAATGTACTGTAGTTATTGTCAGTCGCTTTGGATAAAAGTGTCTGCTAAATGCCCTAAATGTAAATGTAAAGTTCCTTGAATTCAAATATAGATAGCATACACTTCTTCATTTGCATACACTTCAATTCACTTGAATTCTGCAGAGTATGCACAGTACATTCAAAGCTAACTACCTGCCATAGTATCAGGATATTATGACAGGGGAATTATTATGTATTGTATTAATGACCCCCTCCTTGAGCCGCCACCTTAACGTGGTGGAGGGGTTTGCGTGTCCCAATGACCCTGGGGGCTATATTGTCGGGGGCTTCATGCCCCTGGTAGGGTCACCCAAGGCAAGCGGGTCCTAGGCGAGGGTCCAGACGAAGAGTGGCTCAAAGACCCTAATGATGAAAAACAACTTTGGATCTGGGTTTCCCTTGCCCGGACGTGGGTCACCCCCCTGGAGCCAGGCCTGGGGGAGGGGCCCATTGGCGAGCGCCTGGTGGCCAGGTCTACGCCCGCGGGGACGACGTGGGACCCCCTTCCCATTGGTTCACCACCCGTGGGAGGGGCCAAAGTGGTCGGGTGCCATGTGAGCGGGGCGGCAGCAAGAGGCGGGGACCTGGGCGGTCCGACCCTCGGCTGCAGAAGCTAGCTCTGGGGACGTGGAACGTCACCTCTCTGGCGGGGAAGGAGCCTGAGCTGGTGTGTGAGGCTGAGAGGTACCGGCTAGATATAGTCGGGCTCACCTCGACACACAGTTTGGGCTCTGGAACCAGCGTCCTTGAGAGGGGTTGGACTCTTTTCCACTCTGGAGTTGCCCCTGGGGAGAGGTGCCGAGCGGGGGTGGGAATGCTTATTTACCCCCGGCTCGGTGCCTGTACGTTGGGGTTCACCCCGGTGGACGAGAGGGTAGCCTCCCTCCGCCTTCGGGTGGGGGGACGGGTCCTGACTGTCGTTTGTGCTTAAGCACCGAACGGCAGTTCAGAATACCCACCCTTTCTGGAGTCCTTAGAGGGGGTGTTGAAAAACGCTCCCTCTGGGGACTCCCTTGTTCTGCTGGGGGACTTCAACGCCCATGTGGGCAATGACAGTGAGACCTGGAGGGGCGTGATTGGGAGGAACGGCCCCCCTGATCTGAACTGGAGTGGTGTTTTGTTGTTGGACTTCTGCGCTCGTCATGGATTGTCCATAACGAACACCATGTTCAAGCATAAGGGTGTCCACATGTGCACTTGGCACCAGGACACCCTAGGCCGCAGTTCGATGATCGACTTTGTAGTTGTATCATCGGACTTGCGGCCGCATGTCTTGGACACTCGGGTGAAGAGAGGGGCGGAACTGTCAACTGATCACCACCTGGTGGCGAGTTGGCTCCGATGGCAGGGGAAGATGCCGGTCAGACCTGGCAGACTCAAACGTACTGTGAGGGTCTGCTGGGAAGTCCGGCTGAATCTCCTGTCAGATCGAGCTTCAACTCCCACCTCCAGGAGAGCTTCAACCATGTCCCGGGGGAGGCGGGGGACATAGAGTCCGAGTAGACCTTGTTCCGTGCCTCCATTGTTGAAGCGGCCGACCGGAGCTGTGGCCGTAAGGTCGTCGGTGCCTGTCGCGGCGGCAAACCCCGAACCCGCTGGTGGACTCCAGCGGTAAGGGATGCCGTCAAGCTGAAGAAGGAGTCCTACCAGACCTTTTTACCCTGTGGGACTCCTGAGGCAGCTGATGGGTACCGGCGGGCCAAGCGGAGCGCGGCTTCGGCGGTTGCGGAGGCAAAAACTCGGGTGTGGGAGGAGTTCGGTGAGGCCATGGAGAACGACTTCCAAACGGCTTCGATGAGGTTCTGGACCACCATCCGGCGTCTCAGGAGGGGGAAGCAGTGCTCTGTCAACACCGTGTATGGGAGGGACGGGGCGCTGCTGACCTCGACTCGGGACGTCGAGAATCGGTGGGGGGAATACTTCGAAGACCTCCTCAATCCCACCAACACGCCTTCCACTGAGGAAGCAGGGTCTGGGGACTCGGGGGGGGACTCTCCTATCTCTGGGGCTGAGATCGCCGAGGTGGTTAAAAAGCTCCTCGGTGGCAAGGCCCCGGGGTTGGACGAGATCCGCCCCGAGTTCCTAAAGGCCCTGGATGCTGTGGAGCTGTCTTGGTTGACAATACTCTGCAGCATCGTGTGGACATCAGGGGCAGTGCCTCTGGATTGGCAGACCGGGGTGGTGGTTCCCCTCTTCAAAAAGGGGGACCGGAGGGTGTGCTCCAACTACAGGGGGATCACACTCCTCAGCCTCCCCGGTAAGGTCTATTTGGGGGGTCCTGGAGAGGAGGGTCCGCAGGATAGTCGAACCTCGGATTCAGGAGGAGCAATGTGGTTTTCGTCCCGGCCGTGGAACTGTGGACCAGCTCTATACCCTTAGCGCGGTCCTCGAGGGTGCATGGGAGTTCGCCCAACCAGTTTACATGTGCTTTGTGGACTTGGAGAAGGCGTTCGACCGTGTCCCTCGGGGAGCCCTGTGAGGGGTGCTCCGGGAGTATGGGGTACCGGGCCCGCTGATATGGGCCGTCGGGTCCCTGTACTCCCGGTGCCAGAGCTTGGTCCGCATTGCCGGCAGTAAGTCAAGCCTGTTTCCGGTGAGAGTTGGCCTCCGCCAGGGCTGCCCTTTGTCGCCGATTCTGTTCATAACTTTTATGGACAGAATTTCTAGGCGCAGCCAGGGCGTTGAGGGGTTACGGTTCGGTGGCCTCAGGATTGGGTCACTGCTTTTTGCGGATGATCTGGTCCTCTTGGCTTCATCGGGCCGTGACCTTCAGCTCTCACTGGAGCGGTTCGCAGCCGAGTGTGAAGCGGCTGGGATGAGGATCAGCACCTCCAAATCCAAGGCCATGGTTCTCAGCCGGAAAAGGGTGGAGTGCACTCTACGGGTCGGGGAGGAGATCCTGCCTCAAGTGGAGGAGTTCAAGTATCTCGGGGTCTTGTTCACGAGTGAGGGGAGGATGGAGGGGGAGATTGACCGACGGATCGGTGCGGTGTCGGCAGTGATGCGGGCTCTGCACCGGTCCGTCGTGGTGAAGGAGCTGAGCCGAAAGGCGAAGCTCTCGATTTACCGGTCAATCTACGTTCCTACCCTCACCTATGGCCACGAGCTGTGGATAGTGACCGAAAGAACGAGATCGCGAATACAAGCGGCTGAAATTAGTTTCCTCCGCAGGGTGTCCGGGCTCTCCCTTAGAGATAGGGTGAGAAGCTCGGTCATCCGGGAGGGGCTCAGAGTAGAACCGCTGCTCCTCCGCGTCGAGTGGAGCCAGTTGCGGTGGCTCGGGCATCTAGTGAGGATGCCTCCTGGACGGCTCCCTGGGGAGGTGTTCCAGGCACGTCCCTCCGGGAGGAGGCCCCGGGGAAGACCCAGGACACGCTGGAGGGACTATGTCTCTCGGCTGGCCTGGCAACGCCTCGGGATCCCCCCGGAAGAGCTGGACGAAGTGGCTGGGGAGAGGGAAGTCTTGGCTTCTCTCCTCAGGCTGCTGCCCCCGCGACCCGACCCCGGATAAACCGAGGAAAATGGATGGATGGATGGATGTATTAATGACCAACCCACAATCCCCAATCTAAAACTATATCTCACTTAGGGCTGAGGGATAAAACGATAATGATATATATTAATAATATCAAGGGAAAATGCGTTCTATAGGACGTTTTTATTTTATTTTTTCCTCGTTAGAAGAAACCGGAGCACAGGGTGCATTCCGATTGCATCATAGTGGACTGCAAAGTGACATATTAAGGGAGATT
This sequence comes from Urophycis tenuis, assembly GCA_036785325.1. Classification (NCBI taxonomy): domain Eukaryota; kingdom Metazoa; phylum Chordata; class Actinopteri; order Gadiformes; family Phycidae; genus Urophycis; species Urophycis tenuis. The sequence continues at coordinate 1,923,467 of JAXIVH010000049.1, read as the reverse complement.
CCATTCCGTTGGTATTAACAGTGCTCACTGCAAAGAGGACTACACAGTAGGTAGGGAGCTAGGGAACATAGCTGCATCACTTCACCGATGAAGAAAGGCAACTGTCACAGTGACACATCAGCGCGAAAGTTCCAAAGCCCCAAAGTTTTCAAAATGTACTTTTAAACAGGGCTGTAGTGGTCAAATCAGAGATGGGTAAACTATGAATTTTGTGATCAGACCGACCTCGACGCAACACAACGCAAAGTGTTGCAACTGTAAGGCTGGCCTGGCTATATTCCATTATGTTATCAATTAAAGTCATATTCAATCAATCAATGACAGTCAATGAATGTGTTTGTAGTTTATTAAATTTCAAGTTATTTAGATTTCAACAGTAAAGAAAAGTATGTGTGGATTAAGAACTATCTATATATGGCATGTGTGTATGTTTGTGTGTTAGTATGCATGCTTTACACAGTAGTGCCCAGAGGGCCTCCTTGTCCTCCACGTCAGGTCCTGCCTTGCAGGGGCGTGTTCTTCTCTTACTCCTCTCATACTACCTGTTTCTTCATCTTCACGTACGCTTCCATTGGTGTGTTGAGAGGACGCTGGCGTGTATGTCGCCGCTTCTCATCTCCGATCTAACCGATTTTTCTTGTGGTTCTTACGCTCTACAACCGTACTACAACCAGTCGACATCAGTGTGTGGATGTTTATTGCTGTTTTGCTCGGTTACGTTGCGTTGTCATGGCTGTCTAACGCTGCCGCGGCAAACTATAGGCTACTACACCTTCAACCCATCAGACGTCTGCTACTGAAGTACTGTGAGTAACCTACCGTGAGTCCTCCGATAGCACCATCTCCTTCTCATCTCCTGCAAACTGCTATCCAAAAACGTTCCTCCGCTGCGCTGTGCTTCTACATGTGCTGGCGTAACCCCCTTCCACCTGCAGTGCACTGACCTGGCTGTCTCTGACCACCTTGCCATTATATTCTTGGTCCCTGTGCCTCTCCCTAAGAAGTGCAAGAAGCGGCCCATTACATGCAGAAACATCAAACGGGTGTGTACTTCAATGCTATCTGACACCATAGCGACCCACCTCGCCACCTCCCACCTCCACGAAACAGTTGATGGCATGGTGGAACACTACAATCGTGCCCTCTCTCTCAGCCTGGACTTTGTAGCACCTCTCACCACGCGTTATGTGTGCTTCTCTCGCCCCGCCCCCTGGTTCACCCCTGAGCTCTGCAGGATGAAAACCACAGGAATATAATTAAATGAAACATAATGAAATGAAATATAAGATGCTTGGAGACTGTTGTAATAAGTTATTGGCTGTTATTGTACAGTGTAATGGAATGTGGTAGGAATGATTTCCTATATCTGTCCCTTCGACAGCGGAGCTGGAGCAGCCTGTGAGAGCAGGTGCTCCGCTGTCTGACCACTGTTTGATGGAGAGGGTGCTGATCATTGTCAATGATGGATAACAGTTTTTTCAGAATTCTCCTCTCCACCACAGACTCAAAAGATTCCAGCCCGAGCCCTAGTACAGAGCCAGCCTTCTTGATGATTTTATCAAGTCGTTTGGTGTCACTGGCTCTGGTGCTGCTGACCCAACACACAGCAGCAAAGAAAATGGTGCTAGCAACAACAGGCTGGTAGAAGATCTCCAACATCTTACTGCACACGTTGAAAGATCTCAGCTTCCTTAGGAAATAGAGTCTGCTCATCCCCTTCTTGTATACAGCCTCGGTGTTAGATTTCCAGTCCAGTCTGTTGCCGATCTCCACCCCCAAGTATTTATAGTCCTCCACCTCCTCCACCACGTCTCCCCTGATCCGTAGTGGCTGTGAAGGCATCCTCTTTGTCCTCCCGAAGTCGATCACCATCTCTCTGGTCTTGTTGACATTCAGCCTCAGGTGATTCTGTTCGGACCACTCCACAAAGTTGTCTACCAGTATCCTGTACTCACCCTCCTCTCCACCTCTTATACACCCGACAACAGCTGAGTCATCAGAGAACTTTTGCAGGTGACATGACTCAGAGTTGTACTGAAAGTCAGTGGTGTACAAGGTGAAGAGGAAGGGAGAGAGCACAGTTCCCTGTGGAGCTCCAGTATCACTGACCACCACGTCAGACAGTACACTGCCCAGACGGACAAACTGTGGCCTGCCTGTCAAGTAGTCAGTAATCCAGGAGATCATAGTGTCGTCAACACCCATCCCCCGCAGCTTCTCACCCATCAGCAGAGGCTGAATGGTGTTGAAAGCACTGGAGAAATCAAAGAATGTGAACCTTCCAGATGCATATGGGCTCGTTGCAGCAGGTAGATGACAGCATCATCGACTCCTACACGGGGCTGATAGGCAAATTGCAAGGGGTCCAGAAACGTCCTCACCTGTGGCCTCAGCTGAGCTAAGACCAGTCTCTCCAGGACCTTCATCACATTCGATGTTAGGGCGACTGGTCTGTAGGCTGCCGGGTCGGACGGCCTCGACTTCTTGGGGACTGGGACCAAGCAGGAGGTCTTCCACAGCAACAGGATTTTCTCCTGACTCAGGCTCAGGTTGTACAGATGTCCCAGTACAGGAGACAGCTGGCCGGCACAGGTCTTCAGGATCCTGGGTGAGATGCCATCAGGGCCTGCAGCCTTCCGCTGATGCAGCCTTTCCATCTGCCTCTTTACCTGGCCTGTAGTCACCATTGGGCGGGGGTTGGTGCAGATGCCATAAGTGGAGGAGGAGGAGGGGGTGTGGGGGTTAGGAGGAGGGGCAGATGGAGAGGTGTTGTACAGGAGAATGCTGGGGGGAGGGTCGAACCCTTTGGGACAGTGTGAGTGTGTGGGGGGATGGGGTTGTTGGAGGGGTATCAGGGGTGAGCTAAACCTGTTGAAAAACTGGTTATACTGGTTAGCTCTATCCAGGCTCCCAGATGTCTGCCTGTCCTTCCCCTTCATCCCTGTGATGTGCTTCATTCCCGCCCACACATCCCTCACACTGTTCTGTTGGAGTTTGGCCTCCAGCTTCCTCCTTTAGTTGTCTTTGCACGTCCTCAGCATCTCACGGAGTTCGTGCTAAACTCTCCTCTGCTCCTCCCTGTCTCCTGACCTGAAAGCCCTCTTCTTCTTGTTCAAGAGTGCCTTCAGGTCACTGGTAATCCACAGCTTGTTGTTTGAGAAGCAGTGAACGGTCCGGGCTGGCATGGTGGTGTCCTCGCAGAATCTTATATAGTCTGTTATGCAGTCGGTCATGTTATTGATGTCCTCCCCATGTGGCTCACAGAGAACATCCCAGTCTGTTGACTCGAAGCAGTCCTGCAGTGCCTCAGCATTCTCCTGTGTCCACTTCCTCACTGTCCTGGTGAGCACAGGTTGCCTTCTCACAAGTGGGACATACTTGGGAGTCATCATGACCAGGTTGTGGTCTGACTTGCCAAGGGGGGGAAGGGCTGTGACGTCATATGCGTCCATGGCATTAGCATATAGTAAGTCCAGTGTTTTATTGTCTCTGGTGGGGCAGTCAACATATTGATGGAAGTTATTTAAAATATTGTTCAGTGAGGCATGATTAAAATCACCTGTAATGACCATGAACGCATCCGGGTGTTCAGTCTGTAGTTTAGCGGTGGTGGAGCTGATGACTTCACAAGCCACCGCTGCATCAGTTGACGGGGGGATGTAGACAGCGATAGTAATGGCGGACGCGAACTCCCTCGGCAAATAGTACGGACGCATTCCAACAGCCAGCAGTTCAATGTCCGGGGTACAGAGACGTTCCTTCACGCTTACATGTCCGGGATTGCACCACTACCACCACCTCTCACTCACATAAAGTGCAAGCCCTCTGTCTCCACGTATTAAACTGTAACCGGGAACATCAACGCTGCTGTCCGGGGATGTGCGAGTGCAGCCAGGTTTCACTGAAGCAGAATAAGCTACACTCGCGGTATTCCCTTTGGGTCTTCACCAGCGCTGAAAGTTCGTCCATCTTATTCCCCAAAGACCTCACGTTCCCCATTATAATCGCTGGGACTGCTGGTTTATGTCTTCTTCTTCTCTCCCTCCGTTTGGTTCCAGCCCTACAGCCCCGGCGTTTCCTCCGTAACTCCTGCAGGACCGCAGGTCTGTCTCCGGGCAGCAGCACATGCTTACGCAGCGCAACCGGCTGATCGCGCGTGTAAACAATGCCCCCGCTACTACCGGCATAGTTCACTGTTACGAAAAGTAAAAAAAGTAACAGAAGAACGTGGAGAAAAGTAAAAAGACTTACTCCAACCATTGTCTCAGACATTAAGACGCGGATGTTGAATACTTTAAACACAAATGCAAAAGACTGAAAACAACAGATAAACAAAAGATAAGGGATTAGGGATTCAGTCAGATCAATATTTTGCTAACCCTGAGGGGTTGTGTTTTTACTCGAATAAGTATGTCCTGTTCTGAAGCTATTTAACAATGTGCCTTTTCTTAAAAGGCTTACAAACATTAGTTCAAGTTTGAACTATGCCAGTCAATATAAATGTTGTTACAGTAAATTATAATCAATGCTTTTAATATGAGCATTACATCTCCATAGTGTTTTGTTTCGTTTAAGTTAGTCTTACACACTTTTATTTTGCCCAGTGTTATTAACATTGCCTTTGAAAAAAGGCCAGTTTTCAGTTTGTAGTGTGGCTAGAAACTAGTCTGCATGACAATTGTGATGTTCTGCTTTAAATTATGTTTATGTAACACATTCAATTCATCACAATTCATCATCATTCAATTTCACGCACTTTGCAACTGAAGACCATTTACCTGCAAGCCATCAGGCTTCTGAACCGCTGAACTCTTCCCCTAGCGCTACCTCAAACCCATTGTCAATACTCAGGAACTCAGGAACACGTTCAGCCACATGCTCACTCAGCCAAGTGCCTCAAAGTGCTTGGGCGCTCCTTCATCCCACCAACCATCCGGCTCAGGAAGCTCCAACACCACCAGACAAATGGAATGGACTGAACTTCACATTCACATACACCACACCACACACCTTGGACTGTGTCCTAGCCGTTGTTATTCCAGGTCTATTCATATGTTGTACCTGGAATACCTGTATAAATTTGCACATCTTGCACCTTGCACTTTCCGCATATTTGCACTACCTATCTATTTTGCATTTTGCACCATAAACAGCTATCAAGGACACTCGTATGCATACAGGTTCTAACTCGTCACCGACCTGACTTAAGAGCTCGTATTTAATCTAATTTATTGTTTATTGTGTATTGACTTTAGCCAGGCTCTTACTGCATATCTATCCCCTGTACTGCTGGTCACTGTGAATTTCTCCTAAGGGGGATTAATAAAGGAATATCTTATCTTATCTTATCTTAGCCACTGATGTAAATACTGCTATGCCGTCATTATTTAATGGGAACTGTTATGACTGTGGTCATAGTTTTGTTGTTTGCTCTGTTTTGTGTTTTTGGTTTTTCCTTGCCAAAACTATATGTAAATAGGAATGTGCCATACCCGGAGGAGGATTGTTCAAGGGATTTCAGGCCCTTGATGGTGATTGGCTGCAGCAGGAAACCCCAAGAATATAAGAAGCCAAGATGGCCGCCATTGATTGTAGCCAGCACTTTTGGGAAATGCTTTGTTTTAGGTGGGAAATAGTTCTAGTTTGAATAGTAGGGGTGGACCGCCATTTCAGTTGATCGTGTTTTCTCTTGTTTTGTTAGTAGGGAGGTAAGTCCATTGTTTTTTGTTTGTTTGTTCTAAGAATAGTGATTTATTTTCCAGGTAGATTTGTTTGGTTGTTGTTTTGGCCTTGGTCGACCCTGAAGCTGAATCTTTAGCTATAGTTTTGTGATCTATGAGTTGTATGAATAAATCCTTATTTTTTCCCTTATCTAAAATCTGTTGTGGCGGCTACTTGTGTGTGTGGCGCCACCCCCTCATCCCACCCCTCCACTCTCCCCTGCACATTGGACTGCTACTGCTCCTGTCCTGTCCTTATGTCTTCTCTTGTGTATGTATGTATATATGTATGTATGTATGTATGTATGTATGTTTGTATGTATGTATGTATGTATCTCTGTATGTATGTATATATGTGGTACTGTCAGCTTTCTTCGTTCTTTGTTCCATTTTGTAAGCGACTTTGGGTCTCTGAAAAGCGCTATACAAATAAAATGAATTATTATTATTATTATTATTACTTGGGACTTGGGAAAGATGGGGCCTATTCAAAATGCTCTAGGCACCCCTAGACTGGGGCATAACAGAACATTAAATAATGTAACTCAACACTCTATGTAAGACCAGGATAATACCGTAGAATACGTATGCACTTGCACTCCTGCACATCTGTATCATGTCATATTTTGCAACTGCTGCCATCAAAGCTCATGTACAACCCTCCAATTTATGTATGATATAAATACTTACATGCTTTCAGTATGCAATACAATGCTGCTACAAATTATTCTCCATTGCTCCTTATTTTCATTAAAAATCTTTTTTTAAGGGACATTTAGCAGACACTTTAGTCCAAAGTGACTTGCAATCAGTACATTTGTGGGGTTCGACATGTTGAGGTGGGGAATCAAGGGGATCGAACCACCGACCCTACGGTTAGTGGATGACCCACTCTGTCCACCCGCTCTACCCACTGAGCTACTGCCGCCCACGCTCATCTTACATTAAATTGCTGCTCTTACTGGTATTCTGTACTTATTGTATTTATTGTATTTATTTTATTTTACTGTTTTCTTTGATTTTCCTTCCATGTTGGAACAGGCCTCGTCCAATACATTTCATTGTACAGTATGACTATAAGTGATGCTGCACATTTGACAATTGGTACATTGGCACATTGGTCTTGAACCTTTAACTTGAATCTTGAATCATGTGGAACCAATGTACACATTAGGTACGGAGAATTACTAAATTTCAGTGTAGCATAAATCATTACAAATGAATACTAGTCTAATAATTCTTAACTTTATTAATAATTAATTTGTAATTAATCTTCACAATAGCCAATGCTAGGTTAGCACCTTAGCCTACATGAAAAACATGTTTAAGTGGTAGATCATCATCGTTTGTTGTTGAATTGTGGGAAGAAAGTTGTTGTTGGAAAAGTTTGCATTAACATTTTTTGGGGTCTTTCGTTTGTATATAAGCTTATATCGATTAAATAAGCTAACTTAGCATAGACTCAGCAAATAAAAACTTCTGTCATCATGCCTCACCTCAGGCTGCAATAAATCAAGCAGGCTCTAAGACACAATAATAGTATAGTTGATAAGATGACAATATGATATATGATATGCAATTATGATGAAAAACAAATCAACATCAATTTGTAAAATATATATTTATCTAATTGGGGCTCTACCATTTTTACATCATAAAAATGAATCACTGTCGTGCATAATGGATAAGGCCACTCTTGTATGGTAGTTGGTGCGCAAATTCAACTAGACTCAACTAGACTTGACTGAATGAAGTCATCCGTAATTGTTATGCATTGGATAAAAAGTTGGGTACACCATGTTCCATTGCTCACTAGCATTATCAAAGCTATCTATGTAGCAGCATACCATTATTCTTGTGGTCAAGAATATTATATATATTTTATTTATACTATATTATACAATTTTATTTAATTAAATTGGTTTCTGGTAACTGCAAGCACCTCCCAGAGAACTGAGGGAAGGGAGGTATGTGTGTTTGTGTGTGCAATCAAGGATGGGTGTCTGTAAGGGAACAAGTCTGTGTTTGTGTGTTTCTTAAGTCCTTATGACTCATCATCATTTATTGAAAAATAGACAGAAAGCAGGACAGACATTCATTGTTCAAACTGTTTGTGGCTTGGATGTCTTACCCTTTTGTTGTCTGCTGGGCTGTGGTAGAACTGGGCAATCACCTGCTTGCTGTCCTCCTTGACACCCAACAAGTGAAACATGTCTGAAACCAGCATGAAACTGGTCCCATAGTCGTATGACACGTAGACCTGCCAAGTGGCAGAGATGGGGGAAAGGTAGAGAGCCACATGAAAGAGAAGAAACAGGAGACACGATGATAAAAAAGGAAGATTAATTGCGCACACATACACACACACTCCTGTACTGACCATGTTAGTGTGAGGTCACACTAACATGGTCAGGTGGCAGAGGAGAGAGGAAACGGTAGAGAACGACATGAAAAAGAGAGGAAAGAGGAGACAAGATGGTAAAAAAAGAAGATTAATTTTGCACATACACACTACTGTACTGACCATGATAGTGTGAGGTCAGTGCAGCAGATGTGCTTTTTTTTGTCAATATTGCAGTTAATGTTCACAGTTGACTGTGTGGATACATTACTTATGACAAAAGCACTTTAAATTGGTGCAAGTTTACGTATCAATCATCCTTAAAATGTGAACAATCTGAATTTTTCAAAACAAATAATAAATAATTAACATGCTAATTGCTAGTGTGTGTGTGTGTGTGTGTGTGTGTGTGTGTGTGTGTGTGTGTGTGTGTGTGTGTGTGTTGTGTGTGTTGTGTGTGTGTGTGTGTGTATGTGCGTGTACGTGTGTGTGTATGTGTGTGTGCGTGTACGTGTGTGTGTGTGTGTGTGTGTGTGTACGCACTCACAGAGCTTGTTTTGGAGCCGGTGGCTCCAGCACTGTCTCTGGCCAGGGCCACGATGACATTGCTCTTCTCTCCCGCCCAATGCACTACCATCTGATTGTGTGAATCATTGAGGTTGGCCTGCATGAAAACATAAAAACATAAAAATGCATGTGCCAAAATGTGGTTCATGATAACACCACTGTGGAATGCAAACACAGATTTTCCCCTGCATGGTTTCAGGTTAATGGCAAACTCAAGAAAAATCCAAAAGGTACAGAATCCTTCATATATTCTACACCTAACAAAGCCTCACCGAGTTTGTACATACACACTTAAACATGATTGCAGAGTGTATGTGTTGATGGCTGGTTTAAGCAGCATCACATGGCCCAGACTCAGGGTTCTCACCATGCTTGGTGAGAACCCTGAGTCTGACCTAGAATACTGGGGAAGCCCCCCTGTGCTCCTCCACAGGGTCACCCTGGCAGAGGTTCGGGACAGCTCCGGTGAACGTATTCGCATCCAGAGAGAACACATGGGCGGCAGTAGCTCAGTGGATAGAGTGGGTGGACAGAGCGGGTCGTCCACTAACCGTAGGGTCGGCGGTTCAATCCCCTTCATCCCCACTTCCAAAACTGTCTGCATGTCGAAGTGTCCTTGAGCAAGACACTGAACCCTGAACCCCAACTTGCTCCCCTGGCACTGATCATAGCAGCCCACTGCTCCTATGTACAATACGATGGGTCAAATGCAGAGAAAGAATTTCATTCCCATGTCTAAGAAACATGGGAATGACAAATGAAGACCACAAGGTCCCAGTAAATAAATAGAAATAAAAATAAAAACACCCACTGCAGTTATGTGCTTCTCTCTCAACCTGGAAAATCTTCCTCTATTGAGGGTAGATGCAATGGCACACACGCCATGTTCCCAAATCAAGCAGCACCCTTGTGCTCAGACAGAAGATGACTATGGTGCACGGGACTAAGGCCCAATCTCAATTCTCTATCTTACCCCTTCCCCTTACCCCTTCCCCTTGGTTTTACGCGTTCACGTGAGAACGAAGGCTATCTCAATTCTCATTTCGATCGAGGGGTAGGGCCAAGGGGAAGGGGTATACACCCCTTGAAACCAAGTAAGATCGGGAGCTTACTTGAAACCAAGGGGTACCCATTACAATGCGCAACCGGCAACAATCGCGGCCAGATCTCCACGAGAGTCCCATAAATGTAAGTATTTTCGGCTGAAATAATTTATTTAAAATTTACGACAGTATTGTTTTGTGCTCTAAACAGTCCTGTACCTATATATTTGCAACCATGTTCTTAATCGAAACTTTTTTGAAAATCGATATGCGAACGTTACATTGCTGAGTGCACAACTACACATTTCTCAGACTAGCAATGAACTCCATGCATGTCTAGTTTACTAAACACAATTAGCAGTGAATTCCGTTTGATATCAGCGTAGACAACTAGAGACAAATCAATACGTGCTTTACATATATCGTCCTTTTTCACACAGGGCTGCCGGAGGAAACCCGGCAGCTGATACGTTTTCGGCACGAAAACGAGCAGAAATGTCTGAAATCAAAATACGCTGCGTGGGAGTCATGCGTTCAATGTTGTAGCCATTCATAGTTGTAAATAAAGAGAAATGTTGGTTAACAAAGACATTGTTTCTGAACATCAATGAAATTCAAAACCGTAATAACTGAAAAAGATGTATGATGACGCAACCGTAACGAGTGTTGTCTCAATTCATAGGGGCATGTTTTTACCCCTAGCTCTCAATTCTCAATAGAGAATTGAGATTGGGCCTAAGTCCTGTGCACTTTCACAAGCACACGTGACAGTTCACCACCTGCATGATCTGTCAAGGCAGTTGTTGGTTTGGGTTCTGACAGACAGACAGACAGACAGACAGACGTACTTTAATAATCCCTGAGGGAAATTGCATTCGTTACAATACAATACTCCAGTGCAAAAGGAAGAAGAGACAGACACTCTACGTAAAGTAAAGTGTTAGAATATAAATATATAAAATAAAATAAAAAAATAAAAATAAAAACCTATGTAAAATAAACCTATGTAAAATATAAACCTATGTAAGCAATATACAAAATATACAAACATAAAGAAATATACATAAATGTACATACAACCAGGCATACACTGAGAGGTGATAGCATACGCAAGGATGTAGCATGACAGATTCTATGTTGGAAAAGACCAGTTGTGCAAAGAGATGACCAGTTATGCAGTGAAATTAAAAGAAATGACCAGTTATGCAATATGAATGAATAACCTGTTGTGCAGCAGAAACTATGATGAGAGTGACAGATTGTATAGTTTGATGACCACAGGCAGGAATGATTTCCTATGTCGCTCTGTGGTGCATCTCGGTGAGAGGAGTCTTCTGCTGAAGGAACTCCTCCGCTGAGCCAGGGTGGAAAAGAGAGGGTGAGAGGCATTGTCCATCCGTAGCCTGGACAGCATCCTCCTATCTGCCACGGTAGTTAGAGTGTCCAATTCCTCACCCACTACATCACCAGCCCTCTTGATGAGTCTATTAAGTCTATTGGTGTCCGCAACCCTCATCCCACTGCCCCAGCATGTGACAGCAAAGAAGATTGCACTGGCAACAACCGACTCATAGAACATCCTCAGAATTGTCCTGCAGATGTTGAAGGACCTTAGCCTCCTCAGAAAAAAGAGTCGGCTTTGGCCCTTCTTGTAGACGGCCTCTGTGTTCCTGGTCCAGTCCAACTTGTTGTTGAAGAGATGTTGATTCTGCAAGGCAGAGGGCTTCCTGCAGCAGTTATCAGTGCCCGGCTCGCATGCCTTCCACCTCCTCCCTCTACATGGCAAATTGTGGGGCGCTTTCTCAAAGTGGTGTCACAGCATTCATGTTATCCCATCTCGATGAGGTGGGAAGCGTGCTTAGTTTTTTGCAGTGCTTTCTGGAAAAAGGTTTGGCCTTTTTCATAATCAAGGTCTATGCTGCAACCATTTTGGCTGGTCACTCATGTTATGGTAAACCAGTTTTTAGTCATCCCCTGGTCAAGAGATTCTTGGTGGGGCAAGACGTGTTAAATCTGTTTCCTGTGTGCTTACGCTACACTGGGATCTTCCCACCGTTTTGCGTGGGTTATCCAGGGATAATTTTATTGGCTTTGCTTTTGGCCAAACGTGACACTGAGGTGGCCGCTCTGACTATAGGCCAGAGCTGTTTGTTACTTAACAATGACAGCTCTTTTGGTCTCTTTTAGTCTATCCTCCCATTGCTAGAGCTAGAGCTTCTTTGTTGCTTGTTTAAGCTGTTTTTAGCTGCTCTTGTCACTGTTACATCTGCTAGTGGGCTCTTCCTTCAGCTTCTCTTGGGAGCGGACATAAGCAGGGCCTTTGCTGCTTACTGCAGTTGGGCTGGGGATTTTTTCTAGCCCTGTTCATAGATTAGATGAAAATACAGGTTGAGTCCAGAGGTTCCGGACTCCCTCTTTTCTCTTACTCACAGCTGTGCATGTTCTTATTTTGGCTGTTGTTTTTTGCCCTTCATGGCTTATTGAGTCCGATGTGCCCTGAGACTTTGGTAGGCCTACAGCAGGAGTACATGCATCGGGCTCCGCTTGCAGATTCATCTCAGCACATAAGGCAAAGCCTAGACGACATAGCCTACATAAAAATGGAATGATAGTTATGCTATTATAACTTTAGTTCTATGATTGTAGAAAAACTGAGAAAACTGACAAACTAAATTATGAAGACTCAAGATAGTTAAATTACTGTTCAATCCTATATGAATGTAAATATACCATAACCTAGGCTAACAAAAAAAATCTTGCATGAGAAATGTTGTCGCAGTTTCAAACAACAAAGTCTTCCGATGATGACAAATAATTGCTGTGATCATGGGGAGGCTGAATTAGATTAGGTCTAATTACTTAACCAACAAAACCATCACTACAACACAATAACTAACATTTCAATGCTCCTATGCTTCCAAAATGGAGGCAGTCATTCCAATGTGACATCCCGATGTAGAAGCCCTATAATTCCATGATTTGGAGAATATCACTCTTTTGGAGAAGATTGGTATCCTGCACGTTATCTCTAGATTAACTTGGTCACAGTGGATTCTACTATACCTGGTATCATAAATATAATGCAAGTGCTGTTTGGAGGATATCAGTGGGTTTCATATCTACTCTGATCCAAGCCTGACTTGGTTACGGCAGAGTTTCAATGTAATGCAGATCGCGGGTTGCGTCGGCCAGCGTTGCATAGTAGGACAACACATGTCGGATTATTCATTTTTAGGTCTTATTCTCAGTTTAATATAATTGGAGTCCCAATGGGTAGCGCTGCGTTGCATGACAAGTTGCCAATTCTGGTATATTCACACTCAAATCGAGAAGTAACTATCAAGAAGTAACACAAAAGTTGACGGAACATCACAAGCAACATCACCTATCTATCAGCCTGCATGTCCACCCCCCCCCCCCCCCCCCCCCCCCCCCCCATCGCAAATAACTGACTATAACTCAGTATTTATCCTCATGAAGCAACACCAGCAATTGTCCGACCAAAGAGAATTTGGTCGAACAAGTGCATATAGACCAGTGGTTCTCAAACTTTTATCGTCATTCCCCACTTTGAACAAGTGGGGATTTTCAAGCCCCACTTGCCCCCGTCGCCCCAACAAAAATCTTGACGAATTACTTCAAATTATTTTAAATGTATTGAAATTACTAGCACCAAGTATATCAGTCATATTTGATACTGAATCAAAATCAAAAACAACAAATAACACAAAGTTCAAAAAGAGAAAATAAAAGTGCAGTTGTGCCATCATAACTTAACTTGTGTGTGTGTGCGTGTGTGTGTGTGTGTTTTGTTTAGAGTGAATTATCTTGATTGTCAATAGCATTTATAGTAAGATAGGCATGAAATTGAAAATTCCCTCCCGTTTGTCGCGCCCCACCTGTCATGTCTCCGTTCCCCACCAGTGGGGCACGCCCCACACTTTGAGAAGGACTGATATAGACTAACCAATCCATCAACCTACCAGAACTTGAAAGCTCTGTTCATTACCATTTTCAATGTATTTTCATACATATTCATTATACTATTTTTAAAAAGGATTATAGGCTACCTATATGGGAACTATTGCTCCCACTCACCCTCCTGTCCATTCATATTTATCAGCATAAATCCCAATCACGCCTTTTTTCATCATCTATTAAGGAAAACCATCAGATTTCCACAGTCAGATAAACTATTTAAGTTCATCGTAAAGGGTAAAGGGGCATTTAGCAGATGCTTTTGTCCAAAGCGACTTACAATCAATACATTTGTGGGGTTTGACGTGGACAGTTGGAGGAGGGGGATCAAGGGGATCGAACCACCGACCCTACAGTTAGTGGACGACCCGCTTTACCCAGAGCTACTGCCGCTTTTATCGTGCCCATATTTCAATTATGAGAGTCCAGCATAACTGTCCAAATGTATGTAAGCTTAACATTATTTTATATCACATGTTCATTACTTAGCTGACTTTTAACTACATATTACTTATAACTACACAGTAATTACTCAAAATAATGAACTATTAACTAATAATGAACAAATTAAATATTACAAAAAATGCCTAATTGTTTCAGTAACAACAGGCTGATGCCTCATTGTCAGCTTAGCAACAACTTTTAAATGTAAAATTGTTAAAATTGTTGAGCCCAGGGCACAAAGTGGCATTTCAGTGCCTGAAAAAAAAATTGGGGAGGGGAGACGGGATGCATGGGTATAAAATAGCACAGTTTCATGTCTCAATGTGTCGATTTATTTAAACAACAATCCTTCTTGAACTTAATACAAAAAAAAAAAATATATATATATATATATATATATATATATATATATATACTGCAGTGGTGAACCGTGATCACTACAGCTGGGCCTTCACCTCAGCCATCACCGCCGAAAAAAATAAGTGATACAGTAAGGTGATACAGCTGCGGTATGCTCTCAGTCAGCTCTTTCAGTGTCATAAAGTGCAGCAGGTCTGATGGGCTCCTTGCCTCAAAGTTTGCCATGTTGTACATGACCGTCAGTTCAGTCTTGAGCCTGGGGAGGTCGAAGTGCAGCCCGTAGTTTGCAACGAGACTCTCACACTCAGTGTTGGGGAATTTTTCTTTGTATGAGGCAAACTTCTTGGGGTCCAGAAGGGCAAGGAACATTAGTTTTTCATGATCCTTGAACCTGTTCCTCAGCTGAGTGAGAATGTTGTCCAGGATTTGACTGTACAGCTGCAGGTACGCTGCACGTACATCTCCAACTCTCCATGCCCTGTGCCCGCTGGGACCCCCGCCTTCGCAGACAGATAGAGTCCAATTTGGCTTTTTTTTCTCTCTGTGGTGCTGCAAAAGTCATCGATGCTGGACAAACAGAACTGCACGTCATACTCCTTGTTCTGCAAGATCCCAAAGAGCATGTTGGAGTAGGCGAACACTGAGTTGAATGTGGCGAGGAGGAAGCAGAACTCGCCGTCAGCAGTGCCATGTATCCATCTGCTCTGTGTACAGCATCGTCATCAAAATCATTGTGGTTGTCAACAATGAATTCAAAGAGCTCCAAGAGTTCTTCTCTGCGCTCATACACGGTGCAAACCAAACGCGATGAGAAGTTCCACCATGTTGGAGTCATTCTGGGCAGTCTTCGCTGGCATATTTCATCCAGGAGTTGTGTGCATTTGGCTGACTTTGAGAAAAAGGCTGCGAGGCCACTTAGGTGGAAGAATTTTTTTTTTTGCACTCTTTGATTTTAGCAGCACTCTGAGACATGACGAGGTTCAGAGTGCGTATAACAGTGAACGAAGAGAGCTTGTGGAATTTTTTCCTTTATTTTCGCTTGGACCCCATTCAGTCCAGAGGCCATGATTGCAGCTCCATCTTAACACTGGCCAATTACTTTATTGGTGCAGGCGCAGTACTCCAGAGACTCGAAAACTTGACTGGCTATGGCTTCTGCATGCTTATCACCACTGACATCACCAAACTGGAAAAAGCGCTCCTTCACACCACCGTCAGTGGTGTAACGCAGGACATATGACATATGAGTGGTGTTACTTACGTCAGTTGTCTCGTCTACCATTACGGAGACAAAAGGCGTGTTCCTCACCTCCTCCCTCATTGCTTCGGTCATTACATCTGCCACCGATTGAATCAAGTCATTCTGAATTTTGCTGGAATAGCATGAAAACAGTGGCCGAATCCAGATGACAACGCCAAAAAGCCCAGCAACTCCAAGTAGTTCCCCTTGTTTTCAGATTATTTGCTTTCATCATGTCCTCGAAATCCCAGCTCTTGTTTTCCAAGAAATGTGACGACATTGATGAGACGTTTCAGGATCTCTCTGTTCTGCCTGACCTTGTTGTTGTGGGCCGTAGTATTATTTCACCGCTGCTCATGTAGCTGAAGATTAACTCATGTGTCCCCAAAAGTTTTCAAACTGACCGTCGTTTGCAGGTGTGCCGCAGAAACTTGTCGGTGAGCTGACTTTGTCAGATTTGTAAGGCTGACAAATCCACCGCTGACCCAGGTGGATGACTTTTCAGTTGTAAAAAGCAAACAACTCCAGCAGTACAGCCTGTTTGTTTTATTACAGCCCGCCATCCATGGATATCGCTGATAATTTTCGGTCTTGAAATTAGGGATGCACCGATACCACTTTTTTACAAACCGATACGATACCGATACTTTTAGTTGTGTACTTGCCGATACCAAGTACCGATACCGATACTTTCTAGATTTGGTCTCTATGAAAGAAGTGTAATTCATTTGAAGGCAGATTTTATTTTCTCCTCTGAGGATTATGCCAAGCCTTTCGTGAGGCTATACCAAATGAACAGGCTATTCCAAGCCAAAACTTAACAGAGCTTTCTGGTTTTAACAAAAAAGCCTTCAAAGACAAAATGCCATCACATTAGACAAAATGTAAATATAACCAGATAAAGTGAATAACAACAAAAATAATCACATTCACAAATAATTCATTCATTCATTTTTCACTTTATCTAACACCTTTGGCAACATCGCATCTGCGATGTACAGCCGACTGCGAATCTCGTATATGGGCTCAAGCACTTCTAGAAGACAGCGAAATCCAACATTATCAACAACTGAAAGTGGCTGGTCATCGAGCGCTGAAGTGAGTAAGTGCCTCTGTTATTTTTATTGCCTGTGAGTTGTCTTTGGACATTTTCTCTCACTTTTGCAAGACGTCATAAGGTTGGCTGCTTTGGTCTTGCGCCGCTAGCATTAGTGAACTCTTTGTACTTAGGTGCGCCTTAAGATGTTTTATCAGATTGCTTGTATTAAAGGAAGTACTTTCCTTTCCGCCTCTCGACACCGTAGCATTACAGATCTTACACTCTGCCTTACTCCTGTCGTCATCCTTTATCTTAAAATATGCCCAAATCGCCAACATGACTAGCCTAAGGTTCCATCTTTTCGCAGCAAACTTCTACGCACACAAGCCTTTGGCATAATCTCCGAGTTTCTGCTCATTATCTCCCCCGAGTTAGTTAGGTAGGACAACTTATCTCTGCATGCGGCCAGTTTGATGTAGGCTACTGGCATAGTGGTATCGGTGCGTGGTATCGGCAATTAAAAAACGGATACGAGTACAAGTATTTTAATTAAGTATCGGCCAGATACCCAATACTGTATCGGTATCGGTGCATTCCTATTGAAATGCCTTTCCACTTTCTTAACCTTTTCTTTTAATTCCAGTTCTGAAGTTGGTCTTCCGTTTTTTATTATTTGAAGTTTTTTCTGTGAAAGGACGCCTTCAAAAAGGCGATCAGATCAAGCTAGCCACAACGTAATTCTCCTCTGCTGCCATTTAACTCTCAATCTCAATCTCTCAACCACTTTCACCACTCTGCCAAGATTTACCTCTGTGACAGAGGCGGCAGAGTGGTGAGAACGGTTGAGACTCAACCACTCTGTTAGGACTTTGTGAAGGCCTACAATCTTTTTTTTTGTTCCACCCACTTGAAATCAAACCATGATTGGTCAATCTGCCCCTCACTCTCCAAACCAAAACACATAGCTTGGCCTTCTGCAGGATTTGTGAAGTCCGAACCAATTAATGAGCCAACCGGGCCTTGATAGAGACGGACGATTCTGATTGGATGACATGTTTTAGGGACAGTAACCATTTTATTGCTGATGTGAATTTGACAGTAAACTTAACTTTAGAACATAGATGAGAGAAAATGTATTAAATGCATTGTATTAAATTAAATAAGATATAAATTAAAAAAATAATTATTATTTCTTCTTTAATATTTTTTGGTCCAGAATTTTGTTGGGCCTTCTCTGAAGGCGTAGAAGGCCCTGAGGGTTCCCCACTGAAAATTGTGATACAGTATATTAAACTGTATACTATGAAGAACAAATTGATGGCCAATATCACAATTTTCTCATTCTTTTTGGGTTGTTAACAAAGTCCTGCAACTTATCCAAGCCAATCCTTTTCAAGGTATTATTTGTTCCAGTGGTGGCTTTAGTTGGTCTAGTGGAGGCTTTAGCCTAGTTTATACTCCTGGGTAAAGTGCCGTACGTCGGTTACGGAGAGCCCTCTACGTCAACGGAGAGCCTGACGGAGAGCCTCTGCGTCGTCTCTGTCGGCCTGAAATATTTTTTAAGTATCCGTCACTCCGTCAACGCACAACGGAGACCGCAGGGGCTGCGATTGGTCATGCAAAAAGAGAGGAATGCAGCTACTTGACCAAAAAATATTACTTTAGATTATCAGCCTTACAAACTGAAAAACAGGCTATGTCCATATTGGCTATATAGTGGTGTGCTGGGCTTGGATACGTCCTAATTACAGCTGTACGAACTCATGCAGTCAAAAACTAATAGACATTGTGTTCTTCAATACTGAGCTGAGCTGAACTGAGACAGGAATGCCTCAGACTGTCTTTTAATTGAGCATGATCCACTGGGAAAGGAGAATGTTAAAAGGTTGACTGTGGAGCTCAAAATTCAACACTGGCCTGTGAGTGCGAGGCCAAGGCTGTGAGGTGGTTTTGTTCATTGAAGAAAGCTAGCAGATGCAACATTGATATCTGTATTATTTTCAAAGATATTCAGGAATATTGAAATTTGAATTAAATAACAGACACATAGCTACATATCTTCTGACAAATGTACTTACATTTATTTAAATAATGAATGGTTGTCACTTACAAAATAATAATATAAAAATGTAGTCATGTTTTATACCTTCATAAACAGCTTTTAAGGTGAGAACTTTGACCAGGGCCTATTTAAGCTACGACATGTAAACAAATAAATATGGTTGACAAAATGGGATCAATGCATCCTTTATTTAGTTTTACTTCCTGGAACGCTTTAACTCAACAAATATCTGGTCTGGTTATGCTTGACATTTCATTATACACATTCAGCTAGCTATATTATGTTATGCTCCATATCAACTAGAAAGTGATTGTTGTTGAATTTTAGACTATAGTTACCTAATCGTAACAGTAATCTGTGGAATAACGAATCACTATAAATGTCAATTTGTTTTCCTTTTCTTATAGTTTACAATTGAAATTCCTGCTCAGGCATGCTTAACCAGTCCAGTTAGGCCCGATCTCAATTC
Source organism: Urophycis tenuis (assembly GCA_036785325.1). Lineage (NCBI taxonomy): Eukaryota > Metazoa > Chordata > Actinopteri > Gadiformes > Phycidae > Urophycis > Urophycis tenuis. The sequence goes on along the minus strand of JAXIVH010000049.1, from coordinate 1,904,204 downwards.
TCTATCTTACCCCTTCCCCTTCCCCTTGCCCCTTCCCCTTGCCCCTTCCCCTTGCCCCTTCCCCTTCCCCTACGTCTTGGCCCTTGAAACAGAGTGTTAAGGGCTAGGGGTAAGAACATGCCCCTATGAATTGAGACAACACTCGTTACGGATACGTCATCATAGATTGACGACAAAATATTGACAAAATATTTTTTATACACACTGCATGGTGTTTTGTATCTTTTTCAGTTATTACGGTTTTGAATTTCATTGATGTTCAGAAACAATGTCTTTGTTAACCAACATGTCTTTATTTACAATTATGAATGGCTACTACAACATTGAACGCATGACTCACTCCCACATTTGCTTTGAAGCGTATTTTGATTTCAGAAATGTCTGCTCGTTGTCGTGCCGAAAACGTATCAGCTGCCGGGTTGGAGTTCATTGGAGTTCATTGCTAGTCAGAGAAATGTGTAGTTGTGCACTCAGCAATGTAACGTTCGCATATCGATTTTCAAAAAAGTTTCGATTAAGAACATGGTTGCAAATATTTAGGTACAGGACTGTTTAGAGCACAAAACAATACTGCCGTACATTTTAAATCAATTATTTCAGCCGGAAATACTTACATTTATGGGACTCTCGTGGAGATCTGGCCGCGATTGTTGCCGGTTGCGCATTGTAATGGGTACCCCTTGGTTTCAAGTAAGCTCCCGATCTTACTTGGTTTCAAGGGGTGTCTACCCCTTCCCCTTGGCCCTACCCCTCGATCGAAATGAGAATTGAGATAGCCCTTCGTCTCACGTGAACGCGCAAAACCAAGGGGTAAGGGGAAGGGGTAAGATAGAGAATTGAGATTGAGCCTTAATATCCATACTTGCCAACAATGATAGACCACATGCACAAAGCTCACAAGGAACAAACATTGTAATCCAATCGGGGCAACACCCACAACAAATCGTTCGCTTATCAGCAAAGGTTGGCACTGTGTATCTGACAACCAGGGTTTATTTGATACCGCTCTGACTGCTCAGACCCTCTGAGCCCTAGACCTAAACAGTCTCCTTGATTGGACCAGTGTGAATGGGGAAACACTGGATATTGACTTTGGTAATAAGATGGCCTTATTTATTTAGCATGCCAAACAGCCATTACCAAGAAAGCTATTCTGACAGTTGTTCAGACAGCAAAAACCTGCAATTAATAAGCAGTAATAGAAAGAACAAGACAGCTATATGGCTGCTGTTAGCTTCTTACAGTGGAGCACCTTCTCTCAACAGTGGAGCACCTTCTCTTTACAGTGGAGCACCTTCTCTCGACAGTGGAACACCTTCTCTTTACAGTGGAGCACCTTCTCTCAACAGTGGAGCACCTTCTCTTTATAGTGGAGCACCTTCTCTCAACAGTGGAGCAGCTTCTCTCACAGGCTGCTCCAGCTCCGCTGTCGAAGGGACAGATATAGGAAATCCTACATAGGTTTATATTATATTTACATATTTACATAGGTTCATATTATATATTTATATATTCTATCACTTTACTATACGTAGAGTGTCTGTCTCTTCTTTCTTTTTTCACTGGAGTATTGTATTGTAACGAATGCAATTTCCCTCAGGGATCATTAAAGTATGTCTGTCTGTCTGTCTGTCTGTCTGTCTGTCTGTCCTTCCTGCCACCTGCCATTACACTGTACAATAACAGCTAATAACTCTGGTCATAACAACACAGTCTCCAAGCACCTTATATGTTTGTACATAATTGTTCACTGCACCTTTTATTTTGCACTACAATTTATTTTTATTTTTTTATTTTTTTATACATTTTTATATTGCATTTTATTCTTTATTTTTGTATTGTTACTGTGTGTAATGCTGCTGCTGCTACACTGCAATTTCCCAGCTTGGGATCAATAAAGTATAGCTATCCATCTATCTATCTATCTATAGCAACACAGACAACAGCAAACAGTTGTTCTTAAGAATGTTTAAATTAAATGATTTACAACAAGGTATTATTCCCAGGATGGATTCAAGCAGGCAAAGAAGTAAGGTATCTTGTGACTTGTAATGTGATTTTTATCAATGGACAGTGGAAGGTAAGAAATCTAAAGATTAGCACTAGAAAAACATTTATGCTTGTGGTTATATCCTTGGTTAGTTTGTGTTAGGCCACCATGCTACCAGGCAAATTTGCATTCAGTTACTTGGCAAGCTTGTCATACTTACCTTTAATCTTTTTGGGGCGCTTGTTCAGTGTGTAAATGTACACAAGGCACAAGGTGCAAATGCAAATGCAAATGTCCATTCTATTCTACTTCATAATAGGTGTATTCAAATAGTGATTTCAGATCAGTCACCTGGCTATGACTTTCACTGCAATAACAAACAAGGTTACTGCAATGCAGGCCTACTGAATAACTGCAGGGCCCACCATTTTTTACATTTTTGTTTTGAGTTTAGTTTGGCCCTTGGCTCCATAGCATGAATACAGTCTTTTGAGGGTCCCTAAGGGAAATTAGTATCGTAACTATGTTCTAAACTATCCCTAATGGAGGATCAGTTCCAAAGTTTCAATTCCATCAGTCCAAAGTCAATTGTGTTTTGTATTTCTATTTTCAGTAAATACATTGCATTACAGTTCAAAGAAAACACTTTTGTAATCAGTAATTTCCTCGTTCTTTTTTCACTGCGTGACTAGGAGACTTGATAAGCATAGCCTTAGCCTTAACTTGTGAGGCGAGGATAAGTGGCTGTCGATAATGTGATAGTAGAACACATGCAGAAGAATGGCCTGTATATAATGTGCAAAGCGGTTTAGAGTAAATGACGTATTTTTTGGCAAATGCATTTATCAACTGACCGAGGGAAGCACAAAACAGGCGGAATCACAACGGCGTTGAACGGGACGATAGATCCCTGATGTGAGGGGAGAATCCGAATGATGCTTAATTCCCAAAACGTGAACACTAGAGAGGAATTTAGCGACCCCCCCCCCCCCCTCTCACGAAAAAAATGTCAGCAAATGCCCTGCAGGCAATGGCAAACCACCCCTTATTAAGCCTAACCTCCTTATGTGAGTGTGTGTGTGTGAGAGAGAGAGAGAGAGAGAGAGAGAGAGAGAGAGAGAGAGAGAGAGAGAGAGAGAGAGAGAGAGAGAGAGAGAGATGCACTTGTCACTTTTCTAGACAGCAAGATCTTCAACATTGTGTTACCTGTCCATACACTGTAGGCATGGCCGATACAGCAGCACCACGGCGATTTCGAAGAGAGTGATTGGATCCTGCGTTCACCCCGTCCTTGTTTGCACTCCGCGCGGTTCGTCGCAGTTTCAGAACAGCAGCGCCTGTTCCATTCGATAAATCCACAACTGCGTTTATCGTTAAAAATCCTCTGTTTTGTGGTAGCTTGTGTCGTTCCTCTTGGTGAAGACGGAGAGTCGATGATCGTACCGCAACTGCAGACAATAATAACACACATATTGCACATCGAAGAGAGGACAGCATCTTGACTGCTTTCGTTGTCGCCATGTTTGTGTATGTTTCAGATCTAGATGAGGTAACCTAGAAGAGCGCCTACGAGTGGCCACTATAGGATGCCATGGAAATAAAATAGCACGACACCCATATGCTCGCCCGAAATATATAACATTCCTCGTCTACTGTCACTATAAAACACGCAAAAATACACACATTTACACTGCATGAAGTATGCAAAATATAGCTGTTTGTTGTGTTAAAAAGTAAAACAATCGGCACAACTCTTTATATTACTCTTTATATAACACTTTATATTTATAACATTGTTTGCTGCATAGTATAACATGTTTATGATCTTTATTGTCCTACCATATATCAGGATACATACGCTATAATCCACATTTTTATATTTTTTCTTGAATGTGGCCAGTGTTTTATTTTTAATATGTTTATTTCATGCTAGTCTATTTTTTGTTTTATTTCATTTATTTGTGACCATAACTGTTTAATTTACCATATTTTTCGTATTCGGCTGATATCTCCAACGTTGCTGCTTGCATGTCACAAGGACTTTTTTCCCTGTTCAGAATTGCCCCGTGTTTTGTGGATTCGATTAATGTAACACATTTTACTTAAATTATCCTATACGACTACGACCACTTTATTTCTAAATTGCTAACTATGTAGGCTTGCCTTAGCTATATGCTGCAAGCCAATGCAGCATCTGAAACTAACATGTATCGGCAATCGATTCATAATAGAAACGGCCGCATAGCACATTTATCGTATGCAATTGGGGAAAAAATGTGCTCATCTCTTAAATCCCAGTGACTTCAATTAAAAAAAGCAAAACAATATTCAGGTTAAGTAATTGGATGTCATTTGGTTAAGTTTACAGATGCAAGCTCCTCCTCCTATCCCAGACATGGCTCCTGAAGCCCATGGAGGCTGAGTAGTGCAGGCTCACATGGTGCAGGCTGAGTAGTGCAGGCTCACATGGTGCAGGCTGAGTAGTGCAGGCTCACATGGTGTAGGCTCACATGGTGCAGGCTGAGTAGTGCAGGCTCACATGGTGCAGGCTGAGTAGTGCAGGCTCACATGGTGCAGGCTGAGTAGTGCAGGCTGAGTAGTGCAGGCTCACATGGTGCAGGCTGAGTAGTGCAGGCTGAGTAGTGCAGGCTCACATGGTGCAGGCTGAGTAGTGCAGGCTGAGTAGTGCAGGCTCACATGGTGCAGGCTGAGTAGTGCAGGCTCACATGGTGCAGGCTGAGTAGTGCAGGCTGAGTAGTGCAGGGTCACATGGTGCAGGCTGAGTAGTGCAGGCTCACATGGTGCAGGCTGAGTAGTGCAGGCTGAGTAGTGCAGGGTCACATGGTGCAGGCTGAGTAGTGCAGACTCACATGGTGCAGGCTCACATGGTGCAGGCCAGTGGCGGCTGGCCCATAGAGGGCGATAGGGCACCGCCCCCCCCCCCCCCCTTGACCCACAATAAATAAATAAATAAAACTAATAATAATAAATTATACAAATTGTTGATATTTGTGTGTTTGAAATATGACTGTACCCAGTAATATCTGTAAAATATGATAGAAAATCATCTGTGCAAGATGTATGCTTTTCCTACACGTCCCGTGTCCCATGCTTCAACAGCTCTGCGGGGCGATGGAGAAATCGCCCCAAGAAGGCGGGTCTGTGTAACTGTTTAGCCAATTACTCATTTAAGATGTGAAAGCATGACATTAAATTTGGCCAATCAGCGTCCTCAAATCCAAGCCGATATGGGCGATTACTTTATGGCCCCAAGCGAGCGAATGCTCAGGTCAGGGCGAGTCTGTATATAGTTATATACAGTTGTATATAGTTGACCTTAGTATTTTTTAGTCCCTAATTTTCACTATTTATTAATCTGCTGATTATTTTCTTGATTGTTTAGTATATAAAATGTTTACTGTAATTTCATAGAGCCCAATGTGACTACAAATTCAATTTCAAATGAGAAAATTGAAAGCTTGTGTTTGTGCAATATGTTGTTTATGTTAGAATGTTATGTTATATTATGCATTCTTATGTTAGAATGCCTCAACTTTGTAATATCGGCATTCAATAATTATTGTCTATTTCACGGAGCACTCATTTCCTGTAGTTTGTGTTCAATGTATTGGGATGGTTACTGAAATTGACTGAATATGGCACAGCCCCACCTAGAAAATTCTTCACCAGCCGCCACTGGTGCAGGCTGAGTAGTGCAGGCTCACATGGTGCAGGCTGCACTGCTTCATGCTAAGAGGCCTACGTTGCAGCTCGCGCTGTCTGGAGATCAACAGTAGCCTACTTGTTAATTATCTTTCATGTCAGACAATAACTGGAAATAACACGTAGTTATATAGAAAATAATTATCGGGTTGTTTCAACGCAGACTTCGCTTCGTGAGTTGAGTTCAATGCTAACGACCACATAGTAGCAAAAAGTATAGTATTGTAATATTATTTCATGTTTGTTATAGTAGATAGTGAAAGTTAGCTTGATTCCATTACCCCCGAAAGTGATCCAATCGACACGCTACTCATTGGTTCAAGGTTCATTAAGTGTTTGGCTACCTAATACATACACTATATTTAATTGATTCTAAGAAAATAGCTGACCACTAAGTGGAGCCAAACGGTTTTATTTTACTGGAAAGCTAAAGGTATCTTAAACAGCGTAACTGTCGTCGGGCTCTCCGTGCATCGTTGGTTGTTTTAAATCCATAGAATCCAATTTAACAAAGTAGTTGTATATCTATGAAATATAGCCAAAAGATAACGTTTTTGTCCGAAAAGACTGGTATAGTTGTATGAGACTCACTTATTCAAATAGCCCTATTCATCTTTAATTAGTGCAGTGGTCTGTATGTCTTAAAGAGCCAGTTTGTTAGTTTAAACGTGGCTATAAGTCTTGCATTATCGTCAACATAGTAATCTATACCACTTTCACTGCCAAAACAAAACTTATATAAGATAGTAATTTAGAGAAAACGGGAATAAACGTCTCCCTAAAATATGAACGTTCCACCTTGCTTCGGAAGCAGGTAACGTTCCCTTCGTGTCGTGGAGGCGCTTTGTCTGCCCAACTAACAAACTACGTTATGTGTGTGTGTGTGTGTGTGTGTGTGTAGAAGGGTTAGGCTTTTCAGTTGGCGCAATGTATCTACAAAGTAGTTCATAAAAAGCTCCTACACATCGACGGTACTGAAAAGGTATCACAAAGTGACCATGGGACATAATCACCACGTAACAAATCCTTCCCAAAATCGCACAAGCGATATTCATTTTGACAATCTTTCTGTATTGAGATTATATTTGGGGTTATATTCACTTATATGCAAGCAGTAAGAATGTGTGTTTTTCACAAGCATTTTGTACAACTTTATGTGATGATCAAGAATATTGTACTCCTATCTATTTGTAGGTAATACAGAAAACTATAACCAAGCCTATTTGTGATACAGTAAAGGTGATAGTCGAAAGTCCCAAAAGCTTATTTAGACATTTACAAAAATATATATAGTATATAAGTATAAGTATAGTATGTAAGTATAACTTATCCCGTCTGGCATTACTTGCTATTATGGGTGATTGTTTTTTTGTATGTATTGTGCTTTTTGAGTGGTGTGTTCAGTTATTGTGTGTTATAATCCTATCATAACAAGAATAGGTATGTTATACCTACAATTGTGATTATAGGATTATGTTTAATTTGTTTTTGCACATTTGCAGTTTGGGCATAAAACAATGAAAGGATTTCCAATGCAAGGCAACATGACTTCAACAATAGCAAGCAACAAGGGTGTTAAGAGCAAATGCCCTAAACAGAAAACAACACAAGAGGTGAGCAGAAGCATTCCCCAGGCCAGTCTTGCTGCTAACATTGTTGCTAGATTGAATGAAGGCTGTAGGCTGCTATAATGTTTTACCTAAGGCTGAGTTATACTGATCACAAAGACTGCCACCGTACGTGCATCTCTCCGTGCCTCATATGACCTCATATGCCTGACTATTATACTGTTATTTTTTTGTATCGCTGCAAACATACAGACCTACATACATACACAGATTTCAGATAATCCTTCCCGCTTGCAATAGATAGAACACATGGCTGCATATCTGGACAAATCCCCGGCAAAGAAGAAGTCCACTACATGCAAAACAAAGAAGTTGGATTTGGCTGGTGTGTTTGAAGCTGCAGTCGCAGGTAACCATAAAGACAAGTACCATTACTTTTCTTGTATGTATGAGGATGTATTATTATAAGTTAAACATGAGTTCACCAGACAAGGATTATAGAGCAACTTTGATTTGAAGTTCATTAATCAAAATCTTTCCACTTAATTATAGTGGTAGAATTGTATTTCATTTTATTTTCATGCAGCACGAAAATAGCGTGCTTTATTTTTTAAAATTTCTTTAAGATTCCCACTTTGATGTCGATTCCTAATCAGTCACAGTTAGGGCTGGGATAAACGATTATTTTTTAAACGATTAATCTAGCGATTATTTTTTCGATGCATCGATTAATCTAACGATTCATTTTTTCATTTCGATTCGATTTCTATTCGATTTGATTATCGATTATCTCCCCATTAATTGACTAATAGCAATTTCTACATGTTGATTTACATATCTGAATGAAAAAAACATGAGTTCCTTAATATTGCAATACACGTTTTATTGCTTGAAACACATAGGCCTAGCTTACTGAATAAATTGCTTTCCAACAAGGTCACAGAATCAATTGTTTCCTTTAGGATTAAAGAATTCCCATACTTTAGATGAACGAGTGCATGTAGCCTTGGGCTGCATCCGAATACGCATACTTGACTACTATATAGTATGCATTTTGTAGTACGTGACAAATATAGTAAGTCACAGTCCAAGCTAGTTTCTGAAAATGTTAATTCCTTCACTATACAGTACATCCTGTTCAGACACTGGTGGCTTCCTTTATTCAGTTTCAGGGATTTTTGTTCGCCATTATTTGATATTTAGTATCTTTCACATGGAACCGCTTTGAAACGGCAACTGTGATTTAGGTGCCATACAAAAAAAAACTGAACTTGATTATCTTTCTGTTAAATAGGTGCAAATAGAGAGGTCAACATGCTGTTTTCACAATATGCTGATGTTTTCAGGTAGTCAAATATATTGCATGTATACAGTGTTCTATATATTTTGTATCCACCTGAACTCCTTTGTAGACATTATTGTAGATATTAGGTATATTCAGATGGAGTATTTTAGGTTCTATTATCTCATATTTTAATTGAACCAATTAACCAAATAAGTCATATTTTCTAGTTTAGTCATGACTGTGTTTTTGTGTTACATAGTGAGAGAGCAGCTGTAGATGCATCCCAGGTCATGGAACTGGAGGGCATTCTGAAGGAGGCTAGGCACCTTGAGTCTCACCTACAGGAGAAGAAGGACCACCTAAAGCATACTTTAGCTATTATTGCTGATAAACTGCAGGGGTGATGAATTTCTACCCAGGCCCCCCAAAAAACATATCTGATCAAATAAATTGCTATTTATTTTAAACACATTTATTTTTATTGGCAGTGTTTATAAATGCTTTTTGCTTTGTTTTCACATTAAGTGTCAATGCAGTATTGCACCACTTAAGTTACAATATGGAATAAGTTAATAACCATTATCAGTCTAGTGTCATCTATAGAACATGTACATTGAATATCTGATGTTCTATTCAGACACATTGTTCCAGAGATTCAGATACTGAAGTTGATACATTAATATATATGATGAAAATGATAAATTTCTGATTTGACTAAGATCAAAAATCAAAGCAAACATTTTAATATGTAAAACCTTTATCAAATTGTTTATAGCATTTAAACCATAAAAGTATAAAAAAAACTTTATATACAAATACATTTCAGTGTGTTTTGTTTTTGTGTTTCCTCTTTGTGTAGCAATATTAAAACTGGAATAAGTCCTGAATCAAATTAGTAAGTCAATTTTGTAAGATGACACTTTCAGAGAACGATAAAACATTCTATGATTGTGCTGCTTTTTGAAACTACATTATATGTAGTTAATAAGATATATATGTACGTTAATTCACCAAATAGGGTGTGCATTGCACGATAAAAAATCTAGTCGGAGTATGCAACAGTTTCTCTATATTATGGACAGTAGAGACAAGCTTGTCTGGTCCTTTTATCTATGCTGTGGCATTGAACGTCCCATGAAAACCATAGGGAATATTCACTGGCACCTCTGCTCTGCCCAACTCTTGGAATGTCTTGGCATCCAACACCAAGAGAAAAGTGCTCTTGTCCTGGTAAGGGGACAAATGAAAGATGCTATTTAAGAGATGCTCAATTAATTGAATGCAATTACACAACATATGTGCTTCTAAGTGATAACAAATGTAATCCACAGCCAACTGAATGTTTGTGTTTACCTTGTTTGGAGTGATGACCACAGCCATCACAATGCCATCGTCTTCCTCGGTGGCATTAGGAGCAGCTACAAAGACTGGTTCAGATGGGTACAGACCTGGTCGTTCCCATACCTTGAATGAAAATTGTAAAAAAAATAGTTAAGTAGTTAATTCATTATTTAATGCAAGATCATATCATACAGATATCTGGAAATCTCTAGTTGTCATTTTCATTACTGAGATGTGATCCTTTTCTTTGATTAATTATGTACAACAACCAAATACTTTTAGTACCAAAGCATTCACTTTATATAACATAAATTTGACAAAATGTACCTTCATCTGTTTTCCCTGGAGGTCTATCTTTATCAGTGTGTCTCCCACTAGGTGTCTGAAGCCACAGCCATAGAAGTAGCGGTAGGGGCGTGTGTTGTAGTTGGCATAGTTAATTTGAGGGAACTCCAGACCTCCATAAATGTGGAGCTCCTCTCCATGGAGATCCTCGTGGGTACAAAAGACCTTAATCAATGGAATAAAAATAAAAAAAAATAAAAAATATAATAATAATATTGTTAGTATAGTATACATGATAATAGTAATGATAATAAAAGCATGTAATTTAGAAGTGGAATAAAAATGTGTAAGAGTGTGTGAATGAGTGTGTGTGTGTGTGTGTGTGTGTGTGTGTGTGTGTGTGTGTGTGTGTGTGTGTGTGTGTGTGCGTGTGTGTGTGTGTGCGTGTATGTGTGTGCGTGTGTGTGTGCGTGTATGTGTATGTGTGTGCGTGTGTGTGTGCGTGTGTGTGTGTGTGTGTGTATGTGTGTGTGTGCGTGTGTGTGTGCGTCCACAGCTATGTACCTTTTTGTTGGAGATCTTGATGGCTGTGGATGTGCTGTCCATCTGGGCGGTCATGTTGGTGCCACACGGTGTCTCAGTGCCCACATGAAGAGGCAGAATGAAGCGCCTTGGAAACACTCTGCACATGGTGTTGTACACCTAATAAAAGCTGCCATTTTATAATCAAATTCACAGTGGCAAAATGCTCCTGGACTGAGAAAGAACCCTTTAAATTCCAGCCCAATCCAACAACCTTCAAATTGAGTAAATTCAATATGCATCATGATGCAATCTATAATATCCTAGTCAGTTGCGCAAGTAATATGTACTCATAACTCTTATTCATGAATATGTGTGAAGATGATTCTGTATTTTTTTCTTTTTTTTTAGTTTTTTTATTAAGCTTATCTGAACTTGATGGCAGTGGAGTAGGCAGAAATGTTCAAATGGGTGGGCACAGAAAAAAACGGGTGGGGAAAGCCAATTTGATTGAACATAGGCCTAGATTAGATGTACCATACAAACATTAATCAAAGGCTTATATTTATGATTTATTTAGGTTATATCTATGACATAAAGGTGGAATTCATCAAGGGCATTTGATCACATCTGACAAATTACGCAGAAACATTTGCGCAATATTTTGAGCAAAACTGCATGAACCCATGCATCGCGTGAACGTAAACGAAGGAAAGCCCTCTGATTGGTCGGGCAAGACTGACAAGTAGGCGGGCCTAGGCCGTCCAAGCCGCCCGTGCCTGCACCTCTGCTTGAGAGGCAACTTGGTTTTACTTTACATTTCTACTACTGTCCTTTACTTTTTGCTGTGACACTTGAATTTCCTGTGCAGGATTATTAAAGTACCATCTTACTTTACTTTAGAGAATCTGTCTACAGTAGGGTTTCATGCAATGTCATGCACATTACGTGCCACCAACATAGAGCTTTTTCACCATCACAATAAGAACAATAACAACTTGTTTCTTGGGTAATCTAGAGTTCTTGGTCAAGAAGTAACACAATGATAGGCTTGAACTTTAGATCACATGATTGAAACCGTGCTTGGTCTACTGGACTGACCTCATCAAGGGCTTCTCCAGACTTGCGCAGGTTTTGCACCATGTAGTTATTGATGGCCTGGCCATCATCTGAAACACACATGTCCATGACTAGGAAGCCGTTCTCCTCATAGGCGTTGATCTGGTGGAAGGTTGACATGGCCTTGGTGTGGTACTTCACCGAACTCACCTGAGCAAGAGACGTCAAACAGAGGAGTTGGGTTATACAATAAAGCTCTATTACCCTAATGACTTTCTCTTGCAGTTTAAAGGTTTGCCTTTGTATTACCTGATTGAATAAACAACACTTGAGGTCAAAAGTAGGTGAGAAGATAATAGAATTTGGGGCTAGCCAGTCCTACCTTGCCCGTCTGTTTGTCAATCAGGTGAAAGATAGTGTCGTGTTTTGGGTCCCAGTAGAAACTCTCACTGATACCCTTCCCAGTCAGTCCGCCTGTCACAATCTTCAGCAGATTCATCTTGATGGGCTGTTCGATAAACACCACATAATTCTTCGACATGGCTGAAAAGGGGAAGCAACAACATTAGTGTATGCAAACCATACTTGTGAATTCTTAATGATTGTTATAATGACAATGTAATTGTTATAAAGACAAATACATGCTGACTTTGAAGGGGTCTATCTCACCAAAGCTGTGGTAGTAGGAGGGTCTGGTCTTATCTGTGGAGGGAATGGAACAGACTATGGTGGCTCCCTCCAGCGTCTCCTCTGGTGTGGATTTTCTAGGTGGCACACGGATGATGTTGTAGAATGCTCCTGGTGTGTACACACATACAATATGAGTGTTTAAATAAGTAAGTCATCAGACCAGTCAGCAGCATATGTATGCCTTACATACATGGTTTGCTTTATATTACAGTTGAACACATGAGCTACCTTTTGAAGTGTAGGAATTGCCCATGTTGTATGTGGTGCCATCCGGCTCATTGTGTGGGTGTGCTGTGGCACCATTGACTGCAATGAATTTGCTCCAGTCCACCTAGTCAGAGAAAACTACACTTTAATACAATTCAATGACAGGAAATAACCTGAAATATGTCCGTTAATAAAAGATAACTACTATCACTACTCAATCAATATATAACCGTTCTAAATACAGAAGAGTATGCTTTGTAAACAAGCGTGAAATAACAATAACTTCTGCCTACTGTACCTTTTTGGTGGTCTCCAATGTCTCAGGATCCACTTTGTGCATGAAGTTTGTCTCGGTGCTCACATAATAGTCTCCCTTATAGGTCACAAAGCTCACACTGGCATTGTCAGTAGCCTCTGCAAAAGCAGCACACATTAACCACAGTTATTATAATGTTAATGTTCTTTTATCCGGATCATAATTTGTGCTGGGTATACAGGGGACATCTTCTTGTCGTTAACCCTAGCCCTACCCCTACCCATTATCTACTCTGACCTCATACCAATCATCCCATTGCATTGCGTAGAATAAAAACATTTGAAAAACATTTACAAAATGTATTGTCATCTGGGCTCTTATGTCCCCACCACTTTCACACAAACTGACACCCTTGATCTGGATCATAAACATAAACAATTAAAGTGTTCAGAGCACAAAATACAAAATATCCATTCTATATATTTATTATTTATTTAATATTTACATGTAAAAGGTGTTCTATTTGGAAACTCACTTGGCAGCTCGAATCTGGACAGAAAGCGCTGGAAGAAATTTTTACAAGGGTCTGGCAGGGCGACGGTCCCAAACTCTGACACCATGATGCGATTATTCTCACTGTTGGCCTGGTAACACTCACTGGACAGGAAACGACTCATGTAGGTCACCTGGCCATTTGATATGTTGAACTTGTGCAGAAGAGCCATGCCATCAAACCAGTGGTTGAACCTGAGAGACATTAAAACAAAGAGAAAAACAATAACACTCAGGGAATGATAATTGTTCTTTTAGTCATAAGTAGTGTGATCCTTTTTTTTTTACAACTCACGTCTGGTTTCCGATCTCAAATTTTCCTGGGCCATTTCTGAAAAAGTTCCCATTGATCCATTCAGGGATTGTGCCAGTGACTTTGGTGTTGATGACCTCAGGGGTGTCCTCTGCTGATCTCACTATGTTTTCAATGCAAGGTAGGCCGTGCACGTCTGTATAATGGATGGGGCTCCCCTTAGACTTGAAACTCTTATTTGATCCTGTACAACAGAGGTATAAAAACATCTTTATAATAACATATATCAAGACAAATTGAAGCTAAAAAAAAAAACGAAATACAAAAAATTAAAGTAAACATTTTCTTTCTAAACAAGTTTTAACCACATTGAAAAAGTTTTGTACCTGGTTTCTTGATTTGCGGTTGATGGATGGATGCCATTGCTGTTGTCTCTTCACTGTAGTCTTGATTCTGGATTGCAGTTTCAGGATTATTCTTGTGATGCTGTTTTAGAGTCTACACCGCTTTTTTATACTCTCGAGACAGCAGTGACGCCTCCCATCTGTGCAGACATACAGGCAGATAGACGGACAGATAGACAGCTAAACTGATTGTGTAAGTCAGTGCAAAGTAGAAGTACTTGTGTGTGGGGAAGATAGTAACATGCGGTAACTGATTCATTACAATGAATGTAAAACAGTTTCTAGTTAGTAGTAAGCAACAGAACACTCTGTCAGAGTAAGCTTACTTTTGCCCGAGGAGTAATGTTTACTGATGTTTTATTTATTTATTTATTTTGAGTTGATGCATACAAGCAACTGGGTGAATCATTTAAATGACTAAGAAACTCATGCGACAACAACTATGCCCCCATTCTGATGATTGTCAATTTCAAAATCAATATCAAGAAATGTATGCCAGAAGGAGTTTTTGGAAGTAATAATTCAAAGAGACCTTCAAATATGAAGCCCTAACAGGCCATCCAGACATTCTGACACTCATTTATGCAGATTGGATGCACTGATTCCTTTGGAATTGCTTGAATTCTTTTTTGGAGAGGAATTCCCTTTGGTCTTTGCCTTTTACTTGTTTAAGCAATTAAATAGATAAGAAAAGAGGACACACTGGATTCAATTGCTCAAAATGAGCAATAGAAACCCTTCCAAAATGATACAGTGTGAGAGAATAGGTAGAAAACAAAAGTTTTTTTTTTTTTATATTTACATTACTTACATGTTAATGCAATTTAATATTTGCATGAATATGACATTTTTCATTTGTTAATATTTATTGATAAAACTTTGTTCTTAGAAATGCAATTGAATAAATAGTCTAAATTGGCAAAAAAAAAACAACAACCTGAGAAATGTGCACGGTAAGCCGATGTAAAATAGTTGTAGTGGTTCAAAATTGAGGTAAAACTGAGAAATGACAAGACAAATTTGATGCCTATAATTCTGTTTCTGTCCCACCAACAACTGCCAGTTCCAAAAGGAGAATGGGCATTCCTCCTCTCGAGGGCTAAATATTGAAAGACAATTGGGTACATTGAGCTCAATATATCCAAGCTAATCGTCGCCTGGGTCTTTACAGTGAATTGATTTGTTTCTTTGGAAATTCCCACAAAAACAACAAAACGCCTTCAGCAGTGAATTCAAAGTTAAATATAGCTGCACTGGAGCAATAAGAAGGGCCTAGCAAGTAGCATCAATAGGGGACCATATGAACAGTGAGCTGAAGAGGGGACCATTGGAGCATCTAATATCCAGTGAGATAACGTAAAAGTAAAAGAACCTCAAGAAAAAAACCTCAAGAAGTGTTAGCAGAGGAAGCTAAATATTTACTTGCTGGGGTCCTATTGCCAATCAAGGCCAATAACGGGCTTGAAGAGAACCCACATAGATATAAAAGGAGGGAGAGGCAGGTGAGGACATGACTTACATACTCTCTCCAAGTATGGAAGCTTAAAAGAACTGAATGTTTGAAACTGTTACATTTGTGACGTTTTTGACACCAGAAAAAACTGCAATGGGTTGAAAATGTACACCATGATGGAAAGAACATTTCTCTGCTTCCTCTTTTTTCTTCCTCTTTTAAATAAATGGCTTGCCATGTTTATCCTTTCAATACCCTGTCTTAGATCAATTATGGCATGCACTCATTGGCCTTTGGTGGTAAGAACATTTACCTCTCTGGTTTGTGTGTAAACTTTAATACTGCATTTTTAGAGATGACAGATTACCGGTAACCAATATCTTTTCAACGAGCTCCCTGCCATGTCAGGACTGCAGAGTCACTCCCCATCTTCCGGAAGAGACTCAAGACCCACTTGTTCAGAGTTCACCTGAACCCTGCATAACATCCATCCTCTTAAAAAACAACAACAAAAACCCTACCCTCATACCCTTATTTGTTATACGCCTTGGCACTTTATAACTTGCCACTTAGTCAGAGATGTTGTATACTAGCAATGGTTAACCTAGCAATTTAAATGCTTGAAACTTGTTCTGGTGACTTTCTTACTGTATGCAATAAAATGTTCACCTTCTTATGACAAATGTAATCTTTGTAAGTCGCATTGGATAAAATGCCCTAAATGTAAATGTAAATAAGTGAGAGAAGCTTCAAGGCCCACCAATATCAAATTTGCATACATTTTCTGTGAGATACGCACTCATTTTATTTATTTACTTATTTTTTATTTATTTATTTTTATTCTGGGACCTTGTGGTCCTCATTTGTCATTCCCATGTTTTTTAGACATGGGAACAAAATTGGTTCTCAACATTTGACCCATCCTATTGTACATAGGAGCAGTGGGCTGCTATTATCAGCGCCCGGGGAGCAAGTTGGGGATCAGGGTTCAGTGTCTTGCTCAAGGGCACTTTGACATGCAGACAGTTTTAGAAGTTGCAATCAAGGGGATCAAACCGCCGACCCCAGGGTTAGTGGACGACCCGCTCTGCCCACTGAGCTACTGCCGCCCCTAACCCTAACCCTAACCTACTTCTGGGTTGTGTGGCTTTAAACTAAATAAACATCCGGCTGTAGCTGCCATATTGTTTCAAATTTTACATATATAGTCTTTTCAAAAGTGCAACTTTGACCTATTGATGGGGCGTAAGAGGGGAATTTTTTTATTTCATCAATTGGTATCATTGTTGATCAATGTGAAATGGTATCGTTGTTGATCAATTTGAAATGGTATCATTGTTGATCAATGAGAAATGGTATCGTTGTTGATCAATGTGAAATGGTATCATTGTTGATAAATGAGAAATGGTATCGTTGTTGATCAATGTGAAATGGTATCATTGTTGATCAATGTGAAATGGTATTGTTGTTGATCAATGTGAAATGGTATCATTGTTGATCAATGTGAAATGGTATCGTTGTTGATCAATGTGAAATGGTATCATTGTTGATCAATGTGAAATGGTATCATTGTTGATCAATGTGAAATGGTATCATTGTTGATCAATGAGAAATGTGAATGCAAAACTACTTAAATGAAGCTAGCCAGGGGGCCACACTGAACCAGAGAATGTGACGGAATAATAATACTAAATATAGTTGCAAGCAATGATTCAAGATTCAAGTTCAAGATTCAAGTAAACTTTATTGTCAGTTTTCATGAATGTATTACAGGACATACACAAAAACTGAAATGCCGTTTCCCTCAATCCCCGGTGCCAGACAGCATGCAAATATAAATATAAATATATAAAAATATAAGTAGCAAAAATCTAAGTAAAAATAAAAATAAAAATGCTAAGGTAAAGTAATAACAGTATGGGGGTAATAACAGTAATAGTAATAAATAAGCAGTATGGACATTATGAACATTATGAACAGTATGGACAGTATAAACAGTTGTAACAGTGTATAAAAAGTATAAACAGTACTGTGAACAGTTATTTAACAGATTTATATACGGTATGAACAGTACTAAAGTGCAAAGTTTAAAGTGGCTGTGCATGGTGGTGGGGGTGGTGGGGCTGTGCATGGTGGTGGGGGGTGGTGGGGCTGTGCATGGTGGAGGAGGGAGGTGGGGCTGTGCATGGTGGTGGGGGGTGGTGGGGCTGTGCATGGTGGTAGGTGGTAGGGGTGGTGGGGCTGTGCATGGTGGTGGGGGGTGCTGGGGCTGTGCATGGTGGTAGGGGTGGTGGGGCTGTGCATGGTGGTGGGGGTGGTGGGGCTGTGCATGGTGGTAGGTGGTAGGGGTGGTGGGGCTGTGCATGGTGGTGGGGGGTGCTGGGGCTGTGCATGGTGGTGGGGGTGGTGGGGCTGTGCATGGTGGTAGGGGGTGGAGGGGGCTGTGCATGGTGGTGGGGGGTGGAGGGGGCTGTGCATGGTGGTGGGGGGTGGTGGGGCTGTGCATGATGGTAGGTGGTAGGGGTGGTGGGGCTGTGCATGGTGGTGAGCAGGTGTGTGGTGGTGGATGGGTGGGGGTTAAAGTCCAAGGGGAGAGAGGTTGCGTGCAGGTGTCCGGGGTTGAATGAGTGTGTGTGTGTGTGGGGGGGGGGGGGGGGGGGGGGGGGGGGCTGGGAATGGGAATGGTGGGAGGGGGAGAATGGGTGGGGGTTGGTGTCAGTTTCCAATGTTTGTGCGGGCAGAGGGCAGAGAAAGAAGGGGGGTCAGTGCTGAGTGGGAGTTCAGCATCCTGACCGCCTGATGGATGAAGCTGTCCTTCAGTCTGCTGGTCCTTGCCTTGAGACTCCTCATCCTCCTACCAGAGGGCAGGAGGTTGAAGAGGCAGTGAGAGGGGTGGGTGGAGTCACCCGCAATGCTGAGTGCTTTGCGGGACAGGCGTGTGTTGTAGATGTCCTGCAGGGAGGGGAGGGGAGCACCGACGATCTTCTCAGCTGCTCTCACTATGCGCTGCAGGGTCTTCCTACAGGATGTAGTGCAGCCGCCGTACCACACAGTGATGCAGCTGGTCAGGATGCTCTCGGTGGTTCCCCGGTAGAAGGAGCACATGATGGGGGCAGGTGCTCTCGCTCTCCGAAGTTTGCAGAGAAAGTAGAGGTGCTGCTGAGCTTTGCCGGCCAGTGATGTGGTGTTGCAGTTCCAGGAGAGGTCATGGGTGGTCATGGGTGGTATAGCGAGCATCATGACCATGCCCTAATTCATACATCAAAGTAGACAGCATTTGGATCATGCCGTGTCTCACAATATGTTTTGTCGAAGTTGGATTCAGTAGACCTCTTTCACAATATTGCTTAGCATTGCTGCCACACGCTCTACCCCAGAGCCTCATGTAGGTATCACCCACCAGGGGCAGAACAGACTATATTTTGAGAACAAGTACTTACATACTTACTGTAAATACTTAATACTTAAAAAAAATGGTAACTATGGTAAAATGGCATAGGTAAGCCATAATAGCAGATTTAACAGAAGTTAACTGTGGAGTGTGTGGTGTTGGCTATTTTAAGCCTGGCCTGAGCCAGAGGAGTCTCTGGGGCTAAGTGAGGCTGCGCACCTATTGTACATTGAACAACCAATGTGTACAGATTAGAGCAGCCATCACCACACACACTCGAGAAATATCCTACACGGCAGCATGGAAAACCTGCTCTGTGAATCATTTATCCTTCAAACTCTGCAATAAACCAGCTTTCAAAATCTACAAAGTGTGTTCTATAATTGTTCTTTTTTTTTTTTTTTTTTTTTTTAAGTTTCTTTGCAGTCAGATTTGCACAGGGTCCTTCTGCACATCACCCCCTGATGCCCTACCACATGAATACAGGTACTTACAAAATAACAAGCGAAGATCAGACTTTATTTTGAGATGGAGTCTTCCATACTTGCAGGAAATAGTGAGCTTGGTAGATATTGTAAAACGGCATTAGTATGCCATAAAACCACGTTTACTGGAAGGTAACATGTCAAAATCATCATAAAATGTAAACAGTGAATGAAAACTTTTTGAATGAAAACAATTCTGACAAAGAACCTCTTGGTGTCCTCCCCTCTGCTCTACCACTGCACCACAGGGACATAAAGAACCTCTTGGTGTCCTCCCCTCTGCTCTACCACTGCACCACAGGGACATAAAGAACCTCTTGGTGTCCTCCCCTCTGCTCCACCACTGCACCACAGGGACATAAAGAACCTCTTGGTGTCCTCCCCTCTGCTCTACCACTGCACCACAGGGACATAAAGAACCTCTTGGTGTCCTCCCCTCTGCTCTACCACTGCACCACAGGGACATAAAGAACCTCTTGGTGTCCTCCCCTCTGCTCTACCACTGCACCACAGGGACATAAAGAACCTCTTGGTGTCCTCCCCTCTGCTCTACCACTGCACCACAGGGACATAAAGAACCTCTTGGTGTCCTCCCCTCTGCTCTACCACTGCACCACAGGGACATAAAAAACCTCTTGGTGTCCTCCCCTCTGCTCTACCACTGCACCACAGGGACATAAAGAACCTCTTGGTGTCCTCCCCTCTGCTCTACCACTGCACCACAGGGACATAAAGAACCTCTTGGTGTCCTCCCCTCTGCTCTACCACTGCACCACAGGGACATAAAACAAGGGGAGATGAGACTATATTTTCACAAGGAGCAGTTTTCTTTATGTAGAGGAAATTGTGAGTTTAGTAAGTATGGTAAAATGGCATTGGTATGCCATAAAAACTGGTTCACCAGAAGTAAACATATTAAGATAATCAGCAACCATGTTTCTAAAGAAAACAGATGAGAATAAGTGTGTGTCTATCCCTTTAAGTGCCCTTTTATGTGCTGCAATTTGGCAGGGATGTTTTATGGAATCTCCCCTTTTCAGCCATCTTCATCAGCCAAGCCTACGTTGTTCTGAGGCAAAGTTATAGCGTATGTATGTATGTCCAACATTTGCATATGTTTTAACTAATGTTGTATATCTCCACTGGTTTTGGTCTTGATGGTCAACTTTCACTTTTTTGGTGTGTTATTTTCAATAAACATAAGCAGTTTTTTGTCATTGTTTTTTTTTATAGGATCAGTACATCTCTAATGAATCTCTGAGGACCTTTTTCAATAATTTCAAAATGTGAAAAGAAAATGGTCTACCTTTTACTAGCCATTAAGCCATCCGTATTTTATCTGTTACTGATAGGTTGGGTATACCTTATCCTATACTTTACTGTCATAAATATTTAGAAATGCCCACATGTTGCTCAATGCCCATATGCATCAGAAATCCCAGTGCGTGGACTTGAGTAGTATAGCATGTAGTAGCATGCTTCCAATCAATCTAAATTGTCATTAGAAGTATCCTTTGAAGGGAAATTTACAGTATGTTATGTTTTCTGTCCTTTTCATATAAAATGTGGCATCTTGCATCTTGGTAGGAAATAAATACATGAAGTAAGTCTGTAAGATTCATCTTCAGGAGCATGTCTAGGGGTAAGGCATCTTGCTAAACGATGCTTATAGGTCAACTGAGGACATAGGAGATCTGACTCTTGAACACCCTAATGGATTTGTGGTGTATGTGTACTTATTTGAATGTGCATTATGGGTATGAAGTAGTACACTATATAAGTAACTAGATTACAAAATGATGACACTCTAAATAGTGCATTATAAAGGGAACAACAGGGCCAATTCATATATGGCCTTAGTCTCTGAATTCAGCCTATACTTGTTTGGACAATGGAATCAGGGCAGCAAGTGAGACCATTCAAACATGGCCTCACTTTGTTATTGAAAGGTCAGCCACAGCCCCACATGTATATAGGACATAGGACATAGTATATAGGACATAGGACAAGGAGTATCTCTGAAACAGTGTCTTACTTCTTTGTAAATAAATTAGCCTGTGTAAAACTCTTGTGAAGTATATTATATATTATAATATATTGCCAAACAGACATTTAGGAGGAATGACATTTAAATAGTACATTTATTCTAAATTGTGGATATTATATTATACATGATTTTTTTTCAAATTAAAATTAAATGGAAAATCACTATTTACATATATATATATAGATGCTGTTGCTGTATTAAATAGCTGTTATAATCAGAAGATTATATTGTGTATAGTTGTGTAGTTAGTAGACCAATATGGAAGACTATTGGAGGTGAGTTCTTGAGTAAAAATGTGTCACGCTTTTTCTAGAGAAGAAGCCTATGGCTGTATACAGATGAGGAAAGTCCAGTACAGTGTTTTGCTGGAAATGCCATTCGGCAGCCTGTTTAAATTGTTTAAAGTTAGCTGGGTTCAGATGTGATTTTAATGTAGATAGTTCTATTATATGTTATTTAATATTCCGATCAATTATATTAACCACTATGTAGAGTTCTCCTGTTTGACCTTTAAAACATAATGTCGCTACAACATAATGTTACAGTACCACAAGAAAAATGTCTGCTTTTTCTCATTCTGTCTCTGTGTAACCGTACCATACACACAAAAAGCCATAACAACAGTTAAAATACGTAACAGAGGCTGTTTTATCATCAATAAATATCATTGCTTTCATGCTTATCAGGTTGATAAGCTGCTTATCTGGTTGCAAACTCTTAACCTTGGTCTATAGCAACTAAACACTGTTTTTCTTTAAATATAATTTCCTTTGACCCTATTTGAATACTCAACATGATCTCACTATAACAAATGTCATCATAAAATGGTGATTGATAGTACAAAATGTATGTTACAATTCCTTATGTAATCAACCTTCCCAGCTCATGGTCTTAGATAAGATACACCCAGATATATAGTGTGTCATACGACCTACAGCATATTTACAATCCCCCTTATCTGGAGGAATACATTGTTTCATCTAGATGTGACGGGCAACTTGCTACTTGAACATCAATAAGGCATATGCACACATGCATGATGTACAATGTGTTAACAAGTTCAGCCACAGTTCAACTTATACACACCCTGTCCTCCAGGCGACCGTGTTTATGGTTTTAATGATGCCATGAAGAAACTCACCACTGTATGACTGCTTTGACTGTTTCATAATAAGATGGCTTCGCTACTGTAGTTCTACACTTATATGGTTACATTCCATATATGTCATTCATGAATGCATTAAGACAAAGACAAAGATACAATGAAGCCAGTAGACTGACAGACATACAGGCAGATGTGCAGGCAGGCAGGCAGTTGGACGTACAGACCGACAGTTAGATACACCGAATTCATTACCTTCGACTGTATGTGGACTGCATGCTTCACTTAAGTAGTAATTCAGCTTTCTATTTAGATACCACACTTAATCTAATGGCTATGAATTTTAGCAATATTATATTAAAACCATTGTTAAGAGGGTTCAGAATTGGACCTTCTGGATCCACTCAATACTGACACTAGCTGGTCATATTCATGTTGTTATGCAGGAGTCATTATCACATGTGACAGGGGTCATAAATAAAGTCAGAAAATGCATAAAAATGTAAAGGAAGGATGTTACCATACTAAATAGAGTCCCATAAGCCAATAGAACACTTGTGACTGTTCTATTGGCAAGGAACGTGTTTTGATTTAGAGCCAAGAAAAAAATGCAATCATTGGGAATGTGACTGGTTGGTAGAAAACATTTTTTTTCTGTTTCAGATCAATATCTACTTGTTGATTCTGATAGGAAAATTAAAATACTGTGGTTAACAGGAATATATGTTAGTGCTGTCCATAATTAAGAAGTGAACAACATTGAAGTTGCTTTGTTATTCCCAATCAGGCTACTTATTAAAGATTTCAGGTCCCCCTACATTTTGGTCGGAAAAAGTTTCTGTTTATAAAGTCATACAAATTCACACACAAGATGTGATGAGATCACCTTGTATTTCAAACTATCATTATCATGAAAAAAACAAATGTTTATGTACAGGTTTCTTTGGACCAGATTTAAAAGTACTACATCATTTTGGGCCACTAATGACATCAAATACTGTCAATCAGATGCACTTTTAGCATGTCCCAAAAAGGGGTTTGATTTGAAAGGGTTACAAAGGGTTAAATCATGTTGGGCAACCAAAATATAATCTCATCCACAAATATTACACCCTTTACGATCAACCTATGTCAATTAGAGCCTGGCACAAAAACAGGCAAAATAAATGCATTAATCAGTACTTTAGCTGTGAAAACATCAGTCATTTTTGCCTGCCACAATGTGCTTTTAATATCTTAATACAGAGCTGAAAAGCCAGTTCCTTATTCGGGTTCAGGTTTTAGTCAAATGTGCACTTTTTAATGATTTTGGCTTTTTCCATTGTCATCAACTTCAGGCTGAAAATGACATGGGTCAGAAAAATTCATTGTTATTTTCATGGATAAGCTTGTACTTTGGTGGCTTAACATGATTAACCCTTTGTAAGCTGCTAATGATTGTTGATAAGTTGATAATGATGACAAAAGCCCTAATAATTAATACCTTAATGAAGTCCTCAATCTGACTAAGGAACTGGGTTTGCAGCTGTGTATTTAGACCACTTTTGGTCTAAAGTTAGTATGAAGATGACATCTATGTTGGCTTTTAGAGCTATGTTTGAAGAAAATACTGGCCTAAGACATTTTAACTCCTGAAATACTGGCCTGATTTAGCTTGTTGAGCTTTTGTTGACCCCTTTTTCATGAAGGAACCCTTTCATGGTCCAGGCCTAAAATGGAATCATGTTCATGGATCAACCTGTATTTGGGTTGGGTTGGGTTGGTATTTGGGTGGCCCAACATGATTAGGCCTATATGCCGCAAGGAAGTTGATAAAGATGGCAAAACCCCAAATCAATACATGAGCAATACAAAAGTAGTTGTATACAATTGTTGCATATTTTCACTGCGTCTCATTGAGGCAGTGAAAATCAATTGAGCTCTGTTAGAGCCTGCGACGTCACCCCCACTCTCGGCCAAGCTTTAACAAAAGATAAACATTTCAGACTTGTGGAGCCTAACAACGCAATATTTAATATTTAACACAATATTATGAGGGGCTTCTCTACTTTGGGCATGATGAGTTTCCAGATGAAACGTCACCCCTTAAAGCAGAGCATAGTGTGCTTCTTATGTATGGCACTGTTGTTGGCGGCCTCAAGTGGAGGACTGGAGTGTTTTGTCCATGAGCCCATGGTGATGCAGTCAGAACACTCACTGGGGGCCAAAGTCAACCAGAAACTGCCTACCGGACAGCTTGTCCATGGTGAAAAGTAGCTTCCCAGCACAATCAATGCCCACAGAAGACATCTGTCACCTTCCTCCAATGCGTCCTTCCTTGTTGAATGTTCACAGTGGGTGGCATTTCTTAGCCTGTTCTCCAGACCGAGCATTGCAAAAAAAATCTGTGCTGTTTGCACCGATTTTTTGCCATCAATGCCATCACTAGGCTACTGAACCCCTAGTGATGGCATTGACTGGCTCAATGGAGGCAGTACAAGCTGTGGTGGTGGATAAACTATGTGCAGTGGGGTGAAACTTATCAGCCTCCCTAGCTAAGTCACAAACGTATATGCATATATAGGCATATTGGTTAGCATGGTGGGGTGCATGAATCATGTCACTGCATTCTGCGCCAAAAACATCAGCTGCTTCAAGCAAGACAACATTCGTTGTCGGCTTTGGAATCATTCGAGACTGTGTTCGTGTAAATAAATACAGTATGTACACGGCTCAAAATGGAACACTTAATCAATACATCCTAGATCTCGATGAAGTAAATATTCCAGTTGAAAATCTTTATTCATTACATAGCGGAATGCGTTGACAACAAAATAACATAGCTATCCATAGCTATCCATAGCTATTTTACAAATCATTAACCCATGGAGGTCTGGATTCAGAATCCAGTATAAAACTCAAGACTCAAAATAAGACTCAAAATAAAAGTGGAAAAATCAGATCAAAGCCGATCCAACTTCTGTGGAAATATATCAAGACAATTGAAATCGTGCCTGTATGCACTCCCTACAACATCTGGGCATGCTTCTGATGAGACAACGGATGTTCTCCTGAGGAATCTCCTCCCAGACCTGTATCAGGGCATTAGTCAACTTCTGGACAATCTGTGGTGTGATGTGATGAGACATAATGTTCCAGATGTGCTCGATTGGATTCAGGTCTGGGGAACGGGCAGGCCAATCCATAGGATCAAAGCCTTCTTCATGCAGGAACTGCTAACACACTCCAGCCACATGATGCTGAGCATTGTCGTGCATGAGAATGAAACCAGGGCCCACTGCATCAGCATATGGTCTGACAATCTGAGGATGGTCTGAGGATCTCATCCCGGTACCTAATGGCAGTCATGGTACCTCTGGCTAGCAGTCTGTCACACGTAGTCAGTGTGAACCTGCTCTCATCCATGAGGAGCACAGGGTGCAAATGGCCAATGGCACCTTGAGCACAGGCCCGACTTGTGGACGTCGGGCCCTTATACCACCCTCATGTAGTCTGTTTCTCACAGTTTGAGCAGAAACATGCACATTAGTGGCCTGCTGGAGGTCGTTTTGAAGGGCTCTGGCACTGCTCCTCCTGTTCCTCCTTGCACAAAGGACCAGATAGCAGCTGGCAGCTGCCACTGAGGTGGAGGTCCCCCTGGAGGCTAGCGGTACCTTGGTAGACCCCATGGCAGCTGTCAGGGAGAACCCCTGACGGCTGGGGTGGCTTGGGCAACAGCCATCTGGCTGTGGTCTCGCCAAGTCCTCCTCTTGCCGGGGTGGAGCACCACTGTCTCCGAGCCGATGAACATGGCCTAGGACACGTCAACCTGAGCACCCCATCAAGGCAACAGGTCCAGGCCAATGATGCACGCGTCCTGAATGTAGGACAGTCAGAACCATGCACCATCTCCTGGTCTCCATTGCAAATCTACACTGGTTTCATGCTCTTCATACTGGCTCTTTCCCCTGTCGCCATCTTGGAGCTGAAGATGGAGCACCATCTTCAGCCTGGACAGTAGGGTCCAGGCTGAAGAGAGTACCGCTGTGATGCCCCACAGGAGCCCTGGATGGTCAAGGGTGATGTTAGGCTAAATAACTTGTGCCAAGCCAAGGCCCATCGGAGTGCATCAGCCTTAGAGTGGAGTTAAGTTAGCGAGGGTTACCCTTACTGGGCCACTGCTAGGAAAATGTCTTGGATACAGTGACGAGGCAGTCATGGGCTATGTGACCAGGCACATCACAGCAATAGCAGTAGTTGGTGGTCCGTGGTTGATGTTTAGTTGGAGTTGTTGTTGGAGTATTTTGGTTGACACCCGGAAGACAGGCTCTCTGTCATCATCACCCTCCAGCTCATTGCTTTCACTGCCTGCTGCTCAAAAAGGGGATAATGCAAAAATGAAACATAATTAATATATTACAGTAATATATATCCTGTAATTTCCCAGCCTGGGATCCATAAAGTATATCTATCTGTCTGTCTGTCTGTCTGTCTGTCTATCTAATTAGTACTAACAAAAAGTACTAAAAAACATACGAAAAAACAAAGTCGTAACAAAGCCCAAGCAAGCCCCCCATCCTAAAGTAACACAGTCGTATTTGAAGGGGATTATACAGTAACTGAAACATAAATTCCATTCCGCTATAATGCCACAAAATTATGCACACTACACCTTCAATATCAATAAGCCTTTACACCTTTTGGCTGTTGAAAAAACAAATATATATATATCAACTTTTATTCAAGACACAGGAAGGTTCATAAAGACAGCACAGTACATTATATATATATATATATATATATACGTTTGTATACATATATACACATATAACAATACAAACACATTTAAAACACATACTTCGGGTCCAATGTTTCCAGAAGCAAGATGAGTACCTTGTGTCACTCCAAAAAACATCAGTTAGAGACACACTAATAGTGTTCAAAGATCCAGTCACTCTGCACATGAATCTATAAAATTTATCAGAACAGCATTAAAAGTGGGCACATTGTTTGACACGAACATTTCACTGGCACTACCCCCCCCCCCCCACCCCCCCTGGGAATTTTAAGAAAAATCCTCAGAGCATCATTATATGCCATTTGAAGTTTTTTCATTTTCGCATTACCATAATTACACCACAGGTGGGCAGCATACAATATGTTTTGAAGAGCGATATTTTAACATCAGTAGTACACATGTAGAATTTGCGTGCCAGCATGTTCGCCTGCCCATACAGTTTACCACACTGACGCTGCACATCATCATCATCATCACAGAGGTCATCACTTATCACATGTCCCAGATATTTAAACTTCTTTACAACCACTAGTGGTTCACCTGCCAGTGAGAAAGAAGGAAAGACAAGCTTCCTATCCTCATCGGTTCTAACAATCATTATCACACTCTTCTTTGAGTTGAATTTAATATCATACATTATGCCATAATGAGAGCATATTCTAAGAAGCTGCTGTAGGCCAGCACTGGAGGGAGACAGTACCACCAAATCATTAGCATAAAGCATATGATTAATGAGGCTATTCCCCACCAAACAGCCAGTTCTACACTCCTTTAGCTCTTTAGATAGATGATCCATGTACAGATTAAATAGTAGGGGGGACAGAATTCCGCCCTGCCGCACTCCATTGGAGACATTGAAGGGTGTGGACCATAGACTGGTGTGGACATATAGCTTCACATGACGACGACGAGTAACAGTAGCCTAAACATGTAGTAAAAGCATCGTGGTGCGGCGCGGCTGCACTACACCACCAAGCCACTATGCGTGCTAACGTCACCACCGTTAATTCGAATAATTCATCCGAAAAATACTTTAGGTTATTGAAAACAGAATTCGTAAATAAACAGGCTCCAAAGAGCATAGGGAAAAAAGGGCAAAACTAAAACTAAAACGAGTCCAACAGAGCTAAAAAAAAAAAAAAAAAAAAAAAAATTAAATGCGCGGTCACCCTCACAGCCACCGTAGCCCCAACATGCGGGAGTAAAAACCATAGACTGTATATGGTAAAAACTAATCTAAAAAAGATTCCTCCCCCCCCCCCCTATGATTTTTCAGGCTGAAGTTGTTTACAGCCAAAACTTTAGGTGGACCGGAACGTTTGAATCAGTAATCTCGTATCTTTTCAGGTGTCACCTAGCCTGGCTGACGCGTCCACATCTCGATGAGATGGTGGTCTGGGAACTAGGTGTGCATTTTCTCGTATTTGAGGCGTGGTTTACGAATGCCTAGAGCCGTTTATTGGGCGCTACAAATGTCTATCAAATGGCATCTGGTTCTTCACATGCTGCTTTGCGTGCGATTCATAGCCAATTGCTACTCAAAATTAGCTACTAAAATTAAATTAATTGCTACAAAAGCTACTTAATACACTTTCTAAGGCTGCATCGAACGGTAACGTTGTGTCCGCTGCCATGTTGGATTAACACGCTACAAGCTTCGGTGTCGCGCATAGACGTCTTCATCGTCTTGCTGCCCCCCCGTTCTGTGATTGGTTCCCTAACTCAGGGGAAAATAAGGGCGGTGGTTTCCAGGCTGTCTTTGCAGTGAGAATGAAATCGCGCGCAAAGCAGCATGGGAATTCCCAGGCTAGGTGTCACCTGGACCTGACACTGAAAAAAAAAACTTTTGAAATCATGTTCCTAATAAAGGGCTCTCAATTGTCACGAATTGAGCGTGACAGTCACTCTTTTTGCTCTTTTGTCACGCTCTCCCGCCACACATGGCATTTCTCACGCTGAAAAATAACTTGTAATATGCCACAGCACCCAACATTCCTCTAGCTCTCACCATGGAACAGGCCCGTCTCCCATGGCGTTCTAAATCGCAGCCCGTCACTTACCAGCAAAAAAAGAGAAAGGGCTACACGATAGCCAATCAGAAAATAGCATTGTAGTATCTGGGTAAGATGTAACGCAACAACCAATGAAAAAAGCTCGTTCACGTGATTCTGCTACAACCAGTTTACGAAAGTTTCGAAGCACCAAGAGAGCAAACCAGGAGCTCCGATCATCACTTCAAGCACAGAGTAAGGATCTCCTGTGTTAATGTTCCAACAAATTCACAACTTATTTGACACAAACAGTGACAAGTGACTGCTGTTTAGGAATGTTTCCCAGATAATTAGAAACATTTTTTCCAATGCGTGAGTGGACATCCCCCTAAAAAGCCCAGGTTAGAGGATGCTGAACAAGATGTGGCAAAAAGAGTAAGCCAATTAGAGGAGGAGACAGTGCAGGTGGAGGAGGAAGAGACAGTGCATGTGGAAGAGGAAGAGACAGTGCAGGTGGAAGAGGAAGAGACAGTGCAGGTGGAAGAGGAAGAGAGTGCAGGTGGAGGAGGAAGAGACGGTGCAGGTGGAGGAGGAAGAGACAGTGCAGGTGGAAGAGGAAGAGACAGTGCAGGTGGAAGAGGAAGAGACAGTGCAGGTGTGCAGCCAGTGCATAAGTCTTGTCTTGTTCCACAAATTTGATCAATTACAGTACTAACAACAACAGCAACAACACTAATAATAATATTACTAATGAAACGCCAATTCCTGTGGCCCGTCCAACCCGCGCCCCTTTGAGGGGGGGGGGGGGATGTCACTCTTGCCTGTCTTCAAAACTTGAGAGCCCTGTTTTTGCAACAGTTTTGCTAGTCACTACACGATGTGTCGGTCTATGTAGACCTATTGGCATTTATATCCAAGTAGTAGTCCAAACGTCTACGTAAAATTATATTTTAATACATACATTGAAAATACATATACCTGAGCTGAATAACGATTTCTAGTTCATAAAAGACAATGGGAAGCTTCAAACTGTTTGTCTTTCTTTGGCGACCTCAGTGGCAAATTGATGTAATAGCAGAAGGCCAAAGAAGGAGGAAATGATTGATTCAGTTCACAGCTCGTGAAGACACGGATTGTTTTGTTTGGATGAAGGATTATGAACCAGGCCTGCAGTAACATACCTGGAGGTAAATGCTACTCACACCACTTATTTATTCATTTGGCCAATTATTGCCGATCACCATATTCGGCCAGTAGGCGACATTATGTCACGCAACAGACTATTGGTGTTCAGATTTTTTCATCATAAACATTACTAAAGTTGTATAGCATATTATTGGCTAAACTTGATTTACTTGCTGCTACTACAGCATGTTGTTGTTGTTGAGACATCAGAGTATCATTGCAACCATAATGTATAATCTGAATCAGAATCAGAAAGATGTTTATTGCCATGTAGGTTTGCACATACAATACTTTTGACTTGGTGGTTGGTGAGAAAATAACAAACCGCACCGAGGCAGCCGTCAGCGGCGCCATCTTGTTTATCTCTAATAAACTATAATACTGAAAAGTTGTATTCTAGGCTTGGGTACTTTAGGCACACAATTTCACAATAATGTAAATGCAGTGTGATTGTATTTAAATATAGCCTACGAAAAGTTAGGCAATGTGTTTCCAGATTTACCCTAATAATAGCCTAATGAAAATCATAATCAGAATAGCTAGGACCGCAAGCAGTCGCGAAAGGTGTTCACAGCCCTCACACACTCCACTCTTTTCTAGTGAGTCGCGGAGCAATGGCACTCGGCGGCGACGAGGTAAGTGTTATATTTATATATTATTTTTTTTGCGCCCTCTGCGGTCGAATCGGTGCGTGGCACTTAATTTAGCTTTTATTGTAATTGCCACTTTGACGTCATTGATTGAAACTGAATACAGTTGCTCTGGGAGATGTCCTCTCTGTGCAGTATCCCTAGATTACAAAGTGATGTTTTAGGCTATGTCATTCCTAAAAATTATGTTGTCATCCAGGTAATGGCTACCAGTGCCTTCCATCTACAGTGTACTTTTGCTGGAACACACGGAAACGATTTCATTTTTCAAGGTGCCAATTTTTATATATTGTAGTTTTATCTTAAAAATTATTACATTTCATAGGTCTACACAATATTCAGTAACAGTGATACTAATATATGACTAATACTATTTCTAACCCCTGACCTGTGCTGAGAAGTTGGGGTGGATGAAACAGGTAATGTGTTTTATGATTTATAATTATTTGTATGCAGGTACTCTCGATTTAATTTGCCCAGGCCCATGCTCCATTGACAATACACATTTGTGAGTGCTTTACATTTCCACTTATGTGGCCCTTTCATACAGATATTCAGAGTGATACCTTTCATAAATCAACATCATCTGTGTATTGGCTCAGAAACAAAGATAACCTCTTTCTCTATGTGGATGGTGGAGACGAGCTTGTTTTTGAAGATTTACCCAAGCCCGATCAAGGAAAACCTGGTAAGACACACCAATAAACAATGACTTTGTGATTGTGATTATTGTCCTTGCTGGACGTTGATGTGATGCAAGAGGACAGAAAGCTTGAGGCAAGATTTGGGTTACATTTATTGGCACTTTATAATCGCTCTTGGCACTTACCCAGAGATGTTGTATACTATCAATGGTTCACCTACCAATTGAAATGTTTGAAACTTGTTCTGGTGACTTTCTTACTGTATTAACTGCAATGAAATGCAGTACATTCTGCCAAATGTACTCTTTGTAGGTCGCTTTGGAAGAAAAGTGCTAAATGTACATGTATTGCTCATGCATTGTATTATTATTACCCTTATAATACCTCGTCATGTATATTAAACAAACAATAATAAATATCAATGAAAACGGTTTAATTGATGGAATAATTTGGTAAAGGGGTGTTTAGCAGACACTTTAGTCCAGAGACTTAGAATCAGTACATTGGTGGGGTTTGACATGTGGAGGAGGGGGATCAAGGGGATGGAATCACCGCGATTAGTGGACAACCCGCTCTGTCCACCCGCTCTATATACTGAGCTACTGCCGCCCAATTTGGGCTTTTTCTTATGTGACACTTACCTTTACTATATACCTTACCTAGGCTGCAAGTTCACTGTTCAAACATTCAATGAAGATCCAGATAACCCACCGCACCCTGAAAACAGAGGCAGGGCTGTCACACTGTCTGCTGTGGTGGGAAACAGATACAAAGTGGTGTCCTGTGGGAAAACATATGAGATTAATGTGAAGACCATGGTGAGTGTTTGAGTTGTGAGCAGAGTGTGCCACGAGGGACTACACTGATTTATGTTGCCTGTGTGGGGAAAAACTATGTTTTCAATTAATACATTATAGTATGTGGACATTGGATTTTCACTAATTGGAAGTAAACATGTCAAACAGATGTACTTTAAATTTATTCACTGCACCCACATATCAGGAAGTACAATCTTGGGATGTGCATACTTCCATTTACATTTAAGGCAGACGCTTTTGTCCAAAGCAACTTACAGTAAGTACATTTGTCAGAACTTACATGGCAATACTACTTTAATATTGATACTCATACAATAGGACCTTTTTAGATACTACATTGTGTGTTAAATAATTGTAACATGTACAATATTTTAACATATACCTTTTTTTTATTATCCACTTACCTGTAGGATAGCCTTCCAGAAAGCATTGATAATGACCAATGCACCTTGTTCTTCATGAAGGCTACCAGCAACAGTGGAAGCTACTTGTTCAAGTCAGCTGTTCACAATACTCATGTACTGGGATTTGAACAGGTCCCAGGGGATGATTCTATGCGCAAACTAGTCTTGCGTCACTGGCTTGATGATGAGGTGGATGAAGGATGCCACATTGATGTGGCTCCTTGTCAGCAACCTACAGCTGGCAGTCATGGCTTGGAAGGGTAGCTGTCATTTGCCTTTGCCTGTTTTGTTACTCCATGCAACCCATCAAAAATAAAAACAAGGTGTGCTGTATTGTAAACCAGTAGCCAAAATGTTATTATTACAATGATGGCAAACACCAAATAGGCCTTATATGAATATAAATACTTCAGGATACTTTTAATAAAGGTGAATAACATGGATCCAACTTTAATCTTTAGTGTGACTTGAGCAATGTTGTGTACACTGTATGCCCTCTTCTGTACTTCTATACCATTTTTATTTTCCTTTTTAACTAAAGCAATTTCCCTCTAAAATAATAATACTTTCCCCATTAAAGTATTTCTGTCCATCATTTGTGCTGAGCATTCTGAAAGCAGACTTGAGTAAAAATTACAGTTTACCTTGGTGTAACCAAATAAGCAAACTCTTAAAAGCTTACAAGACACAAAGCCCTAAGACATATACAGTGGGGAGTCATTTAAATCAATGACTCCCTAAATACAATAAGCCCTTTGACAACTAATGGTCAAAATCAGGGGTGTCAAACTCATTTTGGTTCAGGGGCCACATACAGCCTAATGAGATGTCAAGTGGGCCGCACCAGTGCAATCACAACAGAATTACCTATACATAACAATAAGTCCATGCTTTTCCCTTTGTTTTCATGCAAAGAAGTACAAGTACAGTAATCTTCATATTTAATGAAATATCCTTTTACAAAACATATCATGAACAACCTCAGATTTAAGGTTTCCACAAGATGTTGTATTTTCGCCATGAGTCTCATAGTGGCGCCGGATATTATATTGCTTGAGCACCGACAATTGTTAATTACCCATCAAGCACACAGGTTTCCCACTCAATGATAGAATAGCATTGTATTAAGAATTTTGAGTTTGTGTCTTTTATGCATTTTTTTACTTTCAAAATTCATCCAGCGGGCCGGGTTGAGCCCCCTATCGGGCCGGTTTTGGCCCGTGGGCCGTATGTTTGACACCTCTGGTCTAAATGCAATTCAGGTATTGCTATAAATGTCGATGGAAATATATTACTATTATTAATATATTGCTAAGAAGCATCAACTTTTAATTATATTTGTGCCAAATAGTATACACACATTAAACACTAAGAAAAGAAAGTCAAATAAAAGTATAAATATGATATATTTTTTTATTTTATTTGTGACATTAATTATAAAGGGAGTGTGTGAAGTTCACATCATAGCAGAAAGGTTCCTAGAATTAGTTGGAACAGCATTTGTTACAATCTGTCTGGCCAGGAGAAACAATATCAAGCATAGGATGCAAGGTTTCTCTCTGGAGAAGTGACAGAAGTGTTGTGGATGACAAAGGTAAATCTCATGTTTTATGCTCACCTTTGCCTCTTTAAACCCAGAAGTGCCACATGAAAATGTAGTATGATGCATGTTGGAAGAAATGTATGTCCCCTGACACCAACACCCCTGACACTCCAAATCACTGCATATAGCAAAGCATGAAGACAAGCAATATGTGAGGCAGCTGAATGGAGAGACCATTAAATACACACTCACTACTTGTGAATCACTAATGTAATGGTTTGCTAGAAACTCAATATTTATAAACAATTTAAATAGAATCCCTTCCTTGAATGTTTTACATTCAGCCCCACCACATCCGCTGCAGTATTCAAAACCCTGGCCTGGCCTGATGCTTGGGGTCAGCTGTCCAAGCACCAAGTCAGGTCTAGCTTCGTTTTAGTGATTATTTGCTCCAGAGCAGGGCAATGGCTTTGCAGATGCCCACATCGTTGTAGTTGAAGTAGCAGAGGCCAGCAAAGGTGACTGTTGACAGGAGAAAGAGACCCGCGTTGGCCATCTTGATTTTGGCGGCCCCATGAACATAGTCGGTTAACACTTGTCCAATGCCCCTAAGACAAACAAAAACCTCATTTTAGAATAAAGTAGGCTGCTATGTTTGTAAGTTGAGTTACTTCTCACTATGTATTCAATGTTGACCAAAGCATGTGATTAATCAAGTTTTTTTGTGGCTTCCTTTAAAGACACAGCAACATAAATATATAAAGCATTCTGACAGCAGAGAAATCAAGTACGATGTACTTGACTCCACTCCCGCCCCCCCTCCCAAAGAGTCAAATACCACAATCTAGGAATTATCTGCACTTGTGACTTGGATTTTGTGACTGATGCATGCCGATGTCACTAGCCCTTTGCTCGACTAGACTGAAGCAAGCTGAACACCCGCTTACTTAGGCTTGCCTGGAGCCTGATCTTTTCTCATTTTTTATTTAATTTTTCCTGCATGAAAAGTGCTGTGGGTGATGAAAGGTGCTATAGAAAATCTAAATATCATGGCTAAGCAGTGAATGTGGTTGGAACACACACACACCAGTGTCCGTGTAGGGTGAGGGCTGCAGCCAAGGAGTAGTCCACAATAGGTCCAGGGTGGAAGTATGCAGCAGGCGCCAGCGCCAGCAGCAAGATGCTCACCACTCGCTCACCTGTCCAGTGCAAAGAGGCTGCATTGGAGCCAGAACCCGCTGTACAAAAGGGGGAAAGATCAGAGGGATGGGTGGGTTACCATTCATAATAACCTGCCTTATAGAAACTAAATAATGACCACAGATGCAACCAGCAATATATAAAAGGTAAAGGGGCATTTAGCAGACGCTTTTGTCCAAAGCGACTTACAATCAGAACATTTGTGGGGTTCGACATGTGGAGGAGGGGTACCAAGGGGATGGAACCACCGACCCTACGGTTAGGCGATCCGCTCTGTCCACCCGCTCTACCCACTGAGCTACTGCCCCCCCATGAGCACAAATAGTGGACTGCTGTAGGGGGACTCAATTGTGCTCAAATCTGATACCAAGAGCTATATCAAATCCAATGTTTTTCTTTTTTCTTTCTGTCAACATCTTCCCAATGATCAAACATTGTCTGGGCAAGCAAAAAGATGGGCCACTCCATCCAATGATGGCCTTTTCTGCATCCACTTATGGCAGTGTGGTGTCTGGTGCATTCCTCTGGATGTGAGCAATATTCAGCCCTCGCCTGATTCTGAAATCCCTGTCTACGCTGGATAAAATCATTCTGGTCTCTTCCCATCAAGACCATCAGTGGTCCTTCAATTTTCCTAGCAAAAGCTTTGCAAAGCATCTTCAGATCTGACGTGAAGAGGCTGATTGGTCTTTTCTTGTTTCAGGAGTAATGTTATCAAGCCTCCTCTCATAGATGCAGGGAGAGACTCTGAAAGCCTCCTGTAGCATTTCCAAAAGAGGTGTCATTAACTTCTTTATAAACCCCTTATATACTGCACGTCTGTGGGGAGACTGCCGGAGCCAGCAACTTTCATAGCATCCAAGACTTCAGATAATTCTACCTCTGTTATATCACTATCCATTGAAATTGTATTTTTTTTTTATTCATTTCTCTGATTTGGACGGAATATATAGAGAATCTAAGAATAGTTTCTGTGTGTCCTACAAATATTTCAGCTGGATAATTTCTCATAATGAGCGCAGGGATTCCCACAGCCATCTGTAGGCGCAGTGCAGCACCTCTGCTGAATAACCTAGCACCCCTAAATAAACTAACTCACTTCTCACAATAGGACCATAATGTGTGCCTTCATTCATGTCAGCATCTGCATTTGACATAAAATATAGGTTACCATTAGCCTAATATAATAAACCGCAGTGCAATTAATATTTCTATGAAATAAAACAGTGTCCGGTCTCATTTTATTTATCTAACTTTTTCTCACTTGCATCTTCGAGGTTTCTTTAAATCTAATAATTGAATCACTGCGCTTTCAAAAACTTTGAGTTGGTGAAACTGATTATCTGTATATAATAATAAAATGTCTGCTATTCTGTAATTAGTGAGATGTTATTCCATTCCATATATGATTTTATCTTTTAGTATAACACACATTGGAAACTTTGACAGAGCAAGAACGTGGAAGATGCAAATTGATAAAAGGCGATTACGCCACACCACCATTAAGATTGCATGGATGTTTCTGGCCTAAAAAAAAAAAAGTACAAAATGATATTGCACTTGCCAAAGATACACACATTAATCAATTTGTCCCCATCTCTAGTGCCAAGTGGTACAAGTAGAGGAATCTGAAACCTTTCCTTCACAATTCTTGTTAGAAGCCACATTTTCTTTGTTTACATTTGTATTGGATAACCATCAGCCTTTACCATGTGCCAGCAACTTCTGGACATGCAAGTCTACTGAGATGAAAGGGTGTATATAGGTGAAGTGGTAGAAAAGCCAGCTGCAGAAGAACCCTCACATACAGAAGAAATTCTGTATGCAGGGCTCCTCTGTGAGATTGATTCTGGTGCAGGCTGTCTTATAAGAAAGCTCCACTGTCAGGACAGGAAATGCATGCAAAAAAACTAAATGGTGTTGACATGACAACTGTGGGTATTTGATATAGAACAGGAAACTGATGAGTTTACCAGTACCGGAAGACTAGCGCTCTCTGACTTACGCACCAGGCTGCTGTGTTTCTTGTGCAACGACAATAAAGTGAAGTTGAGTTGAGTTGAGTTGAGCCCATGTAATGCTACCTGATTGTTTGAGTATGTTAACCTATGCTCTGTATACAGAGGTCCCCAATGCCAAGTACATTATTTTCATATGATATGCCAAGTACGATAGTTAATCCTTAATATAAGATTAACTATCGATTATCAGTTGCATCATATTTCTGCATAATACATACTTAAAAATCAGTCAAAATAAAGCTACTGCACTCGCCTGTGGTCCTGAAATTAGACATGTAAATGAAATGGAAACTACTGCCGACCCCAGCAACCGCCATTTAAGTGATTCACGGATGCACATCATTATTCACTGACACAACTATGCCTTCAACAGGCCAGTGCTGAAGGGTATCTTTAAGTGGCGACTTATCACTTTATAACTAGGACATTCACTGAGCTTTATATTTATAATTTCAATTTACTGTTCAGTGTTTCCCACAGACTAGGTAGCAATGTGTGGTGCTGGGCCATACGGAGACCAGGGGCTCTGACCAGGGGGAGGGGGCATCTGAACAGGAGGGGGTCAGAGGGCGACGCCCCCTCATCCTGTTCAAATGGTGACGCCCCCTCCCCCTGGTCATAGCAACAGACGATCAGCCACAACTTTATGAAATTCATAGTTCTGCAGGGAAGGGAGACTGACTTTGGTTTGGAATGAAAGTGAGAAAACAGGACAAAGTAACATGGCTATCACTCACATTTTTCTTTAAAGCTACAGGAAGCATTTGAAATTATTCAGCTCAATCTTAATTCTTTGAGTAAGTTCTTGAGGAGAAGACAGCTAAAAACATTTTACCAGAACCCTGCCTGGTTTCATTCCACACCCCAACTCCATACATTACAGGGCAGGCCAGTAGAGTAGTTTGCTCATACAAATACCTGGACTTTATGTTAGAGGAAGACCTGTCTTTTAAGTTTCATGTTAAGAATTACTCACCAAAATTGACACACTTAGTTTTTAAAGTTCAGTTTTTACCTGAACTGTAGATTCTGTGACATTCAAGGAATGAATTGCAAAAAAACAACTAAAGCTTGAGGTTTTTATTTCAAACTGAACTCAAGACCTACCTCAACCAATATCAACCTGTTCTTGTAATTAACGTTTTTGGTAAAACAAAATAAATAGTCTAATGTAACGATATAAATATAATAATACAAATAAAATAAATAAAATACTATAATTAGATATAAATAACTACTAAAGATACAACAAGGCAACTAACTAAAATAAATGGAACAGCATTAGCCTATTTTGTGCAAAGCTTGCATGTCCTATCAATGAGTGTGTGCACTGTGCATGTATCAATGATGCGCTGGATGATCATTAAACGGTTGCGAGTCACCAAAAAATACTTGAATGATATTCGGGTCGAGTCGGTTAAAATATAGATGCCGAATACACTTTTGTAATGTATAGAGTAGCCTATATCATATAAAAGACAAAGCCATCATTGGCTGAATGACTTTCGCAAAGATGCAGCACGATCTTTCCAGGTGCCAACTTAGAGACAACGTTTACGTTTCTTTCTTTTTTTTTTTTAGACCAAGTGGGCTTACCGTCTGTCTGATTTAGGTCACTGTTTAATTTTGAATATGTAGCCTGTTAAGCCTAGGCTATTCGTTGACCTGGTGAACAAAGGTTTAAATGTGCAATACATGTTTTAAATGCATTTGACTCAGAAATGCATTTAAAACATTGGTACTTGTGGTCCGAGTTGCAGTTGGGTTGGTTGAAAACGTCGGGTGAGTGCGGGTCTTTTATAAGCGTAACCCCACTGGCAAGTGTGCGTCTCTCTCTCTCTCTGTGCGTGTGTGTGAACGAGAATGACGGAGAAAGAGTGCTATGCGGAGATGAATGAACGGAACGATATTTATATTTCCAAATCGCTTGAAAAAAAAAAAAACGGAATCATTCGTGGCTCTCGATGTTCAATCTGTGGTGCCGCGCCACACATTGGTCTATGTATGGGAAACACTGCTGTTTGTATGCACATTGTGAATGTTATTTAGTTTGTATAGTGTATGCCTAGATTTATGTATATTTATGTATATTTTTACATTTACATTTAGGGCTTTTAGCAGACACTTTTATCCAAAGTGACTTACAGACAGACAGACAGGAATACTTTAATGATCCCTGAGGGAAATTGCACAAAGAGTACATTTGTCATAAGAAGGTGAAACATTTCATTGCTCTTAATAAAGTAAGAAAGTCACCAGAACAAGTTTCAAGCATTTCAATTGCTAGGTTAACCATTGCTAGTATACAACATCTCTGACTAGGTGCCAAGTTACAAGAGTGATTTAAGTGCCAAGATGTACAACAAATGAGGGTAGGGTTGTTGTTTTTTTAAGAGGATGTATGTTATGCAGGGTTCAGGTGAACTCTCAACAAGTGGGTCTTGAGTCTCTTCCGGAAGATGGGGAGTGACTCTGCAGTCCTGCTTACATATTTTTATATTTATATTTCACTGGTATATACTTCTATACTGTTTTTTACTTCTATACTGTTTATATTCTCCCTTTACCATTCAACTGGAGTATTTGTAACGAAAACAATTTCTCTCAGGGATTAATAAAGTATTAACTAGAAAATGTAATTCCACGCGGGGAATTACTTGTGCATAGGAATGCCCCTGATCATCGAGTTGAATTCAGTTGAGTCTGCCTGAGCTGGAAAGCAATTAGCGGAGTCAAATGTAATAATTGGAAATCTAGGCTGTTATCTCTATGAGTTTATTAGCTTTTTTTTTAAATCGCAAATATCTCACAAAGGAAAAAGTTTACAAAAAAGAAAAATATAAAGTACAGCCATACGGAAGTAGACCTTTGTAATACAGTCGCGGTTCAGTCGTTTAGCTTCCATTAATTTCACGTTTCGGTGTGAATAATAATAATGTAATTTCAGAAATATATCTCAAAGGCGAGTCTTACAAGCGAATCAAACGTTATCGCTAGGAGCACGAAGTGGAGCCGACGATAAGGTTCACACAGCTGCGTGTTTAAATGTATCCAGCTGGAATGGTCGCCTCATTAGTAGTCCTTGAGCTGTGGTCAAACAGCTGGGAGCCATTGAAAGCCTATTATATTTTTACTTTTTAAATCGTTTGTATCTCAAAAAGTATAACGTTTACAAATATGAAAATATAGTAGCAGACCTAGGCTCAACAAGACCTTTGTCATGACGTTTGAATTGTATCATATGATTCAGTATGAAGAGCTGAATTAATTTCACGTTTTGGTGGAAAGAATAAGAAAAAAGAAGGATAACAGGATTGTGCATTTCTATGCACAATAATAAATGTCTGTCTTTGTTGTCTTGTTCATCTGACTTGTGCTACAATACTGCAAAGACGGCAAAGATCAATAGATTTAAAAACGTGAAATTGTCTTAGAAAAACAATGCTTAACTATACTTACCATTAAGGTTCCGTGATGCATGAATTCTTGCCGACAGAAGGAATGGGCTTTCTTGCTCCTTGCTCGGGACGACAAGTGGTCTGACGAGCAGGGTACTTCGATAGAACAAGGCTGATGAAAAAACATACAGGAGGTAAACAGGGTCATACATACATTCCACATCACAGCCACTGAACAATATGAGTATTATGTTATGCATAGGCCTACCTAATACTACAATGTTGCAAACGAATATACGGATGCGTCATTGTACTAGGCAATTACAATATGCCATACGAGACCGAGACCGCCCTGACATAATAGTACAGAAGTCACCGTTCGGTCATTGCTGCAACTGCAGTCGGTGTATCCCTTCCAATAAACATCAAAACACAAACCATAGACGACGAAAGAATTACGACTTACATCCTCTGTGACAAACAGAACTTAACCTGAAGACAGCCGCCATGATGATCAGTCGACCAAGGTCAGCGCACGGTAAACCGGAAGCAGTAAAACCGTCTTTTCACTGTCCTGGGGTTTTAGATGCTGCCTGATTACAGTACAATGCATGTGTGGCATTTATTAACCAGTTATAATAGCATAAAGGCACACATATATATATACTCAAGTAATATAGCCATGTAGCAAAGGGGTAGTTGCAGTTATATATATTCGCTCAATATTGACAATATAGCTATATTGTAGATCAGCGTTTGTTCACTGCGGCAGCGAGTACTTCCGGTATGGCATACAAGGTCATTCGCTGCAAGTCTAATATTTGGACCGGGGTTCGTGATCTGATACTGAAGAACTTAATGTAGAAAACTGAAACACACTGAACGTAATGGACGGCTTTGACTTCAGTTCATCGGAGAAGGCGGAGGCATCGGAGCTTCAGCGTATGATCGCTATCGAGCAGCAAAAAGCACAGTTTCAGGCTCAGGTAAAAATGAAACCACCGTCGTTAGCTACACTAGGGCTAGCCGCTAGCGAGGAAGAGGCTGCCTGTATGACTGCACCCGCATTAGTCGCAATACCTTACACGGAGAGCACTGCACATGGCAATACATATTTATTGTGCATAGGGATGCACAATCTAGAAATTTAATTTGTGCAATTAATGGAAGCTAATCAACTGAACCTCTGGATTTTATACTGTATTGCTGTGCTATGCATTTTTTGTAAACTTTATACTTTTTGAGATATTTGCGATTAAACATGCAACAAACTCAGATGAGTTGAGATTAGAGAGAAGAGTGTTGTCAACTGGACAGCATATCTCAGTGTGGGTTCCACAACCGGAGGGTTGGCGGTTCGATGCCTACCTCAACTAAATGTATCTCAATGATTACTATGCACAAGCAATTCCTTGCGTGGAGTTACATCAGAGACACTATAGGAGGAGACACATCACTCCCAATAGGCGAGTTTCAGATGAGGCATGCGGCTTAGTTTGCCATGCTTCAGAATGCATTCTGGGATGAAAACGTCAGAAATACATGTGATACACTTCCGATGCGACGAGTCACCTGGCTTTCAAAACTCGCGTGGTTTCAGGAAAACAACTTCCGCCTACTTTTCTGGGCATGTTTTCTCCATAGACTATATAAATATAGACAAACCCATAGACATCCTATCTCATAGACGCAACATTGAGCTCTACTGCCTCTATGGCTACTGCCCACTGGGCTGACGAGACTCGGGGCCGCCATCTTGGAGTGGTGATCCGCCCCCCTCAGTGTAATTCATTTGACAGGAGAAATGAACTGTCGGCGCATTTAATTAATCTTACCTCACTGAATACCATTGATTTTCACGCGGTTTTTTGTAATACGTGTAGCTATGATAAAGGACACGTGTTTTGGCGTGTTTTATTATTCATAGTTGGCTTAACAGTAATATAATAATATTATATGCTATAAGTGACCAGACGTCCGAGATCAAAACTGGGAACATAATCCCGGAGAAGGGGGGGGGGGGAAGGGTCAGCTATGTTTAACTTGAAGAAACAATATAATTAGGTTAATATAGGCTACGTATATCATACATAAACAATGTATGAATACATTAGATATCTATATCTTAGGGACCTATAGACTGTATCTCTTGACTGTTTCTGCAGCAGCAAAGAGTTTATTCTGTCTTGACACTTGTATTGATATTTTGTATTAACAACATAAATTATTATGTTTACAGTGATTGTTTTATATGTATTTTTTTATGAATGTCGCTTTGGATAAAAGCATCTGCCAAATAGGCTACTTAATAAACATAACATATATAAACACCTGAACGTTTTCATATCAGCTAAAACCACCAATCTGTTTCAATGGATTCAGAATAAAACCAAGTTCTGTCTTACCCAACAATGTTAGTATTTGAATATTGTTACTTGAATGACTTATTCAGGTTACAATTATACTGTTAAGAAAGTATTGTCTTATACTTTGCCTAAAATGAGAATGCATCATAATCAGTGGCATCTGGTGAATTTTGGGTGGGGCTGAAAGCTTGAAAACCAAACCCCCGCAGGGGGGTCTGGGGTCATCCTCCCTCAGAAGATTATTTGTGATTTTCACATACAAATGAAGCACTCTGGTGCATTCTGACAAAATAATAAAGACAAAATAGAACATTTCCTTACAAAGACGAATGGGGCTGGAGAACTAAGTTTTCACTTAATTTATTTGCTTT
Source organism: Urophycis tenuis (assembly GCA_036785325.1). Classification (NCBI taxonomy): domain Eukaryota; kingdom Metazoa; phylum Chordata; class Actinopteri; order Gadiformes; family Phycidae; genus Urophycis; species Urophycis tenuis. Next base: position 1,860,223 of record JAXIVH010000049.1, on the reverse strand, counting down.
GTTTATGGGAATTATACACAAGTTAAAATTCAATTCAATTTATAGAGCATCAAAACATTACACGACTCATGGCGCTTGACAGTGTTGAATATTCAGAGAGAGCCCATATGTAACAGGGCGAGGAAAAACTCCCTATAATTGGAGATACATATAGGAAGAAACCTCATGCAGATCTACGACTCAAGGGCCTGACCCATCTGCCTAGGGTCAGTTACAGGGCAGTAAGGTTTGTATACATGATAAATGAATAGGTTAGTTAGGTGTAGAGAATAGAACATGGTGCCTAGAGCCACCTGGGGTGTATGTAACAAAGATGTAGGATGGTTACATAACCAGTATGATAATGCATGAATCCCATTTAGTGTCAGAAAGTTCAAATAGTCCAGTGTAGGATGACTAGTTGTCATAGCTATTGGGAATTGTCATAGGGCAGTAGTGGATCGCTAGGTAGCGCAGGCCAGGAATCCGGTCAAGGGGACAGCAACAGGTGATGGTAGGGAGTCATAGGATGGGACTCCAGGTGCGATGAGGACCAAATACAAGGATGGCTGATGACTTGTAATGGTTTACCTCACAAGTGAGGTAAGTGGGAAGAGAGAGATATATAGAGTGGGTTAGGCGTGCTATAAGTTTCATGATGGTTAGTATTAATAAGTGTATCAATGGTACTACAGAGTGTTACACTATAGAGAGAAAAGGCAAGAGAGGGAGTCGAGAGAGAGAGAGAGGAAGAAGAGGGAGTTGAACGACATGACTGAGGGAGAGAGGGAGAAGAGGGAGTTGAACGACATGACTGAGAGGGAGAGAGGGAGAAGAGGGAGTTGAACGACATGACAGAGAGAAGAGGTAAGAAGGAGAGTTGAGAGAGAGACAGAGGGAGATACAATATGCACACTGAAGGCATGATGCCACCATAGGAAAGATAGACTAGCTATAATGTATAGCCACTGTCCATCTGATTGTCTAGTTATTGATTGTCTAGCTAATACACCCCCCACACACACACACACACACAATCTGGACTGTGGTCCTAACTTTTACCCCTGTTGGCTTTTACAATCTTTATCTTCAACATCTATTTCAACTTTATGTTGTTCAAGTATGTTTTTTCTTCACTTCATTCATTTCATTGACAAGCAATTCTATTACGGTCATACTCTTGTTTGTTAGCCTAGCTGGCTACAATTTCAGTACTCCTTCTCAACTCTGTGGTAATATAATACAACCAATAGTGCGTTAGTGTTAAATCTTACTTGTGAAAAGTAATCCCCCGATTCCTATTTTCGACGCTCCGCTCATTTGAGCAGGAATACGCTGAACACCAGCCCGGCATCCTTGTTTTCTTCTGTAGACGCTACCTGTCAACTATTGCTGTCAATGCTGCTCGCCGGCTCCTGATCCCCACTCCAATATGGCGGCCGAATTTCTCGTTTGGCAGCAGCCAATGTTGCGTCTACCTAATAGGATGTCTATGGACAAACCCTCCGTGACGTCACCCATAGACATTCTTAACAGCGGAGATGAAGCCTAAAATTGAGCTTCTGGGCGCTGCCATCTTGGACATTTCAGTCTGTGTTCTAAGCCCGCCTACCTCCGGCCAGACCAATCAAAGCCTCGAATCCGTGAAGGTCATGCTGTGATGACAGATGACAGCTGCCAATCAAGTTGACCACGCCCTTAATTATTCATAAAATAAATCCTTCTCTGTGCATTAAAATAATGGATTCTAAAAAAATTCACCCCCCTCACAGTTGTCATGGACTCGAACACTACTGAAAGACACCAAAACCGTTTTTTGAACCAGGCTGTAAACATGTTTATTTTGGCTGTAAAGTTAGACATTTTAACATGGGTGTCTATGGGAGTTGACTCCTTTCTGCAGCCAGCCTCAAGCGGCCAGTCGAGGAACTGCAAGTTTTTGCACTTCCGCATGGGCTTCATTTTTCAGCATGGAATGTTGCCGCTTGGTTTTCTCGAGAAAGTGCGGACATGTGACCGTGATTATGATGAGTTCCCCCGGATCTTCTCAATTCTCGTTGCAACAAATGCGCGAATGCAAACGATCTGAAACTCGCCTATTGAAATGCACGGGGAACCATGCGGGGAACCGCCAAGATGGCATTTGTTTGCACATTTCCCGCCTCTTCCGGTGCCGTTGCTCCAATCATACGCGGTCACGCTTTTTGCGACACTTGGATATTTTCAAGCATCGCTATTTATCCAAACAGACATTTTAAGCAGTCAATACCAAATCAGACAGAGGCAAGGTTAAAGGTAGGGTTAGGGTTATTGATCTCTTGCTTTATCCAAAATTGCGGCATGATCTGCGATAGCTGACCGTCAGCGATGACGTCTTGCTGTTAGTGCCGGTGTTGTTATGCCGTAGATGAAAACATTGTCGTGCGCATGCGTAGTCACGATTACCTGTAAGACAAAGTGCTTTACAAACATTAATTTGATTGAAAACCACCAAACCTTTTCAGCCATTTTAGCCTGTTTTTCATCGTGATTTCAAATACCTGTTTTTTATGCCCCTTTGACCTCGGGAAATGGAGATACAGCTCTCCCCCTATACCTTTACATAGGGCCCTGGTCTTGCTAAGACCAAATAGCTGCCCGAAAGGTGTTGCCAATATGGCCGCGAGTGAGAAGAACCTTACCTAGAAGGACTTTGATTTCATGTTCTAGTCGTGTCCTCTCGTTTTATTGGCTGTTAACTTGAAGTTGGATTGGACGCTTCATATACTTTTTTTACATTACCATTTTACACCATGTACAATACTCCACATCGAGAGGACTCATGATAGTTGTTGTACAATTAAGCCCTAACTTACATCAATACTCCGACATTTCGAGAGTAGTCAAGAAAGTTGTATTCAATTCAATTCAATATAACTTTATTTATCCCCCAGGGGCAATTGCAAAACAGCAGCTGAGCAGGCGTTAAATAAATAGAATAGAAAAGCAAAAGATAAAAGTATAAAATCAGTATAAGCAGAATAAAAACAGAATAAATACACCTACACAGTATAAAATACAAAACATAATAAAGTGACTAGTGGGCTATTGTGTGAGTGTAGTAGTTCCGGTAGTATTACACGGTGCCAAGTAGTTTGGGTGAAGGGCATATTGGGGGCAATGGTATTAACTGGAATTGAGAAGCAGAATGGCTTTGGGGACAAAGGTGGCTTTCCTTCTCTCAGTCTTGCATGCAACACAGCGCAGGCGCCGCCCAGAGGGGAGCCATTGAAATGCAGGGTGAAGTATGTGAGAGGGATCCTTCATGATTTTGGCTGCCTGTCTGAGGGCCTGTGTCAAAAACACGGGCCAGAGTTCTGACAGGCACGCCGATGATTTTAGAGCACACTGATACAGTGCGCTGCAGTCTGGTCCTGTTCTGTAGGCTGAGGGAGTGAAACCAGCAGGTTATAGAAAAAGTAATGACGCTTTCAAGGAAGGCGTAATAGAATGTAGTCATGGTGGGTGTGCTGACTCCAAAGGAGTTAAGTTTTCTGAGGAGGTACAGCCGTTGCTGACACCTCCTGAGAATCTCCTCTGTGTTGGCAGTGAATCTCAGGAGGTTGTCAAAGATGGTTCCCAGGTATTTGTATTCCTCCACCACCTCCACTGGTTTCCCGTGAATGATGGTGGTAACAGCAGCAGCCAAGTCCCTCTGCCTACTGGAGAAGGTCACCACTAGGGCTGAACGATCTATCGCTTTCGACCGAAAATCGCGATCTCAGACAACACGATTTTCGGATCGTCAAAGCTGCGGTTTTTCTTGGTGCATAATAGGGCTGCTCGATTATGTCAAAAATGATAATCACGATTATTTTGATTGATATTGTAATTGCGATTATTAAAGACGATTATTCATTGATTAAAAAAAAAAAATCAAAAAATGTTTTTGATGGTGCGACTCAAACGTAGGTCCGTTGTGGTGGCGAAATATAATATTGACACTTCTCTTGCAACTTTTCTGCGACATTCGTCATAAAGGGCAGGCAGCGCAATTCTACTGAAATGGTGACGTGGTCGTAACACATACCGCTTGTCCAATGTGTTTATCAGTTTATTGAACGCCGGGTCGCTAACGGTGTATCATGTATGCGATTGCATCTGTTATTTCTTTATGCCTGCGGGAGCTGGCTGGATATGGGGTGGCATTGTATAGGGTCTCCTTAATTGAGGACTGTGTTTCGGTGGCAGGAGTGGAGGAGCTTTTCATTTTTTCCTTCATTGCTTGGTCATGTATTACTCTGTGTGCGGACTTTTAAGTGGTTAAATAGATTGGTCGTATTCGCTTGAGGTGCAGACACGTCGCGTGACATATCTTGCAAGTTTTCAGGCGGGGGCGGGGCGCAGCGGAGTGCGCAGGTGGAGAAAGAAGGGTTCGCTCCATTTACCACACAAAACACGGCGGGTGGCAGAATGATCGTTTTATTACGATTATCTTGATTTAATGATCGAGGGAAGCCAAAATCGTAATCGAAATTCAATTACTCGCCCAGCCCTAGTGCATAATAATAATAATTTCGTCAATAATTTCACATGAATGCCCAAGGCTCTGTGTCAGCTACCAATCTGAAAGCTGCAGGCTGCGCGTGCCCAGGTGACATGTTCTCCACCCCAATCAGTGTGTAGCTCGTCATTCAATTTCAAGCAGCGCTGAAGCGGGAGCAGAAGCGGGGCCGACGAAATTAATCTTTTGTTGATGAGGAAAATGTAGGGTCATTTAAACTTGTTTTAATTATTATTATTATTTATTTTTACTACCTTTACATTTCACTTCCTCTTGCCACTTTATTTGATGTTCATAAGCTAGTTCCTTTGAGCCATTTTGCACTACTTTAAATAGTAGGAAAGACTTCTTTTTTGCTCCACTTTGTTGTTATAATTTATAATTTTTATGTAGCCTACGTTATGCTGCTGCTGAAGAAACAGGGCTCTTTTTATTTAATTTTTTTGGTCAATATAACTGATATATTACTCGATGTTAATAAACAGTCTTGCATTTGAAATCTGTTGCCAGCAGTTTTCATTCTTGCATTATCTCAATGAAATTTATTGTTTGAATTAATTTACACTGAAACTTGATTTAAAGAAAATAAATCGTGGTTGAAATCGAAACCGCAATCTCTGCCAGAAAAATCGCAATTTCAATTTTTTCTTAAAATCGTTCAGCCCTAGTCACCACCATCTCTTTGGTTTTATTGACGTTCAGTTCCAGTTTGGAATTGTCACACCATTCCACAAACTCCTGTAGAACGGGTCCATGATGTTGGAAGGGGCCTGAGAGCAGTGACAGGAGAACTGTGTCGCCAGCATACTTCACCAGGTGACAGTCGGGCTGAGTCGATCTGCAGTCATCGGTGAAGATGAAGAGCAAGGGGGAGAGCACACAGCCCTGAGGAGAGCTGGTGGAGGTGGAACGGAGGCCGGAAAGAGAGTTATTAACCCGGACTCTCTGAGTCCTGTTGGTCAGGAAGTCCAGGATCCACAGGATTAGCTGGTCATCCAGGTGAAACTGGGAGGAAAGTTTAGTGGCAAGGACGTGGGGCTGCAGGGTGTTGAATGCTGATGAGAAATCAGCAAACAGTAGTCTGACGGAGGAGTCGGGGAGCTCAAGATGTTTGTGTATGGAGTCCAAGATGAAGATTTTAGCATCATTGACGCCTCTGCGTGCGCGATATGCGAACTGGAGAGGATCCATCAGAGGGTCAGTTGCATTGATGATGTGCTGTTTTAGGATCCTCTCCATGGCCTTTATTGCCAGGGAGGTCAGGGCCACAGGACGAAGGTCGCTCAGAGTTTTAGGGTTGCTTTTTTGGGGGGATCGGGATGACTGTGGAGTATTTCCCTAGTGTGGGGACCGTGTGACTGTCGTAGGAATTTGGAATAGAATCCGGAACACGCTCCCTAATTGCCCCACACAGTGCCTCAGGACTCGGCTGCAGATGTTATCGGGACCGGGTGAGCTCCTCTCTCTGGTCCCCCTGAGGGCTCTCACCACATCCTCAGTCCTGAAGGTAAGCGCGGAGCTGCCAGGTGAAAACAAAGATCTGGTCTCCTCAAGCTGGGAAAAATTGTCTGACTCGAACCTGGTATAGAAGGCATTGAGGTCGTCGGGGAGGGAAGAGTGGTTGCTGCCTTCCACACGGATGGTTCTGAAGGTAGTGGCGGCCGTATTCCCAGAGGCCATGGTTTAGATGCCTTGCCAGGCTGAGCGGAGGTCTCCTGTGGTGAATTTTTTTCTCCACCTTGTTTTTGTACTCAAGCTTAGCAGTCTTTATGGCCCTCTTGACTTCTTTGTTGACCTCCTTTATGTCGAGTGGAGAGCCGGTGAAGAAAATCCTCTTCTTTTTGTTAATAATTCCCTTAAGCTCTTTAGTAATCCAAGGTTTATTATTGGGATAGATGGTGATTGTTTTGTGGGGATAATACTGTCCACACAGAAGGAGATGTATGATGTCACTGTGTCAACTTGTTAGTTGATGTCATCGGTGGGAGAAAGGAGGCTATCCCAGTCAGTGGCTTCGAAGCATCCTTGAAGAGTAAGGATACTTTCCGGTGTCCACTGCTTGATGTTCTTGGTCAGCTTCTTAGTCCGCCGGATGACTGGAGTGTAAGCAGGAGCCAGCAGAATAGTGTGGTGGTCTGCTGAACCAAGAGGGGGGAGGGGGAGGGCTTTGAATGCATCCGGTAAAGAGCCATAGCATTTATCCAACGTCTTCCCCTGACGTGTACTGTATGTAACTAGAGATGCACCGATTACAAGTTTCCAGGCCGATTCCGATTTCTGATTTTTCATCGAGTTTGACCTGCCGATACCGATTTTAGCCGATTCCGATTAAATTTTTTCTAAACACTTTACAGCAAACACAAAGATTTAATTTGAATCTTTTCTTTATTAGAAATTTTTTTGAACAGATAATTGCTATCACTATAAAAATAGAACTGTATAAATTACTCCTGGTGTAGGAAGTTAACACACATCTAAAGTGCAGTGTTATGGAAGAACCATTTCCTTCTTTTCATATCCAATATTCAACAACTAAACTTCGGTATGAAAACTGAGAAAACAGAACCGGTAATGGCAATAAAATAAATTTATAAATAACAAACAAAATAAAATGAATAGCCTTGCAATATCAAGATATACAAACAACACAGAAACATATATAAAACATCACAGTTCTACATTGAATTACGCCCCGGGCGAGGTTCACTCCGAGCGCCAGCCCCCCCCCCCCCCCCCCCCAAGAAAAAAAAACTTTTTTTTTACACAAACACAGCTGCAGGGGGCGACAATTTGCCAATTCCCCACATAGTGACATGAAAAATAGACTATAGAGAAGTTCTCGTGCCGCCCCCCCCCCCCAAAGTGCCGCCCCGGGCGGCTGCCCGGTCTGCTCGTGCCTAAGTGGCCGATCACACCAGACGCGTCTTTTTAAGCGCAGCCGCTTTGAAAACGCTTTGGCAAAAATGCGTCGGGCAAAAGCGCCTGGTGCGCCTGTGGAGCGGGCCTGCGTGCGCAACCGGGCGATTAAAACTTAATTTACAAAATGGATTCAAGCAGACGACACGCTCTTGCCCTTGCTGTGTTGTGGGAGGAGGAGGAAAAAGTTACAAAAAAGCGGAGGTTTTGGGTTCACGACATTTTTAAAAAAAGGAAAAAGTACGGTGAATACCACCATCTATGATGAAAAGATTTCCTCGGAAGTTGTAAAGTAGTGAAGCCCGCCTCTTGCTTGATCCGATTGGCTGTCTGGACCGAGTGTGACATTGATGAGCTGTGTGACTCCGCGCCTTGCGCTCAAAAGTTGAAAATATTTCAACTTTTGTGCGCGCCTATAAACTGCCACAAAAACGCGAAGCGCAGCGTTTCAAAGGCGCGCCGTACCATAGGAAAACAATGGTTTTGCTCGCGACGCTTTTTTTAAAGTCGCGTCTGGTGTGATCGGCCCCTAAAACCGCCACTGCGTGTGATGCTGATGTTGCCCGATGTTAATGAAGCGACGCCCGAGTGCATTTGACTGGCATAAAATCGGCATATGCCAGACTGACCGGCCGGTCGCCGGTCATGGCCGATCACGTGAAAATCGGCCGATTCCGGTCACCGGCCAATCTATCGGTGCATATGTAACATATTGTTGGAAACCTTTAAGAGTCTTGTCGGGGTAGCAGTGGTTAAAGTCACCCAGGATGAACTTGGGAGAGTCCGGTGAGATTTGTTCCACTTTGTACAGAGTGTTAGTGAGGTGCTCTGTAGCTTTAGCTGCGTTAGCTCTGGGGTGGATATACACCAGGATAATGAAGAGCTGTGGGAATTCCCTTGGGAGGTAGTAAGGGCGCAGGGAGACGGCCAGAAGCTCGATGTCCGAAGTACATAACTTCTCCCTAACAGTGACCGTGGAGCACCAGCTATTGTTTACATACAAGCACACACCGCCGCCATGTTGCTTACCGGTGGACTCACTGTCTCTGTCCAGACGAAGGGGAAGTGAGAAGCCCTCAATGTGCAATGCCCCATCGTCATCGCTGCTGTTAAGCCACGATTCCGTAATTGCCAGGACTGAGGCAGTTCTGTACTCGTGCAGGTGGTTGACACAGGCTTGCAGCTCGTCCAGTTTGTTGCGGAGAGACCGCACATTCGCCATGATGATGGATGGGAGCGCTCGTTGTTTGTGTGTCTCCCGTTTTAATCTGGCTCTCACACCACTCTTCTTTAGACCCCTCCTGGTTACCTTTGTTTTCCAGGGTTTGAAGTATGAGTTGTGCCGGTTGCTGGGGTGTTTACGGAGTATTTCCTCTGGAAAGTAGTCCGTGGGAGCAGGGTGGAAAGGCCAGAGTACGGACTGCAGCCGCCGCTCGATGAGGAAGTCTCTCATGTAGTTACGCCAAGGGGCCATTTGTTGGAGAACACAAAAAGTCCAGAGAAACGACGAAAAGGCGAAGAAAAGCGTTAAAAGCATTAAAAAACCAGCAAAGGAGCGAAGGAGTGAGAACGAGTGAGAAACTGCTTAGCTGCTCGACCGGTCGACCACAAGAGCAGCGACCCCGATATACGAAGGCATGATGGAGGTCATCACATGCATGTTGTAGGAATGTAAAATCATAATTAAACCTAAATATACCATATCTTAGGCAAATCAAATCTTTGTTTCGCCTCGTCTTGCATAAGAAACACTGTAGCAGTTTCAAGTACAACGTCACCACATAATGACAAACTATTAACACATTAACATTCTTACGCTCCTATACTTCCGAAATGGAGGTGGTCATTTGTGGTGGTCATTGTGATGTCATGATGTACAAGCCCTATACACACATACCCATAACGACTAATAATACTTTGACGATTAAAGACTAAACAAAAAATGCACTACTACCTACATAATAACCCAAATGTCAACACTCCTATGTTTCCGAGAGGTTAAAGTGACCGGCCCGTTTTGGGACAACTCTGGAAGGGTTTTTTACGTTCGTTTTCTCCACTGACGTTTCAGAAAATCCTTATATAAAGATTTTAAGCCAGGGACTAAGCCATCAACTACGAGATCGTAACCAGCCATAGCAAACATAATTAGCAAAACTGCTATAAGGCAAAGGTAATTAAATTGTTAAATTAAACTCGGATCCGTTTAAACTTCGATTTGAAAACAATAGAGATAAAAAAGATAAAAAAGCCTTTTAGGCTAAGAGTTCTAAGAAGAAGGGGTGGCGTGCTAACCCACATGGCCACAACCCATTTGTGATACTTTTCAGTACCATCTATGTCTAGGAACTTTGTAATGAGTGACATCGTTCATGAAAGTCCGTGGTGTTATAAGCAAGTATCTGAGAAGCTGACCCCTTTCTTCGATGCAGACATCAATATTAACCGCTACCCTCCACACATCCTCAGCCACCATACTGTTAAATTGTAAGTGTCACTGCCTCATTTATAACCACTCGGGCGTTCATCAATGCCTGTTCCACCAATTCCCCACAAGTGTGCCGCCGTGGGATCGGTGGATCATATTTATAATAATGTATAATGGCGTTAATATTGTTTTCCTCATCTCTAAAAAGAAAATGCAGCATGTCAAAAAAGGAAATCATGGTAGCTCTGTGGTAAACATAGCCTAAATGATTGCATAGTTCAGTGGCAGCTGTGCCTCACATGTAAGTGTACTATGGATGGTTACATATGGCAAATGATCAAACAATTGAAAATATGAATGGGATTTTTGCTTCGAGAACCTCACTGTTGTGCCCCATGGCGACAATCAGGGAGATATGCAATGGTCAGTAGTCAATATAATGCATGAGAACGACAAGGCTCAATGAAAACAGTTTTATTACACCAGGTGGTTGAACAGAAAGCATTAATGTTGCCACAGTATACCAGCAACCGCAATATGTATTTTTGACCCTTTATTAAGTAATACAGTCGTGAATTGCTTGCAGGAGGTATCTATGTATTGATTAGTAATGGTGCTGTTCACATTTGTTGCAGGTGCACAACTTTACAGATGTCTGCTGGGACAAGTGTGTAGACAGTCCTGGCTCCAAGCTCGACAGCCGGACAGAGACATGTCTGGTGAGCTGTGTTGAGCGCTTCATCGACACCACTTTGTCCATCACCAACCGCTTCACACAGATGGTTCAGAAGGGTGCACATTGAACAGACTATTGATGCCAATTCTTTTCTATTATTTCAATAGAACAAGTATGTCAGTGTGATATAATAGGCTGTAATGTGATTGAAGGCCTTTTGACATACATTCAACATTACTGGAAACCTGCGAGAAGATTGTGGATTGTATTTCCAGATCGAGAGTCCCCCACATTGTGAATTGTTTGTGTCTTTATGTTCTACATGATTGTCTGGTGCAGACATTTTACCTTTCCATCTATCTTGTTGAAGTGTATACCCACCACCATGTATTCTCCATGTAGGCAAGAAGAGTATTAAACAATGACATTGATTTCCAACCATAGTGTTTTTTTCTCTGTCGTCCACTTGAGAATATACACATAAACCATTTTCACTTCACAAGAGCTGAGATAGCCACTTGGTTTCTGCCTCTTTCATTATAGACATAATACTCCATGTGAGAGATTTTTTTTTCTAACTTCTGAGTTATGAACTAAATACATGTAACAACTTTTAACAATTAATGGGAACAGGATTGTAGGGTGGGAAATATATGTTGTAATGAATATTGCATATATTTATACATTAAAGAGTATGGCTATTAATGTTTTTAGCTGCTCTGAGTGCAGACTTAATTGCCGTCTCAATCCAGCCATGGGGGGTGGCTGTGTGCTCCCCTGCAAAGTGTATCATGCCCTCACTCTGGAAGAGTTCTGCCGCATAGTCCACCTGCTGGTATGGAGTGTACAGGGCGAAGGCCCCCAGGCTGAAGGGGTCCAGGCCCCACTTCTTAACCAGGCCCCCTGTCCAGAGCGGCCGGATGGCTTCCCCATGGATCTTCACCAGATCGTCCAGGACCAGCGCCATCACATCCTCCTCGCTCACGCCCTGGAAGAGGGTTGAGTCATCAGAGCACGTGTAGGATGCCAGGAGGGCTCCACCGGTGGTGCCGGGGAAGCTGTGGCTGGGGTAGTAGATGAAGCGGGCGGGCCGGTCAGTGACGCTCTTCCCGCCCCTGATGCCCTCCACCTCCCAGAAGCGTTGGCTAAAACTGAGGACCACCTTGGTGGAGCTGGTGTAGTGCACCGACCGGAGGGCCTCCATTTTGTGGGAAGAGAGTGGTGGCTGGAAGTCAATGAAGAGAGCAGCCTTAGCTGTGGCCGTCACCAGCACATAGTCAGAGGTAACACTGGCCAAGGATGCCGCACCACGCTGGTCCTGGTACATCACTTTGACGCTGCCACCAGCCGATTGGTCAATGAGCTTGACCTTGGAGTTGAGGAGAATGGTCGCATTCAACCGCTGATAGAAGGAATTTGGGAGGTTGTCAAAGCCATTGGTCACTTCATAGTACCTGAAAAACCGTAGACCAAGACCATTTAACAACAAGTTATTTTTGAGATGGCAATTTAGATTTGTATTGTGCATAGGAATGCACAATCTAGATATCGCTTTTCGTCATAATATTCTTCACACTGAAATGTACAATTATAGGAGGCTAAATGACAGAACCTCGAGATTTTATTCAAACTATTACAAGAGTCTACTTGAGATATTTGTGATTAAATATGCTAATAAACTCTCATAGAGATAACATTGAGCCTAGCTTTCCAATTGTTACGTTTGACTCCACTAATTGCTTTTTTTGCCATCAACTGCAGGACAGCATATCTCAGTGGGTAGAGTGTGGGTTCCACAACCGGAGGGTTGGCGGTTCGATCCCCACCTCAACTAAATTTAACTCTATGATTATGGGCATTCCTATGCACTAGTAATTCCTTGTGTGGAATGGTACTGGGCATTTTATACAATGCTTTAATGTAGACATTTGTTCATTTGACAATTGTTCAATCATGTAGCAGTATTCTCTGTGCTCTTGCCAATCGTCTTTCTTACTCAATGGCGTCGTTGATGTCTGTCTGAACGAACAACATCTCAGTCAGTGAAGCGTAAAAGAGGCTGTTTTCATTCAAGATGTCTCCGATCATCCTCAGGGCACTGCGACTCAGGTTCCCCTCCTTCACCAGATACTCCTGAAAGATGCAAATGAGACACTCAAAGAATCCATTGGTTTTGTTCTTATGTCCCATCACTCTAAAATTGTGACTTGTTTGCACTACAATTAAGAATATAATGGATTATTTACCTTCACAGAGTAGGAGTCATACTTGTCGAGCATGGCACTACAGCCCATCATCTTTAGATCATCCCTTACCTGTCAAAAATATTTGTTTCAATAATCTTCAATAATCAATAATTATTCATTTGTTACAATTAACAACATTTTAATAATGGCTTAATATACCCTTTTCACAGAGATGTCCTCATATGACTAATCTGGGACCATCCTATGTTAGCAGAACCTCTGGGGGTAGACCAAAAAGTGAAAGGGAGGGAGTTGTTTCCTTCTGCACACTACTCCACACTACTCAGCTCCTTAAAGGGTACTGTGTAATATGAAGGGCTACTTGTTTGATAGCCTACAAATTCTTCACATTCTTCTCGTCTTTGAACATAGTGTTTGCAATTGTCATCATTGCTCCTTTCAAGACCTCCCTGTCTGAAAAGTATTTTTTGTTGTTTATCAAAAAATTTGCAGCTCTAAATTGCTTTTTGTGACTTTTTCAAGGGCCTCGAGAAAAATGACTGCCGTTTGACCAAAGCTGCTTTTTACTCCCGGGCCTTTTCTTCCCGTAGGACACTTCCAGGTAGTTAACGTGGAAACTATTGTGAATGATAATGTCTCTCCACATTGTGGTACTTTGCCGTCGCCACAGTCGCCCCGCAAATGAGACATACACACTTGTATTTTACTGTCGTAAAACGTTTCCAAGTTTTCTTTCACTTTTGTGGCATGACTTTCTTTATTTTATAGGTTTAACCTGCATCTAGCTCACAATTTTATTTGCATTCGCTAGTTTGTCTCTTTCCAGACAATTTCAGAGTTTATAAAACATTTTTGTTTTTAAAATGTTATATTCAATATTGCCATTGCCTTTAAATCTACATCAATGCAAGTGTTATTGATTAACACAGTCAAATAAAAATTGTCAACATTTTTCTCCATGGTGACTAGTATAGTGCTATTTTTAGAACATGCCCTGTGGTCAACTGGCGTGGTCCCAGTTGGCACCGTGTTGACTACCTCTGAAACACAGGATAGTTCACCTGATTTATATTAAACATGTTCAGTATTTACTATCTGATATCCTGTACTGATGAAGGAACCCCGAGGACAGCCCATTACACAGTGTATTGATTGACATGTGGGAAGATGATAGCGAGCAGGGAGCAGAAGCCATAGCTTCAAATATGAAAAGTGTGGTGGATTTGTAAATAGAGGAGTCCAACTGAGGCTGCATCTTGAACAGTCCATTTTCACAAAGTCTCCGTTAACTCACGTTTGTAATCGCAAGATTGCAATTGCGATGTGCAAGAGTCAGTTTTAAGAACCTTGACTGGGTCGTTGGGGAATCCGTTAGTGTGTGGTGTGCTGTGTTGGCAAAGTGGGTACCTTACACATCTGTAGCATAGATCTGTAGCGACTAGAATGGCTCAGTGTATCTTCGTCTATCGTAAGGTGTGTTGCCCCTCACATTTTCTAAATTTGAATAATCGTCGTCGGAAAAGTTTGCTTGTGCTGGTCCGAGTACGTTTTTGATATTAAACAATTATGCACTTTTGATCTTCAGCAATATATGAATGTTTGAAACTAATATGAAGTGATTGAAAGTGAAACATCACATCCTGTCTGATTTGTCATGTAATAACTATGGGTCTGCTACTTTTATGTATGGTCCATGACCTATGTGTGTATCTTCACCAGGTGAGAGCTGGCTCTTATTGTTATCTTACTTATCTCTTTTTTCTGCATCTATCTACATCTGTACTGTTTGGATTAGATTTTGTTTTTATTCAAATGTATAATGGATTACAAAATGTGCACTGCAAAACAATATTTACAATGTGTTCCTTGGATGATACTAAATGCATTTTCTTCAGAAAATTCAACATTCTACTTTAGTCTAGTACCTTCATCCTTGTACAAAAAAGTGTAATTGGTGTATAAGTGAGGTCTGATATTACGGAAATAAATGTTAGGGGAGTATGGAGGACTAAAAGTGCCAAAATTAAATAAATAAATATACCCTTAAATAATTATTAAATGTGTCATTAATTAACTAAAATTGGAATTAAATAATTAAATGTGTCATTAATTAATTAAAATACCGATTAATTTTATGTAAAAAAAACAAACATATATAATCATTTCGCTATTTAATCCAGTCCAAAATAAAAGAAAAATGCTTGCAACACCTGGGGATCGAACCCCTAATCTTTGCATTAAAGAGCTATCCTCTAACACAGTGATTCTCAAAGTGTGGTCCGCGTGCGCCCCCAAGTGGTCCGCGAGAGGATGACAAAAAAGTCGAATTTATAACAGGATTTCTCAAATCACCTTCATCTGCATTCAAAAGCGAAGCTAGGAGTACAAATAATTGTTTTCTAAATTAAAAGTGAACAAAATGTCGCCCAAACAAGCCTAAGAGTTGTATTGAATTTGTCTAATATTATACAAACCTACGTTTTGTATAATATTAATCTCACATAGATCGGGGTAAAGGTATTTCATAGTAGCCTAATTTTGCTACTAGCCTATTTATTACAAATACATTTGTAATATACTGCAGACTTAATTTGGAATATACAACATATAATGCAATTGGAACATACGCTGTTTAAAAAGGTTTTTTTAAGGGTGGGAGTGGGAAATTTGCCCGCTGGTTAGGTGGTCCGTGATAAAAAAAAAAAAGATAAAGTGGTCCTTGGTGTGAAAAAGTTTGAGAACCCCTGCTCTAACACTACACCATCAGGTCTTAGTAAATGTAAAGCAAGAGTTGACCAGTTGCTAATCAGTGATCAGTCTGTAAACTTCGGTTGCTTGGCAGAAGTAAACAAAGAGATTGTATTTTTTTTAACTGCTAACTAACAAACCGGTTTATGCGTTCACTGAACAAAGATTCTGGAAATAAAAGACCACTTTCTCATCAGAAAATTAATCAGAACCGTTATTACCATCCCATAGACAGTAAAAGCCAAAACCTTTCTGATTCCCCATGTTCTCGCGAAAATGGTGTTAATAGCCTTAGCCACACAGATAGACTAAAAATACCAAGGGTACGAATAGACATCGAGGAATGTATTGAAGTTCTTGGAGTTATTTCCGCACTTTCCGACCAAGATGTTGACTATAGTATAGAGTGACTGCAAATTTAGAAGAAGTAGTCCAACGCTTCTCTGGTACCAGGGAGCATCAGGCCCAACACACACAGGGACCGGGCGTTTGGCGTTTGATATATCGAGTGCAGTTCTGGAGCATCAAGTTCTTAGTGGGTTACCCGCTGGTCAAATTGCAGCGATGTTCGGAGTGTCAAAGAGCTCTGCGTCAATCCATTATCTGGAATTGATTTGCCTTGACTTGATGTGCAGGGTAACCAATCAGGCATTAGGCATCCGCCTACCAACTTTGATGGGCGAGTTTGACAGTTTAGACTATTCATGAAGCAATGTAGAAGCACTGCAACACAGGATCATGAAATGTAAATGTAAATTCATTATAGTGATTAATTTTGTGAAATGATTATATACGTTTGTTTGTTTTTTACATAAAATTAATCGGTATTTTAATTAATTAATGACACATTTAATTATTTAATTCCAATTTTAATTGATTAATGACACATTTAAGAAGTATTTAATGGTATATTTATTTATTTAATTTTGGCACTTTTAGTCCTCCATAGGGGAGTGACCTCAACAGTGGCAACAAGGAAACAAAGGTTAGGGGAGCCAGTCGCCAGGGCAATGGCTGAAACGAGCCATAGAGTCATTGTAATACACCATGGGGGAAAAGGACATGTCTAAAGAAGGCAACGCAATTAAAGGAATCCACACAATAATAAAATCAGGGGATTGACATTGATGCATTATCAGACTTCTTGGCTACAGGGGTGATACCATTTATATCGCTCAAATGCTAACTAACATAACCGCTTTCAATTGGGGAAAGGAAGGGAGCTACCTCTATGCAAAGGTATTACATTAACTAGTAATAAACTAAAGGTGGTTACTAACAGAAACATACAAGTCATTTCCCAATGTTGGTTTAGACTTACCTTCATTAGTGCTTGACTGAAGAGCTGAGAGGCAGACTTTCCCCTCTCGTCTCCCGTTAGGTTGTAGTTGAGGACATCCGGGAAGTTCTCCACCACAGAGGTTTTCTGCAGCACGCCATTCACCAGGTAATACGTATTCATGTCATCTTGAATGAAGTGGTTCAATGAGATTGGAAGTTTGGCAACCAAGGAAAGCAGAATTCTGTGAGGGAAGCAGAATCACATGACCTGACAACCTGGTCAAAGAATGAGGCTTCTCAACTTTTAGTAGTATAACTGAGGACCTTTTATTCCAATTTGTTTTGTTTTGTCTTTTGAATGCAGCAAAAATGGACTGAAACTGGTAAATAGCTTCATGCCACTTGCTGGTAGAACACTTGGGATGTGTGCTTAGTTAAAGTAGTGGCTGCATTAGTTCATCCAGTCTGTGTAGAATGAATTGAGCTCAGCATTCATTGTCAATTATTCTGTTTTCTGCACTGTACTTACTTGTGAAAGCTGGGGATCCTCATAGCACCAACCTCTGCATACCAACCCTCTTTTTGGTTTCTAAACGTCTCCACACGTCCACCAATGCGGTTACTGGCTTCCAATATGGTCACCTTGTTGCCAGAGGGCCACACAATGAAACTCATGAAAGATTTAACTTCATAGTTAGTTTTGCAGCTGTAAATAACTGCTGTACAGTGTTACAGTAAAACAGTTTTTCTTTTGTTACCTTGTGTCCAGCATCTTGTAAAAACTTAGCAGCAGTCAGTCCAGCCATGCCAGCACCAATGATTGCGACATGGCGAGGGGTCTTTGTGGGGGGAAGACCATTATCCACAACTGCAACAAGCTCACTGTAATCTGCATCTTGAAGGCACTCAACCAAAGGGTCCCCAATGGTCCCACTGATCCCACTGATGGCGAACACAACGGCAGCGACTACAACCAGGGGAACTGAACAAGACACCATTCACAGTCAACTGTCACAGACACCATTCACAGTCAACTGTCACAGACACCATTCACAGTCAACTGTCACAGACACCATTCACAGTCAACTGTCACAGACACCATTCACAGTCAACTGTCACAGACACCATTCACAGTCAACTGTCACAGACACCATTCGCAGTCAACTGTCACAGACACCATTCACAGTCAACTGGCAAAGTCAAATATTGCAAATTCAGCAAAAATTGCAGAATTTCTTTTTAAATAAATAAAAGAGACTAAAATAAATAGTTCAAAACCAAAACACAAATCAAACAGTATGAGTGGAACTATGTATGTCTATTATGTCCTGACCAACATTACATTTTTTTTAATCATTTCCAGTACATTTAAAAGTTCAATGTAATATGTCTAATCAAACAAATTTGAAATGTTCCAATGATGCATCCATATTCACTAGCTCACAATATTTATGTAAACTGGTTGAAGACATAGTTTTCAAAGGTAGCAGGGATATTTGCTTTGTTAAAACTTACACAATTTGCAGAGAGCTGAATGTGAGATCATTTTGAGTATGGAAGTCCAGAGCTCTGCCTTCTTGTGGCTCTGGACACTGACACTATGTGTGGAAAATGAAACCTAAGGAACACAATGTTACATTTCAACTTGCATGGCAAGACAGCAGACAGCAATTGAAAAAGCAAAGGAAATGAAAAGTTATTCAGTTAAAAAATGTATAATAATGTTTTATTATTTTTTAATTTATAATATTTTAGATGACCTGCCTCATATACAATGCACACATAAGCATTGAGTACTATATGCAAATATGTACACTTCAATTAAATACCACTGAGTAGTATATACAATTAAATAATTCAGAACTAGATTATTATATAATAATAACAGATCAGCCCCCTGTGTGCCTAAAGATATACAACTCACCGTTGGCAAAGGTAAGGTCTGATACGTTGTCAAAGAGCTATGCATACTTAAAATGTGTCCCTGCAGGTTCAATTGGACTGGCAAACACACATGGAACATGTGTCATAGGAAGCACCGTGTTTTTAATGAGAGCATTCTGTCTCCTCAGGTCCTCTCCCTCTCCTCATATTTTCCCACACCAGCTCCAGATTCAACCACTCTGAACAAATTAGATTAGTGAGCTTCTACAATTCTCCGGCATACCTCATTTCCGCTATCCTTCAATAACATAACTTTTCTTCACCTTTTAGCGATACCAAACGTGGCTTAACAGAATGCTTGCCTTGACATAACATTATTTAATGTTGTTATTCCTCAACAGACCAGATTATGTTTGTAACAATATCCCTAATTCCTTGATATTTCACATCACATTACTATTGGTTGGCTTATTTGAAAAATACATACTTTACAAACGGATTAAACATAATGTCTTTATTTGAGAGATACTATACTTACAGACAGACAGACAGAAATACTTTAATAATCCCAGAGGGAAATTGCTTTTGTTACAAATACTCCCGTTGAATGGTAAAATGGTAAAAGGGAAGAGAAAAACAGTATTGAAGTATTCACAGTGGATAAGTTGTACGTATGTTGTTACCAATACCTATCCCGTTTCTAGATAGTGGCTAATCAGATCCATGGTGAAAGCACCAAAAGCAACATGGAAGTCTCAGATTTGTTGTATAGCTGTATAGCCAATTCTAGTCACGTGTCAGGAAAATACCATGTCCCCATAGTAAGAATATGGCTGCCGATCCAACGATGGCCTTACCTATCACAGTGTGATGACTGGTGTCAAGTCAAATTAAACAAGCATTGTGTTCATTGACCAGATTAGTCTTTCAGAGTAAGTAGACTGTGGTTAATGTGTAACAGCACACTCAACATCTTAAGGGGATTATTAGCTATGGTCAGACGTGTCACTTAAAATTGGGCATTGACAAAGATGAAATGTTTGAACGATAATAATCATAAATATATATATGGTCTTATTCTTTGTATGTTAAGAGAAATACAATGGCCTTGTTGTTCCGAGGTTAAATAGCATTCCATTTGTCATGTTTAAAGAAAAAATCTGTCATCAAAAGTCTGTATGCTTAAATCAAACATTGAAACCATTTAGGCCTAATGTCTTTAGATACAATGATGGATACCAGGAGTGGGTGAACAAGTTCAACCTTGTGTGTGTGTGTGTGTGTGTGTGTGTGTGTGTTAGGAGGAGTGAGGGGGTATGAAACCTGTTGATCTCACTGGTTTCATTGCTCACCCTCTTCCCTCTTTTGAAGAAGACTGCTCAGAGGATTACCAAAAGTACCCTCCTCACCTACTAAAATCTCACCCATGGGTACTCATCTCCCGCACTGTGTTGAGGCAGAGTAGACCTATGACCATTTAGACCTATGACCACTCCCCTTCAAGACTGTGCAGATATTGTGGGTGCAGTTGTTCAAGCAAAGACAAGACAGCAGCACTGTTCCACAGTTCTATTCATGCAAGCATGTAACAACATTTACTTTTTATTTGCATTTTATTGATATATTTTATATATTTTTATACTTTTTGTGTTGGATTCAGGCACCTCCGGGACCTCCCATACAGCTACAATCCTTCTAAAAGCGACCCAAAGCAAAATTAATTATAGTTTTGTGCAGTGTGACTTCTTCTTTTCTTGTCCTTGACGTTTTTGATATGACAGTTTCCAATTTTATAGTGTGACATCTTTATGTGTAACATTGATTTGTCATCAAGACCTTGCGTGGACCATCAAAAACAGTCAAACAGTAGAAAATAGATCACACTAAGCACACTAAGCACACTCAGATCAGCCAACTAAATAAATACATATGCAGAGAGCAGAAGTGCACTGCCCCCTTTCAGCGGGAGGAGGGAGGGGGGGGGGGGGGGGGGTAACTATCATCTAACCCTTAAATGTAGGTATTAGACAAGATATGGTTTGGTTTATTTAATGGGTTATAGATACATTTAGGTATTAGGTTAGGAAAGGTTAAGTTTAAAGTGGTAATCTGGAAGATTTTGAATGTAAATAAATTTATGTACATTTACATGGATATTTAGGGCATTTAGCAGACGCCTTTATCCAAAGTGACTTACAAAAAGTACATTTGTCAGAGGAAGGTGAAGCATTTCATTGCTGTTAATACAGTAAGACCAGTCACCAGAGTCACCAGAACAATTTTCAAGCACTTGCTAGGTTTAGCATTGCTAGTATACAACATATCTGGCTAAGTGCCAAGTTACAAAGAGCAATTGTAAAGTGCTAAGACGTACAACATACAAGAGCATGAGGGTAGTTTTTTTTAACTAGCATAACTTATGCTTGGGCTTTAAGCCCAAGTTATGCTTAGGTTATGCTTCCGCGTTGACGCAACGCTAGGGGGCTTACGGACCCTTTACGTCCTTGCGGACCCCCCTTGCGTCCACCGCAAGGGCCTGACATGCACCTCCCAAAAATCCTAGACGTGCGTCGAGGCGACGCAACACCAACGCAGCGGCATTGGCTGTGATTGGTCCGCTAACTACATCCGCTGGAGATCACTTTTCCGGTTTCCACTCATAAACACCGCCACGGTGTGATAAATGCTTCGACTGACCATAACCGACGCTGTACTCTGCAGTCCTGACATTGACAGGGAGCTCGTTCCACCACTGCTGTGCCAAAATGGAGAAGATCTGTGATTTCGTCCTCCGACCTTTTCCTCCTTTTAGTGATGGAGGTACCAGTCGACCAGCTGAGGTAGTTGAGTGGAGTGCTCGAGCAGGGGCGTGGGGTTTCACTAATGTTTGGAGGTAGGGCAGTTCCATTGACGGCTTTGTAGGCCAGTACCATCGTCTTGAATTTTATGCGACTACTACTACTAAGCCACAACAGGGAGCCAGTGGAGGTCATGGAAGAGGGGGGTCACGTGGGAGAATTTGTGTTGATTGAACACAAGGCATACTGCAGCGTTCTGGATCTGCAGCAAAGGTTTTATCGCGGTTGCAGGGAGTCAAGCTAAGAGGGAGTTGCAGTAGTCGATGCAGGAGATGGCAAGTGCTTGGGTCAGGAGCTGTGTCGCTTCCCTCATGAGGAATGGCCGGGTCCTGCGGATGTTGTAGAGAGCAAATCTACAGGAGCGGGTCACTGCAGTGAGGTTTGCAGTGCAGGACAATTGGTTGTCAAGTATTATGTCAAGGTTCCTCGCGGTCGGTGAGACACATACTGTAACCCTCGACCAAGACCAGTAGGTCCCTGTGAGGGCAGTCTTTCCCCGGTATGAAGAGAAGCTCAGTCTTTGTGATTGAGCTTGAGTTGATGCCCAGTTGTCAAAGTGCTTATGACTGCCAAACATTCTGAGATGTGTGTTGCAATCCGAGTGTCTGAGGGGGGGAAGGAGAGGAACAGTTGATTGTTATCCGCATATCAGTGATAGGAAAAACCGTGTGATGTAAGTACAGAGCGGGGTTTGGACAGGGAGGCATTCCATGTGACCTGATAAGTGCGGTTCATAAGGTAAGATGTGAACCAGGCTAGCACAGAACCAGGCTAGAGTGGTGAGGAGGATCTGTCTGGTGGTTCACAGTGTCGAACGCCGCAGACAGGTTGAGGAGAACAAGCACCGACGAGAGGGAAGAGGCCTTGGCGGCACGAAGGGACTCTGTCACCGTCACGAGGACCGTTGTAGTATCTTGATGTGTTGAGGAAAAGGAGAAACCACCGCTGACATGTCCCACTTGTATATTAAAAAGGGTTTATTACAAAGTACAACAGTGTCAAAAAGGTCTGAATCTTGAGAGAGCCTCTGTGGGCAAATTCTGAGAACACTCTACCAGCCTTGTCCTGATGCACGGTTTAAATACTACTTCTCAGATAATTA
Organism: Urophycis tenuis; assembly: GCA_036785325.1. Lineage (NCBI taxonomy): Eukaryota > Metazoa > Chordata > Actinopteri > Gadiformes > Phycidae > Urophycis > Urophycis tenuis. The sequence goes on along the minus strand of JAXIVH010000049.1, from coordinate 1,837,601 downwards.
TCTTAACAGTCAGGCACCCACTGTGCCCCAGGCTACTGTCACAACACCTTGCTTCTTTTCACCTCTGACCTCGTAGCACCATAAACTCCCATTCCTTGCGAATGACCTCAAGAGAAACAATACATCTCCTTATATGTATGTATGAACAGCTGACCATACACTACACCGTCTCTGTAGAGGGTGCAGTCTTGAAGCCAGACTGATGGGGATCAAGCAAGTCGTTTTCTATTTATTATCTATTTTTATTTACTTGACTGGGCCGCAATAATACGAATCATTATCATCATCATCAGGCATGATGTGCCCTATTCTACCTCTGGTTCTCTTATATTGTCTTATTAGCCTAACACAGACACTTTATCAGAAAGAGGTTTCTGCCTAACCTAGGGTGACCAGATCGATTTTGAGTCTCGTGTCCCGAGTCCCGACAAAAGCACGTCGGGACGCTAAAGTGTCCCGGTTTTCGCAATACAATATGACACTACCCTGGCACAGCGCAGCATAGCCTACATGATCTTATTATAGCACAATGAAGTTAAATAAAGTATACAGCGAGTTTTCGTGTGTGTGCGTGTGTGTCTGCAAACATGCTGTGGGCCCGGTCAGTGAGCTGTGGCTGCGCTCTCCGGTCAATGTTATAATGTATCGTTCAGGCACCGCGCCAGGATTCTAGTTGTGGATGGGCCAGACCAATTATGGGTGGTCCTTAACTTAAAAATGTCATCAAGTCCCTGTTTAACCTAATAAAAATGACCGACTAATATACTGTTATATTATCCGTGCATGATAGAGATTTTAATAGCTTGATGCTGATTTAAATATTTTGTTGCATTGTAAAAACTTTTGTTGCATAGAAGAACGGACCTATTTAGTGTGTGAGCCAGAGGGGTTGGTCGTTACCGAAAAAGTGGCAAAGGCTACCATACCTTTTCTGAAAGCCTGGAATCTCAGCTCTTCAATGAAGTATGATGGCCGTCTGACAAGAGTAGCTGTTTTGAGTTATCACACATAATGTAAACTAAGGTTGAGAAAAATAATGCGTATAAATATATTTCATTTTTTATGTTTGGTATCATTTTAAAGGGGAGACTCGGATGTATCTATGTGCCCACAGAATTTCGGTAACTTTACAGTAGAGAGCCTGATCAAAGGCAACTGACATGTTGCTGATGTGTAAGGAAGTCATGGTTTTTTTTTTACTTTGAAGGAGAATCTCAGTTGCCATCTTACTAGGGGTAATAGTACACTACTGTTTCTGTCTTTGAAAACGCGATGTCTGATATAACACTGAAAATCACCCCCTCCAAATCAGATAATATGGGTGAATGATACATTTTCTGAATCCTTAGGGTCATGCCAGTATTTCAGTGTTTGGATTTTGTTTCTCTGATGCTCCCTGGTGCCACATGATTAAAAGACAAAAGATGACTTAGGCGGAAATGGCAGGAAAATGTGTGTGATTTAAATTTTGAAGAGCTCCAGGGTTGGCTGTACTTATCCAAAATGTTCACAAAAGAATTTAAATGAAAACTCCGAGTCTCCCCTTTAAAATGATACCAAACATAACAAAATAAAATATTCCAATATAGATTTTCAGCTATGTCAGTGTTCTGCTTGATTTATACGCATTATTTTCTCAACCTTAGTTTACATTATGTGTGATAACTCAAAACAGCTACTCTTGTCAGATGGCCATCATTGAAAAGCTGAGATTCCAGGCTTTCAGAAAAGGTATGGTAGCCTTTGCCACTTTTTCGGTAACGGTTTCCATATTTTGAGGCCCTGGCTCACGGTTTAATTCTCGATCGCTCTCCTTAGAAGAGCGCTTTGGAATCTCCATTACACACCTGGCTGTGCTTTAGCACGTCGGCCTCACTCTGGCCTTAAGGTGTTCTAATATTTACCACATAGTTTCTTACAACATGAGGCTGACAATTTCATAATTCTGTTTTATTGTTTTTCAACAATATATCGATATCATTAGCAACTTATACAAAGAAGATGCATTCAAATAGGCCTACGAGATAATAACTAATACAGCCTGCTGCTACTGATTAACAGCCCTTTAACGCAAATCGGGTCACGCATCAATATCAACAACGTTTGCTGCATTGCAAAAAAACAAGCATCGCAGAAGTCTTCATGGCTAACTTAAATAACACCTTGACTAAAATACACTCATGCGTTTTGCGCCAACGATTCCCAAAAGATTATCCAAAGATTCCCAAACGTGTATTCACTACATACCCATGGAAAGAAGGAAGAGAGAACAATATTCATTAATTGATTTGCAAATCGCATCGTTTAACAGATACAGCGAGGCACAGGCTATCTCTCCGAAATTACAGGAGTAGTCAGCGGGGTTAGCTCTTGAACATGTCAATTATCTCATTGAAGTCGAGAGTTACTGTAAGCTCTCTCTCAAATGTCAACAGGCAGAGGGACATGAGGCGAGATGTACGCATAGTGCTCCTATTTGGTGTTTTAATCCGGTTGACGCTGGAAAAGACGCGTTCAACTGTACAGGATGTAATTGGCAGTGTTATCAGAGCTTTTAACAAAGCATGCACATTCGGGAAAACATCCTCATTGCATGCGTCAATCACTTCAAGAAGACTTTTGAGATGCTCTCCTCTGTTTATATATGTGGAAGTGCTTCCCTGCATCATTGAGAGAGGCCAAGGTGGTGTCATTTGTAAGGCTAGGGGACATCAAGATTTGCGCAGCTGCCATGAGCCCATAGGTGTCACTTTGGAATCGAGTATTCAGCTATTAAGCTGGAAGTCCATTAGCGCATTTAAAATGTTGCGTAAGTCACTGTCACTCCTCACCCTTGTATATTTCCCCAACGTGCATGTGACAATAGGCTGTAACATTGTTTGTGCTTTACTGGAAACGATTTTCACTACAAATCATTTGGAGCTAGCCTAGCATACCGACAACAAGCCATCCGTCTGGCACTGACTGTCTGCTGAACTTGCACAGAAACATCAACGCACATAACCACCCTTTTCTTTAAAAAAAAAAAAAAACTACATATTTCGACTATTTTAGCACAAATTATGTGATTATTTTCCGACTTTTAATTATTCTTGTCGAAATTAAAATATATTATTAAACTTTTTTTGGGTCTTTTTAAGAAAAGTTTTGGGTGGGCCCGTTGAGCTGTGGGTGGGCCTAGGCCCGTCAGGCCCACCCATAACGCCGAGCCTAGTATCGTTACGTTCGATTTGCGGTCGCTTTGCGGTCCTCAGCATTACAATGTATCTGCATGCAATGTTAGAACAAAATGAATCGGGTATTATTCACATTTTCAACGTCCGACATTCATTCATGTAATGGGGTGTGCACAGGCATTATGGTCACATGCAAAGTGTCCCGGTCCTTTGGTTCGACTCAAGAAATCTGTTCGCCCTATGCTAACCTCACCAAGTACTTGGGTTGCCTAAATATAACCAATAAATGTTGTTGCCTAAACAATTATTTTGTGGCCTCAAACTAACCGAGTAGTGGTGTTGCCTAAACCAGAGATGGAGGGACTCGACTCGAGTCGGACTCGAGTTGCCAGATTTTTGACTTGTGACTTGCTTGATCAACATTGATAAAAGACTTGACATGACTTTGACTTGCCCTTCCTGACCTGTGACTTGACTTAGACTTGACTTGACTAAGACTTGACTTGCCAAGTCATTGCAGTCTTGTTAAATAATTGAGAAAAAAAAAAAATTATTCAATGAACATCGCTTTATTGTGCGTGCGTGCTCCTTGCATTATATCAGCGAACCTGGCAACCTGATCTTCCACGCAACGGGAAGCCATGCCTGCGTCACTCGACTCAACCAGCGGAGAGATGGAAGGTCCTAGCACTAGGCGAGTTTCAGATGAGGCATGCGGCTTCGTTTGCCATGCTTCAGAATGCATTCTGGGATGAAAGCGTCAGAAATACCTGTGATAAACTTCCGATGCGACAAGCCACCTGGCTTTCAAAACTCGCGTGGTTTCAGGAAAACAACTTCCGCCTGCTTTTCTGGGCATGTTTTCTCGAGCAAGTGCGGACATAAGACACTCCCCTCAACATCCTCTCAACTTTGCCCTGGTTGGTTGGAATACCGACATTAAATTCCCCACATCAGAAGTGAACTCCTTTCAGAGAGGCGTGCCTGGTGCCCTCTCCCAAACTATGCATATTAAAAAGAGATTAAAAAGACGATTTTGTGAACTTTCACTTCATCACTCATCATGCATTTTTTTTAATTATTTTTTTTATTTACACACTTCTCCACATAGCCAAGCCATTGTGCATGCAGACAATGCATCACATTTGCTCCTCAGCCTGCATCAATAAGGGGAGATCCAATAGGCGAGTTTCAGATGAGGCATGCGGCTTCATTTGCCATGCTTCAGAATGCATTCTGGGATGAAAACGTCAGAAATACCTCTGATGAACTTCCGATGCGACGATTCACCTGGCTTTCAAAACTTGCGTGGTTTCAGGAAAACAACTTCCGCCTGCTTTTATGGGCATGTTCTCTCGAGCAAGTGCGGACATAAGACACTCCCCTCAACATCCTCTCAACTTTGCCCTGGTTGGTTGGAATACCGACATTAAATTATCCACGTCAGAAGTGACGTTACACCTTTCAGAGAGGCGTGTCTGGTGCCCTCTCCCAAACTATGCATATTAAAAAGAGATTAAAAAGAGATGATTTTGTGAACTTTCACTTCATCACTCATCATGCATTTTTTATTTTATTTATTTTATTTACACATTTCTCCACATAGCCAAGCCATTGTGGATGCAGAAAATTCATCGCATTTGCTCCTCAGCCTGCATCAATAAGCGAGTTTCAGATCGTTTGCATTTGCGCATTTGTTGCAACGAGACTTGAGAAGATCCGGCGGAACTCGTCATAATCACGTCAAGTTCCCGTCTGGTCAAGGCGGACACAGGTGAACTTCTCGTCAACAACTTCCGTTCTTCGTAGCAGACGAGTTCGAGGCATTGGATCTCCCCTTATTGATGCAGGCTGAGGAGCAAATGGGATGAATTTTCTGCATGCACAATGGCTTGGCTATGTGGATAAATGTGTAAATAAAATAAATAAAATAAAAAATGCATGATGAGTGATGAAGTGAAAGTTCACAAAATCGTCTCTTTTTAATCTCTTTTTAATATGCATAGTTTGGGAGAGGGCACCAGGCACGCCTCTCTGAAAGGTGTAACGTCACTTCTGACGTGGATAATTTAATGTTGGTATTCCAACCAACCAGGGCAAAGTTGAGAGGATGTTGAGGGGAGTGTCTTATGTCCGCACTTGCTCGAGAGAACATGCCCAGAAAAGCAGGCGGAAGTTGTTTTCCTGAAACCACGCGAGTTTTGAAAGCCAGGTGAATCGTCGCATCGGAAGTTCATCAGCGGTATTTCTGACGTTTTCATCCCAGAATGCATTCTGAAGCCTGGCAAACGAAGCCGCATGCCTCATCTGAAACACGCCTAATAAGGGGAGATCCAATGCCTCGAACTCGTCTGCTACGAAGAACGGAAGTTGTTGTTTTTTTTTATTTATTTTTTTTAGTTTGAGTTTATTTATTTAAAACAGGGACAATGCATATTAATGAACATATACATGTAAATATGCAAGATTATAGCATGCGGCTAATTTCCATCTTTAGTCCCTGTGGCAGGTTGGCGAGAAGTTCACCTGTGTCCGCCTTGACCAGACGGGAACTTGACGTGATTATGACGAGTTCCGCCGGATCTTCTCAAGTCTCGTTGCAACAAATGCGCAAATGCAAACGATCTGAAACTCGCCTAATGCCTCAAACTCGTCTGCTACGAAGAACGCAAGCGTCACTTCGTATGCCATCCTTGTTGACGTGAAGTTCACCTGTGTCCGCCTTGACCAGACGGGAACTTGACGTGATTATGACGAGTTCTGCCGGATCTTCTCAATTCTCGTTGCAACAAATGCGCGAATGCAAACGATCTGAAACACGCCTATTGTCCCGAGAATTATACCATTTGGTTGGATTACGCAACAACACAAAATAAAAGAGCAGCTATATGCAATATCTGCAATGTCAAAATTACACGTTCGTACGTTCGTGTGACTATTTAGTACAAATCAGCGAACTATTTAGTACAAATCAGCCATGCAGACCGCACGTTTGTGCGGTTTTATCTGTTTTTGTCATTTATGTAGCCTTAAATGGACTAGATAGACCTTACAGCTAAAACAAAAAACGATCAATAATGGACTAATATTATTAGCCTATAATTATGAATAGGCCTATTATTATCCTAGTTTCATTGATTGATTAGGCTAACTGGAAAGGTCTATCTAGTCCAATTAAGGCTACATAAATTACGAAAACAGATAAAATGGCACGAACGTGCGGTCTGCATGGCTGATTTGTACTAAATAGTTTGCTGGTTAGTACTGAAAAGTTTGATAATTTGTACTAAATAGTCACACGAACGTACATGTTGCTAGTACACCCCTTTTTACCTCCCCATAAGGAATCCGCACGCAGATGTACGTACACACACACGCACGCGCGTGTATGAGTTAAATGAGTTAAACTGATGAGTTAAAGTCATCACAAGCAGACGTACGTACGTCTTCGTTCATGTGGGACTTTAATAAAAAACACAAATGTACGTACGTGTTGCTAGTACCCCGTGACCCTTCTAAGATTAAGAGAGATTAAGTTTTTTCAGATGTCTGTATTATTATATCCTTTTTTATGCATTCGCTTTTCACGTTAGAAAAACTATTTTGATAATGACTTGACTTGTGACTTGACTTGACTTGCTTGACTAAAGCTATACTTGGACTTGACTTGCTTGATGCTCGTTACAAATGACTTGGGATTTACTTGAGACTTGAGGGCTAAGACTTGCGACTTACTTGAGACTTGCATGTATGGGACTTACTCCCATCTCTGCCTCATGTTGTGACTTGGTGTGTTTTTAATGTTTTGTCATTGATCAGTTAATAATTCACTTGGTTTATACTTTAGATATCAATAGTTAGAGTCAGCAGAGGAACAAATCAGTGCGGGGCCGGGGGCGGGGCACATGACCGGGCCCTTTAAACCCAATAAAGCTCATGATAATGTAACCTATTTTTTGGGCAGACAGCTTAGAGTCAATTTATGTTTCTTCCGGTTTAGCATTTACAGTGTATATGTGGGGGGTTTATTTTGGAGGGGTGGAGCGGAAGTGTATGTTTTTGTGTGCTGCAATTGACGAAAAAATGAGAAGTGAAGAAGAGTAATAAGGGAGCGCACGTCCTGTTCAACAGCGGAGCCGCCGTGTTTTTATTTTATAGTCTGTATAGGCGTCCATACGGTCAGTTACATTGGTGGCAGCAGTCACAACAATAACATCGCTTTACAACATGCTCATGCCCAAAACAGCGGGGCTTACAAGCATTACCACATTTTTGACACACGGTTATGTTAATCAAACGGACATGAAGTATAACAAACCGAGAGAACAACAAAATCATAATAATAATAATAATAATAGGTGTGATTTATATAGCGCCTTTCACAAACCCAAGTACGCTTTACAACGGATAAAACAAAAAAAAAACTAACATTGTACAGTGATTGTTAGAATTGCTCGTCAGGTTCATCTCCAGGAGGACGAACAAAATATGTGTCCAGTTTTTATTTATTTAGCATTTCCTTGCTCTCTTTTTTCCTTTTCTTTGGGCTTTGTGGCTCCACTTTTATGTTTATATGAACTGCCACTCATGTTTAGCTTAGTTGTAAATGATCCACCTAGCTTGTACTGTTGACAAGTGGGCGGTTGATGACGTTTTTACCCAGAATACATTTGGCGCCAATATCGGCGTTCCACTTGTAAATTTGCATGTAGTAAAGTTAACTGTGAGAGTGAAAATGAAGGTAGTCATGATGCAGCAAAACATTTTATTAAATATTTAACGCTTAACTACAGTGGCGGCTGGTGAAGAATTTTCTAGGTGGGGCTGTGCCATATTCAGTCAATTTCAGTAACCATCCCAATACATTGAACACAAACTACAGGAAACGAGTGCTCCGTGAAATAGACAATAATTATTGAATGCCAATATTACAGAGTTGAGGCATTCTAACATAAAACATAAACAACATATTGCACAAACACAAGCTTTCAATTTTATCATTTGAAATTGAATTTGTAGTCACATTGGGCTCTATGAAATTACAGTAAACATTTTATATACTAAACAATCAAGAAAATAATCAGCAGATTAATAAATAGTGAAAATTAGGGACTAAAAAATACTAAGGTCAACTATATACAACTGTATACAACTATACAGACTCGCCCTGACCTGAGCATTCGCTCGCTTGGGGCGATAAAGTAATCGCCCATATCTGCTTGGATTTGAGGACGCTGATTGGCCAAATTTAATGTCATGCTTTCACATCTTAAATGAGTAATTGGCTAAACAGTTACACAGACCCGCCTCCTTGGGGCGATTTCTCCATCGCCCCAGAGCTGTTGAAGCATGGGACACGGGACGTGTAGGAAAAGCATACATCTTGCACAGATGATTTTCTATCATATTTTACAGATATTACTGGGTACAGTCATATTTCAAACACACAAATATCAACAATTTGTATAATGTATTAATATTAGTTTTATTTATTTATTTATTGTGGGTCAAGGGGGGGGGTTGCCCTATCGCCCTCTATGGGCCAGCCGCCACTGCTACATGACTAAAGTCAGTCCTTGTAAAGTTTTTACCAACCATGACTCATCCTGACTGGGCACAACCTATAGATCCGGTAGTTGTGAACACAAAGCTACTCCAGGCCGCCTGCGGGAGGTGCTGTTTCCATCATATTGGAATAAAATGGGACTTCATTTGTTTAAATAATTATGGCGGCTTCCACACGTTGAGATGGTAAATAATCTCATGTTGAATCGGGTCGATTTGGGTATTTTACTGACCCCCTCTGGTTGGTTGATTATATGTCCCCTGGGCCCAGGCCGGGGGAGAGGATTGCCTCCCCTTCCTAACTGGTCCGGACGGTATAGGGGCCCGGGGCGAGGGTAGAGTCCTATAGAGCAGGGGTTCTCAAACTTTTTCACACCAAGGACCACTTTATCTTTTTTTTTTTTATCACGGACCACCTAACCAGCGGGCAAATTTCCCACTCCCACCCTTAAAAAAACCTTTTTAAACAGTGTATGTTCCAAATGCATTATATGTTGTATATTCCAAATGAAGTCTGCAGTATATTACAAATGTATTTGTAATAAATAGGCTAGTAGCAAAATTAGGCTACTATGAAATACCTTTACCCCGATCTATGTGAGATTAATCACTGTTTCAGATTAAACATGTTCAGAGCTGGTTGTGATGTAATGAATGAAACAGCAGTTGTATGAAGAGAATTTAATTTGATACCACTGTCAAAATAGTAAAGGTGAACTCAATGTGAAGTAGTCCAACATTAAAAGAGTAAACTATGTTAATTGAACCTATTACTTTTAATTGTAATCAAATATTTGGCTCTTGTGGAGCTATGAACTTCAGCACTGCTGATAAAATGACAAATTCCATTCAATTCTTAGGCTTGTTTGGGCGACATTTTGTTCACTTTTAATTTAGAAAACAATTATTTGTACTCCTAGCTTCGCTTTTGAACGCAGATTAAGGTGATTTGAGAAATCCTGTTATAAATTTGACTTTTTTGTCCTCCTCTCGCGGACCACACTTTGAGAATCACTGCTTTAGAGAGAGAATGGCGTCAACGGAAGTTCAGAAAGCTGGCCGATCACGTGGTTCACGTTAGAGTCTAGTTCACGTAGCCCTCCAATAGTTCCTGGAAGTGCTTGGTGGGCAATTTAAAAATACTAGGAAAACTATGACAATCGCTAAAGAATGTCAATAAATGCTTTGCTTTTGAATATTTGCATGCTTATGTTGATTTATTTGAACTCAGCTAAGTTTACTAAACCTCTACATTCGTTGATAGCATTAAAATCGTAATATTTCTGTTGATTTTTTACTTAAAGACATGAGTGAGGCAGACTGACAGATGACAGTGATTTTTCAATTGACTACTACGTAATAGGTCTGACTCACAGCAACATGTGTGTTCTAATAAGAAATCCGTAGCAAATTAATTAAATTTTCAGTTGAATTTATTGAAAATACAGTTCTATCACTGTTTGTTAACTGTAACATATTCTCTTCCTTATAAATATAGGCTATAAGCTTCTGTTAATTGCTTTGACCTGCTGTCTCTAATAAACCATGTACATTCTGTACATTTCTACCTGTGATACTTTCTTTCTTTTAACTTTCAGACTTGAGTTAGGCAGAATAACAGGTGATTAACAATAAATCTGGACTCCCAACAGCATAATGAAAATTGTGTTCTAATATTTGATTTCAAAGAAATAAATGTAATTATATCAGTTTGTTACCTCCTCTTCCTTATAAATATATGTTATTTCTTTACTAAACATACATTCGTTGGTAGCAATAAACTGATATTTCCTCTTCTCCCCCCCCCCCCCCCAAACTCTTCATTGAGGCAGAGCAACAGGTGACTGACAATGATTTGTCAATTGACTACACACAATAAGTTTTGACTTGCAACAGCATAATAACTGTGTTCTAATATTTGAATTAATTGCAAATAAATTGAGTTCTATCACTATTTAACTGTTCTTGCTTATCCCAAACTTACTCTACTGATGGATGCATAGTAAATCACAGTCCTTTTTCTAAACGCACTGAAGACCACAATGAATTCCTTAGAAACTTTATCTGCAGAAATCAAACAGATCAACAGCACGGCAAGCTATTTGTCTCATTTCCGCTATGTTGTCCTTGATACAGTCTTCACCATGGTATACTGTGCTGCATGGGGATGCTCCAATTGCTCGGAGAAAGGTGTCCACATGTATGGCCTCCCCAAAGACAGGGACAGACGAAGAGCATGGGTGGCTAAAGTCGGAAGGAGCAATTTAGCCATGACAGACAAAGACTTTAACAACAAAAAAATATGTGAGGTAGTCACATTCATTAGATTAGATTAGATTCAACTTTATTGTCATTGTGCAGAGTACAAGTACAGGGACAACGAAATGCATTCAAACAATGCATTTGCACTATTGCACACTTTCAAATACCAGCCCATTCGGAAATTTGAGCTTTTTTTATTAAAAACATAGAACAGGAAAACAGAAAAAAAAAAAAATACTAGACATGTACGTACTCCTCGATAAAAATGAGTTGAGTGTGAAAATTGAGTTGAAGTCATCCTGCAGGCACATTTTGAGGCTGACCAGTTTGTCAAGACCAGCAAGGGCAAGACTAGGCTGAGAGAAGATGCGATACCCACCATCTTTGTGCATCGGCCAGTAGTCAGAAAGAGGAGGGCCCCTACTTCACGATGCCCCCTTCCACCTGCAAAGACAGGGTCCATATCTGCTGACAGCTACTGTATTACAGATGACACAGGTATAATGTATATGAACTCATGATAACTATACCATATTTCTTGTTTAAGTGACAATATTATTTTAGTATTTAAAAATGAGCAGTGTCATGTCTTACTTGCACCAGTTTCTCAGATTGAGGAAAGAAAAGATGAGGAGAATGAGAGAAGGGGAAGTGACACAGAAGGAAGAGAGGACATGGCAGATGAGGAGAGACAGGGAGAGCTCACATCAGCCATTCAGCAGAGCAGGGAGCCACCAACCAGGGAATCCTTAGATTCTGCTCTCTTCCACTCCACAAAAGCAAATATGCAACATCACATAGACAGGTAATGGTCATCAGAATTACAACAGTACACAGTAGACACACCTAGTAACTATTTACGTGATTTGGTTGTTTGCCCTGTTATATAGTATAATGATCTTTTGGAGGGAAAAAACAAGTTGCCCAATACACACCACAGTAATTACAGCAAGATGAATTACATTAAAAAGAACCACTGTCAAGTCAGTGCAATGCGGTGGTGAGAGACATTACAGACCGTCATTCTGCAGCCTCAATGATACTAAATTGATGTATAACAGCAATCACACTCCCTACACATTAACCTTGCTATTAGTATAAATCGGCAGGGTTGGATTAAGTCCTTAGGTGTTCCAGCAGCACAATAACTTAATTAGTATAGACAGACATAGAACCAAACATGAAAACGTGGTTAAGAATAAAATACAGAAAAACAGAAAGAGATTACAGATAGACAATATATAGAAAAACAGTGCATTTTAGTTAAATAATAATGAAAAGGCAGCGAAGTACTGTATAGTACATAATAAAATGTATATGCCTATGGCATCTTATAAGATGTTGGCTTAGTTATGAATATGAGTAACTTAAAAGAAAATTTGTGCACTGAGCAATGTTATTCCCACCCTCCATTGTTTTCATTGATCAACTATTTGACCTTCTCCTTTCAAGATCCTCAACTATATAATAGGCTACAAATAGACAATTGAGCCCGAATCATATAACCCACCGTTTGTTTTTCGGAATGAAGTTGTGAAATTACTTGTAGTCTACATATATCGCAATCATTAATGAGGAGTGTTTTGAAAAAGTCAAAGGCTAATGCTTCAACTGTCCAAATCAAACGCTTTTTTTTTCTTTGAATTAATACAGGTTATGGATGTCTTTTTATCCTAGATTTGGACAGAATAAATCAAAATGCCCACGTTGGGGGCTCATACAAGAAATTAATGGATTTTACGTCATATTGTTTACTAATTAATGTATTTGTGAGGAAAACGATTAAACCGGAAGTGCATTCGCGATTTTATTTTGAAATGTACCACGTGCATTTCCCGTCCTGACAGTGGAGGCCTATAATGGTGGAGGCTGCCTGAGAGTGGAGCCTGCGGGGGTAGCAACCTCACAGTGGAGGTCTGAAGCAAGGACCTCTTGGCTTTGTCAGCTGTGGGCATTAGTCTCAGCATACGTCACGATACAGGAAGTAAACAAAGACAGCGCTGTCAAAATTATCAACAAAGCTCGGCACACTTCTAGTGAACATAATTTTGGCTTCCACCAACTGTCATTAAGCTTGCATCGTTCGCTGATTTTGGTAAGGTTGAAATTTAAATTACACGTGGAAGGCGTCATTCCGCAAGACTGTCTAAGGTGTTGAGCAACTCATATTATTTTTAACGTTTTTTATACACTATAAAATGATAATGGCGAATGTCAACCTTCAGTAGTGTTAGTTGTTCAGCTTTTAGCTGATTCACCAAGTATAAGTGGGATCAGCAATTCACTCGAGGAAGCTAATGTTCATGCATACAGTGACAACCAGCTAGTTAGTAAAGCTAGCTACATGATAATCTAGGGTCGTGGCTAACAATATGGCTCAAATACTAGGGGATACCTTTCACATAATTGGCTGGTTGCATTGGAGAGTCTCGCTTCAATGGAAATATATCGGATGTTTTATTTCATGGGGTCACATTAAATCAATTTACGTCAAATTTCCTACGTCCACTTGTTTTAACATTACATTACTGTATTGCCGTCACGCATTACAGTGTATCATGTATAGTGTCTGATATGATCATCTCTGTCTCCATCATATCATTCATTCAAGGTCCACTCTGAAATGAATGTCGCTCTACGAAAACAGCAGCGTTAAATAAGCCATCGCAGCCATCGCAGCCATGGCAGAAGTCCTTGGACATAAAAGCTTATTAGGCTTTGGTGTTCTGCTTGCCTGGCTTGTTCTCTTCCACCTCCTGGTAAACATCTGGCTGCTGTGTGTGTTCACCAGCCTGCTTGTGGTACTGGGGGGCTGGCTTGGATCACAAGCGGTCCTAGAGTCCAACAGCCTAGTTCACCTGGAGAGGTTCATCAGGCTGAAGCCGGTAAAGGGCCCTCCTTGTCTCTACAGTCTCTTTCTTCCTGTCCTCCAACTATCTCCTCTCTGCCCTCTTCCCAACCCTCTGTATCCACATGTCTTCCACATTTAGGAGGCATTTATTCAGCAAGTCATACTTTTATCATACGTACATTGCATGCTAAAAACCACAGGTAATGTAATGGCACTGTAATGGTAAATATGTTGAAACAGTAACAATGAAACAGTAACACATGACTTACATGTGTATCCTATTGTCAATGTTCATATACAGTTAATCCATATATTTTTGTACAGTGATGGGGTATCATTGACTGACCTGTCTTTGCACATTTACATTCTGTGTTTTGTAATATTTTGTATCTAACCTTTTGTGATGTGAGACACAAAAGTCATGCTTCCTTTTATTTGTTTTAGATTTCCTCATCTGTGGAGGATGAGGAACAGCTGGACCAGGAGATTCAGAACACAGTCAGGAAGATCATAAGGGATTTTGTCTCCTCCTGGTACTCCACTATATCCACCGAGAGGGCTTTTGAAATAGATGTGCAGGAAACCATGATCTCCATGGCCACGGAACTGAAGACTCGTGCTAGATGTGTTGATCGGAAGGTACTTGGTTTGTGTTTGTCACATCAACATTTTTGACAAATGATATCATCTAATGAAAGCTTTTAAAAAATGCATTGTTTTTTGCTGATTTTGCAGCAATTTGCTGCACTTCAACACTTTGCTGAAAATATTTAGAAATTTAGAAAATGTTTAGATATATAATATTTTTATGTAGAAAAAAAATATTTTTACTTCATGAACATTTCTTATATTTCAGGCCCTGTCTGAGAGGGTGCTAGAGTTGTATGGCTGCCACCTGCAAAGCTTCCTAAAAGCGAAGGAGCTCATATTAGAGCAGGACTCTCGCCTCGAGCCGGCAGAGCAGTACAGCGATGCCAGGGACAGGTTGTGGAAGATCTACTCTGAGCTGGAAACCCCTCACCCTGCAGTGAAGACTGCTACCACAGAGCATAACTACACCAGGGCTGCGGTGGACCTGCTCCTCTATTCTCTGGTCCCACCACCACACCTGGAGAGCCGCACAGGCCGCTTTGTGGTTGGCGAACTCATCACTTGCAATGTTCTTCTCCCGTTTTTCAGCAAACTCTCTGACCCAGACTGGCTCAATGTTCTCCTGGTTCAAGTTGTCAAATCCCAATCATTACAGACAGACAGACAGGCTGAACACATAGACTCCTCATCAACGCAACTACCACAGCAGCCGCCTGAGCCGATACCTCCAGCACCTCCATCTTTTCCGTTGGCTCAGTCAGATGTGCCCCCAAAGGACCCCCGACCCCAGGAACAGACAAAGTTAGCCTCCCCCTCGTCTGCAGTGACTTCAGAGGTTAACTCAGAATTAGCCAGCAACACAGACACAACCATAGACAAGCTTGATTTGGTCTGTTACGACACAACCGACTCAGAGCTTTACTGCCAGCAGAACAACATAGTGGAAGAGGAACACTCTCGTCCATTTCTAAGAAATTACATTAGGCCGGGTAAGTCCAACCCTTTCTATCAGGAGAATGACTCTGACCTGGACTCACCTTTGGTCGACTATCAACGGGACTCCTTAGACTCCCTGGTCATCAATGGGCAAGAAGGGAGCCAGTCTGACCTACCCAGGCAATGCGCCACCCTCACCGATTGCTTAGATCTTGACCTTGATGTTTACACCGGCCTTGTAGATGAAATGTGTGCTAAGGTCTTGTTACACTCCCAGCCGCAAGACCAGCCCGATGGCTGTGGCCCCTCCTGCTTACAACCAGTGCAGGGGACTCCCAGCCTCTGCAAGCTAGACAAGGAGGGGGGTTCTGTGTCCGCAAGCCCTGCCAGGGAGCTCCTCCTGGGGCTGGAGCAGACGGAGATGATGGGGACCCCCAATGAACTGACTACTGCCAGTCCCTTGCTGGGGTCTTCTTCCCCACGCCCATCATTCAGTTTCGAGCCCCTCAGCAGCCCAGAGGGTCCAGTCCTCATCCAGAACCTCAGAATCACCGGCACCATCACTGCCAAGGAGCACCGGGGAACTGGCTCACACCCCTACACTCTCTACACCATCAAGGTAGGCTAAAGCCATACAGGAAACAGCCCAATGACTGAATAATCGTGGGCCGTTATATAGTACATGTTTATTGTGTACTCGTAAGGTCTTTTTTGTTTCCATTGCACACATTGAATTGGTCATTGCATTGATGTATATATCATTGCCACACTGTGAATACAGCAATATGCAGTTTTATCATGAGCTGTTTGAAAAAGCAGCACTATACAATACAGGGAAACCCAATAGATTAAAGAACTGCATGTTCTTGTTGAATCAAAAGCTCAAATAGTTTTTGGGGAATCATTGTTCCATTGAAAAAAACGGCATGTGCATATTTTAGATTTCGATGGGAAGTAACATACAGCAAAAATGCATGACGGTGTGTGTGTCATTGGCAGTACGAGACAGTGGTTGGCTGTGAGAATGCAGGCGACCTTCAGCCAGGCTGTGAGGAGGCCGAGGCTGCCCCTGTGGACAGGGAGAGCCCCGTGGCCTGTCAGCCTGTGGCTTACCACATGGTCAACAGACGCTACAGCGAGTTCCTCAACCTCCAGACACGCCTTGAAGAGAAACACCAACTACGGAAACTCATCAAAGGTCGGCTCACACTGCTGGGGTTTATGTAGGTTCACACTGCTGGGGTTTATGTAGGCTCACACTGCTGGGGTTTATGTAGGCTCACACTGCTGGGGTTTATGTAGGCTCACACTGCTGGGGTTTATGTAGGTTCACACTGCTGGGGTTTATGTAGGCTCACACTGCTGGGGTTTATGTAGGTTCACACTGCTGGGGTTTATGATCATATTGTGCTGTGCTGCATGTTATGAACACCAAACGCTATGTTTTAACAAAGAGTAGCCTATATCTTGTAATGAACGTATTGAAACATAGTATTTCTTGTGCAGATTTTGCCAGGTACCCCAAGAACTGTTCCACTAAGAAACAGTCAGTGATGCCGCTCATCATCTTCCCTACTGGTTTCTTTTAACAATGACGAATTCTGTAAAATATATGCAGTTATATGCAATTGGATTACATTTATCTGTCCATATTTCCAAAAATGTATAAAATACAACATTAAAAGTTTTCAAGGGTGTTGAAAACTGAGCCTTATTTATTTATTTATTTATTTATCTATTTATTTAATTATTTACATAGTTTTAAACACCCTTAAAAAGTAACTTTTAACATTGTATTTTTATAAAATGTTCAAGTCATTTACAGTTGTCCTTTTGTTATTGGAATCTATTGAAATAATGAATGCTAATCTGTGCTGTGGTTCAGGTGTTAAAGGTCCAAAGAAGATATTTCCTGACATGCCATTTGGAAACATGGACAGCGACAAGATAGAAGCCAGAAAAGGACTGCTGGAGACTTTTCTAAAGGTTGTTGTTATTGTTGTTGTTGTTATTGTTATAGTATGTTGGTTTGGATAGCATAGTAATCCAAATGTTTGGATTACTATGCTGTCCAAACCAATTTAACAAAGATAGCTTGATTTAGTGCAACACATTGCAATTCATAAATGCAAAAAACAAAAGTTTCTACTTTGCACTGCCTAAATATAGTGAGATGTAATATTTCTGCCAAGACAGTCAATGGCAAATACTTTATATACATAAATCATCCATATACCATAACCACTGGTGGACTGCTATTACTGAACATAAATGAATTCCTGTAATGTACTGTATATCTGTAGATTGTGTCACAACATTTTGATAATAATAATAATTCAACTATTATCCTGGTACTGTCTGGTTGGTCCTTTTTGAAAACAAACTCATCATTCCTTTGTTTGTTCCCCCTTTAGCAACTCTGTGCCATCCACGAAGCTGCAAACAGTGAGGAGATGCAAGAGTTTCTAGCTCTCAATACAGATGCTCGGATCGCCTTTGTCAAGAAACCTTTCATCGTGTCTCGCATAGACAAGGTATTCTCTCCCTGCCCACTCTAGAAAGCCTACTTTTAGTTATCGAACAGGGAATCATCCTCAAAAACATGGATGTATTATAGAATTCAAACCCACTGATCATAATCCCCTTCATCCACCAACTGCCATTAACTACACCATTATACACTTCATTTTAAAGTAAAACTCCATTGTAGTAGTATCCACTAAATACATAGGATGTTGTGGTGAATGAACGAAGCATGCTCAACTTCACTGGCTGTATGAGGTGCATCAGAGAGAGGGTTTAGCTTCACGTCCTCCTTCCTACAACTCTTAGCCCCCCAATCACCCCCTGTTCTCTCTATAGCTGTAGCTCATGAAGGGCTCATTCTCGAAAACACAGTTCTTATTTTCATGGGATTATACCCTGAAAACATTTGTACTTTTTTTTTTCTCCATTTTTTCTCAGCCCGTTCTGCTAGATGTCACAAAATACACTCTAAACCTTTAAGGGGTTATTAGGGTATTATAATTAGGGGCGGCAGTAGCTTAATGGGTAGAGCGGGTGGACAGAGCGGGTCGTCCACTAACCGTAGGGTCGGCGGTTCGATCCCCTTGATCCCCACTTCCAAAACTGTCTGCATGTCGAAGTGTCCTTGAGCAAGACACTGAACCCTGAACCCCAACTTGCTCCCCTGGCACTGATCATAGCAGCCCACTGCTCCTATGTACAATAGGATGGATCAAATGCAGAGAAAGAATTTCGTTCCCATGTCTAAAAAACATGGGAATGACAAATGAAGACCACAAGGTCCCAGTAAAAAAATAAATAAAAATAAAATAATAATACATCCTCATTTGAACAAAATAAAGCAGATTGCTTGAGACAAGCTGTGGCTTGTTGTATTTTTTAAGTGTGCATGCCTGTGTGTGTGCACAGATTGTGGTCAATGCCATCGTGGATACCTTGAAGACAGCGTTTCCGCGCTCAGAACCTCAGAGCCCTACAGAGGATAATGAGGGAGAGATGGAGAGTGGGAAAATGAGCTCTGATAAGAAGAGCAGGTACAAGAACAAAATGTGTTTTCATTACATTTGTGATACAGCTTTTCCAGAATCTCTCAACTGGACTCAACTCAACTGGAGTTTAAGTACCATCATAAAATACAATCACATAAATATGAAAATATAAACATCAGTGGTGTTTTAAATGACTCCTACGGGATACTTCTGCTTGAGGTAGAGAGTTCCAGACTGCCACGCACATCATACTGAAAACTAAAAGGTGGAAAGATGTATTTTTCTTGTAGCCTTGTATCAATTCATGTGTACCCATTCAGGTCTCGTCTGAGATTGTCCAGCAAAAACAGCCCCTGTGTGAACGGCTCTGATATGAGGCCTCAGATATTGTTCTGCTTTGAGCAAAGTAACACGGTATGTATATACAGTAGGCTGCACAGTGGTGCAAAACTGAAATACAGTGGGTTCTTTCTTTGCATCTGTAATGACCTCAGATTCTAGGACTATATCCTGAGTTATTGTGGATATTTTGATGATTACAGCAAACTTAAGCAACATGAATTCGTATTATGTAGAACTCATCGGCCATCCTTCATTACTTACTTACCACCACAAGTGTTGCAAAGTCAGGATCACTCCGAAATGTAATTTTGATTTGTCACCTATAGGTTGAAGGAAAAAAAACTAAAGGTAGATTACTAGAAATGCCAGTTGTTAGTTTGGTCCTTAATCCTTCATTTGGAAATATTCAGACTTCACCCTTCTCCTCCTCCTCCTCCTCCCTGTGCTGGCAGATGTTTCATGGCATGTCCCTGGCTTGCTTGGAGGCCTTGGGGACGGGACATGAGAGGCTGCTTGGGGCAGCGACAGTGTGCCTTCCAGGGCTGGAGAGGGAAGACTGTAGACTGGCCAGAGAATGGGAGCCATGCAGCCGCATGGACAGCAGCCGCAAGCTCAAGCAGAGGTCCCAGCCTGGTAATATCATCAACGTATATGTCCAATCTGCTGTGCAACTGCCTTTTTCTAAGGCAACATATATTTCATTTGGACATTTCAAGTGATTGCTAAGCATCATCTACAGTTTGAATAACAAATGACAGTGACAACATAATTCATAACATTTTGTATTATTTCAAATGATACAAATGATTTCCTGTAATCAGTGGTGCTTAGTGCATGACGTCAGTTGTAACTTCCATTCCACTCACTGTATGTATTTACCATTTGCTCATGAGGTGGTCAAAAGGGCAAAAGGCCAAAAGGGGAAACACTTTATAATAACGTTTAGTCATTACGTTATTCATAAGCCTTTAGTTAATGATGAACTAATTAACAACACATGAACATACATTTGTAGATCATTAATGTGTGCTATGTTAATATATCATATACAAATGTGTTGTGAAGTAACAAATCCAAACAAATTATTAGTAAATGATTAAACAGTAAGTACCTAAAGTTGATACCTAATGTATCACCTGTGAGTGATTCCATGATTTGATATTTCACCCCTGTGGTATGTCTGATATCAGGACTGATACCCTTGTTAATCATGAAAAAATTATGGGCAAATCCGCAGAAAATCATCAGTATATCATTCGTTGATGTATCATTAATTACTTACATTTGCCTATTAAATGCACAAAAAGTAGTTATTATCAAGCTTTGTTTTAAGCAGCAACAATAATGAATAGTACATTATTTGTTTTTAAGTGAAAAATTATTTGTAAATTGTTTACAGTCAGGGGATCCATCTGGTTGAGTGTTAAGTGAACACTCACAAGCATGGAAACTTTGGTTCTCTGTGGAGTGGGTTTTGATAATGTGAACATCTGAACCAGTTATGACCTGCCAGTGAAGTTCCTCACATGTAGGTAAACGAGCTAGTCTCTCAGACAGCAGAAGCAGTCAGCACTTACAAGCACCACAGTACAAACTAAAGTACTTTTCCTCACCTATAAGGGATGTGTAAGTTTGCAGCTAAATAATTCACAAAGTACAAAGCTTTCTGCATCCCCTAATTTAAAGAAGCAATTCATCACACGTCAATGTGTTACAAATCATTCAGTGATTTTCCTTACCTGTTACACATTGTGTGAATATGTATACAAATCATTTACAAACCTTTCTGCATCCCCCTAATCTAAAGTGTAAGCTGTTCACCATGTTGTTGTTTAAAATTAGAGTGATCATTCCTACTTTTTGTGCTTTTAATATGCTACCTTAGAAGTTATTATTAATAATACATAAAAAAGATATACTGATTATTTACTAATGATTTGTTCATCCTTTGTTCATGATTAACCCAACAAGTCTACCGATCCTTGATATTATAGACGTACAACTATTACAATTATTGATACAATTATTACAATTACAACTATTACAATTATTGATACAATTATTCAATTATTGATACAACACTCTTTTAACTACTACAATGTAGTACTTTTTTCACTATCCCTCCACTGTCTACCTCCATTAAAGCTGTCTTCCCAGAGTGCCTCCAGCCAGCTTTTCGTCCCTGTTGGCTCCCTGTTGGTTATAGCTCTCTTGATCAGAAGTGTAAATGACCATACTGCATCCAACAAGTATTGCTTGAAATTGTTGAAAACATTAATCTTTCAGCATTTGTTTTGACATGACGCATCAATTGATAGGGTCTGCTGGCTCTTTACGTCACCACATACCCACACACTCCTTTACACTTTGCCTTCCCCAGTAACTTTATTATTCAAATATGCCTCACATGATTCCAAAAGCACCACCTGATTGTAAAGTTGTTGCCATTGTGGCAATTGCATGTCATGATGTCTGACGAGTTAAGCACCACCAACGTGTATGTGACTTGCTCTCATCGGCAGCCACTCCATGCCCCTCACTTCCCCCGTCCCCAAAATGAATTGAGGCCATTGATTGTAAAATATGGCATTATTCAACATTCATGAACCGTAATTTATTTTAGTTTAATCTTGCCTTTGGGTTTTTGTTCAAGTTTCCTTCACCACAGATCTAGATGAATGATGTTGGTGTTGATAGTGAGCTAACTGAATGAGTCTGCCCTCCCCGTCATGAGCCTTCCACCTCATTACTGCACCCCTCATACAAGCCATCCAGGCAGTCAGGGTGGACCACAGATATGTCTTGTTTCACCTCGGTAACAACGTGCTCTCTGATTGGCTCTCTCTCTCTTTCTCTCTTGCTCACTCGCTTTTTCGCTTACTTGGAGACATCCACTTTCTTTACATCCTAGAGCACCTGATTCCACTCACTATGCTATTCATGTTTACTGACGGATAGTGAGTGAAACCACTAGATGGCAGTGCTATCACACGTGAACTGTAGGCCTCTGGCATAATCATGGAGATTTCTGCATGGTTTTTAGGTTGTCCACACTGAGTATGTAGTCTATTATTATTATTATTATTATTATTATTATTATTATATTTAATTGTCATCATTTTATTATAATTCATTATATATTTGAACCAAAATGACACCCACTGAGGACAAACCGAGAATGAAGGAAAGCGTGCGTGTGCATGTGTCTTGCAGTGTCTGAGATGGGGCTGGCAGAGCCGGCTCTTAACATCCTGTGCCTGCTGATGACGGGCCAGTGGAGCTGGATGTGCACGGAGAATATCCAGAGGACAATACGCATGCTGTTTGGGACGCTCATTGACAGGTGAACTCCCACTGTCACCACCAGTCATTTAGTGTTGATGGGAGTTACTGTAAGATCATTGCATCATAATACTCCTGGAAATCAGCCATGGTCAACACTCATGTTGTAATGACATCCCCACCCACAATCATGTCATACTGCACATGTACACACATTTTGTGTATGTGTGTGTGCATGCTAACTGAGACAGTGCACACACACTTTGTGTGTCCGTGATACAATGTGTTGTCTGTGTGCAGAGTCAGTGAAAGTGTCAATGAAGATGTTGTGGCACAACATCCACAATCAGACCTTAATCACAGCAGCAGTTTCAAAAGGGTTTTACAGGCCATTTATTTTTTTTATTAGGAAACCCAGCCCCCAAAGAGCTTGAAATATCTGCCAGAATTATGAAGGAAGACATCTTGAGAAAGAACACACAGTGGGGAATCCCTCATTCCAGGGATATTTGGGAGTTAAATGGGTGCCATAAGTGACACACATGGTAGTATTACAAGCAAACACTTCAGGAGATGGACTAGTGTTTCCTCCTGTGGTGTTGAACACATTGAATGTGGACAGAATATGGCACCTGAAAAAAGACTGCAGATTTACTATCACCTCTACAGTTTACAAACTGGAAACTAGTTTAGAAACTACTTAAATATTGTTCAGATAAATGAATGGAGAGTTATCTGATATGCTGGCCAACTGGCATTCAGTGGCATAGCCAGAAATGTTCAAATTGGTTGGCACAAAAAAAAACGGGTGGGCAAAGCCAATTTGATTGAATGTACGTTTGGTGAACGTAAACAAAGGAAAGCCCTCTGATTGGACGGGCAAGATTGACAAGTAGGCGGGCCTAGGCCGTCCAGGCCGCCCGTGCCTGCACCTCTGCTGCCATTGCAGACTGCAAATTGGAATCATATGCGAGTCTGATGTGTGTGTGTGTGTGTGTGTGTGTGTGCGTTTGTACGTGTGTGTGTGTGTGTGTGTGTGTGTGTGTGTGTGTGTTTGTGTGTGCCTACGATGGATTGACAAAACAGTTACTAACATAATTGTAACTCTCTATTACTTGTAGGAAGTGTTATACGTTATATGTATTCACCTTATTCTGCGACCGTTCTATTTCCCATGATTCATATCGGGTTCAACTGACTAAACGGTTTTCTATTTCCGGTTGAAAGTGTTTGTTTACATAGCACACTAGCACTACTAGCGTCTCTTGAAGGTGATGTACGGTGATAGTTTTTAAAGTTATTAACTACATAATTGTTCGGTCAAGATGGGAAGTAGTCGGTGGCTACACACCGCGGAAGAAATCACAAAAGATTGTGAAGGTGACTTTATCAGAGTGCCTCATCCCTCAAAATTGACAGGTTGGGTGGATGACATGAAGCTATGGCCAGGAGTTAGCCATATTGACATCATTAATTATTTTATATTCTCTGAGGGTGTAGATCGTGAGGAGATGCGCAATTATAAAAGCACTGAGGCCTTCAACTACTTTTATAGTAGTAAAGTCGGGCGCATTTTTTGACTGAAGCACGGAGACTTTGTATTTTTGAAGGCAGAGGTAGACAGGAGTCAAAGTGCTAACCAGCCTAAGCTTATTGCTTGGGTTATGCTGCAGCCGTCGGGGGTGATAGAGACTGTTGGATGTTCATGTATTGCTGGATTAGGGAGATCATGCAGTCATGCAGCAGCTATCCTTTGGAAGGTATGAAGAAGAAAAAAAAAGAATAATTTTGTTTTTATCTGTGAATTAATTAAAAATAACTTAATCAGATCACTTTTGATGAATGTTTTTTCGATTTAGTTTAGCTAGGTGGGGATGACAACACTTGAAACAAATGGCAAGTAGATATAGCTCAGACTCAGACTAAAGTATTAGGTGAATGTGCTCATTACAGGTTGAGAATGCAGTTACTACCGGGAAGACCGGGCTTGCATGTACAGATGAGCAGCGCAGGTGGAATGCAGGGACAGTCAGGAACATTGAGCCAAAACGACTGAGGGACATAAACTTCAGCCACCACAAGGCAGGGGATGAAATTAGCATTAGGGTGTCTGGTGCTCAGCCACTACCAAACACCCCACATTATATGTCACATGCAGAATTTCTAAATAATGTAGACAAAGACCCAACAAAGCCACTTTTCCTGTTAAAAAACAGTCTTTTGGGCAAGTGTTACAGTGCCAAACCAGTAGTACAACCCTGTAGCCTTGCAAATACTGCAGTAGATGCAAGATTTTTAAGACCTCATCAAACCCATGCCGGTTCTAATCTCACATGTGAGACATGTAAAAGTTTCTATGAGTTGTATGTTCAAGTGAGCAGTGCACAGGCTTCTACTTTACAATCTGAAACAAGGGAGCAGAGTTCTTCCGATTTGTGGCACAATGCAAGAAAATTGAGAATAACTGCAAGTTCAGCTAAAAATGTTCCTTTTAGAGCATCCACCAAACCTGATAAGTTCATGGCAGAGCACCTCTACCCCTCCTTTCGTGGCAACTATGCCACCAATTATGGTAAAGAGAATGAGGTGGTTGCTGGTAATACACTTCGAGAGCAAGGCATGAGCATTACACATATGGGCATCGTTGTTAGTGTTACAGAGCCATGGTTGTCAGCTAGCCCAGATGGGGTAATTGACTCTGTCCTACTTGAAATAAAATGTCCCGTCCCGAATAAACTCCATTCTACCCTCTTGGATCAACTTGACCATAACTGCAGTGATATCAAGCTAGTAGATGGAGTACCACAACTTCAGAAAACCGGTAGCCGAGGATATTACATGCAGGTACAATTAGGTATGTTTTGTGCCGGTCTGAAGATGGCCAAATTGTTTATCTGGAGTCCAAATGACACAGTTATGCTCACTGTACCATTTGATGAGCCCTATGTTCTGGAGAGGGTAGGAAATCTGAAGAGATTTTATTTCTCGACAATGTTGCCCCAGCTTGTGGATGAATTTGTTGGTCAGCGACTGAAACTACACAACAGATATATGAGCATAATGAATTCATAGAAAATATGCTGCTGCTGTTAACAGTATGAAAACTCATTTTTCACACAATCAATTTTGTACATGCTGAGCTTATGTATTGTATGTATGTATGTATTATGTATTGATAATTTAATATTTTTAATATTACAAAGTAGTGTTATTAAATAAGTTTCATGTCACATATTGTGTAATCAGTCTTCTCTCAGTACACAACCAGTGTTCAAATCTATTGTACACAAAGAATAACAACAAATTTAATACAAAGAGTAAATATAAACAGCACAAATTACAAAAGGCAGCGAGTGTCAATATGAAATATACTGAAGCAATTTATGTAGAAGTAGTGTGTGTGGGTGTGTGTGTGTGCACGCAGATGCAATTACAGCATCAGAACATCACCGTTATCACTCACGGATGAGATCACCCCTTAAATTGGCTAGGGCCGCACAGATTCTGAGGATTTTGTCAATTTTGGGGGTCATGTTTATTGGTATCACTTGAGACAAGATCTTGTATACTTTAAGTCGCCTAATTGCCCTCTCAACATGAATCTGTACATTTGCAATCCTGCGAGTTGCTGTGACTTGTTCGTCAGTTAGCTGAGAACCCCCTCTAGTGAAAGCAGGCAGAACCAATCTGACCCTTCTTTCAAACAGTAAATCACAAATTAAGAACCCACGATCTGCCATGACTTCGTCTCCAGGCCTTAAATAGTCCAAGATACCAGAGTTTATAGTGATATATTTGTCACTGGCACGTCCTCCATATCCAATTGAGATGAACATGATTAGGCCACATGGGGCAATAGCAACAAGGTATTTGATTGTGTTGTGCGAGTAGTAATGGCTGTAGGACTCCCCTCTACAGTCAAGATTCTTCGCCGTCTGTAACAAACTTTCGCTACAGTCAATAACACAGGTGGTGTTGGGAAAAAACTGCTTGAATGCAGTTGGCATAGTGGCCCTAAGGGTTTCTCTTGGAAGCCAGATAATAAGAGGGCGTAAGACCTCCTCCATTTTATCAATCCAGAATGAGATAACCTTACTGGCAACACTCTGAGACACATGAAACTGCCTACCAAGGTCACCAAGCACACGATTTAATTTCAATTTGATCAGTGTCATTAATATCTGATCACGCACTGACAAAACAAAAGCCCTTTCAGCAAATCCTTCTAAGGTTGAAACAAGAGAGTTAAAGGTTTCCAGTGAGACTCCAGTGTAGAGGAACGAATCGGCATCACTCTGAAGCATGGAATAGCTGAACTCTTCAGTTTGTGTTGTGGCATCTTCGGCCGTCTCCTCAACACCCTGCTGTTCACCATAGCTGTGGTCCCAGAGCGATGGATCTTCCCACTGGGTGGAAACAGTGCTGTGTGATGGTCGTGGCACCTCAGGCATGCCCTCGTCCTCCTGGTCTGTCACTTCTGCTGTTGCTGTAAAAACAGGGCACATAGGCTTCATGTTAAACTCTATAGTTTCTGTCAATGTTTCTCACACTGACAACATTACAGTAAAAGCTTATGTTAAATGGTGATGGAAGCTCTTCCTCGCTCAGGCTACTGACCCACATAACGATAGCAGTTAGCTCTACGATAGCCCTCAGTGGAGTTCATAGCACTAAACCTACAGTGGCTTTTCAGTGGACAAAGGCATAAACCAATAATGGCCATGTTTTTAACACATCTACTCTATTCAGCGACATGATGGGCATATTGTTCATAAAAATGTAGGTTAGACTGCCCACAGAAAACACAAATATTTTTGTAGCACTGGCCGGTGGAGCTCGTATAAATGTAAACTAGCGATAGCTAGGTTAGCGGTAAAGTGATGCTATCGCTAACCAGCTACATAATTCAACACTGAAAGTGTTCTTCACCACTGGTCTGTGGTGCACTGGAGTACTGTATGTACTGTTCTTCCTTTTGCACTGGAGTACTGTATGTAACGAATGCAATTTCCCTCAGGGATTATTAAAGTACGTCTGTCTGTCTGTCTGTCGTATCCAAGGTATAATTCCGGGTTGGGATGGTCATCCGTGGGTCGTTTTTCAACAAAATGGTGCAAACAGACATACACAATTTTTGGTGGATGCTTCAGTTTTAGCACAGCTAACCACTCTAAACGTCTACTATTTGGCATTGAATGTAGCCGATAGGGAACCGGACACGGGCATTCTCTCCTTCTTATCTTATGATCGAAGCACTCAGTTTCTAAAAAGTTTTTTTATCTTCTTTGAATTGTTAAAACAACCAACAACAGCACATGTGGAGCCTGAACTCATTCTCTCGCTGCTAATACAAGTAGGTCTACCACTATAAAACCGGAAATAGGCAACCGGAGTCGTCGTCATGGCGGCGCGCATTGTTTAGAGCGGAATAAGGTGAATACATGTTATATGAAAGAACATAATTTCCTTAGATGTTCACCGATCATTATCGGCCAATATACCTCCGAAACACATGATCTGGATCCGCCGATCAACTTGAAATTTGCCAATTGCAGGAGCTGATCAAATGACTCAAACTATTCAATTCAATTCAATTCAATTTTATTTATATAGCCAATTCATTACAGATGATATCTCAAGACACTTTACATTTAGAGGAGGTCAAGACCAAACTCTTTAATGTTATTACAGAATCATTGCAGATTCCCACCATGAGTAAGCAATTTATACAACATTGGCAAGGAAAACCTGCCTTTTAACAGGCAGACACCTGGGACAGAGCAGGCTCAGGGTGGGCCTCTGCCGTGTGGGTTGAGGGAGGGAGAGAGAGAGACAGGGGGGGAAGAGGGGAGAGGAAAACATTGCACAGTGCAGCGTGATGGAGGGATGCAGCAACGGCAGGGGCAGTGAAAACCTCAATAGTGATAGCAGTAGAAATAGTGATAGTAAATATGAATAATGTCTGATAATAATATCAATGATAAATTGTAATTGTGACTGATGGCATGAAACCATCAGTCAATAGCCCGATCTGCTTGGTGGTTGAATGAGGTTTCAAGGTTTCAAGTTTATTGTCACATACATCAACAACGTACATCAGTACCAGCAGTGAAATTCTTGCAGCCCGGGTGATCTCAACTTTGCATAGTAAAATAAAATAGAATGAAATAAGATAGAATACAATAAAAAATAATAAAACAAGAAGTATATGTGCAGTATATGATTGGCCAAATGCACTTAATCTCTGGAAATGTTCATCAGTAATCTCATTACAATTTTCCCATACCTAAGATATCTAAGGTTAAACAAAATTCAACAAAAAAGCTAACAAAACTAAAGTGACTTGAACTGTAGAAAAAGTTCAACAAATATAATAAATGTCCTCCCCGCCCACCCACATTCATAGACCAATGCAGGCTGAATATTTAGTTTAGTATTGAACAAATCCGGCCAACAGTTAAATCGAACGCAACTGGACTTAGATTTGTCTGTGAAGACGTTTCGCCTCTTATCCAAGCCTCTTTCAGCCATTCCCAGGAGGGTGAACAACAAAGGCTGCCCAAAACAAACCTCAAGTGGCTCTATGGAACAGAACGACTGTCGTTCACTGGTAACTGCACATCATACCTAACGACTGTCGTTCTCCAGTGGCCCCACCCACCCCTAATGATCATCTTCCACCAAGATGACTCACAGGCCCCAAACAATGGTCAGGTGAAGCTACACTAGTGATCTATTGTTTTAGGAGTTTGGTGGGTGGACACTTCCACTGAGGTTAAATACCTGGGTCTAACTCCACTGTCTGTCAGACTAGTGCGGACTAGTCAGACTGATGCGTTACGAACTGATGAAGCCGCTTGGATAAGAGGCGAAACGTCTTCACAGACAAATCTAAGTCCAGTTGCGTTCGATTTAACTGTTGGCCGGATTAAACATGACCTGGATGAATGAGAACATTCATAGATTTAGTATTGAACGTATTTGATGATCGGCAACACATTGGTTCAAAGAGTGGCACGAAAAAGAAAACAAAAATGATGGAAAATCTCGTACTCTGTGGATCACAGGGCAAAATAGAATAATTGAACAATGTCAGGCTGTGCGTGAGCGCTTTGGCCCTAGTTTCCTTGGTGTTGTGTCCCACACCATTGGCCCTGAGCAGCTCTTCAGCATGTCGGTGAGAAAAATCACTGGGATTGGCTGTTCATCTTAAGCGATTCAATGCATGAGAAGCGAACAAAAGTGAGCAAAGAGGGCAAGATCCTCTTTTTTCCACTTCATCTTATCATTCATTTTCACATATTCTTGATTAGATGTCTAAAACCATCTGAGTGAGAGGTGTGGAATGGTAGGCAAATGTTGCTTTGTTTCATGTTTTCATATATCCACAGTCGCATGTCGTTCAGTGTCCCTTTTTGAAAGACAAATACAGACTACCTCCACCAGCTAGTAGGGAGAGTTATCTCCTCTCATGTAGGTGCAGGGTTGGCCATTGGCTGTGGTCTTTGCGTGTGTTGTCGTACAACCTTTTGACCAAGACACAGGCAACTCAAGGCGACGCAGTAGTGGGCCTTCCCTGCATCTAGTTCTTTGATGTTGGTTTGGTATGTCAGGACCATGTTATGATAGTAGATGGAGCACATGTGAAGCCCACAGACAGATCGGTGTGGGTCAGACGGCAGGTCCACACTCAGGCCATTAGGTGTACTTTTGGTCAGACAGCTGACATGATGGATAGGCCAGTGTGCAGAAAGAAGGATGGGATGTTATGTCTGCAACAGAGGAAGAATGGTGATGAGGGGCAGGAGCAACGCCGGGTGGTTGAAAGGATGTGGAAGATGGCTGTGTTGTCGTTACATCAATATGTCAGCCTCGCTAGATGGTAGAAGGTTTTCAGAAAAAGTCTGGTTCCTGAAATCTTTTGACGTGCTTGGTGGCATAGCACCATCCGAGTGAGCTGATGGGACAATGTTCCCCTACCAGAGATGGCTTTTAAGTCATTGGTGCTGTGTTTCTATGGCATTGTTTATTTCTCATAGACAGCGCTTGATTTTTACTTTAATTTTGAATCAACTTCATGCCACACTGTTCGATAACTGTATCCCTTTGTCTCTCTGGGGGCCAGTAAAGGTCATGGAGGTCATATCACTTATGAAACTGCTTTCTGTTCCTGATCCATCAGAGGACATGAAAGGTTGTGAAGACTCATGCAGTGGTGCCGGTCATCAAGGAGCCCTGCAAAAAAAACACATTATTTTATTTACATCATGTGAGACATTTCAGGCCAATAAATACAATGTGCTTGAGGATTTTGTTCCTTTGCTAATCAGTGATTGCTTTCCATTTCCCTCTGCCTTTTTGCATTATTGTTATTTTCTAATAGTCACAGTGGAGGAAGATTAGAACACTTAATCAACTGTTATCAGTTGATTAAGACCATGCTGTGCTCTTTAACCATCCCACCTTACACTGCTTTATGGATACTATACATGATACTAGATTACTATCTTAACCCTACAGTGTCCTTTGCAGAAACCACATGAGAACACTTACTCTTAGTTACTTACTGCTACCACATAGGATAAGGCAGGAGGTATTGTGTGCAAGTCATATTTGGGTCATATTTTCTGAAACACATTCAGATTTTGTATCTTCTATTACTCTGTTTGGTCTGTGCTTGATGCGAAGTAAGTCATGGAAGGAAATATATAATTACCTTATTAGGGGGAGAAAAAGTGATTATTTATTTTATTGCTAATGAAGTGGCGCACAACGTATTTTGGCAGCTCATTTTAGAACTGATTCCACTTTATTTGAACAAATAAACAAATAA
Source organism: Urophycis tenuis (assembly GCA_036785325.1). NCBI lineage: Eukaryota > Metazoa > Chordata > Actinopteri > Gadiformes > Phycidae > Urophycis > Urophycis tenuis. Next base: position 1,806,248 of record JAXIVH010000049.1, on the reverse strand, counting down.
ACAAATAAATCACCTTATAGGAGGAGTCAATAAGCCTCCAAATGTAACTGCAAACTTTGCGGTAATAAATATAGAGTGATAAAAGATAAAATAAGTGACCTGTAGATAAATATAAAAGTGACAGTGCGTACAATTCTGAGGTTGAGATAGGAAGATGAGGTGCAGAGTTCAGTAACCTCGTGGCCCAGGGATAGAAGCTATTCTTCAGTCTGTTTGTTCTGGAACTGAGGGACCTGAGTCTCTGCCCTGATGGCAACAGATTGAACAGATGATGTCCGGGGTGAATAGAATAGAATATAATTCTTTATTGTCATTGCACAGAATACAACAAAATTTGATGGCAGTCCTCTTGATGCTTATAGATTAAAAAAAAAGATAGAGAGTTCTAAAATAATATAAGACAATAAAAAAAACATACATGTCCAGCTATTCACAGACAGCCCCCCTCTCTACCCTCCCATTATCCCCACATACATTCACACACATTCTCCAGTACATGTTTTAGTGTGTGAGGGGTCCTTTATTATTTTAATGGCTCTGCTGATGCCGTGGGAGCTGGTAATATTCTCCAGGGTGGGAAGAGGACAGCCGATGATCTTTTCTGCTGACCTGGTGACCCTCTGCAACGCTTTCCTGTCTGCAGCAGAGCAGACAGTGAACCAGACGGTCGTGCAGTACAGCAGCACCGGCTCCATGGTGGCCCGGTAGAAGGACACCTGCAGTTTCTCCTCTAGCTGGTTCCTCCGCAGCGCCCGGAGGAAGTGGAGTCTCTGCTGGGCCTTCTTCATGGCAGCCGTCGTGTTGACAAAGCAACACTCTAGTTCACTAGTTTTTACTCCTACTTTTGAATGATTGTTTTTTTCTACATACATCGTCCCCAGAGCAGCAGTATTGGGTTTTACAAAACCTAAAACATTGCTTAAAACCACATTTGCTTAAAACCCACGGAGTTATCGTGTCCAGCTTCTTATTTAATCTCTGCCCTGATATATTAAGCAAGGTCCTCATGTTCACAAGTGAAACAATGATTGTATGATTGCTCATTAGTAGAACCTTCTCAAACTTCTTATCAGACAGTCTCTTCCTTCTAGGGGTTAGCACCAAATGTATAAAGCCACTTTATGGATGCGGTAGATGGGGTTGAAGTTGAGTAGTGGTCCTTGGGCTCTGTCTCAAATGAAAAAATGTAAATGTCATGGCTGGCTGACTTGAATACAGAGGCAGAGGCAGTGGTCTCATCTCTCAGCCATTGAAGTTTGAACCTGGCACAACTAGCAACTGAACAACTGGCAGCTGCAATAAGTGCTTCTTTGCTATCCAGTACACCAGCAAAATTAGTTTGGATGACCTGAAAAATAAAATGTGTATTTATACAATGATAATAATAATAATAATAATATTAATGCAATTATTTTTATAAAATCTATTCAGTTGTATAATGACTATTTAATTTGCCATTTATTATTTTTTTATGCAGGTTATTCACGGTAGTCCTAAACCATCCATCCTTCCATGTGGGATCTATATCATAGGTTTAATTTAGTTTTAAGCTATTTATTGATCCCTTTATCTATTTATTCTGTTTCTGTGAATATCATAATTTTGACTACTATTGTTTTGATAATTGAATTGACTGCTTTAAAAAAAAATGGCAGTACAATCTGTTCCCTCTTCATGGCTGTTTTAGAAATATAGGCATACCTTCACAACGACATCTGGAATGCCAGCTGCCATGAAAGGGTGTTTTTCAAGGCATCAAGACATCAGGACTTTGAGGGTTGGTAATAAAGTTATCCCCTTGTAAAATGTCCAATGCTGCTGTAAGCGCTTCATGAAGGTGCAGTACAGGAATTAGTACTCCCTGTTGTTGAGGCACTTCATTCCAAGTTTTACCCAGAGGCTATTCAGCTTGTTCATGGGAATTGATGATGTTGATGATATGTGATTCTGATACTATAAATCGACATGCCTTGGTCCAAAGAGCAGTGCATTTTGCTACTACTTTTCTGATTTGTTACTGAGAAACGTGCTACTGCCCAACACGGTTCCTGGCACTTCCACTTCATCCCTTGTAGCACCACTGCTGCTACCCTCATGGCATACTTCCAGTTGTGCATCACGAGAAACTGCAGGTAACTTTTCTCTCTGTGAGATAGTGTATTTGTTTACTGCAGTAGTCTGATCAGCAAAAATTGTCCTGGGAACAGGCAAGTTTCAACGTAAAACTTAATTGAAACTGAAGCCTTAGCCTTACTGGTCCTCCTTCCTATCTCATACTTTTCAAAAAACTTTTCAAAAAACCTTGGAGTGAGATTTTGTCGGGGGTGACCACAATTTTGCCCCGCACGCAGCCACACATGTTGGTGGCTCAAATATCAGGGAATTAGAATTAATTTGGCGTTGTACCCATGTTGTGCCCTGCATTCTGGTGGTTTGTGGGGCCCAAAGCCATTGATAGGGGCGGCCTACTAGAGATGGACAACATTGGTTACATTCTCTGAAGCAAAGACATAGCTGAAGGTCCACTCCCAGGAAATTTTGGATTAAGTTGATGTGATTTACTGCATTCAAGTGGATTTTTGGGTGGTATGCTAAAGATGTGCCAAACCTGAACTTATTCTGATTCATGTTCATCTGATCATGACTTGTAGGGCCTTCTAAACTTGAGCTGAACAGTCAACCAGAAAACTATTGTTTGTTTGTGTCTATGTACCAAAATATAGCCTTATTAAATTATAGACTTGTGTTTAAGATTTGACCAAGGTAGGTTGACATTTTGATTACAATGGTATTCAACTTATTCTTCACTGAAACCTAACCTATATTGTTATTAATTGTTTTCTTAAGAGCACTTAATGATTTATGTTTAGCCAAAATTAGAAGATAAGAAATAGAAGATAAGTTAGGGATACATATTTTTCATTATTCAAAGCCTCCCACCACACGTTTCAGCAAACAAAACAGTGCAACAAATAACAGTGCTTACAGTGCTTAAATATTAGCTTTAAGCAATACAATGGATCAACACATGACAAAAATTACTAAAAATGAGGTATGTAGATCAGAAGCTGGTTAGTCATTTTCTTCTTTTCAAGATCTGTGGGCAAGGTTGTACTGGCCTGTGGCCTTCTTGGAGGCCTTGATGACCTCTGTGGGGGGCTCCCATCGGAAGCAGGGCTCCAGGCCGGCCATCTTTGTGGCCATTATTGAGGACAGGGTGCCATCCAACGCCAGGCTATTTCTGGTTTTGGTTTTGTTGAGCCCCACAAGTGAAAAACCCTCTCAGCATCTTCAGTTGAATGGGGCACCACCAGCACCAGCTTGGCGACGGCAGCAAGCCTCTTAAATTCTTTGGCTCCTGTCACCTATGGAAAATGAACCAAGAACAAAATGGAGAAACATACCATATTTTTCATTAATTAATACTGTAAGTATATTGTAACAAAGTTCAGATACAGTACAGCATGCATAGTTTGCATCATATATGCATGCATCAATTTTAAAAGCAACAGATGTAGCCAATAAGCCACACCTGCCAAAAAGAAAGACAAATAAAATCTGTACCTTATGTGTCCGTGTTGCCATTTCAGCCCAGAAGCTTCCCATCTCTGTTTCGTCCTGAAGGGAGGTCATTGGCATAGTCTGATAATTCAGGAACTCCTCACCCAGCTTGTCATGTTCCTCTGGCCCATGGTATGGGAGGAGATGGGGAAAATTATTTATGAAAGTAGAGTTACAGGTTGTTAAGTAAGATCAGTTCAGCTTGAGGTTTTAACCTAGTCATTATTATTTTCAGCAGGACATTGCTGGGATGGCTAATGAGACTGATGGTGCGGTGGTTTTGGCACAGTTGGAGGTTGCCTTTCTTTGGAAGTGTGATGATGAGTGACTGGGTCCATGATGTAGGCCAATCCAGATTTTGTTGCACAGGATGGTGAGAGTGTCGATCATGGCTTCTCCCCCTGCTTGTATGAGCTCTGCTGTGATGTTGTCCACTCCGGCTGTCTTTCCTTTTTTCAGTGTTTGGATTGGAGGATGTCCTCTTCCTCCATGGAATGAGGGCATGCCAGGACTGTGGGAACTCCACTTGCCATGTGGTTGTATAGTTCAGAGCAGTATTCTGTCCACCTGTGCAGTATTTTCTCTTCTTCCATTAGGCATTCACCAGTTTTACTCTGAATTGTAGAGACTCTGTTCTGTTTTGCTCTTATTAGCTCCTTGACAGTTTGATATGCCATCTTGGTGTTGTTGTTGGTACTCAGGCTGTTCTCTATTTCTCTGCACTTTCCCTCAATCCAGTTCTGTTTTGCTGAATGCAAGCCTTTCTTGATGCTCCTGTTGACTTCTCTGTATGCATCAGATCCTTCAGGTGAGTTCTTAGTTTTCTTCAGGGCTCTTCGCTTGTCACACAAGTCAAGCAGTTCATTGGTGACTCAAGGTTTTTTCTTTGAGCGGAGTTTGCCAAGGATCTCAGTGGCTGTTTCGGTTATGGCTGTGTTCAGCGTGGTTGTCATATGGTTGACATCAACTTCTTCTGCACCTAGGATGAGCAGTGGTGCAAACCTCCCTCCTATCTTTGCCTTAAAGGCTTCTGCCACCTCAGGGTCTCGCAGTTTGTCCAGACTTCATTCTAGTGCACTTGGAGCTTTTGATCTTCTTTAAGCGTGGGCAAAAGGACATCAGGACAAGGTCGTGATCGCTCCCAATGTCTGCTTTTGGAAAGCTGTGTGTCCTACCGGTGTTAACGCTTGAGCGAAAGCGCTTCTTGATCATGATGTAATTGATCTGATTGTGGTACTCTCCACCGGGGCTGTGCCAGGTCCATCGCCTGGAGGCCTTATGGGGGCAAGTGTGTTCGCCAGCAGCAGGTTGTTGTACCTGGAAAACTCCAAAAGCCTTTGGCCTCTATTGGTTTCAGTGTTGCCGTGTGGACCACATGCTTCTTTCCAGTTGGAGTAGACATCCTCTCCAACCTTTGCATTCCAGTCTCCTTGTACTATCATGATGTCTTTCTTTGGAGTTTGATCTAGAACTGTTTGTAGTTGTTCATAAAACTCTTCCACCTCACTGTCCTCATATGTGGATGTCGGGGCATAGGCCTTTGGTGATGTTGAATGGGGTTGCTCTCAAACGAATGGTAATGAGTTTGCTTGAGACTGGTCGGCAGCCCATGACAGTGTCCTTAATGTTTTTGTGAACAAGGAAGCCAACACCATACTGGTGTTTGTCTTCCTTGCCACTGAAATAGATCTTGTGGCCTGCATCGGTTGATGTTTCACCGAATCCTCTCCAGCGTAGCTCTCTGATGCTTAGTATATTCCAGCAGTATTGAGGTTAGCTCTTCGAGTTTCCCATCAGCAGTTAGTGTTCTTACATTCCAGGTTCCCACCACTATGTTGTCTCTAGAGCGGAATCTGCAGAGTTTCCCAGTAGTACATTTTACACCTCCGTCCTGGTGGCCAACGGTAAGCGCGGTCCTTGGTGACCCGGGCGACGGCCGAGCCGGTATGGGTAAAGCTGTGGTTGTCATCATATGGTGTGTCTTGGGCAATTAAACCTGGCGGCGCCCATCCCTCTCCAGGTTGGATGCAGTTTAACGTCATACCCAGGACTGGTCCACTACCATGTCCTCCAAATCAAAACCAGACACTTGCACTGCATTAATCAAATCATAACACATTCAGTCAATGCAGGTGATTAGGATACAAATATAAAGTTACATGTTAAGATAAATTAGGCCTTAACTCACTTTAAAAAATCCCCCTCCTGCAGCTTTGGTGGTGTTATGAGCCACATGACAAGGACAGCCATGAATATAGGTGTTGGGGTGTTTCTGGAGCACCCTAGAGGTGATGGAATTGCGTGGTCTGACGTTCACAGCTGCATTGTCAACTGAGAGACCAACACAGTTCTCCCAAGGGATACTATGCTCCACTAAGGTGGAGTTCATTTTGGCAAAGATCTCACTTACCGTCCCACATGTCTTCCCACTTGTTGTGTACATGCTTAAAAATTGGTGGACAACTTTGCTTCCCATGAAGACCCGGACAGTAAGCGGGTTCATCTTTTGCACTCCTATAATGACGAGTTAGAATTATACAAATGTACAAATGTTGTTCGATGTTTACACAAAACAAAGGTTTTGCAGAAGTGACAATAGTTTGGGAAATACCTGTGTCATTTGACCCATCTGTAACAAGGGTATACGGGCCGTTTTTGAGATTCTTCACAAGCTCTCTTATAAAATAAGGCGCGAGCGCTTCATTAGTAATGCAGGATGACTTAGTCCTGGCACACCTGTACTGCCCTACAAAGCAAAAAGGCAGTAACTGCACAGAGCACCAAACTGGGAAAAATGACCTTTGTGGTGACTGTCGCTTGACAAGCGAATTCCCCCTCTAGATCACTAGTGGTATGTTCCACTATGTTGTGGGCGTGACTGCCTGTGTTTTTACTATGTTGTTGTGTTTTGGGAAAATAAACGAGCTGACATGTTCCCATGCGCTCAAGCAAATAAGCGACTAATTCATTTGTATAAACACACGCACTAAACTGGTGACCCCGACACCGGACCAAACGTTTTTTTTTCGGTCTCAACATGCCAAAGAAGAAGAACCGCGGCCTTTTGGCTTGCAAGTCCGAGGACAGCGATGAGACCCCGGCACCCGACTCACCTTCCCCGCGCCGCCATCACCTGGGTACTCCTTCACACGTACCTTCGCTTAAGCTCCCCGAGTTCTGGGAAACTTCTCCAGCGGCCTGGTTCGCGCACGCGGAGTCGCAGTTTGACCTGCACGGCATCGTTGATGACGACCGCCGGTACCATCATGTGGTGGCCGCGCTCCCATCCTCCGTGGCGACCAAGATTGTCGGACTGCTGACGCGCCCTCCCATACACGGCAAGTACGGGACTTTGAAGTCACAGCTGCTGTACAACTTCAGCCTTTCCGACACGGAGAGGGCGGGGGAGCTTTTTGCGCTGAACGGCCTGGGCGGCCGCAAGCCGTCTCAGCTGATGGAGCACATGCTGGCGCTGCTGGGTGATAACGAGCCGGGGTTCTTGTTTACGCACCTCTTCTTGCGCCAGTTGTCCGTCTCTGTCAGGTCCGCGCTCGCGGACGTCCCGGTGGAGGACCTCCGCGCTTTTGCCATGGAAGCGGATAAGTTTTGGATTGCGCAACGCAGTTCCTCGCCCGTCCACACGTGAGGAGGGACAGGAAGGTAGCTGTCGGGTCCGACCGGCCCTCGCAGCGGCCTGGCTTGTGTTTTTACCACGAGCGCTTCGGCGACCGGGCCACAAAGTGTCGCCAGCCCTGCTCGTTCGTGGTACAGGGAAACGACCGGGCCGGTGCTCGTTAGTGACAGCGGGCACCGGCACTTCCACTGACGTCACCCTGCTGTATCTGCACGACGCCCTCTCCGGCTACAGGTTCTTGTGCGACACCGGTGCTCATGCAAGCATGGTTCCGGCGCTGCCCAGAGAGCGGACGTGCGCGCCGGGTGGCGCCGCTGGCAGCCTGTTACCACGCATGGTGAACGTCAGCGGCGAGACTGTTCGCGTTTTCGGCCGAAGACGCATGCAGCTCTGTTTCGGCCGCCGCCGTTATGACTGGGATTTCGTCACGGCGGACACGACTTTCCACATCATCGGGGCGGATTTCCTCCACGCAGACGGCCTGGTCGTGGACCTCCGGAACAGACGCCTGCTGGACGCGAGCGATCTTCAGGCGCGCGTGTGCGCCCCAGCGAGCGATCAGACGGCGCAGTTGCCCAGCGCTGCGGCGGGCGCCGATGATTTCGTCCGGCTACTAGCACGCTTTCCGGACCTTCAGTCTCCGGATTTCTCCTCAGCGACCGTACGTCACGGCGTGGAGCATCACCTGCCGACGGCCGGTCCCCCCGTTTTCGCAAGGGCCCGCCGGCTAGACCCGGCGAAGCTGACGGTGGCCAAGGGGGAGTTCGAGGAGATGGAGCGCCTGGGCATCGTCCGCCGTTCGGACAGCCCGTGGTCGTCACCCCTCCACATCGTCCCTAAAGCGGATGGGGGATGGCGGCCGTGTGGGGACTACCGTCGTCTCAACGATGCGACTGTTCCTGACAGGTACCCTGTGCCTCACTTGCAGGACTTTTCCGCGGGCTTGGCCGGCAAGGTGATTTTTTCGAAGGTGGACTTGGTGCGCGGGTACCATCAGATTCCAGTCCGCGCAGAGGACATACCTAAGACCGCAGTCGTTACACCTTTTGGGCTGTTTGAGTTTCTTAGGATGCCTTTTGGACTCAAGAATGCGGCCCAAACGTTCCAGCGTCTGATGGATGTGGTTGTCCGCGAGTTACCTTTTGTCTTTGTGTACCTCGACGACATGCTTGTGGCCAGCGAGTCCCGCGAACAGCATATCCGGCATCTGGAGGTATTGTTCGCACGGCTCCAACAACACGGCCTGGCTATCCATCCCAAGAAGTGTCAGTTCGGGTGTTCGACTATTGATTTTCTTGGGCACCGCGTTTGTACGGAGGGCGCCATTCCCCTTCCGGACAAAGTGGAGGCTATCGCGCGTTTTCCTCGGCCGCACTCGATCAGGTCGTTACAGGAGTTCCTCGGGATGGTAAATTTCTATCACCGTTTTGTTCCGGGGGCCGCGCAGCTTATGCAGCCACTCCACCAGGCGCTAAAACATCCGGCTAAGCAGCTCGTGGAGTGGACCGCCGAAGGCGTGCAGGCATTTCAGGACGTTAAGGCCGCCTTGGCCAATGCGACTATGCTAGCCCACCCCTCTCCTTCAGCGCCGGTTGCGCTCACCTCTGACGCTTCCGATGTGGCGGTGGGGGCTGTGTTCGAGCAATGCGTGGGGGGCGTATGGCAGCCTCTGGCGTTTTTCAGCCGCAAGCTGCGACCGGCCGAACGGAAGTATAGTACGTTCGACCGGGAGCTGCTGGCACTCTATCTGGCTGTGCGTCATTTTCGCAATATGCTAGAGGGTCGGTCCTTTACCGCGTTTGTCGACCACAAGCCGCTAACTTTCGCGATGAGTAAAGTTACAGAGCCGTGGTCCGCGAGGCAACAGCGCCACCTTGCGTATATCTCGGAATTCACGACCGATATACAGCATGTGGCGGGGAAGGACAATTGCGCAGCGGATTGTCTGTCGCGCGCGGTGGCGGGTGCCGCCCGTCTCAATTTGGATTATAGGCTGATGGCTAAGGAGCAGGCGATTGATCCCACGGTGCGACAGCTTCGCTCCGCTGCATCTGGCCTGAGTCTGGCTGAGCTGCCTTTTGATGAGACGGGCGTCATGTTGCTTTGCGACGTTTCCTTGGCCTCTCCGCGCCCCATCGTTCCTGCCGCGTGGCGGAAGCCCGTTTTCCAGGCGATGCACGATCTTTCGCACCCAGGGGTTAAGGCTTCTGTCAAGCAAGTGGCGGCTAGGTTTGTGTGGCGCGGTCTGAAAAAGGACGTGCAGGAGTGGACACGGGAGTGCGTCAGGTGCCAGCGTGCGAAGGTTCACCGACACACTAAAGCGCCGTTGCACACTTTTGCGGTCCCTGAGCGACGTTTCGAGCACGTTAACCTCGACCTTGTGGGCCCACTGCCTCATTCCCGGGGTTTCACGTACCTGCTGACCATTGTTGATCGCACCACGCGTTGGCCGGAGGCAGTGCCTTTGCAGACCACGACTACCACCGATGTAGCAAGGGCTTTTATCGGCGCCTGGGTGTCCCGGTTTGGCATGCCTTTAGACATAACCTCGGACCGTGGGTCGCAGTTCACGTCCGAGCTGTGGGATGCGGTCGCGCAGAATCTTGGGGTGCGGTTGCACCACACCACAGCCTACCATCCTCAGGCCAACGGGTTGGTGGAACGTTTTCATCGCTCCCTGAAGGCATCGTTGCGCGCTACTCTCTCGGATGGCGATTGGGTGGACAAATTGCCGTGGGTGATGTTGGGGTTGCGCACGATGGCCAAGGGTGACCTCCAGGCATCGTCCGCTGAGCTTGTTTTTGGTCAGCCCTTGCGGGTGCCTGGGGAGTTTATCCCTAGTGCTACGGAGCCGTGGTCGGTTTCACAACACTTGCGTGACATACGCGCGGACGCCAGGCTTTTTGCGCCAGTTCCGACTTCGGCACATTGCACTCCTCCGGAGCACGTGCCTGCAGACCTGGGCTCTGCCCCGTTTGTGTTCATCAGGCATGATGCTCATCGCGGGCCGCTCCGCCCACCGTATGATGGGCCGTTCCGAGTAGTGGTGCCTGGCCCGAAGCATTTCGTGGTGGATATCGGGGGTAGGCTAGAGTCCATCTCGGTTGACCGCCTCAAGCCTGCACATTTAGATTTTTCCGCTTTGCCGGAGATGGCGCAGCCTCCACGGAGAGGGCGCCCCAGGGCCCCCGTTCTGAATCCCGGCGCCGTGCCTTTTGAGCCGTCTGCGCCCAGCCGCCTTACGCGGATGCGGAGGGATTCCACTCCTTCGGCACCTACGCGGACGCGCTGTGGACGAGTAGTGGCACTTCCTCCTCGTTTTCTTTAGCCACCATAGGGTGAATTCTGGGGGGGGCTTCTGTGGTGACTGTCGCTTGACAAGCAAATTCCCCCTCTAGATCACTAGTGGTATGTTCCACTATGTTGTGGGCGTGACTGCCTGTGTTTTTACTATGTTGTTGTGTTTTGGGAAAATAAACGAGCTGACATGTTCCCATGCGCTCAAGCAAATAAGCGACTAATTCATTTGTATAAACACACGCACTAAACCTTAAAGTTATTTTGTTGTCCAGCCCAAGTAGTTGTAGGTAGATTATTGGACATGAGGCAGTATTGTTACTCCATATAACCTTATTCTTTGCAGATATCAGTAATTATAATATTTTTTTTGTTTGACCCCCTTTTTACAGTTACTGTATTTTTGCTTTGTATTACTACTACTTTCGAAAGTTCCACACCAAGTAAGAGGGCAGTAACTTAATATTCTTCAAAAACCTTTTTTGTCATAGCTAGGGTTTTGTTGTATTTGAGTTGTACTGATTGGAACCACTTGTTTCCTGCAAGACAGTGATGCCACAGCTAATGTAATAATGTAATTAAACCCTTTAAGGTGTTTATAGTTCACTCAGAAATTGTTCTGGTGTTCATCACATCTCAAAAGTATATCACATTTCCAAGCTGCATCAAGGGCCAAATGAGCAGTGTTCATATTTTTATATGACCCAATTATGGGAGTGTACTTAGTGTGTATTCTTAGTTAATTTGTGTTCATTAATCTTAAACACATCTGCATTATCTGCAATACATAATATACACTAGTATTAAGGTAGTTAATACTAGTAGTTGTTCAAGTTGATTTACCATGTTAATGACAATTCAGTATCTGTTTCAGTGATCTAATACAGGGATTCACAAACTATTGGGGCAGGGGCCCAAATGGACATTGTTAAAATGTCATAGCCTACACAAAGATACTTTTTCACGGAACCCCTGTCAATGCACCACAGACTCCAAGGGTTTCCCGGACCTTGAGAACAAAAAAGTGATTAATGAAGTGAATACTCAGGATACATTTTTAAAATATGATAATCATTTAATAATAATTGAAGTCATAGATGGTGAAAACAACTCTCAAGAATCATACTGATTTCATATGGTATACACGCTATTTTTTTCCATGTATATAATTACATTAAACAATATTTATTAAACAATATTTGGAATATGAAACAATATTTTTTGATAACTTTGAGCAAGTTCATTTTATATGGTGTGGAAGTTTAAAACATTGCTGAATGAAGCATGAATGATGCATGAATACATAGATATATAATTGTTGTTGTTGTTGTTGTTAATAATAATACATAGATAGATAATAGATAATTAGTTAAATAGTAGATAATAGATAATAGATAAATAGTTATAATTATATATACAACTGTCAGAAATCAGGGGATAATGAAAGAACAACACACTCAATACAAACAATACACAAAACATTAACCTCATTACTCCTCATCATCCAGAGCATCCTTCAACAGGCAGGGAATGCCAGAACCCCCTTCTGTTTGGGGGCATGAGTGGACAAAGTTTGTCAACTATGTCCCTCTTTTTGACCTCGTCAACTCCCCTGTCCTGTGGTCACAAGAGAGTGGGGATGGTTGGGATGAATTTTTTTAATAGGAAGTCCATTTCTGTGAATTCTGTCTCAATATGCGACAGCTTATAAAAAAGACTATTGGAGCCACGCCGCACTTGAATTTCTGCCATCTCCCCAAGCTTTGTTGCTTTTGCCTTCTTGACCTTGGAAGTGGAATGGCGATCCCTCCAATCCAGCACATTGGCATTCTGCATCAGGACAACATCCACTTTTCTTGAATTGGAGCTCGCCACAACATTCACAAAGTCATCGAAGTCGTAGACAACACCACCTGGACACTTCCTCATTTGCTGCTCGACACCATGGTGGAAACTGTCGGCACTCATGAAAGTGTGGCCCGGCTCGAAATATTTTAGGGTGATGTCTTCCAGTGAAGTCGTGTCACTGTTGACTAGGGTGACGAGTGAGGAGAGCAGGCACCAATTTTTATTCTGCGCACTGCAGATGTCCACCCAGAGTATTATGTGGCATACATCCCTCTCTTTCTCCAATGCTGCCATGTATGCAGATGTGATTTCTGCAGCGCTTCGCCCTGCTATCCTATTCCCTCATGCCACAAGACAGAGATGGTGTTCTTCTTGTTTTTCCCCTTCCCCACAGAGGCAAATGTCTCGTGGAATGCCACAACACGTCGCGTAAAAACACAAGACTTCACTCCAGGCATACGTGGTAACATGATGACTTTTTGGAGGTCTGCACTCCGGACTGAGGTGCCGTCGGGCAAGCTGGTCTCTGCATCCTCCTTGTAACTCAGACGACTCTGCAGGGCAGACTGCTTGTTTTTTTGCCAACGTTGACATTCTGGGCAATCCACCATCTCCTCCGTGTGGGCTTTTACATGTTCGGCATGTTTTAAGCAAGTCTCACACTCCTCCTCTCCGAGTTTTGTGAAACTGATGTTTTTCTCCCTGACAGCCTTCCTGTACACCTCATACGAACAGGCGTTCCCTTTCTCCACATAATCACCATGCATCATTTTAATAGTGATGTCACTAGGGAGGTACCGTCGATGTGGGGCATGTTCACGTCTATAGTGGCTTACTGTAGGGTGGAAAGACTCTATATGGTCCAGTAATTGCTTTGCATCCAGTTTATTTGCAGCGGCCTGCCTTCCTCTCTGGTCCTGAGGTGGAGCGAGTGGCTTGCTGCTTGCTTTGCCCATCATGGTCATAACAAGACTGTCATTTTTTGGGTGGTAGCCCAGCATTGACAGGAAGAACATCTTGCAGACCCGTCTTGGCTCTCCTCTCTGGTCTTGTAGCCTGTAGCTGAACGTCCGGCCACGTCGACTCCCTGCAGTACAAACTCTCTTCGTCTCCAGTGAGGTGACTGAGTGGAACATCCAGGTTCGCCGCTCTGTATACGTCATGTCCCAATACTGCCTCCATATCTCCTTCCGCCTGTCATCTGAGATGTGGTCAGTGCACTTCCTACGACACTGGGCACCACATGGGCCCCTCATTGGTGGACGTGGCTGCAGCCTTTCCTCCTCAGTTGGTTCCAGTTCAGTCGGGGAATGGCTTGGGGTTGGTTCCAGTTCAGTCGGGGAATGGCTTGGGGTTGGTTCCAGTTCAGTCTGTATGGGTTCCACTTCAGTTTGTGTCGGGGAAGAGGATGGGGTTGGGACGTATGAGTCAATGTCATCATCAAACAGGTCTAAGCTTTTCAAGCTGGTGTCCAACAAAGTGTCTAGGATCACCCATGTTTCTTCCATGCAGTCTCGCCTCCTCTTTGGTGGAATACCCTGTGCAGCTGAAATGAAAAATACTTAAAGTTATTGGTATGCATGCAAAGCAACAATGCATGTAACATTTGCCAAGATAATAATCATAACTGTAGTTACAACTAGTTTGTGTTAATAAAAAACATACTGTATTTCTATAAATGAAGAAAAAACAATAATCAGTCTAATCATCTAATTTTGTTTGGGCTTTGACTTTCTGTACTTATTAATATGATATAATACATGGACCTATATGAAAGCGGATGTGCATATAGGGTCTACTTATGTATTAAGTTATTTTATTAAAAAGAACCTTCCGTACATTAATTAGGCCTATGACTAAAATACTGCTTTCATTAGGCCAACACAATAATAAATAAATACCTGTAATAAATAATAAATACATTTGCATCCTTTAAACATGCGTTTTAAATTAGATGAAACCAAACATACTATAATTAGGCCTACACAAGCCTTTGGGAATATGTAGACTGAACAAATATTTGTGCTCAGGTGTAAATTACATGTCTAAAATGTTCTTTTGATGTCACATGAGGGCGTAAGAGCACACTAAATGGCAAATGACGAAATACAGTAAGCATTTTGATTTGGTCTATTCGAACTTAAGGTAAGAGGCTATTTTTTTCTTTTTGCATGTCTGAAATGGGATGGAAGAAAATGTGCACGACTTGGAGTTGCAGAAGTTAGATTGGGGTTACATTTGTTGTGTTGAAGGAGTTGAAGAAGTTATGAGGTTACGTTTTGTGTGGCTAGCTATTCATATCACTCTACTAAGTAAGTAAGTAAGTAAGTAAGTAAGTAAGACGTTTTCTTAGATACTGGGTTTGTTTCAAACAGCCTGGTTTTCTATGGCAATGTGACGCCATAATCTTCTGAACGCATACGGAAAGGCAACATCTACCATTTCGTCACTGTTAGAATTAGTCCTCCCTTTTCATTGATTGTTTATTATAAATAATTAAAATTAACATCACTATTATAAATAAATAGTGATGGTCTATTCGCGAACATTACACCGATCAAACAGATAATATAAAGTTAGAGAGGATAAGCTAGTTTGGAGGGGGCGGGGTGGAGAGTGGGAGGGGAATATCGCCTGACAGAAAACAGCTGGCGCTGACAGGAATTTTTGTGATACGTTTCTAATCAGTCATAATCATTCGTTGTTGTTACTTACCATACTCCGGATACTTTCTTTTTAATGCCAGTTCCACCATCTTTTTCCCTCTGGTTTGGGCCATCGTAATCAGTATGGAGTAAAGTGCAGTTTTCACAGAGTAAAATTGCAGCGTCAAAAGAGTCCCGCAAGCGGTGTTCTCTATGGCAACAGTAACTTTGCTGTGGTAACAGTGTTATTATTATGTGAAGTGATACAACACAGAATGACAGTAACTGATACGCTACAAGGCAAGAATACAGTAATGGCGTTTACTGCCTTTTTGGTTTGCTTTAATAGTAGTTTTTGTAGTTACTGTACAAACACCCACCAATTTTCTCCAAAACGACATACATTTGAGATGAGATGTTTTGTTACATGACAAAGAATGCTTTGAATGTTACACAAAAACACAACTAATTTTCGCCAAAAAATGCAGTTACTGTCTTTTTGCTTTGTAGGGCAGTGTAGTCCTGCACCGTCTTCGAATCTCCAAAACATTCTTTTAGGAGAGGCCCCAGGTGGTCAGCAAAGGCTAGAGGAACATTATGAACAACCAACCCAGCTGTCATTTTGACCTCAGCCCTTCTTGTCTGTAAGAAATTAAAAATTATTAATCCTCCAAAAAGACCACAGTTCCTTTCAAATGGACACCTGCGATAATAGGGCATAGGTAAAAACTCATTCAGCAGCTAAGATCTCAAATGAAAAAAATTGGACTGCACTACACTGAAATACAAACCACAAAACTATCAACCATGACTTTACCATGACTTTACCATAGAAAACAAAACTCTTGACTGAACCTTGACAGGACTATTACACATATCATACCTTAACCTCTTGTGCTGACATCCCTCCCAACAGAGGGAACAGGCACTACGTATTGGGACATTGTGGCTGTGGACTGAAGAGCGTGTTGCTTTTCTAGGTGGCCTTTACTTTTTATGTGGCGGATTATATCTGCCACACCCTGGTGGCAACATGAGTTTTCAATACGGCAGACTGCACACCAGTAGTGCATGTTGAGGCTCCCTCTGGTAATAAATGGCCATGAAGTGGCCCACTCATTTTTGAAAAGGGTTCTATATGTTGCTGCTCCAGCCAGAGCAAAGCTCTTCCGGCCCTGCTGTTGGATTGGGGGAGTCTCTTCTGCCTGTCCCTCTGTGTCTTCTTCCATCTGCACTGTTGTTTGTTCTTTTTGTCCTGTCTGTTGCTCCTCTGCATGTGCTTCTATCGGTCCTGTCTGTTGCTCCTCTACTTGTTTGTCAGTCTGACCTGTCTGTTGATCTCTCTGTCCCATCTCCGGCTCTCTCTGTCCTGTGTGTTGTTCCTCTGTCTGTTGTCCTGTTGTTTCTAGAACTTTATGGCTGTTTCTGACTTGGCTGGTTCTTTAAATAATGTAACAGATTTCTTTTTTTGTCCTGGGCCTGGCAAAGGTATTTTACGAGACATCTTTGCAACCTTAAATAATTCAAATGGTCATGACATGTTGGTTTACTCTCAGTTGCAAAAACATGCCTACTTCTATTGCATACATTTCCTGTCTTTATGTTAAATTCTTTGGAATACATCTTACCAGTTTGAAGTGCTAAAAAGATAAAGCCTAACACTAAATAAACAATGCTATGAGCTGATGTTTTGAGCATGCAGTAGGCTATACTACGAGGTTAACAAGGTGCTCTCCTGCTGCTTGTTATGACAGCTGACTTTACATTCAAAACACAAAATCAAGTTCACACGCACAAACACAAACAAAATTCTTTCAAGATTTAAAGTTTAAGAGAGTGGGTACTTAATTGACGATATATGTCACTAATTGTAACATACCTGATGATGATGATTTTCTCCCACGATTGTCTCTTTGTAGCTCTTCTTCTGTCGCTGGCTGCATACGATGCTTATGCAGCGAATAGGGTTACAGTGGCGCTTCTCAGCGCCATCTACTGTCGGGGAGTTTGAAAAGGAACGAACGAGTCTTGGCCCAAGATTGGATTTTTTTTTGCGTGAGAAATTGGATGTGTGGCGTGTGTGCGTGTGAAAACAGGCAATTGTGTGTATCTCACGCTGAAAGCGTGAGAGTTGGCAGCTCTGCTACGGACATACAATAGAGCTACAGTACGAAATTGTAGTTTGTCATCAAAGAAGGCATTAATCATCACAACAATGCAGTCTGTTGAGTCAGAAAGTAGTCTAGTATCATAATCAATCAATGTAGCTAACGAGCAAGCTTCACTTAGCTAAAGATAAACACTCAAAACAAATTAAAAAAATTATAACTTTCAAAAAACTTAATTGAAACTGAAGCGTCAGAATCATACAGTAGAACTACAGCAGGAAATGCAGTCTGTAGAGCAAGACAGTTGCCTCAAAATATCCAAAGTTAACCCTTAATAACCGGTTAATGAGGGTCGATTTGTTGTGCCAAAACAAATCTGACAGCCTTAGTAGGAATCATGGGTAGAATTAATGGGTAATGTTACACAAATCAGTAACGCTAATAGTAACAATGCCCCTTTATTATCAAGTGGGCTTATGCTAAGCATGTCTATCAACAAAGTAACATAGCTTGTGATAGCTTAGTAACATTTAACTTACTAATGAACATTCATAATGTACAGTGATTGTACCATGATCGTAACCAGATTTACAAATTGTCTAACACTGATAAAATAACAAAAAATTACCAGAGCAATGCATATGAAAGCATATGAAAAGATACCTGTTGTGGGTAGAATAAAAATGACACAAACTAAAATATTTGTTAGCAGTGTGCAGTGCGAGGTTGGAGTTGTTTGTGTATTTATTCTGACTTCATCAACTACAATATGCATTCCCTCATTGGCCTGGGTACACTATCAACATTGATACCGTCCCTGATTTGCCCCGATTACATTGTAATTTCAGGAAATCATTGTGGGTGGCTAGCGGTCCAGACCGATCCATGAATCAGATGTGAGGTCACATGATCAGGATGGTCTCCAGGCTAGGTTTACACAGTATCACTGTGCAATTACTTTATGCTTTGTTTTTGCTTTTGCATAGGACAACTCCATTGTAAAGCAGTGTGGTTCAAATAGTGCTGAAACCATACAGTATTGAAGTAACTAATTGACATTATTACTTAACCCTCATCTGAACCTACAGAAAGGTAATCATAGTTTTAAATACGCACTCTAACATTGTACCTTATTTAAATAAGTGGCATGCAGTTGTTGTATCCACTCAAGAAAGTTTGGTTGAATGTCATTCATCAGCAATTCATTGTCAGTAATAAAATGTCTGTATTTTTAACTTCCTGATAAGATTATTAGCTAGTGTGCAGGACTTTTATGCAACATCTGTCTCCCATTCAATTTTACTTGCGTACAGACATATTATGGGTGCAGTAATCTGATTTAATGATATGACTGAGTATATATCTTAAATTGGTCTCAGTGATCTTGAATTTCGTCCTGCAACGTGTTTGGAAAATGTAAGCTTGTTGCATTCCTAAACTAATCATTCACAGGACCCAGACTCAACAACATCATCACCGATATTGTTAACTGAAATGCATGACTATTTTATATACTGTGTTTTGAACTGGCCAGGCTATTTTAGGAGGTCAGTGCACAATGTCTGCCTTTCCACGATTTCCAAAGTTACAAGAAATAATTATTCCTTCTAATGCTCCATTCCCCCTGCCCCTGTCTTATTAATCTTCTGAGAAACACTTTCATGTTTACTACCTCATAACTGTATGGAAAGTGCTTGTGCTTGCTTTATGTTAGCAGCTGGGCAGTGGGAAAATCTATATATCATTTTTGTTGGTGTGAATGAAATGCTTTTATTCTAACACGTGGCTCTAATTTAAAATGGCAAGGGTAGAACTTTTTCCTTGCATTATTATTAGGAAACATTGAATGCGGATCAATATGTCTAGTGAGTAACAATTATTACACAGTTGGGATCTGGCTTCACCACACTATTGGGGAAAGGGCTGGTGCTGCTGGTTCCCAGTGTGTTCTTGGACAGCCCTTCTGTGTCCTGTGCGGTTTGGAGAGGCGCTACATAAGCACCAGTGTAGCAATGCCAAAGCTACACATCACCTAGGTGACATGTAGCTTTAACTGGGCTCCTTCACTAGGACACACGATGGTGATGGTGTTGCAAACTGGTTTAGTGTGGAGGTTGAAGTGGTACAGGAAGATAGTGATCCACACTGCTATATAGATCTCCCTAAGTGTGTGTGGTGATGGCTGATTTCACCTGTGTACATTGACTGCTCAATAACAGGTGTGCAGCCTCACCAATCTGTCTGACTCAGGCCAGGTGAGGCTGCTTAAACCAGCCATCATCCACACACACACACACACACTCCACAATAAGGCCAGATCAGCTGGAGTACACATTAAGTGATTGTGTGAAAAAACAGAGTGCATGGTACAATGTGAACTGGTCTTGTTTAAACTGCTCTGGCAGCACAGCCGCCATCATAGTGTTTCTGCAACCGTAGCCTCGTAACAGCAGTCAGAACAGCTGTCAGCATACTTTTATTATGATTTTTCCCATGTTTTTTGAGAAATGTTTTAAGCCATGCATGCAACTTTTGCTCTCGACTGAGACCAGTAGGTCCCTGTGACGGAAGTATTTCCCCGGTATGAAGATATGCTCAGTCTTTGTGAGATTGAGCTTGAGGTAATGAGCAGTTGTCCAAGTGTTTATGTCTGCCAGATATTCTAAGATATGTGTTGCAAACACATTGTCTGAGGGGGGGGAGGAGAGGAACAGTTGCATTTGGCTATTATGGCTGTTAATTCATCAGCATTGTGTTTTTTAGGGATAGGGATTTAGGGACAGCCAAACCTCCATGCTGTCTGTAATTATTTGTTATTCACCGGTACTTATTTTTTGATTCACTATAAGACAAAGTATTTGTCAAGAACATAAATGAGTGCACTACATAGATAATAACATTTTGGAAAGACTTATTTTTGGTAATGGGGCATTTATCAGACGCTTTTGTCCAAAGCGACTAACAATCAGTACATTTGTGGGGTTCAACTTGTGGACAGTTGGAGGAGGGGGATCACAGGGATCGAACTGCCGACCCTACGGTTAGTGGACGACCCGCTCTGTCCACCCCGCTCTACCCACTGAGCTGCTGCCGCTACTGGGTGTTCCTTAGGCTACATTTTTATCACACAAAGAACGATGTGTATGTGTAATTGTTCTTTGCATTCGGATGAAACCATGGCCAATATGCTGCCATACAAATATTGATCAATGGCTTTCGGCCACAATCGCTATCACTTTTTAGGCATGCAATTCATTACATTCCTGAAGTTGTACTGTTCTTGTAAACGGTGTTCATATTAACAAAAATATCAGGTGTTGAGATGTGGTTCTCTGCACCTGCTTATTGTTATTGCAGTGTTGTGCCTGAGAAGACAATCACATGTCATCATGCAAACCCCATCATATGCCCCTGTTTGGTGGAATCATGTGTGGAGATTATCAAGCAGTTGATACTCCCATGATAGTTCCACAATATCAATGTCTTGGGACAAGGATGGCCATTTTTCTGGCATTTGGCATTTAGATGTTCTCCAATTGGAGAGCAGCCACCGCTTCCTCTCACCTTGTTTGATCTATCCATCAAATTGATTGAAAATGGATAATTAGTGTATGGCCTGCTCTTTTGTGAAATATCTGTCAATTGATGTGGAATGGTTTCCGATATTTAGATGACTTCATGTGTATCCTAGTGTACATGTAAGGGTATGTTGCAGTAGCTCAGCAGGTAAACAGGGTGTTGAGCAAAACACACAATGCTGACCTACTAACATAACCCTCTGTGTTTGATTGCTTTTGAGACCCAGATACATTGTGAAGAGGGGTGACATGAATTTGTGAAAACAGATGACATGAATTTCAAACCATTAGCCATCAATTTTCCACTCTTGCTTTTTGGTGTTAATATTGAAAACCACCAAAATGTTAACTTGCACTGCATTGACTGGGTAGGAGGACATTGCGCTGTAGCAGTGAATGATTTGTGTTTGGATTAAGAATGTCACTGTATGATCTGTGCTGAACCACAAATGTACACAGCACGTACACATCCACAGCACGTAAAGCCCTGCTTGATATGCACCTGTTTCCAGTATACCACTCTGCTCTCATAGACCAGCAGCCTGGCGTCAGTCTGTTTGTGTGAACATGCTTTTCTCTGTGGCACTTGCATAAGATATTGAATAGGCACACATCCTTGTCCATCAAATGAGTTTTTAAACCTGCCTCGACCAAAATAAACATTGTCACCAGGGGTTGCAGCAGGCAAGCCTCTGACAGGCAATCGAGATGTGAGTGTCTGTGTGTGTGTGTGTGTGTGTGCACGCACACACACACTCACATCTCGATTGCCTGTCACAGCTTAGGAGTTAATCACAAGAACTCTGGAAACAGTAACAAGGGCTTGAATAAGTATTGGAGTGTGTGCGTGCACACACACACACACTCCAATACTTATTCAAGCCCTTGTTACTGTTTCCAGAGTTCTTGTGATTAACTCCTAAGCTCATAACAAAGTGAAAGAAAGCCTAATGCTTTAACTTTTTTATTGCATTTAGTCAACACCTCAATGAAATGCGTGACATTGGCCCTAGAAGCAGTCCCCTTTGTTTTAAGCTGTGGTTTGAAATAACATTATGCAACAATATCTGCACAGCATTAAATGTTTCACAAATCAGAATTTTTATGCAAGGAGGCAAAAACTACTTAAGTGTAATTTTTTGTAGGTGCATTTGCACGTTTCACAGACAGAAAGGAGCCGGGGCGTGGCTACTGAAACCATCCAGGGCTGTAGCCCAGAAGTCTGGGGCGATTCCAGGCTCTGACTTTTGGTAGGACTGGGGGGGGTTGTGGTATTGGGGTTTTTGAACATCGTAGATTTGAGGATGAAACGATAGGGTGGGCTACGGCAAGCTAGACCAAAAAAGGTCTAGCTTCGCCACTGATTTTCATCATTATGGTGTTTTTTTTTTATTTGACGGCACAGAGATCTGGGGCTATTCCCAAAAGATTACTGAATGCCCACGTCTAATGACGCGCCTGGAAAGAACTTCTCATTTATGTATTATTTAGTGAACCATGTCAAGATGGAAGATTACTTTTTCAAATAGTGGCTAGCTAGTTGGCAATGTCACCCCCCCTATATGAGCTAGTGGCCTATCTTAACTGGAAAACACTGAGCCTAGATTTTGTACTAATATCATCTTCAGGAGACAAAAAACTGGAGCTGCCTCCATTCTTGTGGCAAGAACCTGCAGAATCTCTATTATCTTCCAATGGAATAGATTGACAGATAGTTGACTCTGTCTGTTGGGTTATTTGGAGCATTGTTGTATGTACATTTTCAAAATAGAATAATAGAATAGAATTTTGGATTTATTGACATAGGTCATGTTATACATCCATCCATCCATCCATTGTCGTAACCGCTTATCCTCTACGAGGGTCGCGGGGGGGCTGGAGCCAATCCCAGCTGCAACGGGCGAGAGGCAAGGTACACCCTGGACAGGTTGCCAGCCTATCACAGGGCTAACATATATAGACATACAACCATTCACACTCACATACACACCTATGGTCAATTTAGAGACACCAATTAACCTAATCCCCAACCTGCATGTTTTTGGTCTGTGGGAGGAAGCCGGAGTACCCGGAGAGAACCCATGCAAGCACGGGGAGAACATGCAAATTCCACACAGAAAGGTCCCGGGTCCCAGGTGGATTCGAACCCAGAACCCTCTTGCTGTGAGGCGACAGTGCTAACCACTGCACCACCGTGCCGCCCCATGTTATACATATGTTTGTAACACATTGATTGTTATCTTTGTAACTACAATGAGTTGTTAGCTTATGTAGTATGGTACAAAATGTAGTAGAACCATAAGAAAATGTACAATTCGAGTCAATTCATTGGTAGTTGTATCATCCCATGTCATAATTAGCCTCTAATGTGTTTTAGGTTTTGACAGACATTTTGCCCATGGCTCATCTTAATATAAAATAACCAGCCTTCAAGTATTGGTTTAGGCATGGGCACAAAGATCCTAGTATTGATTGAAACTCTAAGGCAATCTGCCGGCTGTAAATTCCAGATGGCTAGACGTTAGTGTGGCCAACCTGACCTGCATGCAGTACTGGGTGGCGTATCTGCAAGTCATCCAGGAGGCGGTTTGGCCGGGGGGGGTCCTGCCCGCTCAGCCCTGGCCCCCGCGCACTCAACTGGAGAAGGACTGCAGTCGACAGCAAGCCCTCCTCTGCCTAATGGGAGTAGTGCCAGGTACTTACAGGGAAATTGTTCCCAAAAAAAGCACACAAACACATGCACAAGACTGCACTGTCGTATCAAGTTGGTTGTTGTTGAGTTTGTTGCTTTGGTCATTCTCTGTGCCTTTACATGCGTCTTCCACAGATCTCGTCTCAGACCTACTCAACTCTGACAAGTACAGACTCAGTTGGCAGACAGCGCTGGACTCTCTTCAAGACGAATACATCAACAGGTGACAGCGACAGGAAAACAATCACACAAAGAATTCATTATATAATTATATTCTTCACAACCAACACCTGAGAAAAGATGGCTAACCCCCCCCTAAACACGCTCACACACACGCACACACCACACGCACACACACACACACACACACACACACACACACACACGTTGAATTTGCATTCAGGCATGCAAAGCCATACACACTCATACACATGCAGCACTGGTCATAAAAGGCACATATTTACTTGCACTGTTGTGTCAGAAGTGTCAGAAAACTGAAAGGGCCATAAAAGTACTGGGCTTGATTGAATCAGTCCTACATCATTGTTTATAATAATAATAATAATAATATTCATAATAATAATAAATGTATTTTCAGAGCACTTTCCATCAAAGTGCTTTGCATAGGTTAAAAACAGCAAAAGCACAAGCAATCACAGAAACAAATATATTTATAAAAACAATTTCAATGAAAAATAGACTACAATATAGTGTTGTTCCGATACCAACATTTTGACTTCGATACGATACCTGCAATAAAAACCTTGATACTCGATACTATACGATACCTCGGCGAAAATCAAAAAAATCTGGAAAAGAGATGAATAACAGTCCAGCTCAGTCTCACTATGGTTTTAATTTTCAGCAGCTTGCTTCTTTCCTGCTGTTTGAGCAAATTACATTAATAAATTAATTCTACAGAGCAAGTATGAGCACAATCTCTTCTTAACAAGCTACTTTGCTGTCCAATATCAACGTTTCAACAGTGAACACATTAATGACTGACTAACACATTTAAAATACTATTTTCTCCTTTATTACTCCTTTATTTATCCATTATTATAAACAAAACGGTACATGCCATTAGACTATGGTGGAAAAACGTACATCAGAGAATTTCAGTGTCAAGTATTTCACTCAGAATAAATAACTCAAAAAATAAAATTGGCAACTGCTACTGAACATGCTTTCACAAAAATAAAATCATTGCTCATTGCTCTTTAAAAGAATATTCATGAACAATAAAAAACCAAATGTACTCTCTCAACCTCTGAACTTATGCAATATTTCACTCATTTGCTTGACAATTCTTTTGCTGCTTGAAGGTTCTTGGCCAGGAAAACAAGCATGTCAATGTGTTCCTCGGTCAGCCTAATGCGCCTGGGGCTGCAGATAATGCCTGACGTGCTAAACACTCGCTCTGAAGCACAGCTTGTGGCTGGAATTCACAGGTGCTTTCTGGCAAAATATGCAAGAATGGGAAAGGTGGCTTCATGGTTTTTCCACCAGGTGAGAGGGTCTTCTGTAACACTAATCTCTTTGATTTGTTTGTACAAGAGAAATTAACTAGAAAGACTAGCCCCTAAACTAGCCCCTCCCTCAGCCATACCTGCCCCTCCTGACTCCCTCTTTTCAAATGTAATAGTGGACAGTAGACTTTTCAAGTCAGTTTTTCTTTTTTTTGCCCCGGTTGCCTGTTCCTGTGGCAGTGTTGTTTCAATAGCCCTCATTGGTTGTGGAGCCTCACTAGCTTTCTGCAAAAGATCTGCCTGCACCTCTTCCTCCATTGTAACAAAAGTGTCCTTAAACCTTGGGTCAAGTAATGTTGCAGTGTTAAGGACAAGGTCCAGCAGTCTGCATTCATATCTAGAGGCAAAGTCAGATCTCATTTTCTGTTTCATGTCACATGTAAGAACACTGTCACTATCCTTCTCTTCCAGACAAGAAAGTAATTTCCATTTTAGAGGTAGCGCACTAGACAATGTGGGCACCTTTTCTCCACTCAGTGCATCTGTGAAGCTGCTTACAGGCTCAAGGACCTCTCTAATGATCTCTAATGTGGCCATATCACAGTCTTTTGGCATCAGATGCCACTTCCTCCTATTCTCTGCCAAAACAGCACACACAGCCTGTTGCTGTTCACAGAATCTCTCCACCATTTCAAAGGTGGAGTTCCAGCGAGTAGGCTCGTCATGGATGAGCTTTAGCTCAGGTAAGCTTAAGCTCTCCTGGTTCTTTTTCAGGCTCTTTTGCATCTTGCTTGATCTTGAAAAAGCAGACACTGTTGTTCGGAGCCTGGACAAGCATTTCGAAACACGGTCCAGGCCTAAAGCCTTGCCTACGGCCAGATGCAGGTTATGGCTAAAACATGGTATCCAATTGTAGTTTGCGAATGCCTTCTTATTGTTAGATGCATTGTCAGTACTTATCCCAACCATTTTTGAAAGGTCCAGTCCCCATTTCACCTCAACAATCTCCTCGAGGGCCTCATTGAGACAGTCTGCAGTATGGTCTAAATACAAAGGTGAACATCCTAAGCACCAGGAGTGCATTTCCCAGGTTTCAGATATGTACTGCACTGTTAACGCCATGTATGAATCAACTGCCCTGCTCGTCCACAGGTCAGTGGTGCATGCAAAAAAGGGCTGACATTTCAGTAGGGTGTCAATAACCTGACTAGTCTCAGTGTACAGTTTTGGGATTTCAACATTCATGAAAAACTTTCTACCAGGCATATCATATCTCCTGTCCAATTGCTGCACAAGATTCCTAAATCCAGGTTTGTCCACTGTATATATTGGCACTTGATCAAGACAGATAAACTCAGCTACTGCTCTGTTCAATCTCTTTGCATCTTTTGAGTCTTTATCATACTTCCTGTAGCTTTCAAACACAGTTGGAAGGGAACTCTGTCTCAACTGTGTGGTTGCTGATTCGGCTGGCATCTCTTTATGTGTCTGTAAAGGAGGTGGACAAATTAGTCTACTTCAATATTTCATGAGTTTGATTGTCTGAGTTTGACTTTAAGGTTATACTTTTTTCTTCATTATTCAATAAATAGTGAAGCAATGTAATTATTCATTTGACTAAAAAAAAAAAATATATATAAACAGTATATGCTCAGTAGAACTCAAACCTCCACCAGGTATAAAGAGTAGGCCTCGGTGTTTAATTTAATAGGCCTGGCCTACTAGTTTGCATGTCAATTCTGGGGTCATGTGCGTCATTTTACGTCCGTATCAAATGGGCTAAGCGCCATCTGATGGAGCCCGGTACACAGTTCTGAGATTAGAAAACTCCCCCGTGCGACGTGGCCGCATTTCTACATTCTGGTAGTACGCTATGGGCTCTACTGAGTGCATCCAGGTAGCCTATTACACCTAGAAATAATTATTAACAAAACGTCATATATGCCATGACATTACCAGAACTGATTGAATATTAAATAGCGTTTGCAAATGCTTAAGTTAACATTACCAGCGTTGACTTAAGCATAACTTGCAAACGCTATTTAATATTCAATCAGTTCTGGTAGCCTAATGTCATGGCATATATGCGCTTTCATAAGCTAACCAGTTGAGAATGATAAAGGCAAGAATGATACAGTTGCTACTTCGACAAGTGTTGGGGAAAAAAGGTTGTTTCATACACTCGATAAGAAAGGGGCTGTTCGTGTAGGGCTAACGGTGATTTCAGTCACATTCGCTAACCTGTCGGTCTTTGAATCCTTTGAAAAGGAGGGGATGTCTGTCAGCAAGGTGCTTCGCCATGTTAGACGTGTTCCCTCCCTTCGTCGGCACTCCTCTGTAGCACGTCTTACACATCGGCTTCAGTGTGTCAGAGTGTTTCCCTGCACTATCTGCGAGGTAAGCAAAATAGTTCCAAATTTCACTTCTCCCGTCTTTTTTGTTGACAAGCCGGGGACGGTCGGCAGGAGCTTCCGAACTTGACGCCATCTCTACTCATTCCCTCTCTCTCTCACTCGCTCGCTAACGTTCAACTGCTGCTGTGTTTAGCTGAGTGCATAGACATAATATGTATATATTATGTTTATTATGTATATATTATGTCTATGGCTGAGTGCGCGAGCTGAGGAGGAAAGCAACTTAGGCACGCCCACTAGCCCCTCCGTGCAAGGAGTGTGACCAGAGAATGACAGACTTGGCGCGGCTCGCTGCACAGACACAGAACGTTATTTTAAGAGAAGTATCGATACTAAAAAATGTAGGTATTGGATCGTTTTTTGCGTCAGGGTATCATGATACCTTTCTAGTATCGGTATATCGTCCAACACCACTACAATAAGAATAAAACAATTTAGACAAGCAATTTTAAGAATTTTAGACAATAGAGAAAAGATGTGTTTTCAGCTTGGATTTAAAGATGTCAATTGTACATGCGAGAGTGAAGAGCTGGTCCGTTGTTCCACGACCAGAACGGAATCCGCATTGTTCCTCCTCAATCTGAGGTTCGACTATCGGCCGAACCCTCCTTTCCAGCACCTTGGAGTAGACTTTACCAGGGAGGCTGAGAAGTGTGATACCCCTCTAAATCTGAGGCCATGGCTCTCAGCAGGAAACCGGTGGATTGCCTACTCCGGGTAGGGAATGAGTCCTTACCCCAAGTGAAGGAGTTCAAGTACCTCGGGGTCTTGTTCACGAGTGAGGGGAGGATGGAGCAGGAGATGGGCCGGAGAATCGGATTAGCGGGGGCCGTTTGGCATTCGCTCTACCGCACCGTTGTGACGAAGAGGGAGCTGAGCCAGAAGGCGAAGCTCTCGATCTTCCGGTCTGTCTTTGTTCCTACTCTCACCTATGGTCATGAAGGTTGGGTCATGACCGAAAGAACGAGATCGCGGGTACAAGCGGCCGAAATGGGTTTTCTCAGGAGGGTGGCTGGCGTCTCCCTTAGAGATAGGGTGAGGAGCTCAGTCATCCGGGAGAGACTCGGAGTAGGGCCGCTGCTCCTTTGCGTCAAAAGGAGCCAGTTGAGGTGGTTCGAGCATCTGATAAGGATGCCCCCTGGGCGCCTCCCTATGGAGGTGTTCCGGGCACAACCAGCTGGGAGGAGACCACGGGGAAGACCCAGGACGAGGTGGAGAGATTACATCTCCACACTGGCCTGGGAACGCCTCGGGATCCCCAAGTCAGAGCTGGCTGATGTGGCCCGGGAAAGGGAAGTGTGGGGTCCCTTGCTCGAGCTGTTGCCCCTGCGACCCGACCCCGGATAAGCGGTAGACGATGAGATGAGATGAGATGAATTGCACATGCCAATCTAATATCCTGTGGAAGACTGTTCCATAACACTGGTGCACAGAAGGAGAAAGCCCACTCACCAAAGCTTTTCTTTTTTACTTTTGGGACACTAAGAAGCCCAGCCCCCTGGGAATGTAAGGGACATGCAGGCTCATACAGGTCGACCAAATCAGTCAAATAGGCTGGTGAGAGACCATTGGCTGTCTTGTAAGTGAGATGATTCTTTGGCAACCCTGACAAATTAACATTACAGTAATCCAGCCTGGATGTTACAAAGGCATGTATGAGGACCTCAGCATCTTTAAATGACAGGATAGAGCGAATCTTTGCAATCCCTCTAGGATGGAAAAGTGCAACACGTGCCACTTCCTTAACACGAAGATCGAACGAGAGAGAATAATCAAAAAGAGTTTAGCAATAGGAAGTTAGATGACAAGCAATCTCTCACGGCAGCCAAGCATGTGTTTAGCCTGTTTAAATCAGCTCATTTTCCAGTTGTCACAGGCTGGGAGATTTGTAAATCATCAGCATAAAAATGAAATGATAATCCAAAAGAGCGTAAAATCTGACCTAGTGGTGTCAAGTAAAGTGAAAATAATAGCGGGCCTAAGACAGAACCCTGTGGGACTCCATGCCTAACAGGGAATGACTCTGAGAATGTATTGTTATAAACAACACACTGAGATCTACCTGTCAGGTAGGATACCCAACCACTTTAGCACCTGACCAGAGATACCAAATTGGATTTTGAGCCTATCAAGAAGTATACTATATGCTGGCAGGGGGTTTAAAGAGCATGTTGTACATGTTGCGGCCATGACCACTTTAGTCAGGTCAGGCAAAGAGGTGAGATCAAAAACAGAGAAAGCCTGTCAATGAAGGGTGATAACATCACAGGAGTAATTTACGGAAGACTGAGGTATCCTATTGCTGATGTCATCCACCTTCTCGTTGTAATACTCCTTAAAATCACTTATGAGGTTCACTCTTTAACGCTGCATGACAAACCGATGTTGGGCCCCACCAACGCCTACAAACTTTGCTAAATCCCGGCAGTTAACGGCTGTTTATGGCCTGTGAAGTTCACGTTCACCTGTGCCATGAATTTGAGTCATTATTCACAGCTAGCACACTAGCTAGGTGTGATTAATGACTCAAATTAGCTAGAACTTACCTCACTCAGCATTGGATGAAACCATAGATGTTTCAATAGAAAAAAATTCTTGTGATTGGTTGGTAACTATGTTGCTATTGGTCTCCCTGGCTTGGCCCCTCCCTCCCAGGCTTGAGGAAACTCTTTCTTTATGAAATAAAATAAAAAAATAAATAATAATAATAATAAATACACGTGTGCTGTGAATTTCATATTCATAACTATTATGGTGTTTGCACAGTGATTTACGCTGCTTTTAGAGCGCCATCCCGTGGCAGAATTTTTGTGTCCTTTTGAGCCCTGCCTCAGGGAGCCATGTAGTAGCCATGTGTAGCCCTCTAGTGGCAATGACCAGAAATTTCGTAGTTTGCATGGAGGACATATTCCGAGGTAGGGACCAAAATTTGGTGTCGAAAGAATATAGCATTGTGGAGATATGGTCCACTTCCTGTTTTTACAGAAAATTGACAAATCTAAAAACTTTTGTAACGCGCTGACTATAGAGAATTTCAACATACTTTATTTTTTTTTTTTGCATATGTCAGTCGGGACATGCTATATATCAAGTTTCGTGCATATCAGAGAAAGCCTGATGGATTGAGGCTGTAAACACTGTTTTTTAGTTTTTGCGATTTTGCGCGAAAATGAAGGCAGGCGGAAATACAACTCGTTGACACAGCGAGGTGCAGCATGATTGCCCGCATCCGTAGATGTAACGTTTTTGAATGTGCGCCAAATTTTGCGGAAGTTATAGGCGTTACAGACATTGCTCATAAACAGCGCCACCTAGAGGCTTTCCTAGTGTGCGACATGAACGTGATGCCTAGAATATACAATTTTTCACCAGGCCTGACAACTTTGCCAAAAAAATTTGAGTTTTCATATATGTTCAGATAGTGCAAATCAACCTCAAAGATCCCTGAAATAATAATAGGAATAATAAATATAAAGCACTATAACACGCTTATCTTCGGGAATTTCAATAAACTTCCAATTAGTTTTTTTCATGATACAGAATGTAGATGCTACATGTGGAGTTTCGTGCAAATCGGTGAAAGCCACATGCAATAGATGTCTAGGACGCACTTTTTTGAGTTTTTGCGTTGTAGCCAAAAAAAAGTCATGGCGGAAATGGGCGTGGCCTACATCAGGAGGTGCAGCATGTTTGCCCGCATGTGTGGATATAAACATTTTGAGTGTGCGACAAAGTATGCAGGAGTTATTAGCATTACGGGTTTTTTTTTTAAATAGCGCCACCTATAGGTGAGACATTAACGTGTCGCATAGAATACATAATTTTTCACCAGGTCTGATAACTTTGCCAAAAAAAATTGAGTTTTCGTATATGTTCAGGGGGTTAAAATCAACGTCAAAGATCCCCAAATAACAAAAACAAAAGGGACCTCGTCCTGTTTCACAGGCTCGGTCCCTAATTGCCATGACATGCATAGGGGTAACATATCTAAATGGAACTTACTCCATAGATAGTTCTAGAGCAGAAAATATAAAGCAGTCAGTATATGCATATGCTAGTGTACAAACACTAACAGTTTTGTGGAACCCATCCTTGACGCTGAAACAGAACCCCGACCAGCCATTATAAAGCAGTTGTTAATCTCATATCCAAAGGTATTGCATTCAAACATGTCATTGCTTCATCCCCATCTGGACAGACATTTTTATGGAAATCCAGTAGAAGTTTGGAGCTTGCATGGAATAGACAACCCAGCATAATTTCTCCCTTTTTAGGGCATTGCTGGAATATGTATGAATGGAGTCATGCAGTCACAGTGTTTGGATTTAGGATAGTGTGATAAGATAAGATGATAAGATTAAAGAGGCGGTTTTTTAGTTCTAAGGCCCAATCTCAATTCTCTATCTTACCCCTTCCCCTTCCCCTTGGCCCTTCCCCTTCCCCTTGGCCCTTGAAACAGAGGGGTAAGGGCTACATGCCCCTATGAATTGAGACAACACTTGTTACGGTTACGTCATCATACATTGACGACAAAATATTGACAATTTGTTATAGGCCTACACACTGCATGGTGTTTTGTATCTTTTTCAGTTAATACGGTTTTGAATTTCATTGATGTTCAGAAACAACATCTTTGTTAACCAACATGTCTTTATTTACAATTATGAATGGCTACAACATTGAACGCATGACTCACTCCCACATTTGCTTTGAAGCGTATTTTGATTTCGGACATTTCTGCTCGTTTTCATGTCGAAAACGTATCAGCTGCCGGGTTTCCTCCGGCGTTCCTGTGTGAAAAAAGACGATATATGTAAAGCACCTATCGATTTGTCTCTAATTGTCTACACTGTTATCAAACGGAATTCGCTGCTAATTGTGTTTAGTAAACTAGACATGCATGGAGTTCATTGCTAGTCAGAGAAATGTAACTTGTGCACTCAGCAATGTAACGTTCGCATACCGATTTTCGAAAAAGTTTCGATTAAGAATATGGTTGCAAATATATACAGGACTGTTTAGAGCACAAAACAACACTTTCGTAAATTTTAAATCAATTATTTCAGCCGAAAATACTTACATTTATGTGACTCTCGTTGAGATCTGGCCGCGATTGTTGCCGGTTGCGCATTGTAATGGGTACCCCTTGGTTTCAAGTAAGCTCCCGATCTCACTTGGTTTCAAGGGGTGTATACCCCTTCCCCTTAGCCCTTCCCCTCGGTCGAAAAGAGAATTGAGACAGCCCTTGGTCTCACGTGAACGCGCAAAACCAAGGGGAAGGGGTAAGGGGAAGGGCTAAGATAGAGAATTGAGATTCAGCCTAAGTCTTACATTTACATTCACATTTAGGGCAGCAGAGCGCTAGAGCAGGGCGTGGAGTTTCACTAATGCTTGGAGGTAGGTAGGGGCAGTTCTGTTATCCTTTGATCTGATTTGCATGTGATTTCTCGCAGCATTTTCCTTTACATGTGACAGCCCCACTCCTTACCTGTACAAAAAAACGCGAACATATCACCCCAGTAGTCCAGGAGCCCAGGGGGTTGAACCTAGTTGGGAAGGTTACCAATTTGTATGGGTACTATGATGTCCGGCATGGTCCCCAGATAGAGGAACGGCACGTCTGCCGGGTTCCCTCGGGTGGGTGTGGCCAGGGGGGGTGTAAAACTGGCACCCAAAAAATGGTCTAGATCAGTTGGTGAGGTTACCACTTGAAACCTGTTGCAAATTGTTTGCCATGGTCCCCTGATTGAGGAATGGCCACTGCCAGACGTTTTTGTTGGTGGGCGGGGCTTGCCAGACATCATTAAGTGGAGGGTGAAAAATGGGCTAGTACAGTTGGTGAGGTTACCACTTGAAACCTGTTGTAAATTGTTCATCATAGTCCCCTGATAGAGAAATGACCACTGCCAGACATTTTAAGTGGTGGGTTCCAACAGCAGATGTCCCCGTATGATGGGTAGCAAAAATGGGCTAGATCAGTTGGTGAGGTTACCGATTGAAACCTGTAAAAATTGTTTGGCCCCTGGTCCCATGATAGAGAAATGGCCACTTACATATATTCTTGTTGATGGACACGGCTCACCAGACATAAATTACAATGGGTGAAAAACAAGAAAGATCTGGTGGGGTTACCAGTTGAAACATGTTGTCAATTATGGTCCTCTGACATTTCCAGTAGTGGAGTACCCTCGTGACCACTAGGGAGTGTATAGCCCTAGTTAGTTACATCACCCAAAGTGTCACAAACTTGACAAATGAACACATTGACTCAATTAAATTTTATTTTGTTAAGAAATTTAATGATATTGTGCAGTTTATTAACCTTGGAGCTGTTTTCTGTAAATTGCTTAACCATAGAAATTAAAACTAACAACAGCATAAAAATACAACATGTAACATAACAGCATAGAACAACATATAACTATATTAATTTACCTCTAAACCGAGGTGTGTATGAGACAAACAGTGAACTGCAGTGTTAGTCCTCCTGGTCTGAGTCTTCAGATTCCTCACTTCAAGGCTCATCTGACTCCACCTCAGTGCTGTCCTCCTGACTGTGTGACTCGGTACCCGCTGAGAATAAGTGTTGTGGAATAGATGGACCATTGAACCAGTTTGGCTGCAGCAGTCCGTCTTTCACACACCACCCATAGTCGGTCACTGACAAGCCATCTGTCGGACATGGCAGTGTTGCCAGCGTCCAGAGAATACTCACATAACGTGCTCTAAGGACATGCATCTCCAGAGCTCGCCGTGACGGTGGCAGCAAGGCACAATCAACCTTCTTCACATTCGCCAGTGGACTCTCCTGCAAAAATAAGAGGCATAGTTCAACATAGACATAGGTGTGTGTGTGTGTGTTTGTGTGTGTGGGTGTGTGTGT
This sequence comes from Urophycis tenuis, assembly GCA_036785325.1. NCBI lineage: Eukaryota > Metazoa > Chordata > Actinopteri > Gadiformes > Phycidae > Urophycis > Urophycis tenuis. The sequence continues at coordinate 1,772,119 of JAXIVH010000049.1, read as the reverse complement.
GTAAGAACATGTGTTTGTAGGAACTAGCAGCCAAAGGTCTGTGAAAAAAGATCTGTTTCAGGTGCTCTTTGAACATGGCCAGTGAAGGGGCACCTGGTGGGATAGATTTTTCCATAAGGTGGGACTGAGGGGTGATGTGCATGTGAGGAACCTGTATTAAACTGGTACATAGATAAAACTGGACTTACCTTACTGATGTTGCCACTCATCTCCATCAGTTTCAGGTAGCGTGCCTCATTTGTGTCTTGTGTCTTTCTCTGTCCATATATGCGACAGACAAATTCAGAAGCTGTCTCAAGATCCACATGGCTACTTCTGTTACCCAGGCTGATCAAGAACTTCACAAATAAGTCTGTGTCATCTTTTTCGATGATTTTCAGTGCCTTTAGTTTACCTTTCCTGAAAATGATTTTGACAATAATTATTTCCTCAGTCGCATCCCTGACACACACACACACACACACACGTTATGGCAGTCCATCGATTACGATGATGACATTGCTCCAAATGGAATGTGTGGACAATTATTGCGGTGTGTTGCGGCGATGCATAGCCGTGTGGCTGTGCAGGCCGATGCGGGATCCGCAGATTTTGCCACAAGAGAGACAGGGGTATGTGACACTGGAGGGTGTGGGCACTGCAGCACGCTGATGCCTCAGTGCACGTCGCTGTATCCTCCTCTCTGTGGCTTGCTCCTGAAGGTGAGTAGTTCCCTGGTAGCAGGAGGAGCTCCAGGTGTTGCGATCAGCAGCCAGGGACTCGAGTGCTGTAGGTGGTATGTTGCACTGCTTCAGGAGGGATTTGATGTGATCCTTGAAGCGCTTTTTTGGACCCCCGGCAGATCTCTGGCCATCCAGAAGTTGGCCGTAGAGGATTTGCCTGGGCAGGCGGTGGGCAGGCATACGGATCACATGCCCAACCCAGCGTAGGTGTTTCTGCGCAAGGAGCACGGCGATGCTAGGTGTGTGGGTCCGGTCAAAGACTTCGGTATAGGGCACCTTGTCTACCCAGGACACACCCAGGATCCTTTGCAGGCAACGGATGTGGAAGGCCTCTAAATTTCGAAAGTGCCTCTGGTAGGGTGTCCAGGTTTCCGAGCCATACAGCAGCGTGGAAAGACAGACTGCCCTGTACACCGCTGCTTTGGTGGAGGTGGTGAGGTTCCTGTTCTGGAAGACCCTGGAGCTAAGCCTGCCAAAGGCAGCAGAGGCCAGACCGATGCGGACCTGGATGTCGTCATCGATGTTGCAGGAGGGGGACAGAATGCTGCCTAGGTAGGTGAAGTGTGGGACGATGGCAAGGGGATGACCATCGAGGGTGAAGGTGGGCACGCGTGTTTGGGGGGTGAACTCCTGAACAACTATCTGTGTTTTCTTTATGTTGACTTGGAGACCAATGGCACTGTAGATGGAGGCGACCACATTCAGCGCACGCTGTAGGGATTCTGGTGAGTGGGCGAGGAGAGCACAGTCATCTGCATACTGTAGCTCTAAGATGTGTTGGGTGGTGGTTTTGGTGAAGGCTTGGAGGCGCCGAATGTTGAAGAGATTGCCATCCAGTCTGTACTGTATCTGTACCCCGTCAGAGGGGTCCAGGAGTTTGTGGGAGAGCAGGGTGACTGTGGAGAGGAATATGTTGAAGATGGTTGGGGCTAGGACACACCCTTGCTTGACCCCGATATTCACACTGAAGAATGGAGATTGTTGGCCACCAACACTCACACAGGCTTGCATCCCATCATGGAATTGCCGCAAGATGTTCCTGAACTTTGGTGGAACCCCCAGCTTCCCCAGCACTTCCCACAGCAGTTCCCGGTTTACCGTGTCGAAGGCCTTGGACAGATCGATGACAGCTAGGTACAGGTTTTTGCAGTGTTCTCTGCATTTTTCCTGTACCTGTCTAGCAACAAAAATCATGTCTGCAGTGCTTCGCTGTTGCCTAAAGCCGCACTGGGACTCCGGTAGGATGTTGTCGGTAGCATGGGATGCTAGTCGAAGTAGCATGATCCGTGCTAGCACCTTCCCGGCAACTGACAAGAGGGAAATGCCTCTGCTGTTACCGCAGTCTGCTTTGTCTCCTCTACGCTTAAAGATTGTGATGATGTTGGCATCTTTCCAATCTTGCGGGATGACTTCAGATGACCAGATGGTACTGATCAGTTGGTGTAATCTGCGGGTGAGGAGGTATCCACCATGCTTCAGGATTTCTGCCGGGACTCCATCAAGGCCCGGGCTCTTGTTGTTCTTCAAGCCAGCAATGGCTTTTCCTACCTCAGCAAAGCTGGGGGAGGAGTCCAGATCGGTGACGGTTGGCAGGCATGGGAGGTCGGCAAGTGTGTCCATCCTGGATGGATATGAGGTGTTCAGCAGGGTGTTGAAGTGCTCAGCCCACCTGTCAAGGATCTGTTGTTTGTCCTTGTACAGGATGGTACCATCTGCTGATCTGACCGGGGTTATCCTCTTCCTCTGTGGGCCATAGACAGCCTTGATGGCGTCATAGAAAGCGTGTGAGTTGTTGGTGTCCGCGTGATGCTGTATCTCACTGGCTTTCTTTGTCCACCAGTCATTCTCCATGGCTCTGAGGGTGCGCTGGGTTTCAGCCCGGATGTTGTTGAAGCGGGCCTTCAGCGAGGTGGATTGGGGGTTGGAGAGGTGAGCTGCAAGGGCTTTGTGTTTTGCCTGAAGTAGGTTATGGATACCTGGTGCACTGTTGTCAAACCAGTCTTGGTGTCTCCGTCTGGTGTACCCTACAGACTCTACTGCCGCCTGGTGAATAGCAGCGCGTAGGGTGCTCCAGGTGAAGCTGACGTCGGGATCAGCTGGTGTTTCAGGGAGCTTAGACAGCTGTAAGGCGATCTGTTCCCTTAGCTGGTTGACTGAATGCGGGGACTTCAATGCATCACAGTTGAGCTTCCTGCAGGGTGATGTTTTCCTCAGTGGGGGACGGAGTGCCAGGGTGAGTTTAGCTCTGATCAGGCGGTGATCAGTCCAACAGTCTGCTCCACGCATGGCTCTGGTGACTCGCACCTCCTTCCTGTCAGCTTGGCGGACAATGATGTAATCAAGGAGGTGCCAGTGTTTAGAGCGGGGGTGTTGCCAGGAGGTCTTTAATTTGTTCTTCAGTTGGAACAAGGTGTTGGTGATGACCAGCCGATACTCAGAGCAGAGAGTGAGGAGGCGAAGACCATTTTCGTTGAGGTTCCCAACACCGTGCTGCCCAAGCACATCCTTCCATAATGCACCGTCAGAGCCCACTCTCGCGTTAAAGTCCCCGAGGAGAATGAGCTTGTCGGTGGAGGGTGTTACATTTATGGCGGATTGCAGGGAGGCATAGAAGAGTTCCTTGCACTCAGGGTCAGCATCCAGTGTTGGGGCATACGCACTGATGAGGGTGGCATGACGGTTGTTGGTGAGGGGAATCCGCCAGGTCATCAGTCTTTCATTGATGCCGACCGGGGGTTCTGGGCACCTTTGAAGTAGGCTTGATCGCACAGCAAAACCAACACCATGGAGGCGGCGGGAGCCTTCTGGAAGTCCCCTCCAGAAGAAGGTGTAGCCTTCTCCCACCTCTGTTATAGAATCCTCACCATGGAGGCGGGTTTCGCTAAGAGCTGCGATATCGATGTTGTATCTCTGCAGCTCGTGTGCGATCAGCGCTGTTCTTCTTTGGGGACGAGAGGAGTCAACACGCGCATCCAAAAGTGTGCGGATGTTCCAGGTTGCAACGGTGAGATTAACGTGGGTTTTCTTATATTTCTTATATTTTCGACCGCGTGGAGGGATGACCCGGCAGCTGCGGCAGGCTGCCCGGGTTGAACGGAACAGACCTTTTTTAGGCCACCTTTTCTAGGCCCTTCCCTCTCAGGGTGAGCAGGGAGGAGCTGCTCAGTCGCGTGAGGAGCTGCCGGAGAGGAGCGCTGTTCCATCCCACTCCTCGGCGACCATCTATCTCACGCCGCCTAGCGTGCAGGGTTGGGCTAGATACTCCCAGTCACATCCTGACCTGTACCTACCGCCCTTCCCCAACGCCGCAGGACTTGTTATGGGGGGGAGGGGATGGGGTGGGATGGGGGTGGGGTATTTGGAGCAGGCCTGCGCAGGAGAGTAGATTATAGTGAGGGTAGTGGTGCGCAGTCACTGACCTCACTGTCTTGGCTCCCCCCTACATTCTCCAGTGGCATGCAAAGCACGACGACCTTCAGTGGAGGAGAGTTGCAGAAGACTGCCAGAACACCAGGTCTGTTGGTGACTGCCTAATGCGGGTTATCTCCACAGGTTTTTGTTCGGAGTTTCCTTCTCCTAGCTGGGTTGCCTGCCATGGCTATGAGCCCCAACCACCCACCCAACATCTTCGCCCACTCTGCCGTTGGGGTCTTAACTATTTACCCATAGCTGGAGCTATTTACCCATAGCTGGGACAGTGGTTGACGGACACCAGGGCATTTCCACTCACCGATGGGCCTGCATGCCACGTCTCTGGGGCCCACTGCTGCTCCGAGATCCCGTACAACTTAGCCTGGGACCGCAAGGGACCAGTTACCATGTGCGCCACGAGGAGGCGTGTATGAGATCTTGGCGGTGGAGAGGCTATGTACCGGCTGAGGAGGCTTACTCACTCGGCTCCTCTTTTCGCCCCTGAAAACAAGGAGCTATCCGGTGGCAGTAGCTGAAAGCAGAGAGAAGCAAGCAGAAGCAGCATGCAGCATGCACTAACTACAAGCACTACTACTCCAACACTACTGCACTGACGCATCACACGCCCTGTGTGATGCGTGTGCCTAGAGAAAGCACACACACACACACACACACACACACACACACACACAGTATTTTCTAATTATAAATGTACAAAGCCCACATGTTTGTAAACTTACCTGAAAAAGGCTGAGGTGAAGTCACATCCAGTGAACGCATGGTATCCTGGCATAGCTCTTGATAATCCTGGCTTGAGGTCTTCAAGGTTTTTGACAATGTCTGTGACATTGATGTACCTCCTCCTGTTGCGTTCACAATGGGATGTCTCACGGTGGTAACCCACCAACAAAAATGTAATTGGCCATTCATCAATCAGGGGACCAGGGGTCAAACAATTTTTAACAGGTTTCAATCGGTAACCTCACCAACTGATCTAGCCCATTTTTGCTACCCATCATACGGGGACATCTGCTGGTGGAACCCACCACTTAAAATGTCTGGCAGTGGTCATTTCTCTATCAGGGGACTATGATGAACAATTTACAGCAGGTTTCGAATGGTAACCTCACCAACTGATCTAGCCCATTTTTTGGGTGCCAGTTTTACACCCCCCCTGGCCACACCCACCCGAGGGAACCCGGCAGACGTGCCGTTCCTCTATCTGGGGACCATGCCGGACATCATAGTACCCATAAAAATTGGTAACCTTCCCAACTAGGTTCAACCCCCTGGGCTCCTGGACTACAGTCCTGGCTTCACTCCACTGGCTCCCCATCCGCTACTGCATCGATTTCAAACTCCTCTTGACTGTTTACAAATCTCTCCATGGTCTGGCCCTCACCTACCTGTCTGATCTTCTCCACCACCATTCCCCTTCCAGAGCACTACGGTCAGCAGACCAACTGGAACAACCCAGGTCCAGGCTGAAAACTAGGGGGGACAGAGCCTTTGTAGTGGCAGCCCCTAGACTCTGGAACTGCCTCCCCCTCCACATCCAGCTCAGTCTCTGAATGTTTTGAAGTCCCTTTTAAAGACCCACCTCTATTCACTTGCTTGCTAGTGTTTTAAATATTCTCTTTTATTGCATTTTTTAATTTATTTTAACTGTAGCCCTTTTGTTTTTGTGCCTGAGCTCATCATTAGATTATTGCACTTTATTGTGAAGCACTTTGGTGCGGCTAAGCCGTCTGTAAATGCGCTATATAAATAAAATTGACTTGAATTGACGTGACAGCTTCCTCGAGACCAAGGGGCTGGGGGAGCTTGTCAGGCTTGTAAACCTGCCACATCAATTCCTGGCAGTTCCTGGTAGTTTTCTGTGCTGCCTTTGCAAATTCTGGCAAACAGTTCTTTACCCGCACTTCCGCAGAAATTTACAGTGCTGCTTACTGATGAAAATACTACTTTTCATGCTGTGTAAATGTATTTCCAGCAGCTGGTTGAACATATGCAGTGTGCCCATTAGGCGGTAGTATGTAAGGGGTATTTGTAATTGCTTCATAGTATGGCTTCACTAGATGCTCTGTACTTAACTTTTGTCCCAGCTGGCAAGAGAGTTTGGTGAGTGGCCATATCACTCCAATCCCCGCTTTGCTTGTTGATTTCATAGAAAATCTGGTTTAAGTAAGTAAGTAAGTAAAGTTTATTTTTAGAGCACATTTAAACACAGCTCGCACTGACCAGTGCGAGTACATTGTGCATTAGCTAAAGAATAATGAATAAAATAGATAAGTAAATAAATACACATACAGATCAGTTATTTAAGCTAAGACATCAACAGACAACACTTAATTACAGACATAACAGGGTGCATTTTGAGCCTGGTTTTAAAAAGTGTGATTGAAGGGGCATTTCTGATGTCAAGTGGCAGTTGGTTCCACAGCTGAGGGCCAGCAACAGAAAAGGCTCTGTCACCTTTTTGCTTAAGCCAGGACCGTGGGACATGGAGGAGACCTTGGCTGGAGGATCTGAGGGACCTGGGGGCTACATGGGGATGAATGATATCAACTGCTGCGGGCCAGGCCATGGAGAGCCTTAAAAACCAAAAGCACTAATTTAAATTGTATCCTTGAATGGACTGGAAGCCAGTGCAAGGAGGCTAGGACAGGTGCAATATGTTCACGCTTTTTTGTGTTGGTGAGCAACCTAGCTGCTGCATTTTGGACGATCTGAAGCCGTGCCACCAGTGTCAGAGGGAGACCAAAGTAGAGGGAGTTACAATAATCTAGACGGGAGGTTATGAAAGCATGGATGACTTTTTCCAGATCATTGTATGATAGGACATACTTGAGTTTGGAGATTATTCTTAATTGATAAAAACTGGTCTTTACAACAGACAAGATGTGCTTGTCCAGGTTAAGGTGAGAGTCTAAAATAACACCTAGGTTACGTGCATGGGAATTCACATAGGGGGCAAGGGGACAAAGGTTGGCAGGGATGGACATTTTGGATTTTGAAGGCCCAAAGACAATAACTTCAGGTTTGGTGTCATTTAACTGAAGGAAATTGTTTGCCATCCAGATTTTAATTTCTTCCAAACAGTCTGAAAGAGGCTGCATGGAATTGGCGGATTTAAGTGGGATGTACAGTTGGGAGTCATCTGCATAAAAATGGAATGAAATATTGAATTTCCTGATGATGTTACCTTGAGGGAGCATGTACAAGCAGAAAAGTACTGGACCCAAGATGGATCCCTGGGGGACACCGTAAGACACAGGGGCAGAGCATGAGGAGTACTGGCCTATGGATACAGAGAAAGATCTTTGGTGGAGGTAGGAGTGAAACCAGTTTAGAGCTGTACCCTTAATGCCAACCCGCTGTTCAAGACGCTGTAGTAGTGTACCATGGTCTACAGTGTCCAATGCAGCACTAAAATCCAACAGGACCAGAATAGCATTATCACCTGAGTCAAGGGTGAGCAACAGGTCATTTGTCACCTTTAACAGGGCTGTCTCAGTGCTGTGACAGGCTTTGAAACCAGATTGAAATGGCTCTAAGATCTCTGTTGAGTTGAGGTATGGAAGCAGCTGTGTTTACACCACCTTCTCCAACATTTTTGAGATAAATGGCAGTTTTGGGCCAGAAGTTATTAGGACATTTTGCATCCAGATTATGTTTCTTAAGCATAGGCTAGAGCTTCAGCATAGACAACCGCATGCTTGAAACATATAGGAACGGTGCCGGTGGCAAGGCAGGAGTTAATAATAAATTGAATGGAGGGACCAATAGCACCAAAAACATCTTTGATGATCTGTGAAGGAATAGGATCATGTGGGGCTGTTGATGGTTTCATGTGCTTTACAATGTCCCATAGATCAGTGCAGGACACTGTTCAGAATTTGTCAAAAGTAGCTGTAGTAATGGGGTGGAGTGTCAGATACATCAGGAGTGAACTGTGCTTTGATGTGGTTGATTTTCTCAGTAAAAAACTTCAAGAACTCTTCACAGCTATTAGTAGATGCCTCGACCTCTGGAGAGACTTGGGGGTTAACAATTGAGTTTATGGTGTTAAATAAGATTCTAGGGCGATTGGAATGTTTGCTAATGATGTCAGAAAAATTAGGGTTAGCCTTAGCCTTGGCTTTTTTAGCTGCAGCTTGGAAATTGGCCACGGAATTTCTGAATATTTCGAGAGAGACAAGAAGGTGATCTTTTTTCTACTTACGCTCAGTTCTTTGGCAAACCGAAGAGCTGAGCGAAAAAAAGATGGCTGTTGGAGTTATCAAGCCACTGTTGAGGTTTAAAATTGGGGCGTCTGAATTTAAGAGGGGCCGCAGTCTCAAGGATAGCTGAGCAAGATGTGTTGAAGAGGGATATTAGCTCATCAGGGCTGGAGCAGGGATCATGGGCAGTGATAGAGGCAGTTATAACATTTCCCAAGTAACATTCAGAGAACGTATTTGCAGTAAAAATATGACGAGAGTAGTGGCCAGAGGATCTGGCTGTATGCAGTGAGTTAAATAGTTGAACATTTAACACAATAGGCATATGGTCAGAGAAGGATGCATCCTGCATGCTTATGTTAGCAATGGAAAACCCATGGGATAAAATCAGATCGAGGGTGTGCCCATGGACATGGGTCGCCTGATTGATGTGCTGGAGGAGGCCAAATGACTCCATTACATGGCAAAACTCACTAACCAAGAGTTTGCCTGGGCAACAGACATGAATATTAAAATCACCCAAAATTAACAAACGGTCATAGGATGATGCAAAATGAGACAGAAAGTCTGGTAATTCTTTTATGAAATTTTTATCTGATTTGGGAGGCCTGTAAACAAGTGCCCATGCAGTCTTTTTCCCATGCCCAGCAAAGCTTGATACTGTGTCACAGCCAGTCAATGCATGGAACAGAGGAAGAGCACGTGCCTTCTCAGGCCCAAGTCCACCTGAGATTTCATGGGCTGCTAGGTATCGAAAACATTTTCCAGTACCAAATGCCAACCAAAGCTCATCCGTTGGCTTAAGACCTTGTGCTGCTGCCACTGCCAAAACCACAACATCGGTTCAACTGTCAACTGTTTGGATCATAATTTTCGCGTGACCATTTTGTGCTGCATGAGCCACATGTAATAACATGCGGGTATCAGCTTCCTCGTGTGTGCATGGAGAAATTGAGGACAGATCAGCTAGGGGTGGTTTGCTGAGGACTGTTACATCACCTGCGACAACAAGCTTTTTACCCTCTTGCACAACATCAAGCCATCTGAGTAGAGCATCTGAGAGGAAGCTGAACATCTCAGTCTTATTGCTGTCTACTCTAAGAAAACTTTGCCAATTCCTGGGAATGGCTGCACCTACCACACGTCTTTGTACCCCATTACCACGCTTTGCTCTTGTTGCTGCCTTCAAAGAGTCAGACAAGTAGCGATCCCACACCAGATCAAGCCTGGTCACTTTTTTAAGTTTTCTTGACATATAGGGAATACAAATGTCATTGGCATATTCATTGAAGGTCTTCACAGCATTTGGCTTTAACATCTGGACAGCGGCTGCCCCATCAATAACTATGCAGGTAACATTGGGATTGTCAGTGCATGCACTTTGAACTAGGGATGAACCGAATCCAGATTTTTAGGGTTCTGCCGAATACCGAATCCACTGGTTAAGATTCTGCCAAATCCGAACCCGAATACCGAATCCTACTCCCATCCTACTCCATTAACACTAAACACATTAATGAAGTAAACAACGTCAACCCGTGTATTTTTCGTTTTATTTAATTTCCACTGGGAAAAAATGTGCAACTTTCTGCAAGGTAAAGTGTTTTTCTTTAAAAAACAACAAAGAAAACAAACAGAATATGTTTGGTGACTTAACTGAAATGAATGTTATTGAACATTTAATCCATAAACATGGATAATAGGCTGGGTTTTTTTTTTGTTTAGATCATAGGCAATGATGAGAAGTTTTCCTTCGTGCACAACTCGTATTCTTTCGGATGTTTCATACGCAAATGCTTTAACGGCGGGGATGTTGTGTATTGTTTAGGTTCCTTGCCACCACGAGACAAATCGGCATTGCAAATTGAACATGTAGCTTGAATTGAATCGCCTTCTTTTATCTGAAAGAACTGCCAAACGACACTTTTTCTGTTCACTACCATTTTCACTTTCTCGCAGCTATAGCCACTGCATTCCAACGCGCTACTTTTTTGTAATCAGATAATTACGTCGACCAGCGTGGCGCGCGCAGTGAAAGCGTGGGATTCGGGTTCGGTGGAAAAAAATGCCAAGGTTCGGCAGAACCCGAACCCCTCAAAAAAGCCCAATATTCGGCCGAATCCGAACCCGAATACAGGATTCGGTGCAACCCTACTTTGAACATCTTCAAGACATGACAGAAGATCACTCTTCGCACCCTGGCGGAGACCTAGCCCATCTGAAAGTGCTGGGGGACACGCCTGGTTCTCATGTCGAAAAAACTCCTCCAGATTTCCATCTCTGCTCTGACAAGCAATGTACAACCTCGAAAATAGCTGCATATCTTGTTTCAGAGAGACCAATTGCTGCTTGGTTTTTGATACTCTCCTCACAGCTGCATTACCAAATACTACAATTTTGTTCCGTGCTATTGGGCTATCCACTGGCTGCGTTCTTTCAATTAGGCACCTGACACTGAAAGCTTTAAATTGTTGCTCTCCTGTCAGCTTCACCTTCCTGACGGCTTCTACAGCTGAGGGACTAGCTATTTCTTTATGTAGAACAGGGTATCAATAGGGGAAAATAGATCAAAAGTATTTTTATATATATATTAGATATGGATTTAGATTGTATCTAAGCCTACTGCATCAGAAAATGTATGATTCAATATGGAAATCATCCAAATCCTATGCAATATATGTACTGTTATTGCTATTACAAATTTCATGCTAATCATGGCTACCACCTTTAATTTTTATTGATTCTAAATATTTTTTTCTTGTAGAAACTTCCCAAACGATGTATAATGACAAAATTTTGTTAACAAAATCATCAAAATCATATTATATCCCATAATAATAAGAAGATTGGTCTGAAAACGCTTACACCGGTGGCCATTTTGGAAAATGGCTGCCAGGGCCGCCATGTTGAAAATTCATGATGGCTCCATATCTAATTTTTTTCAGAATGTCTTTGGCTATATGTGTACCAAATTTCATGCTTTTATCACAAAATGCACAATTGTTCAGCTTATCTGCCCCACTACAAGCCAACTAATTATCTAAAGGATTTAATGACGAGTGGGTGCTTTGGAGCGCTCTTCTTTATTTTTGTTTTATCATAATGCCTCCCGTGAAGAGGCCTTGCCATGTATGCCTGTCTTATGTGTCGCCTTGTATATGTGTGTGTGTGTGTGTGTATGTGTGTGTGTGTGTGTGTGTGTGTGTGTGTATATGTGCATGTGTGCGTGTGGTGTGCGTGCTTGTCTGTCTTTGGGAGATCTCAGAAAAATGCATTTCTTTAATTTCACATGGGATTTAACGACTTGACACATGATGGAGATGACATACACTACTGTATTGATGTTGCCAATAACAACCTGTAAATACTATGACCCTGAACATGTAAAATGTCTGAATACGGTAAATAACTTTTCACTTCTGCACCTAAATATAAGAAGCTTGAATAAACATCATGATGAGCTTACCTCTCTACTCTCAAACACTGAATGCTGCTTCAATATAATTGGTTGTAGTGAGACGTGGCTAAATGGAAAATCGTACATAGATGCCTTAAACCTCGATGGCTACAAACTACATCATAAGAATAGACTTAGCAGACCCGGTGGTGGGGTATGCCTCTATGTACGTTCTGATATGCAAGATCTCGCTGTCAATGACAGTCACACAGACTCTCTCTTTATTGAGATTAAAAAAATGACAAAGGCAAAAACACTATCGTGGGTGTAATTTACCGCCCCCCAGACTCAGATTTAAACACATTCAACACCAAACTAGAAGAAGTTCTACTACATTTAAATAGAACAAACAAAGACTGTGTCCTCCTCGGAGACTTCAATATAGACGTCTCCAAGGATGATGCAGCCAAGAATGACTTCATTAACACACTACACTCCTCCTCTTTCTTTCCAACCATAAACATCTTTACTAGAGTCACAAATACTTCTAGAACTATCATAGACAACATCATCACAAATATACAAAACGTCAAGCTTGAATCAGGAGCTTCACTCTGATATATCGGATCATTACCCAATTATGTTGTATCTTAAGCTCAACTACAAATGTTTACCTTCATGTCACCCGGTAAAAAAAAAAAGTAGTAAATGAGAGAACACTGTGCCAACTGAATGTAAGCCTACAAGCTAAAGTATGGAACACTGTCTACCTCTGCTGCGATCCAGACACTGCATATGATTGTCTGGTAAATGAAATAACAGATTCTATTCGCTGTTCCATTCCTAGTAAGATTGTCACACGCAGTAGGGCAGAACACAAACCCTGGCTAACAAGGGGAATCTCTAACTCCATTAAACAGAAAAATAAACTATACCAAATATATGTTAAAAAGCCAAATATAGAGAATAAAATCAAATATAACATTTACAAGAATAAACTTACGTAGTCATTATTCTGAACTCATAAAAGCTTCACAAGGAGACTCTAAGAAATTATGGAAAGTGTTGAACAGTGTCATGAATAGGGGCCATAAAGACATTGTGCTCCCAGACACAGTAAAAACAAATAATACTGATCTTGCAAATGAATTTAATAATTATTTTGTATCTATAGGTGCTAACCTCTCTTAAAAGATCACTCAACCACATGGTGTCTCCCACAAACAATACATGACAGGCAACTACGCAAACTCCTTCTTCCTGAAGCCTACAGACTAGGGATGCACCCGAATACGAATACGTTATTCGGAAAGCACAGATAATGCGATGTAAACATATCTGTATTCTACCCGAATATTCGCGTTATTATTCGGGAAAAAAAATCTTAAAATCCGTTCATATCATTGTGGATGGCAGGTTGGCAACAAGATAAAAATGTCTATTCTGTTTGCAGCATCGGACTTTGATTTCACTAAATAGTCGTTTCATTTATTACAAATGATTGAAAGGAGATCACTTATGTCGTCGTCCCACTCAGCGCACAACAGCGAGCTGAGCGGAGCTGACCGCGGTGGACATGAAACTTAGAGCTTGAAATTAGACATTCGCCTGACATTCACCACATAGCTGATCTCTCTATCTCATTAAAAGTCAAATGAACTACTTACACAGTATGTTTTCCTGTTTTGTATTCCGTTGCGAAAATATAAATAGTGTGCGATGACAGTCGAACGTTTTACCGTGTATTTCAGTCAATATTAATTCCTTTAAGTGACATATGCTGCATGTATCAGTCAGTTTTAATGGAATTTTGACCAAGTATTTCATGGTTATTTAAACAAACAGCAACACATTCAAGTTTTGATTCATCATTCAGTATCCGCTGTGTGAGAGAGGGCACGAGCGCAGCACTTTGCATTACGTTCCTACGTTAGGCAGCAGGTGGCTTGTGCGTGTCCTAGTGTGGACTGGCATACAATTCGGTAAGACAAATCAATTATCATTATGGCATTATCTATAAGAAACGTTCAAAACAGTAACCTGGTACTGCGTCTGGAGTAAAGGCAATTGTATAAAACATGTTAAATATGTGTAGCCGACTCTGCAGGCTATTTCTTTCATAACTATGTAATTATTGTCGTAAAGTATATTTCATAATTAATTATATGACAATATTAAATCAATGTGATGCTTGGAAGGGACTACTATTGCATTGCAAATGAATATTAGGTTAGAAAATACAATTCGGCACAATAAAGGAGACTTCCGGTAGAAACCACGCCCATTTCCGGTTTTCTATCCGAATACAGATACAGATACAGATATTTTTTTGGTTGAACAGATACAGAAACAGATACAGATAGTGAGGTTGCTGTGCACCTCTACTACAGACGGCATTGAACTATACAATATCATAATGGCCCTGAAGAGTTCTAACTCTTCTGGAGAGGATGAGATTAGCAGCAAAATACTAAAAAGTATTGCCAAGGAAATCATCGAACCACTTGCACACTGTATTAATCTTTCACTGCTCACAGGAATCGTTCCCAAAATGACAAAAATTGCAAAAATAATCCCAATTTTCAAATCTGGTCATAAAAATGACACAACAAATTATCGTCCCATATCCATCCTACCCACACTTTCCAAAATATTGGAAAGGGTGGTCTACAATTGACTTAATAAGTACCTCGATAAATTGAATATACTCAGCCCATCACAGTATGGCTTCAGGAAAAAGCATACCACCAGCATGGCGATTCTTGATCTTATTGAAAAGACCAATGATGCCATTGACAAGGGGGAATATGGTATCGGTGTATTCCTAGACCTTTCAAAGGCTTTTGATACTATCGATTTCACCATTCTACTGCATAAATTGCACCATTACAGAATTAGAGGTCAATCACTGAACTGGTTCAAGAGCTATCTGCACCAGAGGCAGCAATATGTAACTATGCAGCAACAGACATCACAATACAAACACATCAAATATGGGGTCCCACAAGGTTCCATATTGGGTCCGCTCCTCTTCATTATCTACATAAATGATCTGGAAAATTTGTCAAAGACCCTCCTCAAAGTAATTTTTGCCAACGACACAAACCTGTTCTTATCTCACAAAAATAAATCTGAACTTCAAGAACAGCTCAACAAAGAGCTTCAGAATGTGGATCACTGATTCAAAGCAAACAAACTATCCCTGAATATAAGTAAAACTAACTACATAGTATTTTGTCCAAATAAAAAACAACATAACATCGAGGACCTAAACTTTCAGATCAAAATTAATGGAGAGGAGCTAAAGAGAGTGAAGACGACTAAATTATTGGGGGTTCTCATAGATGATTGCCTAAACTTTAAATACCATATTGACCACCTTGTGAAACAACTATCAAACTATGTTGGTCTGTTTTTTAAGCTAAGACACCTGCTTCCTCACTCAACACTACTTATTCTATACAAAACTCTTTGAACCTCACTTAAACTACTGCAATGTAATATGGTGTAACACTTACCCCCGCCATCTAAAAAAAACTAGAAATTCTCCAAAAAAAAAATCATTTGCGCTATATCATGGTCTGATTTCAATGTCCCAACCCGTCCTATTTTTGGTTGCTTTGGTCTTTTAAGACTCACTGAATATAACATCTTTCACAATGCTTGCACTATGTATCAGGTTGTCTCTGGCCTGAATAGTAGACTATGTGAGCTTGTCCCGATCTGTTATCCCCAGCACACCCACTATATCAGAAACATGCACATCATCATAGGGAAACAACAGAGATTAAAACGCACTGGCATGAGTATAGTGTGCCGGGGACCACAGATCTGGAACGGGCTTGATGAAAGTTTGAAAACCTCAAGCTCTATTTTCACCTTTAAACATAACCTCAAGAAACAATTGCTAAGCTTGTCTTTGTGATATCTACTTTTATTTTATTTTCTCACCGTGTATGTGTATGTCAATCACCATCCTTCAACCTCAAGAAATAACTATCATATTTTGTAACTGTGAACTGATCTGAGATCTACCACTATTTTGTAGTATGAATGAGATGTATGTAATGTATTATATGTAGGCCACATGGCCCCCTATTTGTCATGGCCCCCTAGCATATGCTTTAGGTAGCTTCTTTTGGGGACCAATTCAATTCAAATCAATTCAGGACATGACATACAGCATATTGAAGATGGCGGCTGACACTATTGAGCCATCCCTAATGATGAGGTGTTTTGTGTTGATATAAGTGTATATCATTTCCGTTGATTCCAACATGTTTGTATTCTTCCTGTTTTGTCACATGATAGAATGGTCATTAACGCTCGCTGTTAAATCTTTTTCTTTTCTTTGTTTTCATTTCCTGCAACCTTCCATACAGGAGTAGGTACAATATGTACAACAGGATGTAGCCACTGTGAACTCTCCAGCCAATGACCTTCTGTATTTACACATGGGCTCAATCGGACATTACATAGACTTTGTACTCAGACATTTTACTACGAAAATCAATTTAATGTCTGGTCCAACTGATTCAGACATTTGCTTTCTCACATATGATAAGATCAGGGTTGCCATGCATGTGTGGAAGGTGCTACTGACAGGGGCAAGGACTATGACCATGACAGAAGTTCCCTTCCTGCCACTCTTACTGTACAGGCAGGGAGTGTCCATGGCTCTGAGGGGCACTTTGAGTGCCCCTCAGTTGCTGGTTTGTGATTTACAATATATATTTGAGCAATTTTAGCAATTTTTAAAGTACTACATTTTGTTTTGTACATCTACATTGCATGTTAATATATAGGGTGGGATGATGTATTACCATGATAATATAGTAAAATCACGATCATGATAACGATTGGATATATACTGTATATATCTATGCGGTTAACCTATATCACAATGTTTCTGAATTAAACCATGAACAGTCCCCTAATTGAGGGTCATTACAATCAATAAAATTATATCTTTATTTAATTCTTATACAGTTTCACCCAAGGACGATTGCCCAGCAGCACTTTAAGCTATGTTGGCTATGTGGCTATGTTTAAATGTGTTTGTGGCCTTGCAGACACCTGGTCTACTGCATTTTGGACCTTATCCTGGAGTTCCTGTTTCCTGACATTCCAGAGGAGGACTTCCAGCAGATTCTTCTGCAGAGCCTCTCCAAGATCACAGAGGAACCAGTGGTGTGAGGGGCTGCTTGTGTGGGGTCAATGAATAACTTACTAAGAGTATGTGTACGCTTCTGAAGCAGTGTTTGAGACTGGGAATTTGGCCATGAGAAAAGGGAGACCAATGGATGCATTTTTGCCAGATTGCATATTCATGGTCACTGTAAGTTCATGCATGACCATCTCCTATTGGGCTTTGATATATTAGTCCTTGAAGAACAGTGTCCAGTACACGTGTTCCTGCATGCACATAGCCTCTTCCTGCTCACCTCCGGATTTAAAGCAAACCAACTTCAGGTGGTCTTCAGACCTCACTACAACAGTAAAATGACCACAGAAATTTAGAAGTATAATTTAGATCCTCACCTCTCCCTAATTTGGGCATGGAGAAGCATGTATCATTTAGAATCCTAATCCAAGCTGTATGATTCAGGCCTTTCTGTTTCTTAGCCCACCTGTCCATTGTGTGAGGATAAAAGCCTCTTTCCTCCATGTAATTGTAGGTTTTTCTCAACAGATACAATAAGGGATAGCTGTCTGCTGTACTGTAAACTACCCATTTTCTATATTGATCATTTGTGTCCTGTATCCTACCAGGCATCTGTAATAATATATTAAATTTGTTCGATGTGTTGATTGTTGATAAATTTGTATTTCAGGAACCCAGGAACATGTTTGATGTAGTTACTTGGCTTTTTCCATTTTCATAGGGACTACAGTTAACACACAAGTCCATGCTTATTTTCTTTCTGGAGCTTCAGCAGAGTAGGAATTGTGGATTGTAGAAATGGTGTAATTCACTATTCTAGTTCAGTACAATGGAACACGATGCAGCTGGCTGAAGGCCTGTGATTGGACACCCTCTGTTGTGAACAGGACAGTTGCAGTTGTTGAGGCCTTTGAGGAGCTGCAGTGATTCAGAGGTTCAGTCCAATATTCTGTCCACTGTGGGGTTCTTTCGCTTGTTGTCCTATCGAGAAGTCCATGTCTTATTCACTAATTTATTCCTTTGCTTGTAAAAAATAAAGTGATTTGGTATTTGACAAGGTATCAGAGGGTCACCAGTGCCAACAGAATACCATTTTTTGTTTTATTTGGTAGGAGATGTTTAATATGAAAAGCCTTATTAAGATTTTCAGAAAACCACCTGGGTACAAATGCGTACCCAGATTATCCCTCTTTCTGTAATTGCTGTTACTTTGTGCCAATGTTCTTGTACAAGAATGTTTGTGTTTACACTGTTACTGATTTTTGTTATCCCTTTGTAAGAGCTCTGTAATCGTTTCTTAAAACTTGTTTCTATTTGTATTTATACACACTCACCACTATCGCTACTAACATGTCCTTATTACCTTCAATTGGAATCACAGAGAAAGAGTGTGAGAGTGTGTATCACTCTCATATTCTCTCTCTCTCTCTCTCTCTCTCTCTCTCTCTCTCTCTCTCTCTCTCTCTCACACACACAAATACTATGATGTCTGGCTTTTGGAGCAATTCTGCTACCATATTTTTTCAATATATTCAATGTAAATGTATTATATTCAATGTAATGCATTTGATTACTTTCACTGATGTGTTGCGTGAAGGTACCTCTTGTTTGTGATTTGATTTCGCTGCACCTTAAAAACCAATCCAGATAGGCAAAAGGCATCCAGACTTACCATCCAAGCTTTTTTTTACTTTAGAAACTAACCATAACTGTGTTGGAAGAAAATATTATTATAAACATTCCTTTAATCAATTCTGAATATTATTGTAGTTTATCCAACATTGCACTTTATTTCCAAAATGTGTGTAATCTTGGTCTGAAAATCTTAGTGTATTATACTCCATTGTGGCATTACTGTTCATATAAATGCTAACTGCAGTCATGTCAGTGGTGTCGGTTGGTGGTTACGTAACCAAATGCTCATACATTCCTTCGGTAACAGTTGTTTATTTTGTGCAATGTCACAGCAATAAAGAAACCGCAGGTGATTTCAATCTGTAAATGATTTTCATGCTCATTATTTTCCTTGGAACAAAACAATTTTTTTTTTGTTGTAAACAATACCCATGCTTATTGTTAAAAACGTCAACTTTAATTGAATTGAATTTTAAACTTCAATTTAAAAGATAAATGTGATTGAAATGTGAACTGACGACACAATTGTATTGCAGACATGGTTTTTGTCCAATGGCAAGTGGATGAAAGCACTTCCAAAAACTCAAATCGCTTTTTGGAGCCAAAAGTTTTTATTGAGCTTGATTTTCGAAAAGCAAGATTTGGACCCTTTCCAAGAAGTGAGAGTGAACCATAGAACCTAACAGGGCTGCAACAGGCTCAGAAGTCGACTGGTACAGTTTTCAGAATTGCATGTTCTATGGTACTGAGGCCACAGGGTGCTGTCTGATCAGTCATCGTGCCTGAAAGTGATCACATAGCTCTGACTAGCACTCCTCAAAACACTGCTTTCAGATATATATTTTTTTTAAAGCAGGTGTGAAAAAATGCTGTAAACTAAGAATGTTGTCAAAAATATATATAATTATTTACTTTGATCAATTTACCAAATGCTAAGTGAGCGAACAAAAGAAAAATGTAAATCAAACCAATATTTGCTGTTACTACCCTTTGCCTTTAAACCAGCATCAATTCTTAGGTGGTCTCAAGGTACACTTGCACAAAGTCATATCCATACTTCATGACTACACTTAAACGTAGTACACACACAGATTTTCAGCTGTTAGTGTTGTTCCAAATGGTGCACTTACCGGAAATTACTGGAAATCTGCTGTGCGGCCAAGTCACCCACCAAACACATGAATCCATTACGCCCACAGTCTAGTCATATTCGAACTTCAGCACACAACCGGGAACGTTGTCAAGCCCTGCAGCCTTGCGAGCGTTGATCCTGGAGAGGGATCTCCTCACACTGGCTGGAGAGAACAACTGGTCATCTGCAGGGGGGGGTGACTTCTGTGCAGGAGTGCTGTTATCAACTTCAAACCGTCCAAAGAAGTTGTTGAGGTTGTTCAGCAGAGTGATGTCGCTGTAACAGGACTGTGGTCGGGGTTTATAGTCTGTGATGGTCTGTATCCCCTGCCACAGGCTCCTAGTGTCTCTGTTGTCAGTGAAGTATTTAGATATCCTGCTACTGTACTGCCTCTTCGCTAGCCTGATGCCCTGGATCAGGTTGGCTCTCGCTGATCTCAGGCCAGCCTCATCACCTGCTCTGAAAGCAGCATTCCGGGCTCTCAGTAAACCATGGACTTCCCCGATCAGCCATGGTTTCTGGTTGGCCTGTAATGTGATGGTCTTGGTGTCTGTGACATCATCAATGCATTTGCTGATGTAGGCAGTATCAGTGTCCGAATACTCCTGAATGTTGGAGTGTTGGTTGTAGGTGGCTGCCTGCTTAAACATGTCCCAGTCTGTGGTGTTAAAGCAGTCCTGTAGTGCTGAAGAAGCACCCTCTGGCCACACCCGTACCTCCTTCTGGACCGGTCTGGTGACTCTGACCTTAGGCCTGTATGCTGGCATTAGCATAACCGCGGTGTGGTCTGAAGCGCCGAGGTGGGGGAGGAGTCAGGCTTTTTATGCTCCTTGCAGTGTGGTGTAGACCAGGTACAGAGTGTTATTTCCTTGTGTAGGAAAGTCTTTGTGTTGGTACACATGAGGAAACACTGACTTGAGGTTGGCGTGGTTGAAATCACCAGCTACAATGAGAAATCCATCGGGGAGGACTGTTTGCTGGTCACTGATGGGGCTGTACAGTTCACTCAGTGCCTTGTCTCTATCATTATTGTTGCTGCTGGGAGGGATGTAAACAGCCACTAGCAGGATGGCAGAAAACTTCCTCGGCAGATAAAAAGGCCGGCACTTAATGATCATGAACTCCGCAAGGGGTGAAAAAACCTAAGACATTTAATAGCTGCCGATGGAAAGCCAGCTACAACCCTGATATTGTGTTTGTCAGCAATACCATCTCTGGATCGAGCAAGAAGCTGGTACTGAAGCCACTGCCAAAAACTCAACACCGCCCCATTGGCCTTACAGTCAATGCTGCAGTTACCCCAGCCACAGTCCCTTTCCGGAGAAGATTCAACTTTGGGAAAGTGAACTGGCCTGGCTTCTGAGAAGATCTTGAAGGGAAGATCTCCCACCTTCCAGCGGACCCCAAAAACTATCAAATCTTCACCAAGCCAGTGCACCAGGCAGCCCGGAAGAACGTCCCAAGAGGCTGCCACACCCAATACATCCCCAGCTTTGATGCTCCAAGCAGCATACTATATGAGCAATACCAAGAGCTCTACGAATCTGACCCCTTTGCTGAAAGCACCATCCAAATAGGTGAAAGACTCATGACCTCCCTATCTGAATGCTGTCAGCGGAAATGGCAAACTGTACTGGAGACAACTGATATGGCAAAAAACTGCAAAAAGGCATGGAGCCTCATCTGAATAATCAGCAATGACCCATCAACACCAACACAGCAACAGTATACCACCACGGCCAACCAAGTTGCGTATCAGCTGCTGCTCAACAGGGAATCCACCACCAAACAGCCATGACCAAAGTAGACCGACTTTAGTACTCCCAAAACACCCGACTCACATTTTGAAAAAAAATGGTTCAACATGAAACATAATTTGCACACCTGAATTGACCACAGAGTCCAGACCTTAACCCCATTGAGAATCGTAGGGATGTGTTAAACAGTGGTCTGACGCTTTCATCATCAATACAGGATTGTATTGATGATGGGAGAGAGATTCTCAATAGGGTTAAGGTCTGGACTCTTTCACTAACCTCTCAATGTGTGTCCGATGAATCCTGGCATGGTGATCTTGGAATATGCCTGTGCCATCAGGGAAGAAATAATCCTTTGATTTAATAACCTTGTCATTCAAAATGTTCTAGTAGTCAGCAGACCTTATTCTTTGAACACATAATGTTGCTGAAGCTAGACCTGACCAACTGCTGCACCCCTTATTTGCTTAGTTTAATCCTGGCGACTTCTTTGGCCGGGCAGTGTATGTATTCAAGCATTTGTGTACTAAAAACAAATGCTTCTAACAGCAGGGTTATTCTCATTGTCTCCTTCCCATCAAACCACACACGACCACATCAGACCAACAAAGTTTTCAGAACCATATTTCTGATGTATGCGACAAAGCACATGTCGTATACACCATTTGTCGACAAAACACAGACCCTGCTTGCTGCAATAGATTACAACAATCATAACCAATGCCAGCCAGGACGTAATCGTGAAAGACACAAGATGTAAGTTGTTACGTTTTTACTTGTGTAAAGAGAACACCTTACTTTTCTTTGTAAGCATTGGGGAAATGATCAATGCTAATGGATTGTCCTCTGTCACCACCAAACGCTCGTACAACAAAAGTTCAAAGACCTGGGGCCTCATTTATCAACCGTGCGTACGCACAGATTTGGGCATAATGAGTGCGTACAAACATTCCCACGCAAAATATGGAATTTATCAACTTGTACTTGTGCTTAGGAACGTGCGTACATTTAAGCACAACCCTGACCAATATGCAATTTCCCTCAGGGATCAATAAAGTATGTCTGTCTGACCATGCGTACACACACAATCTAGTGGTAGAATATTGAAACTACTAAGAGAACCCATTAAGAGTTGCAGTGTTCAGCAATCACAAACGTCACACATCCCCTGTTTAATAACAATTCTCAATTAGTAAGTTAGCAGACATTTTTGAATAATTGGTATGACAAGCTATAAAAGACAGCTGTGACAGGATAACCTGAAAAGACAACTTGAAATAAGGACGATGGCGCATCTTGCACCTTTGGAAGATTTAGAGAACCCTGCGCTCTGCAGGGAGCGCGTTTTTAAAGAGCGTGTGGAATTGCTCAGTCAGAGCACAGAGTGGCTTCTCAGCAGGTACTGATTCCCCAAAAATATACTTGTGGATTTATGCCGGGATTTACAATGGAGAGACCAAATGAACCAAAGCCATCCCATTGCACATCCAGCTCCTGTTCACACTGGGATTTTTGGCCACCGGGACATTTCAACGTGAGATTGAAGACATATGCGGCATTTCACAGCCGACACTGAGTAGAATCATGCCAGCAGTGTTGGATGCAATCATTTCTCTAGCGCCACTTTACATTCAGTTCCCATACAGACAGCAACAAGCTGAAATTAAATAACAATTCAACGCCATCATCGGATTCGCAAATATAATTGGAGCCATAGATTGCACACACATCAAGATAAAAGCACCATCACACAACGAATTCAGTTACGTTAACAGGAAAGGACTTCATTCAATTAATACTGACTTCTTAATAGGACAAGTTGTTAAATATCCCTAATATTCAGCACATCAATTGAACGTCGTTGGAGATATCCTCTTGGGTGGGGTGAGATTTGGCAGTGATCACGTGGTGCCACAAGCACGCCACATCATCAGTCATTTGCCCCAAACATCAGTGGGTGTTTCGGCCACTTATAACAAGACACCCTCTGCAGAGGTTGGCCCACCACAGGATGATCAGCCCCGGGTGTGTGGTGCACGGTGGCACCACGCGGTCACTTGGCAGCCCATATTGCATCCTTACGTTTCAGCCACAGCCAGTGACTGCTCCGTTCTGCTGCAGTGGCAAGTTCTTTAATTGCCTTCCGTTGGGCCTGCCCTCTGATCCCTACTTCCTTCAGGAGCCTTGTGGTGGACCTGGCTACAAAGCCTCTACAGCCGACCTCCACTGGCCACACCTTCACGTTCCAGCCTCGCCCCTCTGCTTCAGCTGCTAGGTTGGCATATCGCAGTCTCTTCCATTGAAATGCCTCATCGATGGCATCTTCCCATGGGACGGTCAGCTCAACGATGAAGACACGCCGGCAGGATTTGGACCAGAGGACCAGGTCTGGGCGCAGGTTGGTCGCTGCAATTTCGGGTGGGAAGGTGAGTCTCTGGTTGAGGTCCACACGCATTTCCCAATCCCGGGCTGTGTTCACTGGGCCTGGATCCGGAGGAGATGACTTGGTCCCTCTTTTCTCCCCTTCCCGAATGAAAGTTGTTTTCCGTGGGATTGTAGTCTGGGCGTTTTGAGACATGGCATTGGTGGTTACCCTCCTGTTCTCCAGTCCGGCAGCCAACACCTGGTTGTGGCGCCAGGTGTATCTTCCCTGCGTTAGGGTGGTCTTGCAACCCACCAAGATGTGTTTGAGGGTTGCCGGGGCTGCACTCTGGAGACAGGCTGGGTCCTCTCCATACCAGACATGTAGGTTGGTTGGAGAGGGCAGGACATCATAAGTGGCTCTAATGATGAAGGTTAGCCTATTGGACTCCATGCTCCACAGATCGCTCCATGTGATTTTCCTCCCCTCCATGCCTTCCCACTTCATCCAGCGGCCTTGCTGAGCTTGGGAGACTGCTGTGGCACACCTGGCTGCTTCCTCCTGGTGGCGCACTTCCTCCACCACCATGTGCCGTCGTTCAGCTGGAGTAGCCTTTTGCCAGGTGGTTGTTGTTGCTTCCAAACCAAGGCCACCTCTGCCATGTTGGACATGTCCCACTATATCCCGGTGTCTGAGGGCGGTCTTTGCCACCGCAACTGCTGCAGATGGCTTCCATTTCCTCCCCGTTGCTAGGGTTGGAGCAGCACCTCTGACGAATGGATCACAGGATTCAGTGAGAGTCATCTCCAGCCTTGACTTGGCACATTTGTACTCCTCCACCAGGCTTGAGATTGGTAGGGAGAGGGCTCCATTGCCATACAAGCCTATGCTGCTAAGGCATCTCGGCAGTCCAAGCCACTTCCTCACTTGCACATTCACCAGTCTCTCCAGCCGATTGGCATGGGATAGAGTGACCTCATAGATGGAAATTGGCCACATGAGACGGGGCAGCAGCCCAAACTGAAAACACCACAGTTTCAGCTTTCCAGGCAGAGCTGTGCTGTTGATCTGCTTGAGGCCATTGATGGTATCTTGCTTGAGTTGCTCTAACTGCTTTGAGTCTTTGAGCTCTGCGCTGTACCAGCGGCCAAGGCTTTTGACAGGCTTCTCACACAAATAATCTGTAATGCCAATATATCTCTACTAAACGTTGTTGCCCGGTGGCCTGGAGGAATGCACGATGTTCATCATACAGAACAGCTCTGTGGATGAGCAGCTCCAAGCAGGAGCTCTTGAGGATGGCTGGCATTGACGTATTTTTAAAGGGATTGCCGCCACCATATATGGTCAATTGGATGCATTTCTGAATGCAAATGACTCTAACCGTGCACGAGCATGGTAGTTGAGAACAGGTAAAAAGGTGGGATTCATCATCACGGAGTACTTACTGGTGTGCGTACGACCGGTGTCCGCACATTTGATAAATACAGATTTTTTTGTACCTACACACATTCTAAATTTCATTCCTATGAATGAAATTAGAACCTTTTCTATGCACAGTTATGAGGCCCCAGGAGGCTGAGAAGTGGAACAGGCCTTCCTCACAAGATCATTATGAGGCCTGATGATCAAGGGTGTCACCATATTTTTGAAGGTGGGGGTGACATATTTTGACGGGGGATCTGGGGGTCCTCCCCCAGAAAAATTTGAAAGTAGTAGATGCAATTTCCCGCATTCTGGTGCATTTTACCATGTTTTTAGATTAAAAATGATCTCCCTCTCCTAAATAAGTATTTACCAGCATTGAAATTCATTGTGCTCAAGTGTCCATTCAACTTCAAGAATAAATTAAAAAAATACTAAATAATAGGATGGAGAGAAAGGGAGGAAGAGGGTAAAACAATCCCAAAAACTAAGTGCCATTAGCTATGTAGCAGGCTCTTAAGGGTGCTCACATTCTTATCAGAAAAGCTGGCTGTGTTTGGCCATGGAACAACGAAATTTAGCTGTTTGGCCACGCAATGGAAAAATTGGCCAACTCTGACTTACTTTCCTCTTCTTCGAAAAAAAAGACCTTATGTCCAGCATCTCGTCTGTCGAATAGTCAATGTTTATAGTTTATCGCTGTTGTTGATCCGATCAGACTCTCAACATAGGCTTGCTTGCGTGCATGTTTTGAAAGCGTGTGTGATGCTGCTTTGTGTGTTAAAAAAAAACTGTGGATTTCTATTTAACACTGACTAGTATACCAGTCATGCACTAGCACTAATATTTTTGAGGGGGTCCAAACAACTTTTTTTCAAGAGTGGGGGGGACGTGTAGCCTGGCTGACGCGTCCACATCTCGATGAGATGGTGGTCTGGGAACTAGGTGTGCATTTTCTCGTATTTGAGGCGTGGTTTACGAATGCCTAGAGCCGTTTATTGGGCGCTACGAATGTCTATCAAATGGCGTCTGGTTCTTCACATGCTGCTTTGCGCGCGATTCATAGCCAATTGCTACTAAAAATTAGCTACTAAAATTACATTAATTGCTACAAAAGCTACTTAATACACTTTCTAAGGCTGCATCGAACGGTAACGTTGTGTCCGCTGCCATGTTGGATTAACACGCTACAAGCTTCGGTGTCGCGCATAGACGTCTTCATCGTCTTGCTGCCCCCCCCCCCCCCCCCCCCCCCCACCCCCCCGTTCTGTGATTGGTTCCCTAACTCAGGGGAAAATAAGGGCGGTGGTTTCCAGGCTGTCTTTGCAGTGAGAATGAAATCGCGCGCAAAGCAGCATGGCAATTCCCAGGCTAGGGGACGTGTCCCCCCCAGCTATATTATGGTGATGCCCATGCTGATGAGCCAAGATGGCTCTACCTGCTTGCCCTGGTACAGCCACCAACCAAATCTGAACTTGTGTGGATAGTGTCGCGAGGAAACCTTAATCAAGAGAACCCTCCAGAAGACGCTACACAATAGCCATAAGGTAAAAAACAATGAAGCACTGTCATTTGCATTTTTTTCAATATCCAAAATAAATCTTTTTCTAACCAAAAAGTGTGTATTATTGAACAACTGAAACAAAGGGGGTGCAAACATCTGTTGTATAAAAAAGGGTTCTTAGAGAGGGTTGGTGTGCACATCCAAAGGTAATCCACAGGTGCTAGACAATTGTATTAGATATGCGACAAAAGGTGGGTCTGCACTAGGCCTGCACGATATCAGCAAAATGTGCGATGTGCAATCACACTGTTCAATATTGCGATGACGATATGAATTGCGATAAATAATAAAATAATAAAAAAGAAAGTTACATTTTGGTCATGGTGAATACGTCGGTATGCGAACATTTTCTTTACTGCAGCCGCAGCCATCATAACAGACAAGCGCGAACCATTGATGAAATGAAGTGAATATAAAAGAAAGAACGTAGCCTACGTGTGTATCTAGGCAATTTATATTTGCGATACTTATATAAAATATAATTAATAGGGTTTTATTGTAGTTGCATTAGTAGTTTGAAGAGCAAAAAAAACGGTCGGTCGTAACGCAAGTTTACAACCGGCAAGTCGGTCGGACTAAAGGGGAAAAATATATATATTTGGGTCGGTCCTAAATTGACAGGGTCGGTCGGGTTACGGCAAACCAAAATATTTTGAAGGATGGCCCGAGGTGCGTGGCAAACTTATCGCATTTCAGACCAGCTTTTGCGATATGTTTATCGCGAACGTTCACATCGCGATGACGATGAAAATTCGATTAATCGTGCAGGCCTAGTCTGCACACTGTTTTTTTGGCTCCAGAAGTAAATTTATTTACTTTACAAGGCAGCGTTCAGGCATATACAAAAAGGGAAACATTTTAAAACTATATACAATTATTTTTATTTACAATGTTGTTATACAATGTTCTACACGTCCAGGCTGAATCGCCCACGCCCTGAATCCCATGTAGTCAGACTGGCTATCAGTGTAAAGGTCCCCAAATTACAACATTTATGTATCTTTGAGCAGATACGTAAAAGTATGATTGCTGCACAAATTGTTCATGCTATCATTATGTTGGCCAACACTCTAACACTGATCGTTCTGTTCAACAAAAGATAAAACAAATCTAACAAATCTAATGTAGGATAAAACATCTCCGTATCAACTATATGATGGGTTTATGTTTATTGTAAAATGTATAACCTTGTCTACTCTTCATGAACAGATTGAACACCTACTCCGGACATGGCTCCACGCATTTGCCGGCTTCTTTGAAAACAAATGCTCAAGCGTCGTCAATTAGTTGTTACGACAGTGTCGTAAAGATCTACTCCGACGCTGCAGGTGGAGCTTCGTAGTATAAATGCGAGCAGGAATGGCCAAAATTGCATAGTGGACCTTTTACACTGCTGTACTACACACCATTAGGCTTGTTTAGTCTGGCTTGATATTAGTATTAAAAGATAAAGGAATGCTCTCCAAAATGAGCAGCATAGGAAGAAAATAAGAAGAACTCCAGCAGGATTCTTTTCAGCACCACTGTAGCCAGGCAGGCAGAGTTATAGCTCTATTGAGCCATGTATTCCTATAGCTCTCATTAGCGGTGAGTTCATGAGCTTCTTTAATGAAAAAGTATGATTTATGAATTATTAAAATTCAGCACCTTTGGCCCTCCACCAGTACCGACCGCTCTTCAATCTCAGGAACTTTGGATAGAACTGTATCTCCTGATATGTATTTGGATTGTTTTTCTCCTGACATTCACCTACTAACCTCTATGATTTCCTCATCTTAGCCATCCATCTGTCTCTTGGACCTCATACCCACTAAGCAGCTTGAAGAAATTTTGCCGTTAATCAGCACTTCTTCACTTGGTAGGATTAAACTGTCTTTATTAACAGAATATGTACCACAGTACTTTAAAGCCCATGGTGCAGGTTAAACACCACTGCCGATTAATGGGTACATAAAGCACTCAAGATATGTATATAAAGTTAGAAATGTCCAAAATGGTGTTAAACTCCAGTTTTTTTTAGTTTTTGGTAGTAACCGTTCTTTTTAACGCAATTCAGCGATGACGTCACATGAGGGAGACGTGGTGGAAGGTAGCCTCAGCCTTGTACTAGAACTATGGCGTCTAACTGGGATGAGGAAGTGGTGGAAAGACCCATAATTAACATTTATGATGGCCCACAGCCATATAATTCCGAACCGGTTAGACGTGAGAGGGCATGAGGAAATGCGTGATTATGTCGTTAGTTCAGATAAGTACCGTTACGGACTGAAACTGTGTTATAAGGGAACTGCACCCCCGAACCTTTATTAATTAACCCAGGTTCACCCAGGAGCGCTTAGATGTGTACCCCCCCTGTCGACATGTGCTGCTACCTGCGAGTTGCTACGTGTGTATGAATGAGAGGTCAGAATCAGAGGTTAAGTAAAGTCTGTTAACCGTTCAAAGAGTGCGTGCATTATTAACCATCTAAGGTTATAACACTGGCGACGAGGATTAAAACCGAATTAGGTCAAAGAAGTTTCCGTGTAGTTTCAAAGCATGGCTACGGTTGGTTCACTTAGTGAATATTTAGAGTCGGACGGGGACAGGATTGAACCAAACAAGAGACTGGAGCACTGTTTCCTGGCGAATGACATTACAGAAGAGGAGAAGCAACGCTCCATCCTCCTCAGTGTGTGCGGGGCAAATGCAAGAGAGTGCTTTTCTGCCAGAGAAAAACATTAGGCCTATGTGTTAAGTCCGTTCTGCCCCTGACACACCAAACCAAAGAACTAGCTTTGACGACAGCTGACTATTTTGTTGCCTTGCGTTGCCTGTGTCTTGGCCAAAAACTTGCGCCTGAACACACTGCAAAGACAACGGCCAACTAGCACGTAGGTTCTGTGCCTGCTTGAGAGAAAATAACAAGCCCCACCAGCCGGTGGCAGTCATTTTGTCTTTCAAAATGGGACACTTGAAGACTTCGGAAGACTTGTCAGATATACTGTACACAAATAAAGCAAGGCAAGCAAAGACGGTTAGACGGTTTTATAACATAGATACTTCTAATCAGGAATATGTGAAAATTGTGAATGATGAGATGAAAAAGATGAAAAAATACAATATTATTGTGTGTGCCCTTTTCACAAAGTTGTCTGCTGCTTTGGCTCCGTTTCTCTTCTTGTGCATTGATTCGCTTAGCTGATCCATGGGATTTCTCTCACCGACAGCCTCCCAGATTCAACATACTGAATCAATGGAAAGAGCCAAATAGTGGCAACAGTGCGGAGCACACCGAGGAACTATAGGGCCACAAACCGATGGCCCGATGTCTGAAGGCCAATCGCCATCATCATTGTGTGTCAGGGACTTTAGACAGCTATAGACTACTCTGAACAGTACACTCTCAAGCTCAATATTAAAGGAAATGTATTGTATGGCAAGTGGGTCATTCAGTGACCTCTAGTCTATTACTATTTCCAGGGTCTGAACATATTTTTTGAATTTCTCCATGGGGATCAGTAAAGTATGTATGTATGTATGTACTGTATGTATGTATGTATGTGTGTATGTGTGTATGTGTGTGTGTGTGTGTGTGTGTGTGTGTGTGTGTGTGTGTGTGTGTGTGTGTATGTATGTATGTATGTATGTGTATGTATCTATTTTACCTCAACTCTTAAATTCAACATCAGCCTAGTATTATGACATCACCTGCTGTTGTTATCATTCCAAATCAGTGATGCATTGTACACTATTCGATTGGAAAGTAAATTTTAAACAAATACATTAAACAAGTTTCCTACATTGCGATAGATAGATAGATATCTTGGGCTCTCATAAACAGACATACCCAGCCACTTGCTTATGGTCCACCATGTGTTTTATTCTGCAACGCTGACATTTTGATAACAAAGATTGAGGTTCAGTAAGTGAATCCAAAGGGCAAATTTAAAGTCATTTGGATGGTGCTGACATGGGCAGCATCCCGTTAACTCTTTGTGGTCATTAACCCCATAGAAAGGAAGAGAAGGAGAAGAGGGGGAAAGTAAAGCAGGGTGCATTCTACTCTCAGCCAGTGCCAGTGTCAACCTACTGTGTTGTTCCGTAGGTCCAAAGCATGTCATGGGATTTCCGGACAGGAATTTCCTTCCACACATCTTGGCCTTATTGGCTCATTATGGGGTAACTCTCTTTTAAAGGCTGAATTCTAACTGGGTGACTTCCTGGACACACATAAAGGCAAGATCGTGGACCTGAGGCCAGTTTTCTTCAGAGAACCTCCATTCAGGATGCTACAGGAGGGGCCATACTGTAGGTCTATGAATACAAACCTATACATTATGCTGTTGGTGAATACAGTAGCTAATGCTGAGAAAAGACCGTACTTGGGAACTTTTAAATGACTAATAAGGCAGACCCAAGTGATGTGATGTTTATTTCTCTCCACAAACGTTGCTTCATATAACTATGCTGAATAAGACATGATGATGAAATGATGATAAATCTAAAGACTAAATTACGCAATAACTGTACAATAAATGTGTTTTTGTAATTTTGGCCACATTTTGGCCAGAGATGAGCTGTGGCACAAGTCAAACCCCATGCCCCTGCTCTAGCACTCTGCTCAACTACCTCAGCTGGTCGACTGGTACCTCCATCACTAAAAGGAGGAAAAGGTCGGACGGCGAAATCACAACTCTTCTCCGTTTTGGCACCGCAGTGGTGGGCTGCAGAGTCACTCCCCATCTTCCGGAAGAGACTCAAGACTCAATTGTTCAGAGTTCACCTGAACCCTGCATACCATCCTAATCCCCTAACCCCCCACCCCCAAACAAACTAACGAAAAAAAACCTACCCTCATGCACTTGTGTGTTGTATGTCTTGGCACTTTATAATTGCTCTTAGTAACTTGGCTCTTAGCCAGATATGTTGTATACTAGCAATGGTTAACCTAGCAATTGGAATGCTAAAACCTTGTTCTGGTGACTTTCTTACTGTATTAACAGCAATGAAATGTTTCACCTACTTTTGACAAATGTACTTATCGTAAGTCGCTTTAGATAAAAGCGTCTGCTAAATGCCCTAAATGTAAATGGTATTCATGGGACTCGAACTCCCCACCTGTGAAGACTGCAGCATGTCCTGCAGTAGTAACATTACTACATCCATTCTTAATCTCCATGCACAATAAGGGTGCATCAAGCAAAGAATCAAGTTCTTACAGTCTTTCTGGTTGATTTTGGGTGTGGTATTTGGGGAGTTGTTATTGAGGAATATAATGTTTTACATAAAATCTTAACACACACAAATCACAAGTCATAAATCAACAGTTATATTCAATAAAAATTTTATACAGCTAGATGGATGTATACATAGTATACAAAACAGCTCAATAAACAATATTTATTTTAAATAAAATATTATAAAAACATTATTTTTTAACCACTGTACATTTACATATCTTAGATGGCATGAGGTGAGCCAAAAGGGGCAAAAAGTTCAACCAGTGATGTTGACTTTTAAGGTTGCAGCAATCCTATACCCAACAAATGTCTCTTTCTCCTCTTGTGTGGTTTATCTTATTCTTTCACTGTTTATGTGTCAAAGGCATTGTTTCAAATGCCTTTCAAAAGGGAAATTATGCAATTTCCCTCAGGGATCATTAAGGTACGTCTGTCTGTCTGTCTGTCTGTCAAATGTCAAACTATACTCTCTGAAAGTCTCTGCCAGAGGCAGTCAAGCAAGATGAGCCCATTATTTTCTTTATTGATGTTAACACACCAATTGATATGTTTAAACTCCGAAACTGGACCATGTCTGGTATTCTTTTCCATTAGAGCACTGTAGGGCCAGCAAACATGACTAGAGTGTGTTTGAGTGTGCAGTCTTGTCACTGCACACAACATATATCTCTATATATATCTTTATTTGAAGGCTGATTTGTATTAACATTTTGCTAATTCTCTGCCAAAATAATATGTCCCATTGTAATTATTTCTATTTTTTCAACATAGCCGCAAATTACAGAGGTCCAATTCCTGAGGCTTTTTCCTTCTAGAACAATGATCTCTGGGTAAACTCAAAGTGTTCTGGCTCACACACCTCAGCTGACGCCGTTTGTAGCCCCGCCCACATGACTTGGAGCAATGTGACCAGGGCCCCATGTCCCAGAGCGGGCAGGGGACCCCGCACAGCCTCATAGCTGTGGGCTGCCTGGCGCTGTCACAGTCCACCGCGGGGCGTCCCTCTGCACTCTGGCACCACACGGGCCTCTTCTGGACCCCACTGCCACATGTCACCGGGCACCTGTCCCACCCACTGGTCACCCACTGGCTAATGGGTCTGGTACCCAGCATCTTAGCCTTCACCTTATTACTGTCAGCCAGGACGCTGTTCTGGCTGCACTCTTCCTTGCACAGGGTCTTCTCCTCCTGACTCTTCCTGCTGACATAGAATGAGTATCGCACCCTGGGTGGGGTCATTCTGCCCACTGACAGCACCTCCACTGTCAGGGGCTCCTGGATGGGTCTGGTGGCCAGGAGGGTCTCCACTGCTGTGGAGGTGCCACTGTAGCGCAGCAGGCTGCCCCTCACCAGCAGGTCCCGCTCTACTGTCCACACCACGTAGTTGCCATTCAGGATATATTTGCCATGCTGGTTCTTCACGGCCAGGTAGTTGTGGTCGCTCAGCGCGCCCCGGTAGCCTCGCTGGCGGATGTCCACGTTGGACGCCCCAACCGGCAGGGTTATCACTAAGTTGTAGCCGTGTCTGAAAATAAATGGTGGAAAAAGTGTGTTATGCTATAATGTACTGCAACATGAAAAACAACTGGGGATAATGCTAACGCTAATAACACTGACTTATTGATGCCTATTATGCAAAAGTCATGTCTGATGTTAATGTTTGTTGTCATTAATAAAAGTCACAGTTAGTGATTCCTGTACATACATGGGTTTTATGAAAAGTCCCGAAACCTTCATGCAACCCTGGTTGTCTCCACCACACACACCACACTTGTCAAACGTCTTGTTGGAGTTGAGCTTGCTGTCACAGCCAGCCTTAATGCACCTCCCTTGGACACACACAGCAGAAGTGTCTGGGGAGCAGGGGGTCCCATCAACCACCTGAAACAAAACAGTGACATAGATCAGGATATAGATTTTACGTTTGACGTGAAGTGATGTCTCCTTTGAATCTTACAAAACAAAGTGATGGAAAGAGGAAGCACCAATGGCCATTTGTGTATAGTATCAGAGTAGTATAGTATTCGAATCAGCAGGCCTTGGCTTGTGTTGCTGTCAAATGCTTGTTTCTTTGATGTTTGCATAAATACTTGTTCACAAGCCACAACAGCTGTGGAACGACACTGCCCCCACATGCTTTCCCCTTTCTCTCTGATCGCAAGGACTGTTCTTTGTTCTGCCACCCACCACTCCAACTCCCTGCCTTACCATTGATGTAACTCACAACACTGGTCTCACTTATCCTATCTTATGTTCCCACCCCCAAGGTAAACACCTTGGAAATGTGACTTCAATTTCTCATTTATAGCTGTGAAACAAGGTGCTGCTACTGCTCCTTAAAATACCTTCATCTTTTTTACAAACCAATTCATGTCATGTGCGCTAATTGCATAGACAATACTTGTATGTAAAGGCATACTTTCTGAAGTCTAATTCACTGTGTGATTTGCCCACTTGTTGAAAACACTTTGATTTGAACAATACATACTTTTGGAGCAAGCACGTAGAAGTATCCTGTTCCGTTGGCTCGGCAAATGAGTTTACATTTGTCCTTAGGAGAGATTCCTGAATACTTAGGGACCCAGACCACAGAGGAGCTGAGGTGGTTGGTGTTCAGATTTAAGCCATTGAAAGCCTCACACTGCTCCCCGCGAAAACTCTTACCTGCACAAAATGAATAGCACTAAATAACATCAGGTTTCAACCCCATTTGTTTGGTTTTTTGCATCTCTATTGACTTGATAATTGTGATAAAGGTAAAGTGCTGGATTTTAGAATTCCTGACTGAATTAATCATACCTGTTTCAGGACAAGGCATGAAGTTGCAGGAGCGGTATTTGATGCGGAGGCCGTAGCAGTATTTCCCGCCATTTTCTGGCACAGGATTGTTGCATTCCCTCTTGGCCAGTTGAACTCCTCCACCGCAGGTTCGTGAGCAGTCCCCAAATTTACCCCACTTATCCCACTTGCCATCCACCTGGGGAGAACAAATAGAAATGGTTTAATATTGTCTATTAAACAAAATGCTGTGGTTAAGGCACTCCTCAATCACAATGTATGAAAATATAATCTGTAAATGTGAATTATATTTACTAGTGCATTACAATATTGACTACTCAATAGTATCTTCACAAATGACCATCTGTGGTCAACTGTGTCATAATCAGTAGTGGACAATCAAGGTCATTGTAGACAGTGGACACACTGAAATGGTCCAAGCATGACAATCCCTCCTGCGCACTGTGCCCACTGACTTGATGTGTTGCTGGTTTATTTGTGCTTAATCTCTAGACAGATGACTCAAATTGCTGGGAAGAATCCCACATTTCCCCATGGACATGAAGATCCTCCCAGAGACATACACTGACCTTTATGTGCACAGTGCTGTTTTTGTCCACGCATTCCCCTCTATAACACACTCTGCTATTTCCGCAGCCGGTGCCATCTGCCCAAGGGAAATGTCTGGTCTGGCAGACCAGTTGCCCTTGGGCCTTCCCTGTGCACCACATCTTGGTGCAGGGGTAAATGTATGGGCAGGGCCTGGAGCCAGTCCCAAAGGCCAGCTCACACTGACGGTGGAGGCTGTAGCTGGAGCCAGGAAGGATCTCTGGGAGAGTCAGCTGGTTCTGGGGCTGGTCAAGCAGACATTCTCCTAACAAAAGCCAAACCAACCAGCAGGTCTATGAAACAGCATTGTGTTCAGAGGCAGCTATGTTGTTGTCCTCTCTTTAAATTGTAAGGCTGTGCAACCATGAGAACATGAATACAGACAGACAGACAGACAGACAGTCATACAATACATGGTGTCACCCTCTTGGTCAATGGAACTTAATGACATTTTGATTTGATTTGATGATTTGTGAATTTAAAACGTTGCTAGTATTACTACTAATGCAAAAAGGTGGGACAAAATACATAGTGATCTTTTAATGGTCTAAAGTAGCGTGGGAAGTTGTTGTCTTCACCATCATTGCTAGTGAAAATCTCATGTGACTAAGAGAAATCATGTTCATGGGCCAGTTAATGTACTTATGTTTTATTTATGTTACGTTTAGCCATGTTTATTCACGTTATGTAATGTAATTCTAACGCAATATCTGCAAGTAACATAATGTCAACTGGCTTACCCGGGGAGCAGTCGACCACCCAAACAGTTATAGATAATGTTACGTGGCAAATTCAATCGAGGGGTTGCTATGATTTGTGGTGTGTACGTGAACCCTGTCTGTTGTGATTGATGTCTTTTTATGTATGCTAATGTCCTAAAAGCCCTCTGCGATAAAGCCATCTAAAGCAGGGAGCCAAAGGACACAGCATCGTCAAATACTTGATCCTGATTGACATTATAGTAGCAAACATTGACACTGCTGTTGTGCTTCAGCAAATAATTTTGGATGACGTATGCATTTATTGACAAGTTTATATTTCTGCACCATAATTTTGCACTTATGGTGTTGGATAGCATGTTTAGTGCGGTGTGCCTGAGATTTGGTTTCAAATGTGGTTTGGATGTCTTTCCTCTCTGTTGAGCGGAAGTGCTGCAGTCAGCTGCTGGGCCTTCAGTGGTGAAGCGAGGAGGTACTTACCATGACCGCTATCCAGGAACTCTGTAATGACGGCAGCACTGCACACAGACCAGGGCCGGCTCCTGTCAATCTGAATCAGTGTGGGAGACATCATGTGGTTGTCCCCCAGCTTCCCAAATACCTCCTCACAGGCCTTCACGTTGTCATGGGGCATGTTGAAGACATGACCTGGGAGACAGACAGACAGACAGACAGACAGACAGGCAGGCAGGCAGGCAGGCAGGCAGGCAGGCAGGCAGACAGACAGACAGACAGGCAGGCAGGCAGGCAGGCAGGCAGGCAGGCAGGCAGACAGACAGACAGACAGACAGACAGACAGATTTTCTGTAGTTACTACTTACTAGTTAAACAAGTTTAAGGCACTTGAAAAAATGACTTAAGGGAAGAAAATACAAAGGAAGAATTTAACAAGAAGGGTCACAGCACTCTCGTGTTCTCATCCATGACAGAATAGTGATAGCCATGATATCCATGACAGCCTCTCAGGTCATGCTGCAATTTCCAGAGAGGGCATTAGTAGTGGAAAAATAAATTATGTGGCTAATGATGGCAAATTGTTTTTATTTTTGTTTTTTGACAATTTCATTAACATTGTCACTGCAAATTCAAAGTCACAATCAAATCAATTCTGGTTGATTTGATCAGATTTGGAAAGCATAGCAGATGATAAGGAAGCTATATTTGAGAAAATAACATGTGGCATGCTTTCATGTGCTGTTGTACTCTTGAAAAGGAACATGTGGATCCTTACAAAGCTTTTTCTTCCGTATTCATGTAGTACAAAACAAAGGAGAGAAATAACACTCAAATGGGTGTCTTTACAAACTGGTATAGACTTTTGAAGGGAAAATGTGGAATTGCTACATATAAGTAGGCACAACCAATGCCTCTTTCAGGACCTTGAGACATCTGGCAATACTCACACATCTGGTTTCAGCGCTATGATGGCACACATGAACCACGTACTCCACCTTTGTCATTACATCCATCTTTGATTTAAAAACACTTGATATAAACTGTCATAATTATATTTCAACAATTCAAGGCTTAGCAGAATCTCATATTAGTTCAATCAGTGTCAGTTTCCTTTTACACTAATATTGATCATGCATAGCTCAACACATCGACACAGACCAATGAGAGACGTGTGCAACCAATGAGAGACGGGTGTGACCAATAAGAGAGTGTACAAGCGACAATCGATGAGAGAGGGCTATGATGATGAGAGATGGCTATGATGATGAGAGATGGCTATGATGAGAGAGGGCTATGATGATGAGAGAGGGCTATGAGAGAAGGCTATGATGATGAGAGAGGGCTATGATGATGAGAGAGGGCTATGATGATGAAAAACAGCTATGAGAGAAGGCTATGATGATGAGACAGGGCTATGATGATGAGAGAGGGCTATGATGATGAGAGAGGGCTATGATGATGAGAGAGGGCTATGATGATGAGAGGGTTATGATGATGAGAGAGGGTTATGATGGTGAGAGAGGGCTATGATTATGAGAGAGGGCTATGATGGTGAGAGAGGGCTATGGTGATGAGCAATGATCACTCACCGAGTTCGTGAGCGGTGGTGAAGGCAGAGGGGAGGCCATCATCCTCAATAACTGAGCAGCTTCTCTTGGGATCGCAGATGGTCCCCACATCGGCTATTCCCAGGGTGTCACAGGTGGTGGCCCCACACAGATCCTAGTGACATGGGAGATTGGATTGGTTTCGAAAAATTGTCTTGTGTTTGTGTTATGTTTCAAGTCTTCAGTGTTCCACATCTGTTGATGGTTTATGTCTGTGGCCTAGGTTGAAATAACGTGGTTAATATAACGTCATGGCTTTGAGGCTGTGAAGTAGCAGAAGCTGATTAAAGCTAGGGTAGCCAATTTGTTTTTTGTTTATTTTTGTCATATTTGTTGAAATTCTTTAGATACTGACAGCAATCAGTTTATCAAATGCTCTGTCAAAAATGTTATCTTTGGCGTGTAATGGGCCTGACTGCCTATGCACTCATTGCACATGACCAGAAACTTCCACAATGCCTTGGCATGCCGATTGCTAATGTTTGCATGCTAGTCACGTGTTTTGAAGAAGTGGATTGTGAAGGAGTTCTGAAGGGAGGGGTGGGATTTTTTTCATGTATACTTGAGTTACACAATAATTCAATTCAACTACATTTTTAGTTCCAATTCATAACAGAAGTTATCTCAAGGCACTTCAAATATAGAGCAGGCCTAGACCAAAGCTCTTTATGTTGTTTATACTGTACATGTGGTTGATATTAAAAAATAATAATAATAATAATAATAATAATAATAATAATAATAATAATAATAATATAAAGTTTTTGAATGTTCGACAATCTATGCGGGAGTTATTAGCGTTACGGATTTTGGTCAAAAACAGCGCCACCTAGAGGTCTTCCTAGTGTGCGACATGAACGTGACGCATAGAATATATAATTTTTCACCAGGCCTGACAACTTTGCCAAAAAAGGGACTTTTCGTATATGTTCAGATAGTGCAAATTGCCATCAAAGATCCCCGAAATAATAATAATAGATCAACATAATAAACACAACAAAAACAAAAGGGACCTCGTCCTGTTTCACAGGCTCGGTCCCTAACAAGCTGAAACACCTTTACATGCTTCAGATGTGTCTATTGGTGATGGACAACCAACCACAGGGCTATTTAACCATTTTGTATAGCATCTCACTGTGTCGCTAAACTCGATCTCTGTAGAAGCTGCAAAGTCACATAAAGACTTTGCTGCAGAAGTTACAATTGGGTTTAATAATAGTTGGCAGTTGGGGGTTGCCATTAAGGAAAAGGTTAAGCTAAGTTGATGGCAGGCGCTAAATGGTGAGGTTTAGAGGGAATTGTGCGATGGTGGCATAGAGGGGTGTGTTTCCAGGACACTGGAATACACAGTTAAAGTGATGGTTCGGAGTGAAATTCACCCTGAGGTAATTTACACCAATAGTCATGCTAAATACCCCCTCGGATGCATTTTTAGCGACGGTCAATATTTATCAAGTTTAGGGTTATCAGCCGAAAGACTTCGTACTGGAGTGCCGGTACAGTGTGTACATCTCGTCAATGACTCTACTAATAATGCATGGATTGTTACCCAACTTCTGTAGTAGTACATATATGGTCTGTACTCACAAAACGAGGCTTTTTAAAGTTTGTAAGTACACCAGGAGTTTATTTAAAAGAGCACTTTTCTGATAGCTTCAACTAGCTGTTGCTAAGGCTACCGCTGCGTCGACGTCTCTTCCGTCTTTCCGGATAAGTTCGTAAAAGTCCTCTTCAAAACTCACAAGTGTAAGGAAAAGGTTAGTGAATTCAACACTCCATCGAAATGTATTGACAACTGGAATAATTGAATACTTGAAATTAGATGGAAATCTGATCAGAAATGCACAAGCTCTATTCTTCTCTACTCCTTCTCTAATTGCTCTATCACAACATTTTCATACTCTCTACTTCTCAATATCATGCTCTAGTCTTCTCAAGCTCATGGTCCAATCTCGCTCTATCTTTCTCAATTGCATGCACCATCCCTCTTTTTGTCATTCTCTATCCTTCTCAACCTTATGCTCTATCTGGATCAATCATAACCTCTAATCACATGCTCTACCTTTGTCCAAAGTTCTACTCTATCTTTCTCAATGTCATGCTCTATCCATCTTAACTTCATTCTCTAATCTCGTGCACTATCCATTTCAATGTCAGGCTGTAATTCGTGCTTGATCCTACACTTTCGTCTAGTGTTCGATCCCATGTTCATCATACACTTATCCCATTCTCTTTTCTTCCCAATCTTGTGCTCAAATCTCATTGTGGCAATCCAGCAACCCACTTGGTCCCCTGCTGTGACCCACAAGTGGGTCGTAACACAGTTTTAAAAACCATAGAGCATCCTGGTGCCAATGGTGACTGCGGTCAAGCCAGCCGTCTCTTGTTTTCGCGTGGTCAAGCTAGCCGCTTCAACATTTTCAAGAGCGCCCTTATTGCCGACTTTATGGGAATTACTAGCCTGGCTGACGCGTCCACATCTCGATGAGATGGTGGTCTGGGAACTAGGTGTGCATTTTCTCGTATTTGAGGCGTGGTTTACGAATGCCTAGAGCCGTTTATTGGGCGCTACGAATGTCTATCAAATGGCGTCTGGTTCTTCACATGCTGCTTTGCGCGCGATTCATAGCCAATTGCTACTAAAAATTAGCTACTAAAATTACATTAATTGCTACAAAAGCTACTTAATACACTTTCTAAGGCTGCATCGAACGGTAACGTTGTGTCCGCTGCCATGTTGGATTAACACGCTACAAGCTTCGGTGTCGCGCATAGACGTCTTCATCGTCTTGCTGCCCCCCGTTCTGTGATTGGTTCCCTAACTCAGGGGAAAATAAGGGCGGTGGTTTCCAGGCTGTCTTTGCAGTGAGAATGAAATCGCGCGCAAAGCAGCATGGGAATTCCCAGGCTAGGGAATTACTTGAAAAC
This sequence comes from Urophycis tenuis, assembly GCA_036785325.1. NCBI lineage: Eukaryota > Metazoa > Chordata > Actinopteri > Gadiformes > Phycidae > Urophycis > Urophycis tenuis. The sequence goes on along the minus strand of JAXIVH010000049.1, from coordinate 1,731,008 downwards.
AACTGGAAAAGTCAGTGCTAGCTTACTGCAGCATGTGGAAACTTTCGGTTTTCAAAATAAAATGTGGGTATTAAATGTATTAAAAATTTAGTTAAAAAATATGAGTTAGTGTATGTGTAGTGTAGAACCAACGTGACCTGCATGCCATCGCCTGCACTTCCTGTAGTAGCAGAAGTAAAAAGTCACGTTGGTTCTATTGACGGAAGTAACAGGGGGAGGGGGAGAGGATCTTTTAGGAGTGATGATATTACTGCGCTGACGTTGAAGTGCTCCCAGGTGTTATTCCGCCATACATTATATTTATCCGCTTAGAAAATTGCCATGTTTCATTGTGTGTAACCATACTTGGGTTGTGTAACTAACTCATGTAATAGAATTTAAATAGGAAAAATGTGGAAGTGCTTGGTTGCTTCTAACTTCACCCCCGTTTGGATCCTAAGGAATATACTGGGCTAAGCTACATGCTATCGAAGTAGCGCTGCACGCCAGAGCGATTGAGTGCACGCACGAAAGTGAGAGAGGTATGTATCATATCTTCTAAGATCGGGGAAGAACGTAATTCAGTATGGACAAACGGTGGCATTTTCCTTTAACACTCATATTTTTTAAATAAACTTTTAATACATTTAATACCCACATTTTATTTTGAAAACCGAAAGGTTCCACACGCTGCAGTAAGCTAGCACTACTTTCCCAGTTTTCAAGTAGCGGTAATTGCAATACGGGTGCACTTGAAAATGTTGAAGCGGCTGGCTTGACCACGCCAAAACGAGTGACAGCTGGCTTGACCGCAGTCAATGGTGGGGGACAAACTAGAACTGTAGAGGAAGTGAATAACAACGGGACTTAATGATGCAACAATAATGGTCGTATTTGCGACAATTACCAGTGAGCACAAACCCAAATATCGACGTTGAAATCTGGGATCGTGGCGAAACAGTGGTGTAGTCTACGTGATACGCAGATATTGCCGTATACCCACTGTCAAATGTCGTACTCAGTGGTTTAGTCTTCGTGCTATGCTGGTATAAGCCCTATATACTCACTAGATGTTTTTTTGTCCCCATATATCCACTTGATGCGTGAGCATATGTAACAACATTATTTTGTGACAGCCTTCACACATTGATGAAGTCATTAAATGAACCCAGTCTTTACATGATGTTTGCACCTCGGAGGGTTCCGCTTCCTGTGACGACAACAGCAACGTGAAGGTTATTTGTCAATCTTGTTTGAAGCCAAATTGAGGTGTTTTCTTGTTCATTTGATATTATTGTTCAATGTAGCTACAAGCCTAAATTATCATTATTGTTAATTTATTGACTGTTAAGAGTATTGTGTTGCATACAATACTAACACAGTGAATCCAGTTTGGGTACTCTTTCCCTTTATTGAGGTGAAGTTTATTTGTTAATTGGTTGTGTCTTATTTGGAGCCAATTTGAGGTGTTTTCTTGTTAATTTAATAATAGTCTTTTATTCATTGACTGTTAAAAGTATTGTGTTGCATACAATAAATGAACACATGAATAAGAGTAAGAATTACTTTATTAAACCCCAAGGGGACTTCATTTGTCCGCCAGCTCATCTACCATTTGCAGAAGAATGAGAAAGCCTGAAGGTATAAAGGCTGAAGGTATAAATAATGTTCAGTATCTCTCTGTCCTGCAGTGAGGAGAGAGGAGCTGCTGTTTCTTTAGTCCATCATGGTGTTATGAAGTTGTTCAGAATGACCTCTAACATCTTTGGTGTGCATTTTTCCACCACCTCCCAGTTGTGTCCAACCAATCACAGAGCCAGCTTTCCTAATTGATTTGTCCAGTCTCCTTGCATCCTTGTGGCTGATGCTGCCTCCTAACATGTTGATAATATACCCAGTCTTTCAGAATGCTCTCTGTAGGCTATGCATTACTGAATGTGATTCAGGTGTTTTTTATGCATCAATAAACATATGAATCTGAATCCCATTCACTAATGCATAGCCTACACAGTATACATCTTGTTAAGAGCCTTCTCAAAGACTGGGTATGTTACCAACATGTTAGGATCATTAGCATCAGCCACAAGGTGGGGATGGTGCTGATGGGGTTTTGCTTCAAGATGGTTGTTGTAAAATGTGTTGTTCTGGGACGAGTGAGTTAGCGTTTAGACAGTATTCCCACTGCAAAAAACTAGGCTTCACCACTGTGGCGAAATATGGAAACACGTGCCAAGCTCTGACTTAGCCCCGTTTCAGGCGTAAATTGATCTACAATTTCAATGGTTAACCAATTAATCTAACCATGTCACTACGTTCTTACCTGCTTGGTGAAAAGTATGGCTGTGTCCCAGTAGTCGGGGTGCTTATCGCTGTGTTTATTTAACTTTTTCTGCCAGGAGCAGAAATTACGCAGCGTCAGAGCTGCGTTGCTAGACACTTTAGGCCCCTTGTCGTCTTCGTTTATCACCATAAAGCCAACAACCGCTATGTTTATGGAGTTCAAAATACTTGGGTGTTTGTAAAGCCTGGCGGACACCGACATCAGGGTCAGGAGGTAATGCTTGAGATCGTCGCCGTGGAATTTGACCATTGAGTTATCCGCCACCACCAGGACCTCCACAAACCTCGGGATGGACGCGAAGCGTTTCGATCTCCCCAACGACTTCCTGGCGGTTTCACTAGGTCCATCCCTCTCGACTTCCTCCATGTACTTTCGCAGAGTATCCGAGGAAAGGTTGAAATTGGCGTTAGTGTGTGCCACTCCGCACCTGCTGGCGAAGGTACCACCATCACTTCGATCACTAAACTGAGGGCGTGTCCGGCGACGGATAACGTGTGTCCTGTCGATGGTCATCCCCGCTACCGGGGTTTCTTCGGTCCCAAATAGGCTGATGAAATACTCCGTTCCGTTATGCCCGAAAATCCCTAGGAGACCCTTGCAGAGGCTAAGAGCCGCAAAAGACCGCGGGTCCGCGTTCACGTCACCGGAGTAAAAGCACTGCCTCAACTCGCCACTTCCAAAGGCAGGGTCTGCTGTCGGGGACGCTCTCTCGTGGAGCTCTGCACTTGGTGCAAGGAAATTAGAATCGGGAGAAAGAAACAAATAAAACACTTTTCTGAAGGCATTTAGTCTAAAAACTTTTCTACCTATGCTATCCGTGCGTCCCTGGAGTTGCCTAATTGCGTGTTGGTAATCTAGCTCAACCGGTGTGCAAAAATCTACTTCCATGCAAAGATTCAGTTTGGTATGTATTAAAATATACATAATAATTATCAACGACCTACTCAGTGTAATCATCTTTGCTCAAAGTTTGACAGACTCCACTTAGGAAATTAACTGTGGCGTGCGTGCGTCCGCTAAGCCCACAACGACACAGATCGCGGCTGTGCGGCGCGCTCAGAGGCTTTCGCTTTATTGCTTCTGTCGCATCATTCTGCGTCCTAACCCGTGGTGTCCAACGACTCATTTGTTCTTCACATGCCCTTTAATTTGGATTACAAACAAGCACACTATGTGAGAAGAAATAACATCTAAAAGAATGCGGTGCCCTTACAGCGAGCTCATTGGCCATGACTCTTGGTTTGTACCAGAGAACTCTTATCGCCGCGGTGCACAATGTGTGTGGCACCCATAGACTGTATATAGGTGGCACCTTTGGCTGCAGAAGCCCCGCCCCTCTGTATTGGAGTTTTAAACCAACCACTGCGTCTGTCTGCTGTCAAATGCCACCACCTGCAGGTGACTTTGATCATTATATTGTTGTTATATTGTTGTTATATTGAGGCAGATAGTTAAATAATTGTAAGATATTGAATTCATCCAGACAGACAGACAGACAGACAGACAGACAGACAGACATACTTTATTGATCCCTGAGGGAAATTGCGTAAATCCACTTTTTAAACCCAAAAAAATGACACTATTTAATGTGTCATCATTTGTCATTAATGTATTTTTTGGCCAAATCCAATGCATGTCAGCAGACATATATCGTATATTTATCATATATTTGATCATTTATTTATCATGTACTTGTTTTCATTGGGTTAAGGCTGGCGGGGCTCTCCAGCAGAAAAACAAAACAGCTAGCAAAGCGTTGCTCCATATCTGCAGTTATAGGCAGTCTTGCAGTGTGGCGCAGGATATGTTTTTTGTAGGCCTACCCCTGAATACCCTTGAGTGACAAAGCCCTATCTCATCTCTTGAAATATTTTAATCCTGTCTGTTGTAATATAATGTGTGGATTTAAACAAATAATTAAAATGTGTGTGTGTGTGTGTGTGTGTGTGTGTGTGTGTGTGTGTGTGTGTGTGTGTGTGTGTGTGTGTGTGTGTGTGTGTGTGTGTGTGTGTGTTGAGCTGTGACATAGCTTAGAAATGAGAAGCCAACTTCCAGGTTTGTGAGCGCCCTGCCGCTGCCGTACGCGTGCCGCTGTCAGCGGGTTAATAATAGGAGCGTGGTTGTCAAGCTATTTCAGAAGGGGGGAGTGTCGCTCTACTTCATTGGGTCTGTTTTATGTGAAAGTTTTTCATAAAGTACGAGTGGGAGGAGTATTTCCAGCAACGTACTGGATATCAAAAATAAACCCCCCTCGTGTCCGGAGAAGAGCAGAAGGTATAAATACCACTGCTGTACCCAGACCTCTGTGGAACAGGGTGAGTTGTGGAACAAACATTCGTTCAGAGAAATATATTCAGAAAAGTTAAAGTTCATACACTTTTTGCGATACAATACGGCGCTGGAGAAACAATATTTTACTTTTCAACATCGACCCGTTTATAGACGAGTGGCGCGTACAGGGAAATTGGTCAATGATCATTATTTTTGTATTATTCTGGAGTGCAATTTCATTGCATAATGTGTTTCACATTTCGTTGTATATTTGTGTACCTGTGCGTAATGAACGTCGTGCTTACCACTGTCTTTGAATCAGAGGATATTATACCGGTCCGGAAAAATGGAAGAAGCAGAAGTCGGTTTTGGAAAAGAAGCGAGGAACAGCCAAGATTCACGCTCAGCGCATTTGGTAAAGATTTCACATTAAATCTGATGCCAGACACCAGCTTTATCGCGCCTTCTTTCACAATACAGCGCATCAACGCGAAGTATGTCGACGTTTTACGACGCGCTCCTGGTGCCCAAAGACAAGACTTATTCCAGGACACGGTACACCAAAAAATAGTAACAAAGACGGACGCAGCCGAAGGGCAACTCAGAGGCTGTTTCTACTCTGGGAACGTGGACTACAATCAGGACTCAGTCGTTGCTGTCAGCTTGTGTAACGGAATCTTCGGGTCATTCATTAACGAGGGAAACGAATATCGGATTGAGCCAAAGCAGTTCGGCTTGGGACTGGGGGCTATCGAACAGCTTCATGTCATCAAAAGAAGGACATACAACAATACAGCTCAGAGTGGCCTGCTGACCTTTGATCATCACACTGAGGAAAGTCCGACGGAGTTAGACAAGGACGTTTTTACGCACGGACTGCGTGACGCACAGAGGAACCCTCGCCAGAAACGCTTTGTGTCCGCGCCACGATTTATCGAAACCTTAGTTGTTGCAGACGCATCCATGACCCAGTTCTATGGAGATGAAATTAAGGTAAGGTAGCCCGACACATGTTTTATTATAGGGCTATTTGTGCGTTCTTTAAGCTACAATAATAATTAAGGGGGGGGGGGGGGGGGGAAGAAAATAATGATCAATTATTATGACTGAAACAAGAAAATAGTAGGCTTACGAGTATGGATTTGGAAGTTGCAAATCCTTTATGTTTTATGTGAAAGATGCGTTGTGCATCGTATCTTCCAGAGCGCAAACGATGTAATGGTACCGAAATGCCAAAAATGTGCTCCACATACTTTTAGACTTGGTAACCATTTGGCTTAAACCCACTCTCACATCCCTCCACCCATAGTGGAGCGAATCAAAAGAAGACTTGGGAGGAATCTTTCATATCATAGGCTATTTAATACACAAACGATTTCGTAAAAACAGAGGGGAAAAATACAATCACTGTGCGGTTTTTCCATTTAGGGCTAACACGAGTGGGATGTTTATAAATGATCTTCTACGAATCCCACCCCGAAATGCCTCAGCCTGCAGCCACTTCCTCCATAGACTTTTACTAACTACACAGTGTCAGAGAAACCCACTCTGCTTCTGCTTGCCATCCAGTGTTTGTTCTGCCTTCTGAAGAAAAATATGGAGCACACGTGAGATCGAGTGCCAGGACAATATTGTTAAAAGATTTTCTAAATCAGGATATATCAATTATATTTTGTGAAAGGACACACTGCCAACCTGGTCCACCATAATAATGATCCTCTCCTCTCCTCTCCTCTGTTCTTCTCCTCTCTCCTCTTTTGTTCCTTCCTCTCTTCACCCCTTCCCCCCCCCCCCCTCCCTATTTGCCCCTCGTCTTTCCACCTCCCCTCCTCCCCCCTCTCATTTCCTCTCCCCCCTGATCTCCTCTCTTCTCTGCTCTTCTCTCTTCATCCTCCTCTCCTCTCTCTTCTTTCTACCGCCCAGCACTACATCTTGACCCTCGTTTCCATGGCAGCGCAGCTGTATAAGCATCCCAGCATTAAGAACTCAGTGCACATGGTGGTGGTGAAGATGCTGGTGGTGGAGGATGAAGAGGTGGGCCCCAGCATCTCCAGCAATGCAGGCCTCACCCTGCTCAACTTCTGCTCCTGGCAGCAGCTGTTCAACCCACCCAGCCAGCGGCATCCCGAGCACTACGACACAGCCGTGCTCTTCACCCGTGAGGTGACACACTTGTTCCATTGTTGGCTGCTTTCATCACTTTAAAGATGAGTTGAAGATGTGATCACCCTCTTCCATCCAGTGGTCCACTACAATTGAGTTGTTATTTTGGCCAATGAAAATTTGCCTTGTGTATATGCAAAGCAAGCACCGACCAAGAAGGGTCCAGAAATAGGATTAGGCATAAGGTGTAATGTGGTTTATAAGTTGGGGAAAGGAGTATGATTATATTAAAGTAATCAACTAGAATATTTTCATGTAAATATTTGTCTGTTAAGTAACTATCTATCGCCAAATGAGTGAACACTGGTTCTTGAGGCTATGGCCCCCAGATGAGAACCCTTTCATTCTCACTATTATAATTGTCACAAACCGGGTGTTGATGGTGACACCCTTTATTTTCCAGGGGCACTGTTGGATCTCAGGGAATTGTGGTCTGAAAACACACCTGTAAGCACTGCTTATCACCATAGGTGTCACCAAAGAGGAACAAAACAGAAATCTTCGACATTACCACTTTAATTTTAAGTAATTAAATGCATTTAAATGAATTAAATTAATAAAAGTATTGAGCAATGTGTTTTATAGGAAATAAATTCGGATTAAGGATTAAGCCTCAGTCACGATTTTCAATCTCTAATAATCTTGTAAAACAGGTTTGTTTATATTGTCGGATCAATCCTATGCTGTTGTAGCAGAACTTCTGGGGGGAGATGGCACAGAGCCTATGCCAGAAATCAGGAATTGCAAGGGGTAGAAAACTAATTTGAGTGAGTGGATGAAGCTTACAGAAGGATGAGGGATGGATGAAGTTTGCCACTGCTTACTGAGTTTGTTTGCCAATTGCGTGCTCACTGATCCCCACCTCCACCAACATGATTTGTCAGAACCAATATGGTTCTGACAAATCTTCATTCACGAAGATTTGAAGATTTGCAGATTTGCTTAAAAAGTAGTTCTATTGCAGTGGATTTCTGTGTGAGGTTCTGTGTTAAATCCAACATGGAACTAGGGATCAAGTAAATACCAAGAGCTGAATAAGATGGATAAAAGGGTTTTGTTCAGTTGGATCGATGCACTTTTAGATTCCAATAATCTAAGCAACTCTCTTTGGCTGTGTTTTCAAGACAAAGGTGCAGATGGCTTCTGGTGAATAAAATAACTTCAGCACCAAACACGAATCAGACTGAACAAGATGACACTGAAATTTTCAGGATTTCATTGTAGACTTGATTGTCAAGGTATGCTTACCTTATCTCACACCATGCTGATTGCCAATTTGAATTTCAACTCCAACCAGACTTTTGAGTGCATTGGAAATTAACACAATTTTACACAGCATTTAGGGATTTTATGTTTTATGTTCTGCAGCCAACTACATATCCAATTCTTAATGCATCTGGCATATCTATGCTTCTGTTTGTGTTGTGCACATGGTAACTGATGATACAGCCTAAAACAAGATGTACAGACGTTGAAGCTGCAAAGGCAAATCCAGATGTGTTTCAAATCAAGGATGGCTATTTCTTATGGTTTTTAAAGGCCAGCTTGTGGCCCTCATCCAGTATGCATCCATTTAAATCAAACAAAGCTGAATTGCATCCAAAGATGAGGAAAGATTCTATGCTGGTTCTTGTTTACCAGCCCAATTTCTAATACAACCATGCTGTTCATTTCACCCTATCACAGCCCTCTATATGCCCGTGGGCCAAGAAAATTTATTCATTCACATTTTATGATGGAAACATTAGACATGTTTTTAAATGCTTTGCTTGTTGCTGGTTTAAAAAACAAAAAAAAGCTTTTTCCATTCTTATTTTGAAATGCTTTTGGGACTGCGGAATGAATGTGTGTTCATATTAGCGGAAGCATGAACAGGTGTTTTTATTGTTACCCACTCTGTTACCGTCAACTATTTTTTACCAGATAGACATGGGCCTTGACCTGTCTTCTTGTTGTTGGTCTTCTTGTTTGTGTCTCAGGACATCTGTGGATACCAGAGCTGTGAGACAGTGGGCGTGGCAGACGTGGGCACCATGTGTGATTCTAAAAGAAGCTGCTTCGTCGTTGAGGACGATGGGTTGCAGGCAGCGTTCACTACTGCACATGAACTGGGTTAGTTCTCCTTTTGTTTCAAGAAAGCTTTGATGGTAGGGAGACACTGTTGTTGGCCAAAGGGTTTGTTTTAAAGTACAAGCAATAATTGTACTTTAAAATAAACCCCTTTGTTGTATTACAGGTGTAGTACACCTTGCAGGGGCTTAATACTAATTGTAATTATTATTTTACTAGTGTTTGTGAGACACATTCTTTATTCGGAATGTCAACAAAAAGGAGAACAGATGTGTTGGTTTTCCATAGCCAATGACATTTTATATCAATATAACATGTTATGTATAAAAAGATATATTGAAATAATGTGATTGCCTCAAAGCGCCTTTTTTTATCAAACTATTTTTGATTGAAGGTTGTTGGAATCAATCAGTGCTGTTCTCCTGCAGGCCATGTGTTGAGTATGCCCCATGATGACTCCAAGACCTGTGAGAGACTGTTTGGGGACCTGGGGAGACATCACCTCATGGCTCCAGTGGTGGTCAACCTCAGCAGGAGTGCACCATGGTCCCCCTGCAGTGCCCTCTACGTCACAGAGTTCTTTGACAACGGACACGGTACGTGAAGTCAGAGAGATCAGGCCAAATAAGAATGAAAATTAAACGTTGGAGAAATTACTGTACAGTATTACAATAGATTCAGTAGATGCAACTGCTGTTAGACCAAGTGTACTTGTTTACACATTGTCTCTTAAAGACAAAAACATTTAAATTTAACGATAAGAAAGCAAAATAGATTTATCCCAATTATAATCATTTACTGGAGTAGATGATATATGTCCGGCCAGGTGTATTGAGGGGAAATCGACATGTCACAAGCAATTCATCTCATTGCGCAAAAAAGGAAGTGTGGGATTGCAGTTGTGGTTTGACTCTGTTATTGAGGCTGGGCCAGGGCTATGGTTCCAGGGATCCCACAGCATCTCTTCCCTAGAGTCATTCACCAATCACAACATTACGGGTTGGGAGTAGTAGTTTACCTGGACTCAAATTTGCTATTTTCTAATCTACATTCTCTCTCTATATACTCTTGCTCTCTGTCTCTCAGGCTCAACGTTTAGCACTGTGAGCCTTTGTTGATATTGTTTTGTATTAGGAGACGATCGCTGTCCCAGAACCTTCTTTTCCACTGAGTCATACAATAGACTTTTTCCTGCTGTGGGCTCCTTGAGCCAAAGGCAACAGCTGTCATTAGCAAAATATGTTCTTTATCAGTTGGAAAATGTCTCCATAGAAAACTTATCATCATCCCCAATGTGATACGTCAGCGACACAACTGTGGACTATGTTCCTACTCGATGCAAAAGGACATACATTTGCAATTTGCAATTTTAAATATCAAGAAGCAAACAACTCGGTCAGATTAAAAAATGTATGGCCATTTGCGTAACGCAAGATCAAAAAAAATATTTTCTCAAACATCAGCTATCAGTATCCGAAAATCCTAAATTAATACAACATAGTGAAAAAGACGAAAACAGCAACTATTTGTCTAATTTGTTTGTCACTAAATATAATACTGGGACAATAACAAAGCAACAATGCTACCATCATTTGATAATGTTTGAGCCAGTCTCTCCTCTCCATAATTGACCATACTTGCTCTCAGGAGACTGCCTGTTGGATGCACCAGAGACGGCCATGCCGCTGCCCAGAGAGCTGCCGGGCATCACATACAGCCTGGACCGCCAATGCCAGCAGATCTTCGGAGAGGAGTTCCTCCACTGCCCCAACACATCTGACAGCGATGCCTGCGCCCAACTCTGGTGCCACCAGGAGGGCAAACAGCACTGCACCACCAAGAATGGTAGCTTGCCCTGGGCCGATGGCACCCCCTGCAGCAAGCCCAACCAGACGTGTCTTTCTGGGATGTGCATGGCCACCCAGGAGGTTCTGCAGCCACAGGTGAGAGAGAGCATATATACAGGCACATTTATATAATAAACTATCAGCATCACTGCACTATTTTATTATATACATCATATAATCATATACATCCGCTTAAGTCACTTCATTATATATAATATAAATAGTATATATTCCATATTCATTACATAGTCCACACTTGCCTTGTCAGAAGAAGTTTATGTCAAGTATGCCCCTGCATGCCCCACACCAAGGCGGATTTTCTGTGATTTTCCGAGCGAATTTCCGCACGGAATTTCACTGATTAACAAACACATGTGTTTTAATGAAGCTGTGCACACTAAAAGGCGAAATCTGTTTTGAAGCAGAATTTCGCTTGCGGAAAAATGTGCCTGACCAATCAAAATATGATTTGATTGTGTTCTATTTAGGGCAGGGGGTGCGGATGCGGGCGGGGGTGGTGTAAATCAAGGGGGGGACCACTCTACCTCTGTCTCCTTTTTTTCTTTTTAAACACTCGCCCCTCCCCTGCTGAAGAACAGATGAGCTGACAGTGCACACAAACTGTATCGCAACAAGCGAACTCCAAAGAGAAAAAATGCGTGCATCCAAACTAAAATGTTATTTGCCTAGTGCAATCAATGTAAATTGTATATTAGCCTATTAGCAATATGTCCATTATCAAATTGTCTATTAAAACAAAGAGCTCGATGCGCCAGGATCGGTGTTAGATGCTGTCGCCTCCGCTCCAACAAGGGGTGGACCCAAAACTTTCTTTTTTTTTCTTCCTATTCTCTAACATGTTGATCACTATAATCTCTTCGTCACTTGATGACATCTTTACCACTGACACTCTCATGACTGACAGTCACGGGCCAAATCCGCTATAGTACGGCGCGAAATATGTGCGGAATAGAACGCGGAATATTTAAAAAAACGCACCGCACCTGGTGTGGACGCAGGTGCGGAATTTTTGTGCGGAATTTCGCATTCGCTTTTTTTTCCGCATTTCCGCTCCGCAATCCGAATCCGCCTTGGTGTGGAAGGGCCTTTATACTGTGCATTTGAAGAATGAGTGCTATTGCAGATTTTTTCCTGACTGATTCAGACTCATTGCTTTGACAATGTTGTTACCCAAAGAAATAATATCCATGCAGTCATGAGTGCTCACATTACTTACAAAGAAATTATGCAAAAATAATACAAAAATACACGTTTTCTATTGGACATCCTCTCTGCCCCTTTCCTATCTGGTCTTTTTTTTTATTTTTGTTGCCTTTTAGAAATGTAGACTTTATAAGTTGTGTTTTTAGCTCAGTTGCTCTGATACTGTATCAAGTCTGTGTGTGTTGATCTGTTTCCACATCTGTTTATGGACCCAGACTGCCTGGCAGTGAGACAAATAGCTGCGCCAAATTCATAAAACGTCTGGAAACAGATACTTTTACACACACACACACACACACACACACACACACACACACAAACAGTAAATGTACAGTATGTCGACATATACAACATATACATGCTATGCATTTGGATATTCACATTAATGAAGACCTTAACCAGGTTTCAGTGCCGTTAAGGAGAAGCAGTCGAACACGTCAGAACAGCCTCATGCCAGAGCGGTAGCAACACCAAGCGACTAGGAAGCCTGGAAAACCCTGAAACCCAGAAGAGCTCAGACTGCTTCCTGGCACCCAGCTCTCACCAACTGCTCTCCATTCTCTTTGTTCCCCCTCTTGTTTCACCACAGGTGGTTGTGGATGGTGGCTGGGCCTTGTGGGGACCATGGCAAGAGTGTTCTAGAACATGCGGAGGTGGGGTAGAGTTCTCCTATAGAGAATGCCAGGACCCAGTACCACAGAACGGTGGTAAATACTGTGAGGGCCAAAGGGTCCAGTACCGATCCTGTAACACACATGCCTGTGAGGACAATGATGGTAAGAAATATAGAGCTGAGAACAATTGATGGTTGATGGTTTGGGGTCCTTAAATATTGTGTTTATTATTGATTTAGTTTGTGGGTGGTGTGCTGACAATTTTGTCAGCAATCAATCAATGTTTTATTCCCTCTCAGACATTAGTTTTAACTTGCGTCTTTTATCCTTTAAGTCATTTGTTCTCACAGTCAGGGTAGATCCGAGAGCACCATTGGTTGAAATTCATTGATTGATGTTTTCCTAATCTGGGCAATTAGACCCTCTAGCTAATAATCATAATGTATTCCATGGCTTTTCTTTCATCCTCTCGCCCTCTCTTTCTTTGTTTCCTTCTTTCTCTCAGGAAAGAGTTTCAGAGAACAGCAGTGTGAGAAGTACAACAGCCCAAACAATTTGGATTTCAATGGAAACATGAAACAGTGGATCCCAAAATATGCTGGCGTGTCACCTAGGGACCGCTGTAAGCTGTTCTGCATTACACGGGACAGCAGCGAGTTCAGGGTGTTTGAAACTAAGGTATGTCTGTCCTGTAGGCTAACGTATCATAGCCATGGCCAAACCTCAGCTTGTGAATATTACAACAACTTCGTTCTTCATTCTGTTACTACTATTTTCATAATGTTTCACAACATTTTGAGCAGGATTTTCTGTTACCCTCCAGGATTAGATTACTTTGTGCAAAAGTGGGAGTACAGTAACTATGCATCTAGCCATATTGCTGCATTCATGGTTACAGTTTTCAAAACATTATTTTGACTATTGCTTCTTAACACTAACAACCCATTTTGAAAGCCAACCATATTTTCAACATGTTTGTTGTGCCTTCACAGGTAATTGATGGGACCACCTGTGGCCCTGACACTACCTCAGTGTGTGTCCAAGGCCAGTGTGTGAAGGCTGGTTGTGACCAGTTTATTGGATCTAACAAGAAATTAGATAAGTGTGGGGTGTGCAGAGAAACCTCCACACACATGCTCACCTGCAGGAAGATCACAGGTTCCTACAGCAAAGCCAAGTAAGCACTTTGGCTGTTAAAGTGATTAAGATGGATAGCCGTTTCCATTAGCTTTCACTTCAGGTTACCTATGTATATATCTATATATATATATATATATATATATATATATATATATATATATATATATATATATATATATTTTTTTTTTTTTTGATTGCCACCATGAATGTAATGGTCATTACATTCATTCCATAGCTTTAACATTAGCAACCTATGCTTAAAGTAAAATACTGATCTTTTGCAAGAAAGAAGTACAGCCTCAGGAAATACCCACAAACAACATAGAGGAAGTGAGTGGGATCAGAGACAGGTATATTTATATATTCATGGTTCTTCTCACCCAGATATGGATACAGCGACATTGTGACTATTCCAGTTGGTGCGACAAATATCGACATCAAACAACGCAGCCACCGTGGGATCAAACACGACGGCCACTACCTGGCCATAAAGAGAGCAAAGGGCAGCTATGTCCTTAATGGTAACTTCTCTGTGTCCACACTGGAGCAGGACATCCCTGTTCAGGGCGCTACGCTCAAGTATAGCGGTTCTTCCACCACCTTGGAGAGGATCCAGAGCTTCAGGCGGCTCAGGGAGGCCATCACCATCCAGCTCCTGGTCTTGGGGGGCGACGCCAACCCCCCCAAAGTCAAGTACACCTTCTTCATTCCCAGGGACACCACCTTCAGCAGCAATGCAGCCAAGGAGAGGCCAGGTGCCGCGCTCTCCCCGCACATGCTTCACCCGTTTGGGGAGCCACAGTGGGTGCTGGGAGAGTGGTCCGAGTGCTCAAAAAGCTGTGGCTCGGGATGGTCGAGGAGGAACGTGGACTGCATGGACAGCGCCGGGTTCCACTCGGGCTGGTGCGGCCGGGACCTGAAGCCCATTGACATTCGTCCCTGCGGGGACGTGCCCTGCCCCATGTGGCAGATGGGCCCTTGGTCTGCATGCTCACCAACTTGCGGTCAAGGGGTGCGCCGGCGTAGTGTCTTCTGCAGCGACTACACGGGAAACATCGTGGAGGCAGTTAAGTGCGATCCCAAAAAGATGCCTGAGCCAGTGTCCGGAGAATGCCTCAACCCAGAATGTGTATGAAGATATGAACTATTTCAAAGTGAATAATTTGTGCCCCAACAAAGTGACAAAGTCCTCCTTTCGACGGGGTTAATGGTGGCCATGGTTACCATTTAGCATTGGAGGCTTCTGCCTGACTACTGTCAAACTTTGTTGACGTTTTAAAACCACTATTGAAATGTTTCCATTAAAATCTACCTCAGGATGTATATGCTATGTACTCAATGTGCAGTACAGTGTGACTTTGCTTCCTCCAGAAAGGCATGTGTTTCTTGCCCATTCTGAATGGAGGGTCATTTTATTAATGAATTGTGTTATTGCTTTCAGGCGGTTGGTATAATCTATTTTACATGTTTTTTTTTCAATCTAATTGGTCATGATTTATTGTGGCAAGTATTTAAGCATGACATCTGCTGTCAAAGTGACAAATGACAAAACAGTATAGTGTCAATATCCCTCCAATCCAAATCCACAGAATCCAGTCCAAGATAAAGCTATATTGACTAGACTATTTGGTAAAAAGGCAGGTAAATATTCATTGACACTATTTATCAAAGAAACTTTGCTTGAAAAAAATTAAACTCAAAATGTTAAATAACTGTTAACATTGGTAATGTCTGGGTAATGTGTGTAATTGTAACATACTTTTTCTTCTTAGGTGTTCCTGTTATGATAGCCATAAGCATATTATGTATTTAAGGATCATAATAATATGTATTACCTTTAAAAAAAAAAGAAGAAGAAAATATTCAAATGCTCACTGTTTACTGATGATTTTCCATTCCAGTTTGGTAAATCACAGTATGTTATAAGGCATAACAGAAAAAGAAT
Source organism: Urophycis tenuis (assembly GCA_036785325.1). Taxonomy (NCBI): domain Eukaryota; kingdom Metazoa; phylum Chordata; class Actinopteri; order Gadiformes; family Phycidae; genus Urophycis; species Urophycis tenuis. Next base: position 1,715,414 of record JAXIVH010000049.1, on the reverse strand, counting down.
CAGGCCTATATCCCTTCAGTGAAGGACCATACAATATAATTATTACAGCTTCCATTCAAGCTATTTATTTTTGTACAGTTTTTACCTAGGACGAGTCGTTTTCATTTCAGATGCTGCTTAATTTGAGTTTTTTTTTAAATCTCTAATAAAATGGTAAAGTAAACAAATTCAAACCGATAATTGCACAACTTAATTTGTTTTCATATATATACATATATCATGCCTGCATTCTTCCTAGCTCCACCCGCTCCAGTGCTTCACGGTTGGGAGAATTTGTAGCTTTCAGATAGTCATACGCACACGACTACAAAGCGTATTTATTTAACCATTTTGCAAGCTGTATTACTTAAGCTAGTACATGGTTTCGTTGTCTGTGTTGCGAATTGAATAGGCAGACGTTTCCGTCCGTTCTCCGTTTCTGTACTGTACAGTGTACTTACTGTACAGTACAGACGCGTTGCATTCTGGGACATAAATAAAGCGCATTTAGGAAAACGAGGAGCACAAAGGAATGATAAAGGCGCCTTATGAACTTTTAATATTAAGTTAGTGGAACATCTACTCTTACATTAATGAAACTGATATTGTGGCTGCAAGAGGCTTTTTAATGCCCCCGAAGCGAGAGGAATGTGAATTAAGAGTGAAGGCGCGAGCAAGCAGCGCTGATTCAAAGTATCGCTGGTTTTAGTGAGCCCCAGTTGGAAGGTTTGAGAACCGATTTGAACTCTTCAAGCCAAGGCTATTGGTGCTCTCACAGGCCTATTCAGTGGAGGTAAATATCGCCGTATTGTGTTCCGATAACGTTAACGTCAATATCCTACATTGTCTGAAGCTGTGGCACCTTAGCCTCGTAAAAGGCGTAGTAGTTGTGTGTTGTGTCAGCTAGCATTAGTAGCTAACTTTGGTAGCCCATGTTAGCTCAGTAGCACAGTAATGTAAGCTAGCTGAACCGCATTTTGTGGCGCAGTCATTATCAACCTTCATATTAGCTGTGTGTCAATTGATGTAGGGCAACGTCATCAATACATTATTCGATTTGACGGGTTCGAATTGACTGACAAGTAGAATTTCTCAAGTTGTGTATGTGTTGTCGCTAGCTAGCGCGTTGGTGTAAACAGAGTACTCGATGATGGGCCACGCCCCCTTCATCTTTTAACATTATCATTAACGTTTTCTGGGGTCTTGAGCAGTCTCTAAACGTTTTCTATGATCCAAAATGGGTGGAATAGGAAAAATAACAATTAACAATTGAACACAGTAATTGGAGGTAGTGGTTTGATAGCTCACCAATTGAAAGGAATTTACAGTCAGCTGTTTGCTTCTGTTGCTACCTGATGTAATATTATATAGCTCATAGAAACATTACTGCAGCCACGGAGCCGCCGCTCTGACGCATCGACAGATGCATGTTTATATGATATGATTGATTAGGAAATGCATTTATTTATATACATCTAGTTACAGTGAGGTATTCAGTTTAAGATTATGTTTGCATATTAGCCCAGAGATAATCAAGTAAATGATGTGGGTACCCGGTCAGCTAAGTGTGTTTGAACAGCAGCGTTGCTTTCCCTGCTGTTTTTGTGTGTGGTTATTCTGAAAATAGAACGGTCCCTCCTTTATCATGCGATATAATTGAATCGAGCATTGCAAGACAGTATCAAAAACTAGGGCAACACACCTTTTATGGGTTGGATCAAACCTGGCAGAGTTTGGTAAATACTACCAAAGGCTATGTGGCAGACAGTATGCCAGCTATTACCAAGTAATTTTATTTCCCTTGTTCGAAAAGATATACAGGCTGCACTGTAACACCAGGTGTAAATTGGCTCTCTATTGATTATTCTTATCAATATTGTCTCCAGTCTCAATTAGTTTGTCCTGATCCGTCCGTAGCTCTCCCTGCGAGAGCCCCTTGAGCTTGAGTTCTTTTGTTTGATGGAAAATCTCATGCCTCAGAGAGTGCACGTCTTGCAGACAGCTGCTCAGCATCCCATAGCGCTCGCTGGCCTCTGCATGGGTCTGGCTCCCATCACTGCGCATCTGCTTTGATTGTTGTTATGTAACTTGCCGTTTGGATTTTGGTACCATCTAGCCTGCTGCCCCCCCCCCCCCCCCATTTTTGTTGTTGTAATTATCCTGCCACTAAGAACAAGAATGCCAAACACTCCTCTCTCACTTACACTTTTGCTTATCAAGTCCCCTGTTTTTTGGAAGAGATTTGGGTCTTGGACAGTTGAATGTGTATCTTTCTCCCCTTCATATAATTGGTTAGCATTGCAACAGGACAAGCCAGGGTCACTGTTGACATTCTATTGTTTGACACCTCATTTAAATGGGTTTGTTTAGTAAGGCTTTGTTAGAATAGAACTAATCATCCACAATAAATGTCAACAATGTTCTTGAATCAAAACATGTTGCGAGTTCCTTCGTGTTCCTTCTCATTTCTGTGAGAGATGTCACAACTTTTCTTCATTCAAAGATTAAAACAGATTTGAAGCCTTTCATTTTGCAGTTCAGTTTCTATCTTCCATCTTTATATTTCAAAGCTGTCCATCAGAAGTGGGACAGTATTTTTGTAAGGCTTAATTCTCATCCTGTGAAGCCCTTTGAGAGTAGTTGTGATGGTGGGCATATGGATATGAATGCTGTTATTATGCCTGATTGCATTTTTGTAACGTTGTTCCTCATTCTACAGAAGGACATCCAAAATTCATCCAAGGAGGGACATCCAAATAAAACAAACACTACTGCACTTCTTGGAAGATGGGGGTCAAAACCTTCACCCATAGTTCACCCTCCCACAGCCAGGAGATGCTAAATAAGCTAAACGCCCTACGCAGTGAGGGCCACTTGTGTGATGTCACCATCCGCGTTCAAGACAAACTGTTCCTGGCCCACAAGGTGGTCCTGGCCTGCTGCAGCGACTTCTTCCGCTCCAAGCTGGTCGCTCGCTCAGAAGAGGAGGATAAGTTTGTGTTGGACCTTCACCATGTCACAGTCAGTGGCTTCACCCCTCTTCTGGAGTACGCCTACACCTCCACCCTGTCCATCAGCACTGAGAACATCATCGACGTCCTGGCAGCTGCCAGTTACATGCAGATGTTCACCGTGGCGAGCACCTGTTCAGAGTTCATGAAATCCAGCATACTGTGGAGCCCCGGAAACAATGCCAACAACACTTTGGCGGCAGACAAACTGCACGAGTCTGCGCCGGAGAGTGCCTCGTCAAACTGTGTCCTGACGCCGTTGGACGGCAGCCTGTCGCCTGTGTCTTCAGACTGCAGCTTGATGGAGCGCAACGTGCCCGTGTGCCGGGAGTCACGTCGCAAACGCAAGAGCTACGGCATCGCCATGGCCTCACCCGAGAGCCTGCTCAAATGCCCCACGCAGCTCGTGGCCACCTCCCCTCAGATCCCCAACCCCTCACCGTCCTTCTCGGACACAGCGGCCCAGCCTGTGGAGTCGTCGCTGGCTTTCCCCTGGACCTTCCCATTTGGCATGGACCGCAGGTTCCACTCTGACAAGGCCAAGCTCCCAGAGAGCCCGCGGGGCCTGGAGCACACTGCGGCAGCGGGCACGTCTTCAGTGGAGGCGGTGGTGGTTGGCCGGCGGCTGAGCGACTTCCTGACGTGCGAGGGTGCCAAGGCAGGGTCGTCCCTGACGGTGGCAGAAGAGGAGGACGTGAGGGTGAAGGTGGAGAGGCTGAGTGATGAGGAGGCCCAGGAGGGCTCCTCCCAGCCCGTCAGTGCATCGCTGAGCGACCAGCAGACGGTGCCGGGGAGTGAGCAGGTCCAAGAGGAGCTGCTCATCAGCCCACAGTCGTCCTCTATAGGTGAGGGATGTTTCTCCACATGACTACTACTATGTTATAACTTACATTTACATTTAGGGCATTTAGCACACGCGTTTATCCCAAGCGACTTACAATAAGTACATTTGTCAGAACTTGAGGATTGAAGAGGATGGATTCATTGTTGAAGAATTAGTTTGATTGTAGTTTGATGTACTGATCCATACATCTGATAAGTTATATGGTTACATACCAATAGTGGAATATAATCACTCTAAATATTATATATATTTAGATATTTAAAATACAAAAAATACCGCTAATATATATCTCCTTTGGGTTGTGTATGGGAAATACTAAAGCAGTCATTATTTTCAGTTTTTCGCTTTCCTAAATTGCGAGTTATATAGATTTTTATCCACGTATCAGGTCTGCAAAATCACAGTTGTGCAGAAGTCCTGCCTTTTGGCTGGTTTGGCATGCTGTCAAACACAGCTATTTAGAAAGGTGGCCTTGGAATTTGGTTCTGGCAAAATTAATAATCAGTGGTTAAAATCCATTTTGACCGATACCTTAATTTTATGGCGCACTGCTTCCTGAACTAGGCTCAGTTCACTGCTGGAGCTTCGCATCTGTACATTCAGGATCACACCCTGTAAGTATGCTTTATTATTAGTTGTGGATTTGTTCTGTTTAAAACGAACAAAGTAGCCACTACTAAGTGCTGAGCTGTTGGTTGTAGCTAAGCTGTACACCCTGTAGCACTAGGTAGCAAAAGCTACCTAGTGTTATAGTGGTCAAATGTTTAGTCAGCTGTAGGCCTTGGCTAACTTGCAACCTACCGTTATACCGTTATATTCAAATGGTTTTGCTAATCAGCTTTAGGTCCACTTTTACCTGTAATTGGTGGGAATACGGCGATTGTTTTCAGATCACAAGATGTTAAACATTGTTCAATTGTGGAATTGGATTTCTGATTATACAGGCAGTAATGTTAAGGCTGCAGTTATTTTCCAATACGTGCCATACTTAGCTTTGTTAGGCCATTCTCTACATACCCAGTGATGTAGTTGTTCCTGTGTTCCTCAGCCGCAGCTGCTTGTAATACAAGGACATTGTGTTGGTGTGCGTATACAAGTTGACATGCGTATGTCTGGTCAAGATGTCTTCTTTGATGTTTTCCCGAAGTCCAAGAAGGGTGAATGCACTGCAAAGCTAGTAAAAACAGGCCCACTTTTACTTTGTACAATATCTGCATTAAACATTATAAAATAACAAATACTTTTGATAATTATGGGCATTAATTATGGGCAACCTCAAAGGAGGTTGTGATTGCCTGCCATGTCTCCTGCTTCAGTCATGAGGTGGTCAAAAGCCGCCCCATGATCCAGCACTTCCTAGGTAGCTCCAGTTGACAGTTAGTTTACATTTGTAAAGAATAAAAATATTTTTGGGAAAACATTTATTTCTCATTTCTTCACTAATTATTTGGGTCCTGTGAGATCATTTCAATCTCTCTGTGAATTTATTTTAGACTGTTGTATCATTAATGTAATACAAAATGGCTATTTGCTCTCAAAGGTCCATAGTCATCCAGGCAGGGTGTAGGGATTCAAACAGTAGGCTCTAGGCCTGGATGTAGATGGATGGTGTACCATGTAGGGGGACTGGAACAATGGAAGAACAATGATTTACAACATATTCCTGATTTAACTATGATAGAGTCATAATACAAGTGATCAATGAGCTGATCAATGATCAAACCTATGAATTGTCAAGTGATAGATTTTTCTTGTCACAAAGCTTGATCACCTCGGTTTAATTCATGTCCATCCTCTGTCATAGACAGGCACTAACTAAAACAGCTGCAACATGAATTCATGAATTCCTTTCCTATTCTTGGTCTCACTAAAGGGTCGATGGATGAGGGTGTGTCTGAAGCCTTGCCATCGATGCAGAGCACGTCTAATGCCGGAGGCCATGGCGAAGATGACGAAAGGTGAGGTGCTTCTGTTGAACCGTCTGCTTACTTTCTAGGAAACTATTTAAAATACGGTCAGCAAATAACATCATCCCCACACCTGCTTTTAGTGCATCCTAAATTGTTGTCTATATGGCAAAAAATAGATTGACAAACCATGGCTTAAAAGTGTTTCACTAGTCATAAACTCAAGGCTTGATCCACTACAGAAGGCATTAAAAGCAGTCAACGTCTTAACATTACAGTAACTGAAACAGACATTAGACTTTGTAACCTCATCATTTTCATCAACAGTTGATGTGTGAAAGTGTCTCCATTATTTTAAATGTCCATACTGATCTGGTTGATCAAACCATTGTAACCATCTCTCCTGGCTTCACTAAAACATGTAATATTAGTAATAATTTGGACAATGTTCTGCCTAAGAGCATTTAGCTTGAGCGTGCTGTGCCACAAAAGTAAACCCTAGCAGAAGCACGTTGGTCTGTCTGATAAAACATTGTTGTGTAAGGTGTGCCAACTTTCTTTGTTGTGCATCTGTTCAAAAAAAGAGTGATATTGCTATTGTTTACATTTGTACATTTGTTACTCTTGCCACAAATGTAAACAGCAACATCACTTTCTCTTTTTAAATGAATACATATTAAATGCTCTTTGGCAGAATCAGTCCTACAAAGTAATTTTGACCAAAATTGGGAAGGGTTGTTTGCGTGAAGCCAGGAGAGACGGTTGTGGTGGTTTGATAAGCGACTCTGGTGTGGTCTTTAAAGACAGGGAGGGCCGGCCTCTACAAGCTAAAACCCCAGAAACATGAGGTACTCCCAAAGCATGGTCACAAACACATAGACTTTCACTTAACCCACACTCACTATGGGCAATTTGTGGTCCCCTCACAAGCCGCAAACACATGTCTTGGGAGCCAAGAGGAGAGTGGGGCATGTGGAGGGAAACCCCATTGTACAACCACACTGCCATAACCTGAGAGGGGAATGGAAGCTAGGTCTCTGGAGCTAGGAAGTTAATATTGGCCTAATAGGGTGTGATCGATTTTGAATATGTATTAGATATATATTTTCATTTGAGTTATTGTGAAAATATCACTTTGCTGAATGGTACCTTCAATTCTCAATTAAATTAATGTGTTTTTTTTTTTACAATGCAGCTCATTTTCCTGAAAAAGGGTTTCTGTGATTGTGACACAAATGTGTTTGGGTGTGCATACCATTATAGTTATGAATAATATGGTATTGATTACAATATTGTCCGGTCCTTGTTGTACTTTTAATTAAACATATTTCCTCTAAAGCCCTTCGAGTTAATTATTTGGATATTGATTTAATTTACATAAAGGGAATTTGCATTGGATGCATTTAAATGTGCATAATTGCATTATTACATGTGGTTTGTTAAAATAACACAAATTGACAAGCAGTGAGTTCAGCCTAACTACATTACCCACAATGAGGAATGCACTTCCTGAATTTTGACTACTTTCTTGAGAGAGACGAGATGCGAGGGATGTACATGTGAGCTTCTGCTAAGGAAGGTTAATTTTACAGAACATTGTTTGGTGCCAAATCCCGGGATATCTAGTCTGTAAACAATGAAAGAACAATTGGACAGATCAAAACAAAAACGTGGAGCAGTGCGTGGAAGTACAACGAGACCCCTACAAACTATCCAAATGGAGCTAAGCCAGGAGCCATGAGTTATTGGCAAAATTGTCTGTAAAGAAGAAACATTGCTGGGTTTACATCGTGGGATTGGACAAGGAACTGCTACAGACGATCTGGATGCAGAAATAACAAACACTGAGGAGTACAAGGAACGAGTCATCATGATGAGGACACGTGCACAGAGAGTGATACAGGCTCATGATAGCGTGAGTAGCCCAATGAGAGGTGCAGTAGAGAGTACTCCAATTGACAGCAGGACTATTCAGAAATTTAGCAGAGAAATACGGAATTATGGAGAGAATTTTGAACCCAATATGAGACTGCTATTCACAAAAATGAGACTGGGCAAATCAGAAAAATGTCATCTATTTGAAATCGTACCTCTGGCGCTGTAGCTAAGACAGTAGCAGGACTCATGACAGCAACTATGACCAGGCGCTGGAAATACTGCATTGTTCTCACGCACTCACTCCCACCATGATGAAGTGCTTTAAAAGGCTGGTCAAGGCCCATATAACATCCAGTCTACCCACTACACTTGACCCATTCCAGTTTGCATGACATTCCAAACGTTCCACTGATGATGCCATAGCAACAGCACTCTACCTATGCCTGGCTCATCTGGAAAACTAAAACGGTCACGTGCAGATGCTGTTCATTGACTTAAGCTCCGCCCTCAACACAGTAATCCCCAACACCTGGTGAATACTGTAAACTCGGTGCAATAGGTATGAAGTGGGATGAGTAGGTTAAAAAAAAGTAACCTCAAAAGTCTGTACTATGCTCTTCATATGAACAATAATGCACTTTATATGCACAATATCATACATGTTTACATACGGTACATATGTATCTCCATGCTGCTATTCTGCACTTTGCACTTTGCCTTATGGCACTTTTTTATCATTGCACCTTCAGTAACATTCCTCAAAACCAGTAACACAACTCAAATTCAGCAACATACCTCAAAACTGAATCAAATTCTGGCACACTTGGAATATTGTACTCTGTATATTGTATATCCCCACTGCCTGTCTGTATATGTTGTGTATATTTGTTACATCTGTATGCACCATTATGTTATATGTTGTGTGTTAAACATATTACCTGCACATATATAATATGGGGAAACGCAATTTTGATCCTCTGTATAATTACTTGCACTAATTGCATGGTCTGATTGATGATAAAGTTCACTTTGAATCTCTGAATCTTTGAATGATAGATATGGAAGAAAAGACCTTGTAGTGAATGTGCACATGACAAAGTTGTTAAATCTTACCCTTTGTGAAGAAAGTGTCAGATGTGGTTGCATTGAGACGGCTCTATGATGAATCTGAGATCCAAATACACAGTTTAGAATCACTGGGTGTTGTATCAGAGACTTATGGCCGTTTGCTATGCCTAATCCTGCTGCAGTTGATACCTGAGGAGATAGCTCTTCAGTACAGTAGGCAAAGAGGAATGAGCAATGAATGGCAAGTGATGGACTTTCTTCAGAATGAGGTCCTTAGTCGAAAGAGAACCATGCAGCTGGCACAAGGTAACAAAGAAAAGGATATCCAGAGCCACCATAAGCCATTTAAACAGACTGACACAACGTTTGAGCTGAACCAGAAAAAACTGAGCCTGCAATCAGCTGCTGCTTTGCACACTGCCAGCCAGAGAACACAGAATTGTGTATTTTGTAACAGTGCTGAGCACACACCCGAACATTGTCCCTCACACAATGTAACTGAGCGGTGAAATATTCTGAAAAAGGTCTGAGCTCGGATGAGGAGTTGCAAGCTGATCTCAACCAACAATGGAACAGCTGGCGCTCTGAACTTCCCCTGATTCACCAGATCTGTATACTGCGCTGGTGTGGAGAAAATGATGAGCAGAGCAGCACAATGCCAGACTCCATGTGTTCTGTGATGCCAGTGAGAAGGCGTACAGTGCTGTGGCTTACCTACAGTGGGAAGAAAGGGGCCCAATGGCTATTAGCCTGGCCGCCTCAAAGTCCAGAGTGGCACCATTAAATAAATTGTCAGTGCCACTTTTGGAGCTGATGGGAGATTTAATTGGAGCATGGCTTGGAAGAAATTTGATAAGCCTGCTGAAAATGGAAACCCATCAACTTCACATGTGGACAGATTAAATGATCCTGCTACACTGGATTTGCAGCTCAGCTGACAAGTGGCAGCAATTGGTTGCAATCAGGGCGACGGAGATCCAGCATCCAGTCTCACTGTAAAACAAAGGATAATGCTGCTGATTTACGCACTCGTGACCAGACAGTGGCGAACCTGTGTCAGAGTCGCCTGTTGAAAGGGCCTGCCTTCCTGACCTCGTGTGAACATGAGGAAGAGTCTGATGACCAATCAGCAGAAGACAATGTGGCTGAAGATAAGTGAGCATGTACCAGTGCAACTCAGCACTGAAGAGAGTGAGAAAATAGAATAGAAAATAGACCTACAAAGACACAGTAATCTCAATACTATTTCGAATAACAGCTTGGATACAAAGATTCACAGACAACGCACGCTCTACAACAAAGATGAGGAGGAATACTGAGGAAATACTTCAGGCTAAAGCCTAGTTTATACTCCTGCGTAAAGTGCCGTACGTCGTTTACGGAGAGCCCTCTACGTCGACGGAGAGCCTGACGGAGAGCCTCTGCGTCGTCTCCGTCGGCCTGAAATATTTTTTAAGTATCCGTCACTCCGTCAACGCACATCGGAGACCGCAAGGGCTGCGATTGGTCCTCTAAAAACGTCATTCCCAGAATTACTTTTCCGGTTTGACTTCTATCACAACGCAAGACTGGCCATGACTGGCAGCGCCATTTATATATATACGCTTTATACGCTATTTACACTATATATATACGCTGGCAACATATCTACGCTTTACTACTGTATATGGACGCATAAAGCTCCAAAATGCCAAGCCGACCTACTTGAACTTGTGAAACTTAAAAGAGACGGTGGCAAATTGTTTTTTTTTAGTTTGTGTACGGTTTCTACTTTTAAAAGCATTTCATTTATAATGTATCCCCTTTTCTATTTAATAATTGATCCCCTCTTAACTATTTTTCCCTTTTGTACTTATTTACTTGCGTGAATGTCATGGCCAGTCTTGTGTAGCGACCCCTACTGGTCAAGCGGGAAATTGTATTACGTATCCGTCACCACGACGGAGAACTATGAGGGCTCGAGGGGTCTCCGTAGTTACGCAGTTGGATTACGGATTACGCAGTCGTAGAAGTATAGGCCTTAAGAAGTACTGGATAACACTTTCACAACACCAGAGCTTCATTCAACATGTCGCTCTTCTGAAGGCAGGAACATCATTGAACAAGGTTTCCAAAATCAGAGAGCTGAGGCCATTCCTGGACGAAAGCGATGTGTGTTGAAGGCAGACTTTAGCATTCGGCAACAAGCAAGCAAGCATTCGGCAAGCAAGTTTCCAGCAACAGCACCCGTGAATTTTGCCTGCAAAGAGCAGATTTGGTGAGTTCTTAGTTCAACAGAACCACCAAAACGCAGGCGTGCGGGACACACTGGTGCAATTAAAAGAAAGTTATTGGATACTTAGAGATAGACAGCTTGTGAAGGATGTTCTGTCAATGTGTCACGTAGAAGATTCAAGGCGAAGCCTGTGCAGCAGGTTACTGCTGTGTTGCCCCGTGACAGAATCACAGAATCCCCTCCCTTTGAAGTCACAGGTGTGGACATTACTGGGCCGCTATATGTAAAGGCTAGTGGTGCACTTACCTAGGCCTACATTGCATTGTTCACCTGCGCTGTGACCAGAGCTGACTGGAGGTCATCTCCAGTCAGTCAACAGAGCATTTTCTGTTGGCTCTGAAAAATAAAAGTAAAGTGATTTATTCAGATAATGCTAACAGCTTCAAGCGAGCAGAGCAAGATCTAAAGGAACTGTTCAGAAGAATCAAGGATCTACAGCTCCTGGAATACCTTTCAGACAGGGTAGCTGTCCAGGTATAAGCTGGCAATTTATCGCTGACCGAGCCGCCTGGTGGGGTGGTTCCAGGTGGTTTCCTGGTGGGGTGGGAATGACTTATCAGTGAAAACCTACCTGAGAAAGGGGTTTGGACGAGCTTCCCTTAGCTTTGAGGAACTGAACACCATCCTCATGGAGGTGGAAGCTACCTTACACTCCAGACCACTTACTTTGGTCAACAATAACCTGGATGAGCCGCAGCCACTGACAGCTGCTCATTTCCTTGTGGGGAAAAGACTCATCTCTCTGCCACCAAGACAGCTTCCAGCTGCTAGCAGGAAGCAGAGCATCTGTTGAAAGAACTATCTCTTGGACCTGAAGTCAGCTCATCACTGTGACAACCTGCAACCTACCTCATTGAAGGTGGTCACCTTGGAGACAACCACGTGCCACGACAGACCTGGAAACCAGGAAGAGTGATGAACTACTGTTCATTGGGGGAGGATGTTGTACTTTTAACATAATTTCCTCTAAAGCACTAAAATAACACAAGCAGTGAGTTCATGAGTAAAGAGTAACTACGTTACTCACAATGCATGTTTGTACAATTGTACAATCATAAAAAGATAATTGAAAATACATAAAAACTAAATATTGTTAAGTAAATACTACTATTATGGCATATGGTGTTATTTAAGAAATAATGTTGCTTTGTGAATACCATCATACATTTTACATTGTTATGTTTTCCATTAATGTTTTGCTAAATAAACATACGTGTGTGGCCGACATACAACATAGAGATTCTGACTTAATTCACCACACTATTATATACTGTTATATTGTTTTATATGGGCAAGTGTCTTTTAAGATTTTGTCACAGTTGTGACGCAATGTTCAGGCCTCTGTTTGTTGGGCTCTGTTTCCCATTGACCATGGACTTGCACTAATAAGTGTGTATATAGGTGCGCTGACACTGCTCAACCACAGAATGTTTATATCTATTTTTTTATTGTTTGCATATGAGGTGTTCCACGAAAGATCTTAATGGCATTTTAGTCACTTAAACTCAAAGGTTGGGAACCACTGCAACCACTGCTCTAGTATCCCATATCACCATTCAAACCCTTAAAGGGTTCAATACATATTCCTCCTCAATCTGCCCTTTGTTTATTCAGGCATAGCATCCTGTTTCGTTGGAAAAGGGCCATATCACAAAAGAATCAAATCACGGTCTTTGTGTCTTAACTACAGGGCGGGGGAGTGTTTATGTTTATATGTACAGTATGATTGAAAAGTTGCAAGCATATGGATTATTATAAACAACAAGGTGTTTGGGAACAGGTGAATATTTCCAATGATATCACTGTCATACTTATCATAGGTGCTCACTGGTGAGCTATAACCTGATATATTTAGACTGGAGCTTGCGCTCCAGTGCTCTGAATGCTTCAGCCCAAGTAGGCTGCAGTTCACTTACGGCCCAAAGGGGCCAGCAATAAGAAGGCATATGTGATTATTACACATAGTTCCTTAATGAGTTTTAACATCTTGAACATCAGTGTCGTCTTTTTTTGTTGTTGCTATATCTGAAAATCATTGACTTTAAAACAAACGTTTCTGATGTTTGTCTTTTGCCCTTGATTTGACCTGGGATTCCAGGCTAGATGGGATCCAATACCCCTACCACCTCTATATTAGCCCCTCGGCCCGCACTGGTGCCAATGGCCCAGACAGGCCCTTCCAGTGCCCCACCTGCGGAGTGCGCTTCACGCGCATTCAGAACCTCAAGCAGCATATGCTCATACACTCTGGTAGGTGCTTTTGTACCATTTGTCTTCAAATTCATTTAGCTGAAAATTGTAAAAACGTTTTTGGAACATAACATCTTTTGTGATCTGTCAGTATTTTGGCCCCTGCCTACTTAAAAAAATAAGGCGTTTTGATTTAATAGGCATTGGAATGTTTTTACAGACATTCTGTTATTGCTAGACAGACAAGATTTGACAAATACGATTGGTTTTTCAACAATGGTTATTTCCAACAATGGCCTAAGAGGTCATCATATCATTGTTGATCAGTGACAGTGCTAAAAGAAATTTGGATCTAGTGGCGTTTATTGAAAAGCCGAAACAAATGTTTGAAAGCGGGGCAAAACCAGAGGGGATCCCCGGTCATGTTCCATCATCACTGCTAGACGTGTGCTGTCATCACTGCTAGACGTGTGCTGTCATCACTGCTATAAGAGTGCTGTCATCACTGCTAGACGTGTGCTGTCATCACTGCTATAAGAGTGCTGTCATCACTGCTAGACGTGTGCTGTCATCACTGCTAGACGTGTGCTGTCATCACTGCTAGAAGAGTGCTGTCATCACTGCTAGACGTGTGCTGTCATCACTGCTAGAAGAGTGCTGTCATCACTGCTAGACGTGTGCTGTCATCACTGCTAGACGTGTGCTGTCATCACTGCTATAAGAGTGCTGTCATCACTGCTATAAGAGTGCTGTCATCACTGCTAGACGTGTGCTGTCATCACTGCTAGACGTGTGCTGTCATCACTGCTAGACGTGTGCTGTCATCACTGCTAGACGTGTGCTGTCATCACTGCTAGACGTGTGCTGTCATCACTGCTAGAAGAGTGCTGTCATCACTGCTAGACGTGTGCTGTCATCACTGCTAGACGTGTGCTGTCATCACTGCTAGAAGAGTGCTGTCATCACTGCTAGACGTGTGCTGTCATCACTGCTAGACGTGTGCTGTCATCACTGCTAGAAGAGTGCTGTCATCACTGCTAGACGTGTGCTGTCATCACTGCTAGACGTGTGCTGTCATCACTGCTAGAAGAGTGCTGTCATCACTGCTAGACGTGTGCTGTCATCACTGCTAGACGTGTGCTGTCATCACTGCTAGAAGAGTGCTGTGCGTGTCGCTTCCTTTAGATCGCTTCAATGTGGAGTGTGAATATTTCTTTACCTATCAATAATTTTTGTACATCGGTTCTTGTGTAATGTTATTGTTGGATTCAGTCTATGGATCTATCACGCATGTCACATGAACTGAACTCCATAACTGTATTGTACTGTATTGTACTGTAACTGTAATGTTACTTTAGTAGGGCGCACAATTTCCTTTTTTTTGTAACACTAGTGGCCGAATAATACATTTAACTGGCAAATTAGAGTCAAATTCAGAGTGGGTTGAAGCCCTTATCAGCATGTAGTTCCAGAACCCTAACCAGCAAGGGCCTCATCCCTATCCACCTGGAGGATGGTTTACCACTGTGCACATTGACTTTAGCTGACACCTAAGTCAATCTGCTGACATCCACTGTGTGACTGATGCAGTTGACTTTATTTGCATCCCTCACACACATCCCTCACACACATCCCTCACACACATTATACACACACACACACACGCACACACACAGACACAGACCGACTTTGAAACCTAAGCAAAAACAGTGGATACCTCTGGGTGCTAATGTGCAAATTCCCCCTAAGGCCACAATTTCTCTCCCTTTCCAGGCATTAAGCCCTTCCAATGTGACCGCTGTGGGAAAAAGTTCACGCGGGCCTACTCCCTAAAGATGCACCGGCTGAAGCACGAAGGTAAACGCTGTTTCCGGTGCCAGATTTGTAGCGCCACATTCACGTCCTTCGGCGAATATAAGCACCACATGAGGGTCTCCCGACACATAATCCGCAAGCCACGGATTTACGAGTGCAAAACGTGCGGCGCCATGTTCACCAACTCTGGCAATTTAATTGTGCACCTCCGGAGTCTGAACCATGAGGCGTCCGAACTAGCAAACTACTTCCAGAGCAGGTGAGGAGTCCTGGAGGGTGTCAAAGGCACACCCCCCCCCCCCCCCTCCCTCCATCCCTCCCTCCCTCCATAACACACTCCCACCTCACCACCACCCTCCCACCTCACCACCACCACAACATCATTTCTTCAGATCATTACTGGGTCAGAATAACACCTTTCTTAAGTTTTCTGTTAATCCCCATTTCAACAAGGTTGATCTCCTTTATTAAGCCATAGATTGTGGCTCTTTTGTGATTGTGCCTGATGTATGAAGTTGGGTCCATCTATCTGACCTATCCATTTTGGGGATGATGAAGTGACTTATTAAAGTGATGGTTCGGAGTAAAATTCACCCTGAGGTCATTTCCACCAATAATCCAGCCAAATACCCCCTCAGATGCATTTTTAGCGACGGTCAATATTTATCAAGTTTATTGGTATCAGCCGAATGGCTTAGTATTGGAGTGCCCGGTACTGTGTGTATATCTCGTAAATTACCCCACTAATAATGCATGGATTGTTACCCAACTTCTGTAGTAGTACATATATGGTCTGTACTCACAAAAGGAGGCATTTTAAAGTTTGTAAGTACACCAGGAGTTTATTTAAAAGAGCACTTTTCTGATAGCTTCAACTAGCTGTTGCTAAGGCTACCACTGCGTCGACGTCTCTTCCGTCTTTCCGGATAGGTTCGTAAAAGTCCTCTTCAAAACTCACATGTGTAAGGAAAAGGTTAGTGAATTCAACACTCCATCGAAATGTATTGACAACTGGAATAATTGAATACTTGAAATTAGATGGAGTGTTGAATTCACTAACTTTTTCCTTACACTTGTGAGTTTTGAAGAGGACTTTTACGAACTTATCCGGAAAGACAACTTTAAAATGCTTTAAAATGCCTCGTTTTGTGAGTACATATCATGTACCACTACAGAAGTTGGGTAACCATCCATGCATTATTAGTTGGGTAATTTACGAGATATACACAGTGTACCGGGCACTCCAATACTAAGCCATTTGGCTGATACCCCTAAACTTGATAAATATTGACCGTCGCTAAAAATGCATCTGAGGGGGTATTTGGCTGGATTATTGGTGGAAATTACCTCAGGGTGAATTTTACTCCGAGCCATCACTTTAAGCACTTAATAAAGTACTTTTAAAAAAAGATACTGGAATTATCCTGCCACTCAGACTATTGATATACTGGAAAGTAAAGCTGGATCATTAGTTTAAGGATTAGGCTAAATATAAATGTGAACGTTATGGTAAAACTTTCTGGTCAAAACAAGTTTGAAACTGTCAAGGCTACAGCTGTATCTAGGTATTCATATTTCTCAAACAGCTACATTGTGGTTTGTTTTTTAATCAATATTATTGCATCAGTGCACATATTTCCATAGTAGATTGTTGCTTTTTTACTCACCACACTTTTCCATTTCTTAATCAACTCAAGCCCTCACAGGTCGGCAAAGCCCAAACAGGCCACCGACTCCTTATGAAGGTTTTATAGTAGCCAGTCTATGTCTGACATCATAACTCACTGGAAAATTGTCTGGCAGTCCATTCACACTTTCTTAGCCCCTTTTTCACAGTTGATATATAAAAGCTGCATTGAATGTACTTATTTTATTTGTACAACTGAAAAATATATTTGATTTGCCACTGTATTGTCAGCTTTGTAACTGGCTTATTCATTTTGTATTTGTGGAAATCTAAATTGAAGAGCTATCAGCCTTATGTAGAGAGTGAACTTGATAACACTGTTAACCCTGACAGCAGACTGGTGACGCTTTCCTGTTTTCCAAAACCCACTCCCGATCCCAACCCCACCCCTAACCTGCCCCTTCATACAGTGATTTCCTCGTGCCCGACTACTTAAGCCAAGTGCAGGAGGAGGAAGAGGCGGCTGCGGCGGTGGCACTAGGGGTCCAGTACCAGCTTGAGGATCCCTCCTCCCACCACCACAACCTCAATCCAGTCTACCCCAGTGACATCACTTCTACCACTACAGCCTCCATCATTAACACCACCACCACCACCTCCTCCTGCTCTTCCTCTATCCAGCTGCCAGTCATCTCCCAGGTTTCGTCCTCCACCCAGCCCTGTGAGAGTTCGCCGCCAGGCTTCCTGTCACATGAGCCACCCCAGGAGCCGCTGGTACCCCCCACCCACCCCATCAAGATGGATGGAGATGGTGGGATGATGGCCTTGGGTGGGACCACTGCGGGGCAGGGTGACGGAGGAGGGGATGTCTCCATGGAGGAGCTTCAGCAGCATGCCCAGGCCACGGAGCTGGCCGCCATTACCATAGAGTGAAAATAATGAAGTTCTTGAAGCCCCCCAGCCCCTCCACCCTTCCAGCCACTGCGATAGTTGAAGCCTTTAGACCTACTTTTCGAAAAGAAAAAAAAAGTGCCTGAGATTCTGTGAAGTACTGTGTGGTAAGAGAGGTCTTCACGCCCAATGTTGATTCATCAAGTCTGTTTGGGCAGATAATAGTTTAGAATTTATAGTAACCATGCTAGTTTGTATGAACAGAGACAGTCTCACTTCTCTACAGTCATCGTTATAGGCAAAATGTTAATTGTTAATGTTGCAAGAGCTTGTACTGTAATTTTTATATTTGAATGCTTTGTATGTTGGGTGTTGTAAGGTGTGTGGTTGTGTGTTTTCATGTATGTGTATTTTATTTTGTAAAGACAATATGAGGAGGTATGGAGTGAAGTTATGAAGTTATAGCTTATTATTATTTTTATGTTAATTTAGATTAATCAACATTTGATTGATGCTTGTATAGAAATCTAATCAGCTCCTTGTATGGCCTTAAATAGAGTTGTATGACTTATGAAAAAAATTAACATTTTACCCTGAAATTTCCTTAGTATGGTCTGACATTTTAGAAAAGTGTACTTGATCAGAAGTTGATACCTACTTTCTCAACTTTGTAATTTATAAACCTATAAATCTAAATTGAGGGTAGCAGTAGTCCCTAAGCTTTTGCCCATGAACAGCGTAAGTTTCAATGGCTATTGATATATGGCTATTGCAGTAAGGTAGTTCTTGAAGAACTACGGGCCAACTATGGTTGGCATTGAAAAACATTGTGTCTCGTTTAAATCCAGTTTTGTTTTTACAAATCAGATATACTGTGGAAAGGATTCGGGACGTGCATGAATCTCTGTTATGGCAGCCACCCAAATCTACCAGAAGCGTTTATGATGGAAAATGATCAACATTGAAACATGTGACAATGTCTGTGGCAGACCTCTGATGTGTGCACAGCCTCTGTTTTATCATGTGTATTATGACAGCTGTTCATATAAAATATAGGCCTAGCTTTTGCCATAGCTGAGCAAAGACACATCTATGCGTGTGAATGTGTATACTGTGAGTATAATCACTACAAATGATTTATGCTGAAGGGCATTATTTCCACTCATCAAAATCTGTGGAAAGTCAGAGCTCTTAAAACGCCTATGTTATCTGCTTGTTTTGGGCAGAAACCTTTGGTTGTGTTTTATAGTCAGTGTAGTAGTCATTCTGTACTTCATTCTTGTGTCTCGCTGTTTAAGATAATGATGCCTGTGGTAAATCCATAATTTGAATGCTACTGATATTTATTACTGGTTTTGATCCAGTGAAATCTTAATCTATAAGTATGCCCTGTCCCCAAGCACAGCTCAAAAAAAATAATTAACTCTTAAAGGGTTACTCAATATGAAAATCAAATCGGCATAACAGCATCTCTGGTCAAAACGGGTATTGCAGTTGTTGTTCTAATTGGCCCAGTTAGGTGTCATCCACAATTCCATTTAATCAGTTAAAGGGATTGTAAGGGATGTAATTCTGTTTTTTGGTCCCCGTTTGATCCTAGTGTTTGGTTACTCTTAAAACACAGGCTTGATAATTTGCCCTTTTAAAAATGAACACTGAGTCATGCTCTGTGGAGGTATTTCAGAATATGCTGTTATTAATAGAAAAAAATGTACACAATGAAAAAGAGATATGTGCTATATTGTCAATTATTCCTTGGAAGATTCCACTCACTGTCACGCTTGGGATGAAAGCAAGCTTCCTCCCCCACCCCCTCCCCATAATTGGACCAAATGATCTTGTCTCATTGGAGAAGTTGCTATGGCAATCAGTAATTGCACATAACCAAGTAAAGATAATCATACTATAAGGTCCATGCTAT
Organism: Urophycis tenuis; assembly: GCA_036785325.1. Taxonomy (NCBI): domain Eukaryota; kingdom Metazoa; phylum Chordata; class Actinopteri; order Gadiformes; family Phycidae; genus Urophycis; species Urophycis tenuis. Next base: position 1,696,008 of record JAXIVH010000049.1, on the reverse strand, counting down.
TTAGCAGTTGGGCTGTGCTTTAATTGCCCCTTAACACTGATGTTGTGCATTAAAGAGGCTAGCCTTACGAAATGGACCTATTGAACTCGAGTTGCACAGTGTCAAACTTTTAAGAAGTATTTTATTTCTGTTCTCCATTTGAATGTTAAACACTTTTTTAATGTTGTCTTGTACAGTGTTCAAACATGTTTTTTAATTATGAAATGCTGCTCTTTGTCAAAAATAGCAAAAGTGCCCAAAGTATTTTTGTGAACTTAGTGTGTGCAATAATTTGACAAGTGTGAAAAGGATATTTTGTGGTTAAAAAAAGTGTGTAATTTTGTGTAAATCAATGACTTAAGGAAAGCTGAAGAAAAGAGGCTAGGATCCCAATCAATCTGTGAAATCAAGCTTAGCTAGCAAACAATTGGTTCTACCCGATATACCCTTTCAATTTTATAAGTTGCATGTTCATATGGTTCTATGAATTGGAGAGCATGTTCTGCTTTGCATCTTCCATTGGCTACCACTTCAAGGCAACATGTTCTGTCATGGCCTTATTTCTAAATGCCTTTTCATCCCAATACCTTTTGTTGTTGTTTCAGCATGTCATGTTCTTTTCTTTTAAGTAGTTCATTTTCTGTGCAATGTTTTCAGAGATCTTAATTATGTACAGTACATCCTTTTGGTGTACACTTGTTGTATGTTTTTCCACTTCAAATTCATATTTAGATGTGGGAAGAAGAAAAAACTGTAGCTCTTCACGAGTACACACATATATGTATATGTATATATACATACATACATATATATATATATATATATATATATATATATATATATATATATATATATATATATATGAATATATATATGAATATATTTTTTTGGTGAGTTTTGTATTATGGTTGCTGTTAAAATGAGTATGCCATCTTTGGATATTCTTGATAAATGTGAACAGGAGGGTTTTGTGTGTGTGTGTGTGTGTGTGTGTGTGTGTGTGAGAGAGAGAGAGAGAAGGAGTGCGAGGGAATGCAGGGTTGTGCTTGGTAGTCTTCACTTTGTGAGTGTCTTTGATGTGCAGTTATACACAAAATGTACTATATTGCATATTCTTTATACTGTAGGTTACTGGACTGCAACCTGCTATGAGACAGATGTTGTATTTTGTGACTTTAATACTGTATTTCAAGCCGTTTGTTTCAAGAGTTTTGTTCCAAACATCCCAGATAGTAACGGGACTTGCACATTGTATGTTGTAAAAAAAAAGAAAAGTGAAATAAACAGCAGTTTGTTGTAATGAGTGTTTTTAACTGGATCACATGACAGAGGTGTCTATTACAAGCTGAACAGACTTCACGATACTAACCATGATTGTCATTTGGTTAGTGTTCTGACATTTCAGTCCTGGTGTGATAAACCTTTTTTTTTAATGTAAAAGTACAAGATTTAAATAAAAAAAACGTAACATTACAGCCGACAATTATGTTGATGAGGTTTTTCTACCGAGACTGGGCTAAACACATTTTGTGGGTGTTCATGTCCCTTGTGTATGTAGCTGCTGAATAGTGTTGTACATGTGAATCTCATTTGATACACAAATATACATCAAGTCTATTGGACAAACATGTATGGTCTGTGTAATGTACATATGCAATGTAATGTACATGAATGGGTTTCTGGTGTCTATTTTTAAATGGATATAAGGGAAAGCAGGGGTGCATCTGGCTAGCTTGAGGCCTCATGTGATATAGGTAGTGAGGTTGAGTTATTACCAGATGACAACACTTTGATTTCACACGAGAGGGAGAATGGCTGTGATTTGGTTGTAGCTATGAGACTGCAGGCCAAGTGGCACAGATAACCACCGCCATGCTGATATTCAGTTCAACAGCATGACCCAGATGTTATATTGCTTTTATACAACAGTTCCTCAAGGGATATTTATTAGTTAACAACAAGTGACAACAGGTTATGATTATTTAATTAGTCATGCTTGGCTCCATCAACACAAGTAGTTCCACACTGGCTGTGACTTTTGCCAAACATTTTGCCAAACATTTTCCTGCACACTATTTAGCTACTTTGTTTAGGTCTACACATTACCGTAGGACAGCTACTTTGTATCAGGTACATTTATCTGTATGTTTTTTTGTGCAACCAGAGAAATGAGACACTTTACCAACTTACAATCGTTACTGTGATTAATGATTATATGAAACACCGGAGTGATAGACACGCAAAAGTCCAAGTACTCTTATACTCTATATCAGCACTCTGGAATGCCCTCTTGTCCAATGTGTGTGTTATTTATTGATATACAGTATTTGTATTAAAGAATGAAAGGAGTGTGTGGTAGATGACTGATTGAAGTAGCCTCACCTGGAGATTAGGCTCTGGGCTAGCTGAGGCTCTACACCTGTTGTGTTGGAATAAAGTGGCAGTGTGGACCACTGCAGTCACATGTGTCGCAGTGACCGCTGCGATTACCCATAATGCTAAGCTGTGGAAGTACATCTGAATTTCATAAAGTTGTTAGTCATGTTCCTTGACAGAAAAAGAATGGACTCCTTGTGTTCTCAAGTTGATTTTAAGAAAGCCAGCCTGAATGTTGCCCTTTACTGAGCCAGAATATTGCGGACATTTGCCTCTAATTGTAGCAATGGAAATTTATTTGAGGACCCCTGGCATGTAATTTCTATAAATATTGATTTTTCATGAAGAATTGTTTAGGTATGGTTACATTATATAGAGAAAACGTTGCTGTTGTTCTAAGAGGTTGGAAAAACCCTTAACCCCACATCAGCTCCTACTCTGGTGATCATGGCTTCTGGCATTCCTTTAATCAACATACATCTGCACTATTATTTTCCAAGGAGGGACACACACACACACACACACACACACACATACAAATAAATAGAAATTATATAAATCAGATGAGAATGATATAAATTAGACAATCTTAAATCAATTTCTTCCCTACTGATTGTCCTGTAATCGTATTGGTCTAGTCCTTTGTCTATTTCTAAATGACAAGAGCAATGATTGTCCCCAGCATTTCCTTAAAGAGGCTGCCAACAATTCACTCTCTTTCTTGTAAACTTTTACTGCAATGCCAAGAGAGTGCTTCCAAAATGCATTTACGACATCTGGGCTCACTTGTGCTCTCGGAAGTGCTATGGCGAGGTTGTGGGTGTGTGTGGGGAGAATGGGGTGGGTGTTTCCAGTGTGGGTGTGTGTGGGGAGAATGGGGTGGGTGTTTCCAGTGTGGGTGTGTGTGGGGAGAATGGGGTGGGTGTTTTCAGTGTGGGTGTGTGTGGGGAGAATGGGGTGGGTGTTTTCAGTGTGGGTGTGTGTGGGGAGAATGGGGTGGGTGTTTCCAGTGTGGGTGTGTGTGGGGAGAATGGGGTGGGTGTTTTCAGTCTGGGTGGCGGGCTGGGTGCTTCAGTCGAGGGGTTTATGACGAAGAGTTTGCGATGATGCCGTGAAGCGATCCACTGCCAGGAAAAATAAAACAGTGCATGACTAATACAGATGTCATACATTCCCAATCAATGGAGGAGCTTCATTGAGTGGAATATTCCACAAATCATGTCCTGGCAACATTCATAAGACCTTTCGCATCACTCACCATTAAAGCAAGTAATCACTGGCTATTTTAATGTCCCTAGTGAAGTACACTCAAGTCCTGCAACAAGTTAAGGCACATTTCCATTTCCAGTTCCATGTAGACAAAAAAAAAGATAAAAACTCAATAAACCAAAGATAATGACACCATCTGCATCCCATTTGCAATATTTTACATTCACCCATTTCCATTGAGCAAACAACCTGCAAAACAATATAAAGATGAAAGGGGGAAGGGAAAATAAGAAAAAAAAGATGGAGAAAATGTATTTCACAGAAATAAGATGGAAAGAAAGACAATAAGACGGAAAGGAAGAAAACATGACATCTATCGTGGAAAGGTGTGCTCCTGAAGGAGGCCTCTACCGACTCTACCTGCTGTTTGAATCTCTCCACTACTGCTCGTTAACACTGAGCATTACCACTAGTTACAATCCACCCCCAAGCTCTTTTTCTGCCAGATATGGAAAAAATACGTCCCTCATTCCTGTGTAAATTCCACAGAAGTCACATGTGAAGTCTGCAGAATGTAGAGAGGAAAGAAGAGGACGATGTGTGATGAGGTTCACGTTGGGGGCAAAGGGGAGATGTGCATATTTAACCAGCTGCTCAGACCTGGCCCCACCACATGTGTAACAGGAGGAACCACTACATTGTGTTCCAGATGGAAACAAGTGAGATTGCTGAGTCGAAGCATTAGCCAATCAACACCATCGTCCCAAAGCTTTTATTAACCAACACAACACATAAGTCAAGTTACAATATGTATAACAAACACACATTACATGCCGATTTTCCAGCAGCAGCACCAAATAAACTATGTAAATAAAATATGTGATATTTTGGGGCAGGACGGCATAGCTTAGTGGGCAGAGCGGTCAGAGGGTTGGCAGTTCGATCCCCCCCTCCAACTGTCCACCCCACAAAAGTACTGATTGTAAGTCGCTTTGGACAAAAGCATCTGCTAAATGCCCTTCTTTGTGATAACACATGTCGGTAATAGATGTCTTGGTCTCTCTCTCACACACACACACACACACACACACACACACACACACACGCACACACATTGTGAAAGAGTGGTTTGTTTGAAAAGCCCAAATGAACAGTGTAATTGGCTGTGCATTGCAGTTATCAAAATGTTCATTTCAATGGTAAGGCCTTTGAGTGCATAAACAAAAAACGTCCTAATTTTGCACACAAAAAGTTGCAGGACCCTGACAGCATGTTGCCACAACAATGTAAAATGCTTTATGCAAAGTCTCAAAGCAATGTTATAAACTAAGGAAGCATAGTTTGATAATGGCATAATGTCTTCTAAATATAAAATACACACGAGGGCTGCAGTTTCTATATTGACCCTAACTCGCCTAAAACCTCATTTATATGTGGCGCTGTAAACGTGGTAACAGCATTAAGTCCTTCTGATTGGAATCTCTGTAGTATTTTCAGGAAGAGTGCATTCCTACATTCGGTTACTCTGCTAATGTTCTCCAGGCAGGAAAAGCCATTTTGTACCAGCTCAACACGGCCATCTTGAAACAACATTTCCACGTCTTCTCGTGCACATGCTGGCTTTGCAGGACAGGATGTTGATAGCCAGTTGATGCTCAAGTTGCAAAACAAAATGACACTAAAATGGGCTTTAACGCTGTGTGACCATTGTAAACCAAACTACGTTCTGCAACCAAAAGAATTGTCTTGCATAGGATTCTCCTCTCTTGGTTCAGCTGACATTGACTTTACCATACAAGATCTGATATATTGCTCTGACTTTAGATTTACAGATTGATCAACATTCTGCATACTTTTTTCCTTTCAATATAAAAATAATCATGAAGCAAAACCTTACAAGTGAAATGTTGATTGTTTTCACAACAAAGGTCATGACTGAAAAACGAATGTTTTTCCATTTTACCTCACCATCGAGATTACCTGGAATACAGCCTCCATACCCACCATGCCCCTTAATATCATACCAATAAAATGGTGAAACCCATTAAAACCCATTTTTCTGACCCGATACAAGTTACCCGCTGTCTACAAATTGACTGACCAAGGGCCTGTTTCAGAAAGTGGGTTTAACAAACTCTGAGTTAAAGCCTGATCTCTGGCTTGAGTAACTCTGAGCTGTCAAACTCAGAGTTTCAGAACAGGTGATAACAGTAAGTTCAATCAACTGAGTATGTTCAGCCTGAGTAAAGCTTGTGCACAAGGAGAGTATGAAGCCTGCATCAATGGAACACAGAGAATACGATTCCACCAATGACAGCAGGATAAAAAAAAGGCTGGATCGTCCTATTTCTCCCCAGTGGAGAGAAATGTTAATGACTGCATATGCAGAATACGAGATGAAATGTTAAAAAAAAAGCAACACAGTAGCAGCAGCAAAAGAACTTGGTGTGTGTGTGTGTGTGTGTGTGTGTGTGTGTGTGTGTGTGTGTGTGTGTGTGTGTGTGTGTGTGTGTGTGTGTGTGTGTGTGTGTGTACTGTGCAAAAAGTTTAGGCAGGTGTGAAAAAATACTGTAAACTAAGATTGCTTCTACAAATAGAAATGTTAATAGTTTATTTTAATCAATTAACAAAATGCAAAGTGAATGAACAGAGGAGAAATCTAAATCGAATCAGTATTAGGACCCTGGCATGTCCAAAGTAACACTCAATTAGCTCTAATGCTTCCGAAGAAAATGCTACGCTAAGCTTGAATTCCTTAAGAGGTACATATAATGGACAGACAGCGAGAAACACCGTATTATGGCATGGCGCATAGAATAGTACGAGTATGGAAAAACAGCTGACAGCTAGCTGGCAGGGAGGAAGAGTTGATGTTGAAGCTGATGTTAATCTTGCTCCATGAAAAACACTGACACAAAATGCACAAGATGTGTCAATGACTTTCAGGGATCATAGTAACATTCATTTTAAACAATTGTAACATCCATGAAGACATACCTTTCAAGGGGTCATCTTTGTTACAATGTTGCTGGTTTAACTGATTCTTCAACCAATATATTTGTTTAAACGGTGATGAAAAGGCCACAAGGTGGTTTCAGGGGTTTGACTCCTCAACACTTTGGCCTGTATGTCAGTGTTTGACTGCGGACATGCGTTCTCATAATACATAAATGGGACATGGATGTCTTAGAATCCCCAGATCAATGAAAAACTTGGCTTATCCCAAATGACACGTCTCAAATGTGGCAATAGATTTGAATGTATGTCTCGTCCAAACTTTAATTTTATTACCAAACTATGTAATATGTATCATCTGTATGGTGCACCAACATTTTAAAGGCTCTAGCTATGCATTCCCTAGCAATTGAAATGTCATAGCCATCTGTCAACTATTTGCAAGTGAGTTGCTGTACAGCAGTCACAGTCAAAACACCTGAAATAAATTACTGTACCTAACACCAATTTGAATATACTTGAACACATCAGATTAAATTAACAGTATAACCATAAAAAAATTAATGATGTAGATTCCACATTATTCAAAGAAACAAACATACTGTAGATTTAACAATAATTTGTATTGTAGGTACATTTTATGTAATTAAAATGTTTTATTTTAAGCTTTATTATGAAAGAAAATGTGTGGTTTTTTACCAAGTTAATATATGAACTAGGCCCAATGACTGATTGAACTCCCAGTGAATAAACATAAAATAATGTATAATGCTATACACTGCATTACTTAGTTAGAAGAATGCATGTTGGAAGGAGGGAGCAGGTGTTTTGGATCAGTTTGAATGAATATTGGAGGGTAGAGTTTTCATTTGGAAATTGGGGTTAGCTAGTTGTGGCACGCCAAAATAAAAGGACTACAAATGGTGAGACAAAGAGATAGAGAATGCAATAGAACTAACAATATTAACCCAGATAATGGCACTGGTTCACAGTTACAAGACAATCAGAATCAGAAAGATGTTTTTTGCCAACAATAGACAATAACAATAAACAATCACAGTGCAAGATGGCAGGACCTAATAGAATATAAAATACAGTTAAAAGAAAATCAACATAATCATCTCTACATCAATGGATGTCTACTACCACAGGTGTGATATTTCTACAGATCTCAACTTTGTGAATCTGGCCCTTTTTTTTAACGACTACTGATTGACATTGGGTAATGTCTTTAAAAAAGCAGCTTAGGGTGAAAGTGGTAAAACTAATATATCTCAATACATTGTACATCACCATGAAGCTTCCTTTTCACAGACATCGGGGAAGACACAGATGAAACTGATGACTCACAGCCCAGCAATTCACAAAGTCCTCCAAGAATGTGTTATTCTTGTAACAATACTGGTTTTTGGCCTCATCCTTGGCTCTCGCTTGCAAGATCAGCCATTTGTGTTCCAGTGTTTTCAGCTGTTGCTAGGGACACTATCTCTGCCTGACAGCGTTTTTAACGTCAAATACCGGCCTTGTGCTGGAGTAAGAGCCCTCCCAGAAAAATACTATCCTCCCACAGATCTTAAAAGCAGCATCAGCTTCACCTTTTAGCCAACGTCCATGCATGATACGCAGATGGGCCTGTTTAATAACACTGTAACGTTCATGGTTAGTGCCTCCCAGAACTTGTGAATCATCTGATATTCTAATGATCACAGACCAAAAGTATGTGCACCTTGTGACAACGGACTTGTGATGCTGCTGCTGTGCAGGAGTGGGGCTGGACATTAAAGGTACAATAACCTTTAACAGGAGGCCTTAGCCATGAATGGTGTGTGTGTGTGTGTGTGTGTGTGTGTGTGTGTGTGTGTGTGTGTGTGTGTGTGTGGGTGTGGGTGTGGGTGTGTGTGTGATTGTGTGTGTGTGTGTGTGTGTGTGTGTGTGTGTGTGTGTGTGTGTGTGTGTGTGTGGTGTGGGTGTGTGTGTTTTAAGATGCCTTACAAGTGCAATTACTTCTATCTACATTTTGGGAGTGGTAAAGTGAATATCCAACAGAGTGTGAGTCCAAAAGGAGTATAGTAGCTAATTGAGAGGCTTTGATTTACAGCTACCACCCTCCCCCCATCGACCCACCATCGGAGAAGGGTCTTGAGTGCATTTTTCCATTCTTTCATGGCAAAGTCTTTCCACTGCATTTATGGAAAGTCCTGGAAAAGCCAAGCTGACAGCGATGACAGTAAAAAGCCTGAGACACCTGTGACTTGTTCCAGCCGTCTGGGTGTCAGCACATGTGGACCTCTTCTCTCCTCTCTGGAAGTCCCCCAGGACCGGGGCCATCCTTCTTATTTTCACAAAACATGACTTTTTTCTCTCTATTACCATCATAAGCCATTGGGCTGAGAGCCCAACAAGTGAGTGCCCTACATTCTCATTAGACAATAGCTTTTTGGCTGGGTTACATTTATCAAAGGTCCGTGGTTGTATGAAGTCCTTTTCCTTATCTAAGAAACAAATCATAATAATGTCCGCACAATAGGATAACAAGTGATGTTTGCAGTTCTCTCTTCATGTAAAGGATTTGGCCGGCTTCTTAAGACCCCAGGTTGATTGTTGACATTGTCAATTTCCATGTCCAACTGTAAATCACCCATGATCTGTGTTCAACTCACCTCCTGGCAGTGTTGGTGCATTCAGAAATTGGGCAATTGGTGATGAATGGACACTGACAATATTCCAAACGAAGGTTTAGGAACTCCTATAGCTATGTCTTTGTTTTGTCCAAACCAGGTATGTACATTTGAATTGCCCTCCTATAGTGCCCCCAAACAAACAAATCCACAAACTTTGATTCTGCGCATCACAGACTTAAAGACGACGCAGAGTTAGAAAGTCTGAGTATGCTCAGTGTAGATTTTAGTGGCATCTAGTGGAATCGATGCGAAAATGGAGTATTGAAATGGAATACAACTATTCCAATATGTATTTTAGTATGTAAGCATAGAAATATATAGTACAGAAGCTCACTGTGGATCCACGAGGTGTCCTAGAATCTTAACCCTCTCTCGGATGCTGACATACACTGCTGCATTGATGGAAGATAGTGTAGCGAATGACACTTCATGAATGGTAAGTAGGTGTCCATTCTTTAATACATCCATTTTGAAAATGCCAGTTTTTGAGGTAGTTTCCCTGTTCAATAACTAAAAGTAGGCTCTCACTCTTTCAGAGAAAGTTGGTAAACATAACGAAACGTTAGCGATATAACTTAACACGTCATGTTATCAAACGTGACCTATGTTCATGTAGGCCTACTGCAGTCATGTTATCAAACGTGACCTGTGTTCATGAAGGCCTACTGCAGTCATGTTATCAAACGTGACCTATGTTCATGTAGGCCTACTGCAGTCATGTTATCAAACGTGACCTGTGTTCATGTAGGCCTACTGCAGTCATGTTATCAAACGTGACCTGTGTTCATGTAGGCCTACTGCAGTCATGTTATCAAACGTGACCTGTGTTCATGTAGGCCTACTGCAGCACAAACGTTAAACATTGGCTTGTAGCGCAGACTGCTATAGTGATGACTGTGTCTTTTTGATTGTTTTATGCTTTAATGCTTGTTAGGTGACCTTGAGTGTCCTGAAAGGTGCCATACAAATAAAATGTATTATTATTATTATTATTATTATTATTATTATTATTATTATTATTATTATTATTATTATTATTATTAATTCGTACAGTATAACAGATGGCGATCGTTATAGGTCTATGAATGTAGTTTACCACTATGGAATACAATAAGATAAGAAACAAAACGTATGTCCTACAATGTCCTACAACATGTACAGTGTCCATGATGACAAATAAACACAAGTGGAATTACTGATTTATTTGCAGGCTAAAATGGCTTAAAATTGACTATAGTGAAATTAAAATTAAATGAATAGTAAAAATAGTGAGTCACAGTGAGTCATAGTCACAGTGCCAGTCCCATTTAGCGCCATGATTTATTTTATTGACGAGGGGAAAAAACGCAGCAAACCATCGCTTTGTAGTTTTGTTGTTTTTACTTCTAAGCTATTACACATTTACAGACTAAATAACTTTAGACAATATGCCTAAATAAACTAAATCTATCAAAGAACCTCATCACTTCTACACCTCTACTCAATGCTGTCGTAGACGACTGCATGATTGACTTAACACAATGCAGAGCAGTAAAGCCCACTGTAGTCATTGGAAAAACTGGGTGAGGCAGGATCCAGTTGGATGCAATCTGCAGTGCTGCAAGTGGCCACCACAGTTGTAGCCAATGGACCTGTGTTTACACATCACTGAACATGCTCACAGACAGGGTAGCGGTTAAAGGGGTAGTTCAGAATTTTGGACAAAGGACCTCATTTCCAAGTTATCCTGTGTGATATTTATCATAGGAGACGTTTTCAACAAATTTCATTCAGTTCTTCTAGTTGCAGAGTTTGCTGGTGCTTGGCTAGTGCAAGTCATTGGTGTCGGATAGCTAGCTAATAAAAACAGTCTTACCCACTTCACAGTACACCCGAGGGAAATAAATTATAACGCCAGACTATCGATGTAAATGTCTGTGTTGATAGAATAATGTTAGAAATAAAACTAACCTTGCATCGCTTGAATCATCGCATTTTGAGGGACAAGTTTCTGCCGGTAACCTAGGTAGTAATATCACTACCAGGAAGTATAACACTGCTGCTGAGACACAAGTCCTTCAAAATGCAATGCCACGCAAAATGTTTACCTTTGACATGACCTTTGATACTGGCATGAGGAAGAGCAGCAGCTGTGTGGAGGGAGGTCTGGACAATGAGCTGAATCAGTTCTACAACCGGTTTGACTGCCCAGTGACGGCAGCCTACCCCACCCCCCCTCCAGGAGCTGTTTCTGTCGGCGTGCAGGTCCGACCCGCACTCCCCCCCACACACACACCCACCACCCCCCACCATCAAAGGTGTCACTCACTCACCAGCTATCAGACACTGTCCACAGACCCCCGCCCCTACCCCCCACCATCACACAAAGCCAGATTTAAAAAAAAATCTTACCCCCCCCCCCCCATTTGTCTCGGCAGGGGGGCCAGACATTTCTCCGTAACGACGGAATCATTGCTGAAATGCATCTAGCTCTAGAAACGCTGTAGTACATATTCCTGACCTGTGTGTGGCGCTGTTTCAGCTACAGAAATCCACCGAAAAACAGTTTCATGTTGCAGAAGTGACAGATCTTAAACAACATGAAACTACCTAAACCACGTGACAGTCGATCCAGCCTTAAGTCAAACACAGGCAGTCAATTCATCATCCAACATCTTCCTCTCGCGGATCCTGGCGTCCCAACGTGTAAACTAGTTTGCACTGATTAGAAAATCAGATAGACTATAAATGATAAATTTTAGAATATATATTCAATGTTGTGTGATGTTAGGTCGGCGCGATTTCACTTACCCGCCCATTAAATGGTTAATTCATGGAGACCAATCCAAAAGGAGATAAATAACCATATTTATTATTTACTTTAGAGTCATTCTAAAGGCTATCCTCCACATTTATTTCGCTCCGACTCTGGCCGATGACATCATCGGTTGCGTTTCTGGTGTCCACAGGAATTCAAAACCTGAAACGTTTGTGACTTCTCCACCCTGGGACCTGGTTTGAAAAAAGGGCATTTTCAGGCACCGAAAACGCCGATCCATCGTTATGGTCGGCCTAAACGCAGAAGACCTTTGCGGTTTCACTCGAAAAACTGCTCCGTGTGGATTGGCCCTCAAAGGGCGCTTTGAGGGCCCTTTGGGAAACACTGAATCCTACACAATCCCAGGAAGGCAGCAGGACCAGGCAGAGTGAGTCCCAGAATGCTCAGAACCTGTGCTGCCAAACTGGGAGAGCCACTAAAGTCCTGTGTCTCCATCTTGGAAGGGCCAGGACGCTGTGGAAGACATCATGTCTTATCCCTGTCCCAAAGAAGCCACGCCCAAACTCAATGACTTCCAGCCGGTTGCCCTCACACCACACATCATGAAAACTATGGAGAGACTGCTTTTGCATATACTCAGACCCCAGGTACGCCACGCACTGGACCCACTACACGTTGCATACCAGGAGAAGGTAGGAGTGGATGATGCCATCATATATCTACTGCACCGGACGCATTCTCACCTGGACAAGGGGAAAAGTGCTGTGAGAATCATGTTCTTTGATTTTTCCAGTGCTTTTAACACCATCCCTTAGACTGGGAGACAAGCTCCTGCAGATTGGTGTGGACGCTTACCTGGTATGATGGATGACATACTACCTGACAGGGCGGCCACAGTTCATCAGACTGAAGGACTGCCTCTCTGACACTGTGGTCTGCAGCCCCAGAGCACCACAGGGAACTGTGCTCTCTCTCTCCTGTCCTGGTCACCCTGTACACGTCCAACTTCTGCTACTACAAGGAGTCATGCCACATGCAGAAGTTTTCAGATGACACTGCGATTGTGGGCTGTATCAGGGATGGGCAGGAGGGGGAGTACAGGAGCCTGGTGGAGGACTTTTTGCAATGGTGCAAACTCAAACGCCTACAACTCAACACTGATAAGACCAAGGAGATGGTGGTGGATTTCTGTAGGTCTAAGCCCACTCTGCTGCCAGTCTCCATTGAGGGGGTCAATGTGGAGGTGGTGAGCACCTACAAGTAGGCCTATCTAGGGGTACACCTGGACAATAAACTGGACTGGTCAGCCAACTGGTCGGCTCTGTCCTTTCTTGTAGGTCACATCTACAAGACAGAACAGAGCCGGCTCTACTTCCTGAGGAGGCTACGGTCCTTCAATGTCTGCAGCAAACTCCTCGGGATGTTTTACCAGTCTGTGGTCGCCATTGTGTGTGCGGTGGTGTGCTGGGGAGGAAGCACCAAGAAGAGGGATGCTGGGTGACTGGAAAGGCTGGTAAGGAAAGCGGGCTCTGTTGTGGGCACAGAACTGGAGTGCATCACAGCAGTATCAGACAAGGACCCTGAGCAAAGTACTCCCCATCATGGACAGTTGGTCCACTTTACAGCACCATCAGTCAACAGAAGAGCTTGATCAGTGGGAGACTATGCTCACTGACATGAAGAAAAAGAGATAGACTGCATAGTATCTATCCATCTATCTATCTATCTATCTATCTATCTATCTATCTATCTATCTATCTATCTATCTATCTCTCTATCTCTCTATCTCTCTATCTATCTATCTATCTATCTATCTATCTATCTATCTATCTATCTATCTATCTATCTATCTGGTCTACCAGGTTGTCCGTGTGTATAGAGCCTGCTTGAAACACACACATTCTAACACGGTGAGAATGCATGGGGCAAATTATCTAAGATGAGGTTAGGAGAAGAGGTTAGGAAAGGAGGTAGGATGCCATATTTGAGCCAAAGGTAATCACAGATTCGACCCTTGCAGAAGCGGATTCACAGTTGTAATCAATGAGGTGTGTGCACCTACATGTTCACAAATCTGAAGTAGGGCTAACTATAAATGTGTTTTTTCAAGAATGCGGATGGGGACCCGCCTTGATGAGAGTACTGACAGATTGCATTGCCATTTGAATTTTGAGACCAAAAGAGCGTGGTGTCATGTCGAGCTAAATCCAATAGAGTGTGGGGGGCGCTGTTCTGCTGGCACGTTGATTTGCCAATAGCAAAATGCGTTACCATTTGAATAAAGACAAAAAAACACGGCAATATGGAATGCAATTGATTAAGCATTGATTTGAGTCTTTAATAATACTCTTTCATACTCTTTAATACTTATATTTAATACTCTTTAATTAATGAATTAGAGTTTATTTTCTCTAGAGCTGCAGGTAGGACACTCTCTCTTTTTGAACATACTTCAATACTACAAAAAACTACACTTTGTGATTTTTGTAGCAGCCATGATAAGATTTGTCCAGTCCTGGCCAAGACCATGTAATCCTCAAAGCTAATCTTTTTACGGGTGAACAATTGCACTGCAACATGTATCACAACAATCCTCTGCATGCCATGGCACTCACAACAGTGTTTGTTTGCTACATTGTTTCTGATGTCATTAATTCACAATATGTGTATTTTGGGGGGTCAGCCCTAACTTGGTAACAAGCAGACACTTCCACAAGTGAAGAAACAATGGGATTTGCAGAGGTTTACCCTCCATTGACCTGGTGATAATGACTGAGAGTGGGGTGCATGAAATACCTGCAGAGTTCCTCTCCTAAAGCAGAGATGTCAGCAGAGGCATGGCATTACAATACACCTGGCTGTTAACATTGAAAGGTGACTTTCATCTGTTTATAGACCTGTTTAGAAGACCTCACATCTGCCCTGAGAACAGGATTCCACCATTATAGACCTGTTTAGAAGACCTCACATCTGCCCTGAGAACAGGATTCCACCATTATAGACCTGTTTAGAAGACCTCACATCTGCCCTGAGAACAGGATTCCACCATTATAGACCTGTTTAGAAGACCTCACATCTGCCCTGAGAACAGGATTCCACCATTATAGACCTGTTTAGAAGACCTCACATCTGCCCTGAGAACAGGATTCCACCATTATAGACCTGTTTAGAAGACCTCACATCCGCCCTGAGAACAGGATTCCACCATTATAGACCTGTTTAGAAGACCTCACATCTGCCCTGAGAACAGGATTCCACCATTATAGACCTGTTTAGAAGACCTCACATCTGCCCTGAGAACAGGATTCCACCATTATAGACCTGTTTAGAAGACCTCACATCCGCCCTGAGAACAGGATTCCACCATTATAGACCTGTTTAGAAGACCTCACATCCGCCCTGAGAACAGGATTCCACCATTATAGACCTGTTTAGAAGACCTCACATCTGCCCTGAGAACAGGATTCCACCATTATAGACCTGTTTAGAAGACCTCACATCTGCCCTGAGAACAGGATTCCACCATTATAGACCTGTTTAGAAGACCTCACATCCGCCCTGAGAACAGGATTCCACCATTATAGACCTGTTTAGAAGACCTCACATCCGCCCTGAGAACAGGATTCCACCATTATAGACCTGTTTAGAAGACCTCACATCTGCCCTGAGAACAGGATTCCACCATTATAGACCTGTTTAGAAGACCTCACATCTGCCCTGAGAACAGGATTCCACCATTATAGACCTGTTTAGAAGACCTCACATCTGCCCTGAGAACAGGATTCCACCATTGCTGGTTTTTTCTAACAGCTTCAGTCAACGTCATCATCCCAATTCTTTAGCATCTGTACATACTGGCTGAAGGGGACAAAAGCACCGGTCTCTGATTGGTCCAGAAACACAAGCTGTGATGATATCATCTGTATTTGACAACAAACCAAACATGCTGTAGCCTCAGTGGTCTTGGAAACTAAACATTGCACCCCTTTTTACACACACACACACACACACTGCTGAAACAGAAGGAGTGATTTATGTGCAACTGTGTGTGTGTGTGTGTGTGTGTGTGTGTGTGTGTGTGTGTGTGTGTGTGTGTGTGTCTGTGTGTGTGTGTATGTGTATGTGTGTGTGTGTGTATGTATGTATGAGTGTGTATGTGTGTGTGTCTGTGTCTGTGTATGTGTGTGTCTGTCTGTGTGTGTGTGTGTGTGTGTGTGTGTGTGTGTGTGTGTGTGTGTGTGTGTGTGTGTGTGTGTGTGTGTGTGTGTGTGTTGCGTGTGTGAGTATGTGTGTGGTTTGCAGAGGTGTATAGTAATAAAGTTTTTTTTTTGAGGATTTGTACTTTACTTGAGTTTTTTTTTAATCAGGACTTTTACTTTTACTTCACTACATTTAAAAGTTAAAAAATATACTTTTACTTCGTTACTTTGACATTTGCCACCTCGTTACTTGTTCCAAATTAAAATAATCAAAGAATGATCTGGAATGCGCGGGTCCGAGAGGACGAGAAGAACCACGTACGGTACTCTCACAAAGTTGAAGGTAAATGCGGGCCCAAAAAGCCCAAAAAGAGCACGGTTAGCTGCGGACACTTTTGAAAATCAGCTCCTGCTGAAGATGAACCGCAAGTTCAACTTCTCCACTTGAACCAGAAAGTTTGTTTGTGTGGTGTTACTGTGCCTCAGCTCATGAGGATTCCCCCAACATAGTTAAAAAGTGAAAAAGTGGTTCTTATGTTAAATGTTAAAGACATTGTTTATTTTTTTAGTGGTATTCTATACCACATATCATTCACCTGAAAAAGTTAAATAAAAAACAAGGGGAGAACAATTTTGAGTTGTTTTGCTTCTTTTCATGCATACTATAAAATACTTGTACTTGTACTTTTACTTTTGATACTTGAGTATATTTTTTCACAAGATACTTTTGATACTTAAGTACATTCAATGTGAGCTACTTTAAGACTTTTACTCAAGTGATTTTCCTTTAGGTGACTTTAACTTTTACCAAAGTCATTTTCAGCTATAGTACTTGTGGTACCTGTCAACCTCACACTACTGTATTTCATTTCTCATGGCTTGTTCTGTTTGTGTGCGTATGTTTTGTTTGTCTGTGTCTGGTCTGATTGTATGTTGGTGTATTTTTCTGATGTGTGTTTGTGTGTGTGTTTGTGTGTGTGTGTGTGTGTGTGTCTGTGTGTGTGTGTGTGTGTGTGTGTGTGTGTGTGTGTGTGTGTGTGTGTGTGTGTGTGTGTGGTTGTCTATCTGTTTTTTGTTTATATATTTGAAGTTTTTTTCAGTGTGTGTGTGACTCACATTCACATATGTGGGGGGGGGGGGGGGGGGGGGGGGGGGGGGTCTGTATATGCGTGACTCACAAACAGACCCCTCTTTTCCCCCTCACATATACACATTCCAGTTGCGAGTGACACCACCACCACCACCACACAATAACATGCTCTCACAAATGTAGAGCGCTAGCCTGTCTGCAGACCCTGCTCCCAGCCTCCTTTCCTTCAGCTGCATGCTGCACACACACTCTCTCAGCCTCCTCTTCCCTCTACCCTCATCTCTCCGGCCTTTTGAAATAATGCAGTAAGCCTTTTGGATATTTTTTATTGATTGTTCATTTAGACTTACAGCCTGGCTGCTGATTGGTCTGTTCCTGCAAGTGTGTTCAATACTTGGCAGGATGGGACTGGTGTCTGAGTTGAGAGATTCCACAATGGCCTTTCCCAGGGCAGGCCAGACCCACAGCACAGCTAGTAAAGAAAGAATGACCTATCAAGTGATGTGTACATTCTCATGGCCCTGGAAATCAAACTCTTATTTATATACGTTTGTTCCCTACCAAGGTGTTGCTTGGATCCAAGTGAGCAATATTTGTTGAGTAAAAGTCCATGTGGACAACGGGGTGCAGGCAGGACTTACATAAACATTTATATTACCCCCACTCAGCAAAAAATAAATCACCCACAGTCTCAAGTCGCAAGAATCCAAGGCCTTGGCCTGATGGTGTGAGGACACAGGAGGGCTTTCCAACAAGGAGTTTGGCATTCACCAGCCCCTTGAAACATTCCTGACTTTTACAAGCAGAGTTTTCCTTTTTTTTCTTTTGATTTCTTTGGGGGTTTTATGGGAATAATCTCTATATGTGCGCAGGAACCACTGAGCACGCTTCCAGTGTATGTTTCTCCTCTCCAGTTGACCAAATTCTTGTGGAAAATTCCATTGAGCAGAGCCAAGTCAATGTCCTGTGATAAGAAGTGTGTTATTCCTGATGTGGACAGAGGAAATAACAACAATTTGAGAGGATCTTTCAGAATATTGACAAACTAACCCAAATAATATATATATATATATATATACAGTATATAGTTGACCATTGAGTTTCTGTGTGACATATACATATGTATATAGCTCAGCGTACCTCATTAACGCCCCTCCATATAAGTGTTAGTTAAAACACACTGATGCCAACAGCGCATGAAATAAACACAGCAAGAGGAACAAACGAGGAGAGGGGACGAAACGTTGGTGAGGAGACGGCAAAAGGGGGAAGAAAGAAATGAACTGCACTGTCCTTTGTGGCCAGTCATTGTGAATCACTTAGTACAGAATGAGCTACGTTTACAGAAGACCTGTGAGAAGCATCTAAGAAGATTATTTGTGTCTGTTTGATATGTGCATGTATATTAGGATGTACATTAGGAAAAACAGTCAGCTTCATCAAAATCTCCAACTGGCTGGCTTCCTATGTGTTCATGGATTGTTAGGTTCTCTTGCTCGTTGCTGATGATGTGTAGGTCCAATCGTTTAGATGGGTGTTGCCTTTTAGTGCCATCTAGCGAACCTAAAGTGTAGGATTGGTCACTCCACCTGTGATGACCAAAACATTCCCCTAGAGGTCGTCTTTTACACCTTCCACGGCCCATGTGTCCATGTGTTTCACATCGACTTCCAATGTGGACGTTAGAAAGCTGTTTTTCATATCAGCAACTCAAGTAAATGTCTTTATTGCTATTGTAAACCTCTGTAGACAAAAGCTTCCAAAGAATGTTTATGTTTTCCCCCCCGGGGTAGTTTAGCTCTGTGATGGAGTGTCCATGATGAAAGTGAATACGCAAATGGTATTATGTATGCTAAATGCACATTCTAGTGGTCACAGAAAAGTGTTTATTGATTTTATTTTTCAATTTTTGAAAATCTTACTTACTTACTTAAAGCTTTTTTGTCCCCTAAGGGCGATTTCGTTTGCAGCAAGACATCACCAGACAACAAGGACATCAATAGACAACATAGGACATCAATAGACAACATAGGACAAAAAGTACAAGATGACAGACCACTGGGGGGCACCCAATGGGAGAAGAAAACATGAAACATGGGAATACATACAGATAATAAGTGCAGTTTGTATACAGGCATACTCTTAAGCATCCCTGCATGACATCCATGAAAAAAATGTCTTTGTTTGTTTCCCACGTCAACACTGTTCTTAGATCTTAGATATTAATTCCATATTACATAATTTAGTAGGTAAATAAATATTTAGCTCTTTTTTTACAAACATTGATGAGACATTGTTCACACACGCACACACACACACACACACTCACACACACACACGGTGACTGTTTGCTGTGTTCATGTTTGAGAAAGTGTTTGTGTGTGTGTGTGTGTGTGTGTGTGGTCCATCGGTGGTTCTATGTGTGCATGTATTTGAGAAAGAGAGTGTGTGTGCATGTGGCTGTACTGTAACACTCTTCTTCCTTCTTGTCCTGTCGTTCTGCAGGCATGTGTGTGGTTGTGTTGTTCAGGGAAAGAGCTGTAGAGAGCTGTGTATTCCCCCCTTATCTGTGAGTCACCGCCTGATACAAACCCCATGCAGGCATAGCATCACTCATATAAAAGCAGAGAGACACAGGGACGCTATTGACAGACGAGGGGAACATGGCAGAATTATCAGGTGCTTATCTTGTTTATTTTATTTAAATTGCGTAAGAAAATCCCCCATCATGTGCTTATTCCCACAAGTGCAGAAACACTTCGCAGTAACAATTCAAGACAACTACTTTTTCGTTTGATACTAATCTGTTTTTATGTATTGTATATGTAAAAATCATTCATTTTTGTGATTCTGCTTGTCATACTATTCCAATACCTTACAATTGATCATTATGATGCTGTTAGATTTAGTATCGCCATATCCATGATTCCTGAGGCAGGGTGTGCCATGTGACAGCAGCAGTCAACCACATTATATAAAGATAGATAGAGAGATAGATTATACATAACAATCATGATAACTGGATTTGGTAGACTCTTATTTTGAACCCTCATAAAATTGCAAAATGACAGATGACAAGTCATTATGAAAAACACCGATCAATGATTCATTATCCTCATTTTATGAGCTTCTATTTTATCAACAGGATGCAATTTAATATCATGACAGATTTATTTCTTGTTTGTTTTCATAGTTAATCCTTTTGAATATAATTATTAGTAAAGAATGATATGTATTTTATAGATCTCAGATGTGTCACTGCAAATGTATAGGACAGTAATAGGAATTGACTCTGGAATGGACTCAATATTAGCATTAATGAACAATAGATAAAAAAGGGACACAATTCATCCTTATGATATTCTGTTCAACATTGCTTTTGGCTGCTGACTGTAATTGTTTAGCCAAGACAAACAAACTGTATTTTAATAATAGCTTAGCCAGTATGTGCCTCCAGCCATTCTTCCTGAAATACGTTAAAATGAAATAGTCGACATTTGCTTTAATGTCAGCTCCAAGTCCTTTATCCAAATTTCATCACATTCATTTGGCTACAAGAAATATGTTATTATGCAAAGAGCTACTGCACACTAACTCTTTTTGGCCATATGCTTTTCATGACAGGTCAGTTTGTCACAGAAATGACAGTGACCTTCTTCCTGTGTTTTCCTGTGTTGAACTGATGAAATGCACAGCGTACATTGCGCATTGTGATATATAGAAGCTTTGTTCTGTTCTGTCTCTCTCTTTGCTTGTATTGTATGTATGATGTGCAAGTTCAAATAATTAAATGAATATAGATGACACAACAATTACTACATTCAAGGCTATCATCTACTGTATTTAAGATTAGATTTACATTCAGTCCTAGTCATCAGCAACTTTTATCAAGAACATCAGGCAACCATATAGAATATTTGATTTATTTTAAAAACATAGTTAGCTATGTTTTTAACAAACCAACAAATCTAAATGGACAGGTCTAAATGGATAGTGGGCAGGTGCCAATGAGTTTAAGATTGATATTTACACAGAGAGACTTGATTGTGTCTGTTGACATACAACAGAAGCCTTCATCTTTTGGTTTGGCTTACTGAATTAAGAAAACACGCACTAAGTGCCTCAGGCTACACTCAGCCAGCAGGAAGTGAAGGGTTTTCATAAATCAAGACCTGTAATCATATCCTCTTCATATGTTTGCACATGTTTGTGTCTGTGTGTTTCTGTGTGTCATCTACGTTGTATCTGTGGTTGTGTATTTGTGCCTGTGTGACTGTGTTTGTGACTATGTGCATGTATGGTTGTTCTGTGGTTGTATGTAGAGGTAGTAGTATCAGGGATCAGGGATCAAATATGTGTGTTTGTGTGTGTCCGTGTGTGTGTAATAGAGGGAGGGAGAGATCCAGTATCTGCCTGTTAATTCATTTCATTTAAATGACTTCATTAGCATGAAATAAACAATTTCCAAAGCATAGCAGATTCATAATAATATTAACATATTATTATTATTATTAGTAGTAGTAGTAGTAGTAGTATTGATAGTAAATATTGAAATCAATCTACTGTATATACACCTTTTTATATCAACTATTAGATTAGATTAGATTAGATTAGATTCAACTTTATTGTCATTGTGCAGAGTACAAGTACAGGATTATATATGAATTAACTCATCATGTATAGTAAAAAAATGGAACTGCTTCTGTCTCTCTTTCTCTCTCCCTCTCTCAGGTGCTGATGATGCTGACTCGTCATCGTCCTCCTCCTAATCTGAACTCCAGATGCAAATGTTTTAAAAAACGTCTCTACCAAACATTTGCATTTAAACAAATAGATAAAGGCCATTTTCTGCCTCTCCATGACAGCAAGGTTCAGTGACTTGTGTTTCCATCCGCCCCTGCCCTCAAAACAACCTGCCACAGGAAAGAAAAAAACAGTTCCCCCCATCTGGGTGTGATGCTTCAGAGTAGTATGTTGCTGAACACAGGGATTAGGCCACTACTATAGAAGACAACCACCTCCACCAGGGAAAACACTACAGGAACTGACTGGAATATCGCTCCACAAACGGCAGCATGGACACAGGTGAGAAACCAAGCACTCCCCCATGATTGTTCGCTGTGGCTTCTCTGTTGGACTGCACACCTCAGTGGCCTCTATCACCTCATAGTTGTCATGGATGTGATGGTAGCAACCATGTTGATGTAGAAACATGATTTTTTGGGGGCGATTTAGCGCAGCTGGACTGATGGAAATGTGTTGTTGCTGTGTGTGTGTCTGTCCTCAACAGAGTCACAATATCGGCCTATAGTGTAACAGACAAGAATGTGCGCAAATAATAACTTGCAATAACTTGCAATTATTTTGATAGTGTGTTTTGCATGCATGCCAATATGTAACATGTTTGCAAACACAAATGCTGATATTTATCCTTGATTTAATAATACAATTATATGTATTTGTGAGTGTGCGCATTTGTGCATGTAGCCTGCCAGTCGGTGGGAGGGGGTCAGCGATCTAAGAGGCCCATTCAAAGAGCAACTATAGTCTATATTGTGCTTTTGCATGCATTAAATCAGATTCGACAATTAGGATTCTCACAATATTGTTAGCTATGAGAGAGCTAACCCTTATCGTTTGTAGGAAATTGCTTCTTTTTAACAGACTATTTGCATCACTTTAACCAACGACAATTTCCATGATATTTACACATGTATCCCAAAGAGTCTTTTGGCTATATGCATAAAACTGTGAAAGATTCAAATTAATGCACATTTGTGGCAATTAATCAATATATGCATGTATGTATGTATGCATATGTATTTATTTTGTTTTTGATGTTTTAGTTTGAGTTGATTCATTTGATTTATTTTTTCTTGAGTAAATATTTTATTTATGTAATCTCGCATTTGACATGTACAATGATTGCATTCACATGGACATAGAACATTTCTGTGCATCATGTGTACCTTGCAGAATACTCTAAGAGAGTGTACCAGGGCGTCCGTGTCAAGCACACTGTGAAAGATCTGCTGGCAGAGAAGCGCTCCCGACAGACCAGTGGTCCCAGATATAGTGTGAGCATATTCTCTTTATTCTTCAAGCTTATCTCTCGCTCTTCTTACCCTCCCAAACCAAACAGTGGCATGGCAGTTGACATGCTGCTGATGAGACAATTACAAGGTCATCTTTTCAAACTTATGCCCTATTTACATTTGGTGGTTTTTGTGTGTTTGTGTTTGCGTCTGTGTGTGTGTGTGTGTGTGGGGGGGGGGGGGGGGGGGGGGGGGGGGGGGGGGGGATTGTTCGGTGTTGCGTGCACATCACCAAGTGTTTCATGGTGACCAGTGACCACCTGTACCTCGCCTCCTCCACATTGTACCTCACCCTCTCTCTCTCTATGTCGCCTGTAGCAATTGCAAAGCCTCTGGGCAAACGGGACACAAAACACAGGGCACTGTCTACCAACCCTCACAAAGAGCTGACACAATGCTAATACCCGTCCGATGGCTAGGGTTAGATCAGTCTTTAGAGGAATCAGCGTGTGTGTGTGTGTGTGTGTGGGGGGGGGGGGGGGGGGGGGGGGGTTAAATCTATGAGACAGACAGCCGGGCAGGGAGACAGACGGACTGAAAGGGACGTGCAGGAGGCTGCCTATGCAAAGTGAGATCTATGCACACCTGCCAGGCGGCATTGTCCTCTGCCATATTCCCTGTGCCCTAGACAAGCCTGCTATTGTTGTCTTGGACACACAAACACACACACACACACACACACACTCATACGGAAACCAACTCACATACACATACACGGTGTGACCAAGAGAGAGAGAGAGGGAGAGAAGAAGCGAGCTGGGGCAGAATGCAGCCCCTGTTGAGACATCTATTTGCACAAACACGATGGAGCTTTTCATCCACAAACCACCTGTCAGTGGCCCATTCCAGGACACTGTTTGTTTTCTGTGAGCGTTGGCATGTCCACTCTATAGACATCCAGCCTAACGACCCTGCATATCATGAAGGGAGAGACACAAGAGGGAGAGCATTAGATATGACAAAAGGGAGCCAAACCCACATGCTTACATACTCATTCACTTCTGCAACTATTGCTGAAGTGCTATTTGGGAAAGCAGCGTCAATTGATGTATTGTATAACAAAGAGGGGTTCATTTTATTTTGTCATTATGATTATAATGTCAGGGGAAAATACATATTTCACTTATAATCAGGTTGATTTTGTACAGATAGGACAGGACCTGACTAACACTAACCCTTTTCGGACATACTTTTCTAGAGTTAGCACTTTAAAGCTAAATCAAAGCAATTAACAATTTAAGATAAAAAATTTTGCATTGGAAAATGCAAAATAAATATATGCTCAAGGCAAAATTATGCAAGGTAATTTAACCCAGGGTCAGATCTAGTCTTTTAAGATCATGGGGGCCCGTCCAATCAAGAGAAGGGAAGAGTATGGGGTCCACAGGTACAAAGCCAAATGCAGCCTAGAAACTGTTGACTAGAGAACACAGGGGTGGACCACTGACCACGGACACAGTACGTTTACATGCAGCAAGAAATTCGAATTTCTAATCGTATAAGACATCGTTCGGACTTTTTAAGTGCATGTAAACACCTTAATCCGACCTACTTCGGACCTATTTCGGACATCTAAAATCGGATAACTACACCTGGATAATTCGATCATAGTCGGACTTTTAACAGCATGTATACTCAGCAATCGGATCTGAATCGGATTTTGCATTCTGCGCATACGCATCGCCATTCTGCACATGCGCAGAGCGCCACACAGCGTCCGGAGTCAGCCACGCTCCGGCTGTTAATCCGATTCCCTGAACGGCATGTATACTCGGACAAGTGATCCGGTCTTACGCATGTCATTATCTGATCCGATCAGAAATTCGAATTTCTTGCTGCATGTAAACGTACTGTAGAGCAGAGAACACAGGGGTGGACCACTGACTGTAGAGCAGAGAACACAGGGGTGGACCACTGACTGTAGAGCAGAGAACACAGGGGTGGACCACTGACTGTAGAGCAGAGAACACAGGGGTGGACCACTGACTGTAGAGCAGAGAACACAGGGGTGGACCACTGACTGTAGAGCAGAGAACACAGGGCTGGACCACTGACTGTAGAGCAGAGAACACAGGGGTGGACCACTGACTGTAGAGCAGAGAACACAGGGGTGGACCACTGACTGAATTCAGAGAATGACAGTCATTGTTATCATGATTGTCACCTGACTTTGTGTTATGGTAGTAAAACCAGATTGGTTGTGATTTATCCATTTGTGTGCCATCACTGGTTGGAGCAGGATTGCGCTGCCCTGGTCCCATGCCATGCCAACCCCAATGCGGTCCCAATGTGAGAGCAGGTAAAGCTCAGGACCACAGAGCGCTCCTGGTCATGTTGGAACGTGGCGATGGAGGAACATTTGAGGAACATTGCTGGCTTCACAATTGAAGCCTCTACGTCCTCCAAACACACAGTGTGGGATCAACTCATGACAACACTGTTTATTGTAAAGGTCAAACTCGAGCATCATTGTGTGTTCTCTATCTTGTGTTGGGGGATCTTTTAATCCTACAGTTCTATGATGGCTCCACCCTGCTAGGACCTTAGCTCTGTGCTCTATACTCTGGGTCCTGCTTTGAGCCTTTAGCCAGCTGATTTTCCTACGCAGCCTTCAGAGATCCACTGACCCATGCCTGGGGACCCAAGTCTTAGGCACTAGCAAACAATATTCAAATTCAGCCCTCAGAATTTGCCTCAATATCAACTCTACTTTCATGTTAGCAATATGCAAAAGACACTGCAGCTCCCTATCCTATCATTGCTTTGAGTATGTGTGTGTGTGTGTGTGTGTGTGTGTGTGTGTGTGTGTGTGAGTGTGTGTGTGTGTGTGTGTGTGTGTGTGTGTGTGTGTGTGTGTGTGTGTGTGTGTGTGTGTGTGTGTGTGTGTGTGTGTGTGTGTTTGTGTTTTGTCGTGCCGTGTTTCTCTCTCTCTCTCTCTCTCTCTCTCTCTCTCTCTCTCTCTCTCTCTCTCTCTCTCTCGCTCTCTGTGTTTTAGAACTGAGTTCATTGCGTGTTGCAGGGCTCATTACGGTGCAATATGATGTCATACTTGCGTCTTACATGAAGATCTCTCTGTTGCAGGGAGGAGCAACCACACCTCCATCATTTGTGCAAATGCCAGGTAAGATTGTTAAATATCCTGCTTGCTGCTAGTTATGGGCTGCAATAAATCCTCTATGCTCATCACTTAAAGGGATATTCCGCCATTTTTGGAAATAAGCTAATTTTCCACCTTCCCTCGAGCAAAACAATCGATCTTTACCCTTTTCCCGTTCATCCAGCCGTTCTGTGAGTCTGGCAGTACAACTTTTAGCTGTAGCTTAGCATAGATCATTGAATCGGATTAGACCATTGGCATCTCGCCCGCTTAGAAGTGACTACGATTTCCGGAATTTTTCCCATTTAAAACTTGTCTCTTCTCAAGTTTGAAAGTGCAATAAGACCGACAGAAAATGAAACGTGGCGATTTTCTAGGCTGATTTTACCCGGAACTATACTCTCATTCTGGCGTAATAATCAAGGAAAGTTCCAAAGGTACCATGGGCGCAGTGATATGACGCAGCGCCTCAATAGTCCCTGTAGGCTTCTTCCGGCAATACAACCAACATGATTACCTGCTATTACCGGTGGTATACCGGGACTATACTTTGAGGCGCGTCATATCACTGCGTCCAATGCCGTCCATGGTACCTTTGCAACTTTCCTTGATTATTACGCCAGAATGAGAGTATAGTTCCGGGTAAAATCAGCCTAGAAAATCGCCACGTTTCATTTTCCGTCGGTCTTATTGCACTTTCAAACTTGAGAAGAGACAAGTTTTAAATGGGAAAAATTCCGGAAATCGTAGTCACTTCTAAGCGGGCGAGATGCCAATGGTCTAATCCGATTCAATGATCTATGCTAAGCTACAGCTAAAAGTTGTACTGCGAGACTCACAGAACGGCTGGATGAACGGGAAAAGGGTAAAGATCGATTGTTTTGCTCGAGGGAAGGTGGAAAATGAGCTTATTTCCAAAAATGGCGGAATATCCCTTTAAAAGCTTGTCACTTGAATCTTAGTAAAATCAATATATTTTTAAGCCAGCAGAGGGCATACATGTGACTACTTGTTATTTGGTTTGGTTTAAGCCCTCAGGATTTAACATTCATTCATTTATTAGTTTATTTCACCCATATGCAAAATCTTTTTTGCTGATTAATTAATTGCATATTCATATTTTAGATGAGGTGATTTTGATTTGCCAACCCTGAATGTATTGATTTTTTATATCCTAATAGTTATATAGCTACAGTGATACAGTACACTGTATATACACACTATACCACTAGAAGAGCTTACTTGTTGTTCTCAATGGAACAAATGAAATGCAAGAGCATTGAAAGAACACAGATTGACTAATTGACTGTTAATGAGAGCGAGCACACAGAGCACAGAGTGTAGTGATGGGGCTTAGATTTAATCAAAGTAAAGTAAACAAGTGTATTAGTGTAAGTAAATAAGTGTACAGCTTTCAGGTCCAAACAAGGTAAATAGGTGAATGTATTGTTACGATCCCACACTTACGTTAAAAAAAGATCACTCCCATCTTACAAGAACAATGCTGACCAAAACCATGAGCATCCATTCAAAGACCTGCATCCGTGCAGCGTGTATTCACACCAAACAGGGACACTTAATAACAATAGTTTTCCAGCTACCGATGGATTTTTTTGTAATGTAGCTGCTAATGTACATACACTGTGTGTTGGGTCCTTGAATAACACTTCAGTGCAATATTTCAATGCAAAAACTATAAAACATATTTTGTGTCACATATTTCAATTGTGGCAATCTTGCAGTAAACTTTCCCCCCTCCTTCCACCTTACCACAGGTTCCCACATGTTGCCTGGCTACTACGGTATGAGGCGTCCCTACATCTCTGACTCCGATTACTGTCCCTCGTCTGCCAAGCAGTTCTCAGCCGACATCTATGGTTCTGGCATGGGCTCCAAGGCCCTGGGCTGTGAGCCCTCCTCTGTCAGTGGCTATCCCTCCCTCATTGACTGCTACTGCCCCGAGACCTTCGGCGACTACCGCAGCGCTGCCGCTTTCTCCACTACAGCCAGCGGCTCCATCTTCCCTCCCACCGCCCTCTCCTCTCTGCTCC
Organism: Urophycis tenuis; assembly: GCA_036785325.1. Lineage (NCBI taxonomy): Eukaryota > Metazoa > Chordata > Actinopteri > Gadiformes > Phycidae > Urophycis > Urophycis tenuis. The sequence goes on along the minus strand of JAXIVH010000049.1, from coordinate 1,667,518 downwards.
CTCCGTTCAGCGGCGAGCCCTCCCATCTGTTTCTGGTATGGAGTCTAAGATGTTTCATTTTTTGGGGTTGTTGTTTTGTTTCTGTTAGCAATGATGATGTGTTTTGTGTACATCAAATGTAGACGGGGAGGAATTGTTGGTTAGCTTGATATCTTGATTCTTTGGAATCTGTGGCAACCCGTCCAGAGCTGAGGTCAGACATGTTTTTATCATTTCTAATCACTTCCAATATACCTCATCTACCCTTCCATCCAAACAGAGAGAGTCGTGGGAGCAGTCAGCTCCGGAGCCCCTGTCCCAGGTGGGGGATGGCCTGTGTCCTGACAGCCTGAGCACCGTGGTGGGCGTTACCTCTGCCTCTATCACCAGCCCCGAGCCCGAGGGCAGCCCTTCCCAACAGAACCAGCACCAGCAGCACCAGCAGCAACAACAGTACCGCTCCCCCAGCCACGGCTCCTCCACCATGGGCCCGTCCTCCTCCTCCACAGGCCCCAGCGGCCAGCCCTACGCCTTGCACACCCTGGAGGACGTTCACTACCACCCCCTGTCCACCAGCTCCTACCCGCCCTCCTCGCCTTCCTTCTCCTGCTCCCCATACATGGCCGGCACAGTGGGCGACCTGGCCTCCAAAATGGGCTCAGAGGAAGCAGAGAGCCATAGGGGCATCTCTTCCCACAGCGATGCTCACCACCCCTCCTGGGCCAAAGAGGATGGTGGGAGCTCCTGGTCCTATGAGATCAGGAGGTCCTACTGACTGGGGTAGTGGGGGGGGGGGGGGGGGGAGGACTGACAATCCACTGGGATGAGGCTGTGGCTGATTTAACGGGGCACTGTTGTTGACACAATACGAAGCATGTGTACGTAAGAAGCACTTGTGACTGGGGAGTGCGTTCACGTCCTAGGACATCATGTTATCACCATTTGCATTTGGAGTTGCAGTGTAGGTACGTAGACTACATGAATAATATGCTTTAGAAGGAGCCCTGTTCTCCTTGACAGTTCCTGCAAAGATGCTACCATAGCCCATAAAGTCTCCCAAATTTGCATTTCTAATTGCTCTGGCCAATATGTATTTGAGATGAGGAAAGACAAATGGGGTGAAACACAGACATCTCAAGCCTTGGCAACTCACCGTCATCCCCAGCACTGAATAACCACACACTTCAAGTCAGCACAACCCCATGCATTTCAGTTCACTGGCATAAAACCTTGTGGGGGTGTGTGTACTAATGTTTAATAAATGACTTTAATGTTAAATAAACAAACAAAAAACACATTTCATATGTGAATTATAGAGGTTTCCACATGGAAAAGCTTGATGTCTACATGATTACTTTTTTTGGATTTAGACTTTGCTCTTAGTTTGACTTTAGCTTAGTCATTAAAGGGAGAATGTTTCTTCAAAAGTGAGAATCTTCAAAAGTGAGAATATCTTATCAGCCATTTTGGCTTAAAGAGCAAACAGATTTGATATTGCTAGCCTATTATATATACATTGTATATGTTGACCAAGTGAAGTGAGGACTAATCAAACTAGACTAGAATATGCCAGGAAATAATAAAAACTCAAAAAGGTCTCAATTAAAGGTCTGAAGATTGTTGTAGGGGAGCTTATCAAACAAGCATACAATTTAGATATAAATATGAATACAGGCATCTAGAGTTTGAAACTAGAAGTAAAGATACAGTTAGTTGACAACATTTATTTTTTGACAAATGATTTTACGATTGATTACAAATATCATTTTATATCTGAACCTGGTTTGTGAGTGAGTAGCAGTTCTGCTCATATTTATTACAAACTGTTTACTGACAACTTTTCCAATGATTCATTTGTTATTTCTTCTCTATGAGGAAACTTTAAAGACGTTGTACGGGATTATATAGGATTATGTCAAATAAACACAGGTTCATTAATATATTTTCAAATTATGGTCAGATAGGGTTCAACTGCTTACCTGCTGATTGATATCAATACAAAAAGAGTTCCATAACATGAAATAGCACATTAAAAATGTTTACACAACTTGTATTTTCATTCAATATGTCATTTAATGTACGAAACATCGTATCACACGTAATCACATTGAGATGTTTCCACATGGAACACGATGTTGTTGTTGGCCACTAGGTGGAGCGCTGACACCACGCCGCAGAAAGGAAGGGGTTAAATGGGAATAAAGTCAATGAGACAATGTTACTCAGGATAACAATACTTGGTATGTCTACTGTGTTTATAAAACATTAGATAACATCTTGGCAAGTTGCAGAAGTCTGGCCGTTTGAAGAGACGGCTAAATATATGTCGTTTTTGTTCTGTGAAATGGAAGCTAAATCATTCAAAAGACAGATGTATCTAAATGCCCAGGGTTCGATACAATTAAATCATTAAAGATCAACGTGTGTTTAGAGAAATAAATAACAATTAATTTCAAACAAATTGAACGAATTCTAATAAATTGCCATCAATATTGCCATCAGAATTTGAATTGTAGGCAAAATGTAGCCATATTCTAACAGCCCTGTTGTATCAAACATAACGGTCTATAAAGCCTGTAGGCCCATGAAGAAGTCAACGGAATGTTGCGAGTGTATCCAACACTCTTCTTGAGATAAAAGTCCCTACAGGCTGCAGGGTATCCGTCTTAATGGCAATATATCGATATATAGGCCTAGTGCTAAGTCACGCAAACGAGTGAAAAAAGTTCGTTTAAGGAACATAATTAAATATCAAAATTTTCACAAAGTATTGTTTGCAATGTAAGTCTTGGATATTAAATATTCTAGGAAACTATTCATTATTATTAGGCTATCCATCCTCCTCAAAGCTGGACATTTTCACTTCAAAGTATATATATATTATAGATGTCAAATAAAATACAACATCAAGTAATGACAGCATTAGAAAGACTTGCGTTTAACACATTAGAAGGTTGAGTAAAGCACTTGTCTGGAGGAGACTGAAGCCTGCGATGCCAAAGATGGCTGCTACTCCTTGCCACGCCCACCAATTTCCAACTTATATTTTTTTTTCCTTAAATGTTAACTTAAAACATTTGCTGTATCACATTGGTGGTATGTTGGGTTGTCTTGATAAACGTAACATTGTCATCGCCGCAAAGTCCGAAGTGGTATTTCAATGCGCACTGGACAGGGGGTGTGGATGGTCTGAAATCCAAAAAGGGGCATTAAATGTATAAAACATGAATTTATTTGCGTTTAAATGTGAAATACTACTATAATCCATTAAAGTGAAACATATTATATGTCTATAAATGATGAATTGGAGTAAAAAATCGATATTTTTGAGTTGCCTCTGAATATTCAAATTGAAAGTAACGCGCAATCAAATCATTGTCAAATCATTGAGTTCTAGGGGTTTTAAATAGTAGGCATGGAGGGAGAAAATCACAAACTAATATATCCCCAGGTATATTACACTATTGATGCATGCTCTAACGCTGTTTAGAGACATTTGTGGTGCGATCTTTTTAGATTTTTACAAGAAATTCGTTCTTGGCCATTTAATGAAGCAGAAAAGGGACGTTGGAGAATCTCATAGGTGTTGTTCCAGGAGCTGCTTTCTCCATCCAACCAACATGACGGGTAAGTTTGCCATGGCATTTTCCTCTGGAAATGGTGTTGATGCATTTTCTCCTGAAACAAACAAAGAGAAGAAAAAAAAATAATCAATAGTTTAACCCAACCCACAGACTTAAAGATCCACAATCTAAATGAGGTATCCCATACCTCCCCGTATCCACTGAGTCAGACATAAGGTCACCAACATTACAATGATAGAATAAACTGAGTGTTTTCAGCGTTTGGCCACCTGTTACTTTATTGCGTTATTAATGTTGCTGCAGCATTACGCAGACAGATCTATTGGAGTCTATCGGCGCAAACGTATTGCTGTTCGTTCCTGACTGACATTTTACCCTTTGGCAAACCTTTACATCTTTCTATCTTTTTACTTTTATATCTCTAAAAGTGATGGTGTTACTTGATATCTAGCAACACCCATTATTACTTTCATGATACAAGGGAGACGTTGCGATACGTTTTGTGGGAAGTGTACCTTCGGAATTTTAGCACAGCTATTTCCCATTGCCAATTAATAAGAGAACATAATCTTGTGCCGAATGAATATTTATCACATTAGTAACACGCACATTACAATCCCGCGTGGCTTTGTCATATATATCAAAATGACGCAAACGCAGCTAGTCTTGGAGCCCATAAGTTAACAATGGTGAATTTCAAATTGTCTTACGTCTTTACATTACATGGCTAGACACGTTAAGACGTAATCTATTACGTATACATTTGGTTTATCTCCCCATTGGTAAGTTAAATTGCCGAAAATGAATGACATGTATTCATACCCAACGCGCAGAAGCCCTAAAAAGCCATGCTGACTCTTTGAGGTGGGGCTTTGGTGAATCTATTTCTCCTTTACCTCCAGATTGTTTCTTTGAGATGTTCCGTCTCGCTGTGTCTCTGAACTGGACTAATTCCAGTCTTTTTTGTGTCGAAGATACAATAACTATACCTATCCAATGGCATCAAACGTTTATAAACACAAACCAGCTCTTAAAGGTCGTTTACTGTAAATAGCTTTAAGTTTCAAGGAAGCAGTTTAGTATGAATCCATCAACAATACGCCGTCCACAGCGACTGTGCTGTTTGTGAACTGTTTGTTGTTTTGGTCTGTCGTATTTACGCGACAATCGCGTCTTTTTTCTGCGTTATATGAACGACTCTACATTGCAACAGACTCAATTAAACACAAAATAATGTACAACGGAGATCCAGTATCTTAAATCTACACTTACTTTGTCATATTTCCGCCGTCTTCTTTGTCTTTTGATTCTAGCCAGGGTGGATTGGGCGTGCAGTTGAAGTAGCTGAACCGCAGGACTTTGTCCTCGTAACGAGGCTGCAGTAGGCAGCCTGCTGCGAGGCTTGGGGTGGGCGCAGGCTGGAAAATGCATAGAATGCATAGAAAGAGACTGAAATCAAAGCTTAAGGTTTAGTTTTTTTTTCAAATAGGCCTACGTGGGCGATACAGGGAAGATTTAAAAGTAAATCACTCAACAAATGACACATCCCATTTAGTTAGATTTTTTTTATTGATCCCACCAATACATAGTCATTGTTTGTTCAAAAAGCATTTAAACAACATTTTGTGTTGGTGTATCAATATAGTCGTATAGCCCTCACCATTTGACCGTGTACAGTCTCGTTTATTGTACAAATAAACGACTTTACACACATGTGTGGACAGTATTGCGGGTCTCCATATGTAAAATAAAAAGAAAGAATGAAAAATGAGAGAGTATAACGGAGTGAGGGGGACAGGCTGTCTGAGTTATTGTATCTCGTGTGACCTATGGATTAGGCAACAGATCAGGGCTATAGAAATGCCTACAAAACATATGTTGTGTTTGGGAGGGAAAATTAAGTGGGTTTATGGTGGTTTCTTGAGACGCTCGAGGGAGTTGTTCAGATGTGATTGTCTGCCTCTTGTCTGCTGCGGAGTGTGTTAGTAAACATGAGTAACCCTGTTCTTTCTTATTGACATGTAGATAAGACAAAGGTCTACCAGGGAGTTCGCGTCAAGACCACGGTTAAGGAGCTCCTGCAAAGACACAGAGCCCGGGAAGCTGACGATAAGAATCTATCGGTAAGTAACATGGCAGTTGAAAACGTATGCTATGTGCCTGTTAAAGTAGAACAAATCATTCTACGGTGGTTAAATCGTCACCATGTATAGCCAAGAACATAAGTAGTGAAAACACACACGCACGCACACACGCACGCACGCACGCACGCACGCTCACTCACACACACACACACACACACACACGCACGCACGCACGCACGCACGCACGCACGCACGCACGCACACACACACACACACACACACACACACACACACACACACACACACACACACACTTACAAAAAATGAATCGAACGAATTGATCATTCATACAAAGTACCCTCTGGACGCACATGGAGGCACAGTGCGCGTATACACGCAGTGTCACGCGCGTACACAAAGTAATATTGTGGTGTGAAGGTGACATTCCGACGAAAGCTAATCTGTGCCATCTCCCTCTCTTCTTCGGTATCCTTCTTTATTCAAATAACAAGGTATCCCAGAGCTGCATGGACATCCCCAGTCTCTGTGGAGGCCTATCCACACTTCAGAGTAAGTATAGGCTATACACGCGATACAGCTGTAGCCCATTCAACGAATTCAACCAACGCATCCACTCGTAGACGTCGCGGTTTCAACTCATAGGCCTATGCTATAGCACCACGCAGCTGTCTATCAATAGTCCAATACTGAAAAGCTTACCAGCTGCAAATCCAGTTGTTTTGCAGAAGATAGGAAGAGTGGGAAATGTGGGCGTTGGAGCCATGACATCAAGTCTCGAACGCACCAGAACAAAGTCCAAAACAAAGTGCACAACTGGAGATGATATAAAGCTTGCCCTCATCTATAATCCCACCATCAAATAACTTATTCGAAAGAGCATTTCAGCTCTACAATATAGTCAGACCTGTATTGTCAAGAAAGCAATTCTAGTTAACAATTGATAGGCACGTTCCCAAGTGCTGCGTAATAGGTCCTTTTTATAAACGTGCATTCAAATGCGTTGGCTGATGGTAGAGTGACATCACTTGTATGCTCTGAACATATTTAAATGTATTCCTTTGTTTGTGATTACACGCTCATCTTGTTTTGCATTTGCCTTACGACAGACCATTACGTCGATGCCACGGTTATGCAGGCAGACGCCGAGTACAGCGTCCAGCTGCAGAGGAACAACGTGTACTACCACCAACACCAGTACGTGGACGGGATTTTGCCCGCCACCAATGGATACGGCGCTGACATCGGCAGCAGTGGCAGCGCACACAGCATTCTAACACCCTCTGCGTTCCCTTCTCTGCCCGGCGCGCAGCTCTCTCCAGAGCTGGACTATTATAACGGAATGGTAAGCAAGCGCCACATGTGTGATGGTATGTGTCATGTTCCACTTTATTGCGCCTTTCTCATGAGTATAGATCCCCACAACAAACAGTGTAGTTGTTCTTTTTAATTCGTGAGTCATGCAAAAATAAAGATATAATATATGTTCCCCTTTCTACTGTTTCTTAAATACATGTCTCTCTCCAGGCTGCCTCCTCGTCTCCCGATTCGGTCAAATTCTCCAGCCCGGTGGACAACAACAGCTACTCGCCGCAGCACTCCTCTTACTCATCCTCCTCTTCCTCCTCTTGCTACGACTCGCCGACCCGAGTGGACCCCGGGTTCCACGGGTTCCCCACCGTGGAACACTGTCACTTCCAGCACTGCACCTTTGCAGACTGTTACTGCCAGCTGCAACCGCACGGCTGGCCAGCCCAACAGGAGAGCTTTTGTGCGGCAGCGGAGTACGCGTCTTACTACGGCAGCACCACCGCCACCACCACCACAGACTATTCCTGCGCCTACCCCGCAGAAGATTACTATTTTAAGAGAGATTTGCCTATCATGAGCTCAGACACGTGCTACAATATACTCTGATGTGGATCGTAACGGTATTATGTCTGAATAGAATGCACTGCACATACATGTTCTGGAGGAGCAGACTGATTGTGTCTGCATGTTAACTCGTGTTTGGTTGCTTTTTTTTTTTGCTATAAAAAATACTTTGGACTGAGTGATGGGGTAACGCAAATCCCTATTTTATTTTTGTATTACTGGAAAATAAAACATTATTTTTTTTAATGAATCCAAAGTGGTGTTAATAATTACAACCTGCAAACCAGCATTTCCTTTTAACAAATCATTTCAGAAGACAAGCTACTTTACACTATGACTTGCTTTTGAACATTAAAACACTAGTAGGCTACGCCTTTTAATGCGGTGTTAATCAGTTTGAACAGTCTGTGTTATCATAACAAGCTTGTGTTAAGCAGTCACTATTGCCATCCCTATTGGAGAAAATAACATTGTTGGCTTCGTCTACTAAGACTTTAACTACAAATGGCTAACTAGATCATAAACACTCACTCGCTCTTTTTATTATAAAAAAAAACTGTTTGCTAATATACTGCCTATCGTCTCTGACAAACCGTCTCATAGTCATTATGTCAATAAAAGCTGCGGTTTACCACCTCAACAGCACAGATGGGAAGGCCATTTATACTTAGGAATGTTTTTTTTACAGTTTGTCTTGATTGTGTGTCAAAACGATCCCACTATAGAACTATCAAAATAAAAAAAAATATCTAATGATTAGGTTGGGATTTTTATATTTACAATAAGAAACCTACCACAAAGCCTACCACATGTACGCAGGCAGATGCGAAAATGGTTCTAGCCTATATATATTTTATATACAATAAATATAATACTAAAATGACTAATTGAATGACAAATCTCATTTAATGATAAATGTAAACGCTATAGTGCAATGAATTATTATTGGTTTAACCAATAACAATCTTTGGTCTCCATGGTCAGGTTGTATGACTTGGTGTTGGTAATTTACGTCTCTCAACACACAGTCCTCTTATTGCATAGTGGAAAACAACATGAATAGTTATCTGTAATCTGTTATATATTAATTGATCAATCATCTTTATAGTCGGCGCTACAAGCCAATGTTTACTTGCACTGTGGCATGTGCAGATAGGCTGCTTTGGACAACTTGACGCTGTGCATATGTAACAGTTGGATACTAACTTTATCCGAAAAAGTAATAACCTACTTTTAGTTATCAAACAGGGAAACAACCTCATAAACGTCTCCAAAACATGGATGTATTAAATATGGACACACACACACACACACACACACACACACACACACACACACACACACACACACACACACACACACATTATCCCCCCATCCACGAAGTGCATTTTGCTACACTATGTTAGTGTGCCTCTTCCGAAATACATGGAGGTTATTTGGGTGAAAGGACGTAACGTAACCCGACGTGACTCGGTTGTATGAGGCTCGGACCAGAATCCATGACGTCACGGTGTGTGTAGACGGGTGGGCCGTCTGGCCTGCGGCTCACCGCGACGTCTGAGAGGGTGAAGCTTCTCGGGCTCTATGGAGCCCCGGGGGTGGTGTCACATACAACATCGCTCGTTATACATCGCTCGTTATAACGCTCATTTCCAAATTACAGTAATAAATAAGTATCAGGAATATTTCTACTGTACAAACACGGCGGTGAAAGATTGCCTACACCGTTGTGGATATGCTGCCGATATAGCTATATCCCCAGGGAACTGAAAACACAACCATTGCATACAATTATACACCAATTAAAACATACTTCATTTTTCAATTTCTGCCAAGTCTTTTCCGCTAGATGCCTCTAAATAGTGCACACCTCACAGTGCTCCAAGCTTCAGCGTGCAGCCTGCTGGCTAGCGGCCCTGCAGCCACACCTCCGAGGAACGAGTTCACTCACTTTCACATCGTTTGATCCATTCCAGGCTTCACAGCCATCATCTATCACTCCCTGGCAATACATTTGATAGATCAGGGAATTCCCAAGCCGTCATTGCGATTTCAGTGCTTTTATTGGTTGAAGCCTATTTTTATTTGCAACTAATCAACACCAATAGTGGAAGCCATGTAGTGTTCACCAGACATGTTTTTTATTGTTGCTAAAAAAAGGTCTATCATTTATTTTGAAGGAAGATGAAGCTGTAGTTTACAGCCTACTGTAACATACTTGAACATTACAAAACAATGTTAATACAGGGTGACCAGACGTTGGACCGGGACAGTCTCCATTTTGAGTCTCGTGTCCCGAGTCCTGACAGAAGCACGTGGGGACGCTAAAGGGTCCCAACGTGTCCCAATGTTCTGATATAACCACATCAAGTTGTTTGTTACCATCATGTCAACCAATGAGATGGTACAAAGAAGTTGGAACTGCTTTCCCTGAATTCTGACATAGTATTTCTGGTTAGCCTGGAAATGCAGCTTCTTGAAACAGGGTCCTAATGTCTAAAAGGAAATGTGTGTTCTCTAACTGAAACAACAACAGTTGCAACAGTACAGAGGTAGAGTACACCCAGCTCAACCTGTCCATAACGCTTCACTCTGATCTCCTAACTGTAAACACCTTGACTATTCTGTCAAAGAAACAGTTTACCTTCAGGGTCACTTTGGCATTCTTGAATTCTGTGTTGGCAAGATGTTCAACAAGGAAGGGGCGGGGGGGTTAGCTCACCTCAGAGATAGGGTGCTGGCTGGATATCATACCACAGACATATAGCCTACACTTCATCCCACAAATGACCATATAGACTACACTTCATAGACATGCTCTGTTCACAGACAGAATGTAATACTCAAATAACACATCCTAAACACATTAAATCCCCAGATAAAGCAATTGGAAAAAAAAGGGGTAAAGGGGTTTTCCCACACAAAGAATGTGTAATCTAAGTTATTGGTTATTTGTTGTTGCAGGTCCTGCTACCCGCATGTGTGTTGTTGGGGCATGTGCAGTGCAGGGCTTGGTGTTGTGCTCTTATGCCAAGTGGGTGCAGGTTTGGAAATCCCCCAGCCGTGCACACAGGCCTACACAGTGCTGTCCCTAGCCACCTGGCCACACTCTCCTCCAGCCAGGCCCTTAGATCCCAAAACAGATTAACACACATATTATTTGATGTTATTGAATAACCAATGAACAGGGAAGGTTTTGTATGTATTGGCATATTTAGGAGAATATCTACTGTAAGAATAATGCCAGGACCACTACTGCATATGCCTACAGACCTACTACAGGGCGGCAGAAGCTCAGAGTATAGAGCGGGCGGAGAGAGCGGGTCGTCCACCAACCGTAGGGTTGATGGTTCAATCAACTTGATCCTCCTCCAACTGTCCACATGTCGAACCCCACAAAGGTACTGATTGTAAGTGGCTTTGGACCAGTGTCTTCTAAATGCCCCTTTACCCCTTTACAGTTGCAATGGCACTAACGGTGCCAACCAGGGGTGTAGGTTTAACTTCAACACTGAGGGGGAGGGCAGTATCCAAATCACCTGGCTCTCAGAAGGGCATAGAAGATGAAAAAAAACCCATCATTGAGTGCTTCTTTTCTCATTCTCCAGACACAACATTGTGGCTTCAGTGAATCTTAACTTACTATAATTGCCCCCCCCCCCCCCTTGCAAAACAATCGAAAACACTTTCTTTCTAAGTTAATTAAAGGCCATCACTTTGGGCAGATTACTGTTAGATCTACTGTAACTGATTATGTTTATCTTTGTTTATCAATTTTTTTATTGGGGGTAAATTCAAGGCCATGTTGAGATGGTCTTGAATTTAAAATATAATTCAAAATCTATACACCTACAGGCAATCTGTGTTACAGTCTATTTGCTAGGAGGGGAGATATTGATTGATGCTGATTGGAAAGCTGGTCAAGTTCACACAAGCCAAAAAGGCTTCGGCGATGTGTTGGAAACAACACGTCCTTGACTTTCATTAGTCAAAGACCTGTGAGCCCTTTATTGGGTATTGCTTAATATTGTGAAATTGAATATTTCCCTTTGTTCAAGTCAGGGCTTGAGTGTAGTCAGGTTACATCCTTACATCTTAGACCTAAGCTCCTGCCACATGTGTAAATTGGATACTTTTTGAAACCCTGATGTTGAAGTGAGTCTAAATATGTGCACGTGATTAAGTGTGCGTGTGCGTACTTGTGATGAAGCCCTTTACTTTGGCTAGCCTATATCAGTGGGCGCTTCTAATTTTATCAAAGCACTCATTGCTCTATTCATGGGTTTCCCTGTGCTAAAGCCACCACACCCACACCTGATATCAGTAGGCTAATGGCTAAAATAAAACTTACCGATAGCGCAACGCATATTTGTTCAGTGAGCATGAATGCATTGAAGGGCAAACTTAAGTTCATTTTGCCATCAAGATTTTCATGGGGAAGTAAAGCTCTGCTTACCAACATGTCTCAGCAAGACAGTGACATTTGAAGACGCATTGCAGAAGAACAAGCTCCAACCAACACAACCTTTGACTGCGTCTCATGCCCTTCTGAACGAGTCCCCTCCAGCTATGTTCAATGTTGGTGATGATTGATCGTTGTGTGGGACTCACAGCCACAGGCACTACATATCACTGGCAGGTTGAATGTTAGCGGAACTAGAAACAACTCTGGGCCGTTTCTCCCTGAGCACAAACTTTGAGAGCGATGCATGTCGCCAGTCTGCAAGCTACCTTGAAAGTGTAAAAACCAACCTGACAAAAAAGAACATGAGCAAAATGACGTAATAGTTTGAGTTCAAGGTCTCAGACCGAATGGCCTCTAATGTTGTCTATGAGTTATGTACTTTTGAGTGGTTGCGCACCAAGTTACAATTCCCTCTAGCTGTATTGTATTTCCTTGTGTAATCCGTATATATGTGAAACACATAGTAACAATAACAATATTAATTTTGACTTTGGGGGAAAATAAATGCTTCTACATGGATGATTATTTGGCAGCAACCAAAATGATTTGACCGGCATATAAAAATACTGGCCCCCAAATATACAATTATTTAGAAAACAGCAAATAAAAAGATTATTCAACGTTTCAGTTTACTTCTTCAGTTTTTATACTTTTACTACTTCTATCCTATTGAAGTGTAACTTTGACAAATTTGATATACACAAGTGAAAATGTACACTTGTGTGTACATGCAATCAAAAAGCAAAAACACTATCAAACTACCAATATATCACTTTTGAAATCTTTATTTTAACCCCTCACTTTTTAAATTTTTTATTGCTATTATCCTTCTTTGTTTCCTGTTTTGATCATAAATTTACTGGGTCTATTCAATTATGTAGTCAATTCAATATCTCTGTTTGATTGTCTCTATTGTATTGACAATAAAGTATTAAAAAGCTGAAATAGTAGCCTGTTGAATTAATGAAATTAATGTTAATTAAAGCATATTATGCAATCATGCTTAAGCGCAATTGCATAGATGTTGAGCTCATTAAAATAGAAACCCGTCTCATCTACTTCCACCCCTATTTACCCCTTACCCCTGGATCATGGGTAATGTAGTCACATTTTGTTTCAAGAGTAAAAAAGAATTGGAATACAAAAGTAAAACACGAAATGTATGTCAGTCATAGTGTTCATTTGGTCAGGGAAGAGATATGCATGGTCAGAATTTATGTAATTGGCAAGTCCTGAAACATATGTTATGGCATTATTTGTGGCATAACCAAGCACCCCTCATCAAAAGAAATATTTAATATGTTTTAAAAATATCATGGGTAAAACTGTATGTACAGAAGATTGAATGCTCACTGAAAGTGATTAGATTAGTACATATGAAAATGCAGAGTCGCTCAAACAATGTCTACAAAGTTACCCTTGCTGCTTTTTGCTCCTCGTTTGAGCCCCACTTCAGTCACTAATGTTGACTGGAGTCCCACTCTCTCTAGCCTTGTACTGATGGCTGCCGGTTGGGGTGCTTTGGCACCAGAATGTAATTTGTCATGTCATGGTGTGAGGTAAACAGTGTCAGTCTAGATCAAGATCACACATCAACATTGGAAAACAAAGGACATTTATTTGTAGTACTATTAACTCTGTGTGTGTGTGTGTGGGTGTGTGTGTTTGTTTGTGTGTGTGTGTGTGTGTGTGTGTGTGTGTGTGAAGAACTCTCACTGAAAGTATTCTCTGTGTGGCAATAACAGTGGAACAGGCCCAAGCGTGATTAGAGTGATTACATTACCACTCCCGCTGTTGATGCCCCCCCACCACCACCCACACACACTTTCAGCCCAACTCCCTTGTTTTTCAAGATGAAAATCACTGATAAAAGTTAACCCTACATGGGTCTCACAGTTCATGTTCACATTATTAGCTTTCTTTTTTATTTCTACAGAAGGTGAGTGACTTACCCTAATCTTTCTAAAATGTAAAAATAACTACTACTATAATTACTTGTATAAGTAGCACTACTCATTTATCTAAATAAAAACACTTGGATGGTAGATACACTTAAAAAGAAATGCATTGTATTTATTGAAGGAATGTAATGTTTAAATTAACCATTATTTTGTCAATGTGTAAATAATTACATGCTTAGCCATTTGCCTGCATTATACCTGAGGGAATCTGAAAGTTGGATGTCGACATCACAAATCAGCTATCTCTCATGTTAAGCTTCAGTGTTATTTAACATAATCTTTCAACCAACTGACAGATTAAGCATCATCGCTCATCTACAATGGTGGTTTGTAGATGAATAATACAACAACAACAAAACTGTTTATTGTTATCCATCCATCATAATGGTCCAAATGTGCGTTTTCATACCATTTTAATCAGACATTAATACCGATCTCCTGTATCAGATAACAAAATAAATACATCTAATTTTTTCATGCATGAAAAAATGTACGAAAATGTATCCAAGTACTTGAAAATGAGAACACATTGAATAGCAATCAAATGCTTTTCAATAACTCTTCAAGAATTCCTATAACCGTTTCGATAACTCTTCGTGCAGTTCTCTTCAGCTTTTCAATAATACAGCAATTGGGAAACTTGATCTGTAAGTGACTGGTATCCTGTTGGACCTCTGAAGGGGAATGCCATCTCATGTTCTGGTGAGCTGTCATCTGGTCAGTAACAGACGGGATAAAGGACATGCACAACAATGTATGCTCAGTCACCACAAATTATATTACCGAGTATTTTTTGGTTTGATATGTACACGTGCTAACTATGCTATACAGAAGAGAACGTTGTTTGGTGCAAATCTGAGGACGAATCACAAAGATGTCCTCTAGGATCCATTATTGCCAACACACTTTGTAATGTACACACCACATTAGACACATCGGCTCAGCAGGGAACCATGATGGTCCCCTTCAGCATCAGTAACACTAGAACCCTTGGCTGTGGGAGACTGTCCAACAGGGTGCTGCTGAAGAGGTAGCCCGGGGTAAGAGAGAGGCGGCCTACCAGCCCTTCCTGCTTCTTGCTAAAAGTTGACATTTTATCATGTCATGTGTTGATGGAGAGCTTTGGTTATGCATGATCAAATTTGGCTTGAGTAAATAAAACAGAAAAAAAGGGGATGACAGATGGACAATTATTTATTATCATTTTCATGATTTTTGACAATGAGTGCGTGTGTGTGTGTGTGTGTGTGTGTCGGGAGGGGGGGGGGGGGGGGGGGGGGGGGGGGGGGGGTGGGGGGGTAGTTCACTTCGGTATTCACATAGAAACAAACAGAAAGAAATTAAGGGCCAAAAAAGATTTGTACAAAACCAGTGATTTTAATGAACGGTCAGATATCGACTAAGAATAGAGAGTTGATATATCTCTCCTTACCCTCCTCTTCATCCCCCCCTTTATTGTGGTCTTCCAGAAGTTTCTCCAGTGGGTTCAGGGGCTCCATGTCTGGCTCCACCAGGTGGTCCAGAGGCCCGGCCGGCTGCTCCATCGAGGCCTGCGGGTCTGCCTGCTGCTGGAGGGGGGGGGGGGCTGTCGCTGAGCGGCTCAGGGAACTCCAAGCCCTCTGGCTCCAGGAAAACCTCCACCTGGGGCACTGTGGCACTCACAGGGGGCACCGGTCTGGCCATGGGGCAGGACAGGGGCATGTGGACCAGGGTGGAGCAGGGCAAAGTGGCTGAGCACGCTGCCAGTTGAACAGCCGGGGCAGGTAAGGAGGATAAGGCAGCCAGAGGTGGGGCTCCCCAGGGGATGTAGGTGAGTCCAGCATCAGGACCGTCCATCTGGGGCAGCGGGCCAGTGGTTATGGTCTGGACACAAACACATCTCTCATCAACTAGGTGGTGGGGCCGTACAAATTGCATGTATTCTTATTTTTGTTCATTTCTTTATACACAAACAAATAATATATAATATATTTGAAATATTACAAATATATAATACAGTACATTTTAATATGAAGCTGAGAATAATTAAAGCATCAATCAAAATGGAAGTAGCTTCAAAAAATGTATAGTGCTGCACAACTCAGTGCAGCCCAAACAACAACTGAATAGAGTGCAGAGTAGCAAGAGGAATTCTAGAATTGAATCAACTCACGCCGAAGCTGGTGAGCAGCGGGGCGTGCGTGTAGGTCAGCAGGGTGTGGGGAGCTCCCACCAGGGCATAGCTGGGGCACAGGGTTTGCATGTACACATCCCCTGCTAAGCCTCGTGACACCGGGTATGACTGAGGGCCCAGGGTGGAGGACAGCTCCTGTTGCTGGGCATAGTCCAGTGAACACCATGCAGGGGGGGGCTGGAGGGGCTGGGGGGGCTGGGCCCCCTGGTGCTGGATGGCCCATTCCCCACATGGGGGGTCCCCAAAGGAGCCCCCCATGTGTCCACGTGGCCCCGTGTCCAGGTCACCGCCCGGCACCACGTTGTTCCCCTCAAACCCAAAGCTACCTGTCCGTTTGAGGAGTTTGATATGGGTTTCATTGTTTTAGAAAGGACAATTTGTTCCACCTTTGGGGGACATGTATGAACATGTGCATTGTTAAACAGTTGGGTCAACACGTGTGTTGAATCTTAGCTGTGTGTGTGCGCAGCTGTGTGTTTGTGCTGAGTGTGGAACTCACTTCCTGGTGCGTAGGGGGAGTGGTTGTGGTGTGGAGACACATCCTACAGGGAAAGGACACAGAAGAATATGAACTAAATGAAGATAATGACCAATAGAAACACAGTATTAAGGTCATGGTTAAGATAATGTGTTGTACGTGCATTGTTGACGTAAAAACACACAGTTACAGTAAAACTGATAAGAGGCAGGTGTATGCGTGACATAGTTACCATCTGTCTTTGTGTGTCATACTTGATTTAAGGTATCTTTGGATATCTTAAATCAAACATATTGGGAGGTTTGAAATTTGATCTATCAATAAATAATTTGCATAACATAACACATAACATTTCTATAGTAACACAAGGAGAAAGATCACAGTGAACAAGCACGTTAGAAACAACAGTATGGGTAAAAAGTCTTACTAAAGATGCTCCAAGGCACACATACACCAACCAAGCTTGTAGTAAGCATGCAAAAAGCAAATATCTACAAAAATGCCATATATGCAAAAAGGGAAAAAAGTAAAAATGTAATGGTTTGGCAGTCTCTCCCTGCAGTTTCAGTGTTTCTTGCTCACTGAAGACAACAAGGTGTTTTTTTAACCATAGCTAAGCCCATAGTTCATATCAATATTGGTTATAACGACATAATGATGCACAATTACATAGAATACACTGTGTTGTATGTCTGTCAAGAACATTGGACTGTGTGTTTAGTATTTTAAACTGACATTACTCACATATTCACAGAAAGAGAGAGAGATTGAGAGAAAGAACAAGGTGGAGATGGAGAGAGAGAAATTAATGAGGTGAGGGAGAGAGGGAACAAACGGGATAGAGAGCAAAAGTTAATTATAAATTACATATTGCATCCTGTTGAGACAGAAAAGGTTACTTTTCTCAAGTCCCACCCATGTGAAACATGGTGTGTGTGTGTGTGTGTGTGTGTGTGTGTGTGTGTGTGTGTGTGTGTGTGTGTGTGTGTGTGTGTGTGTGTGTGTGTGTGTGTGTGCGTGTGTATGTGTGTCTGTGTGTGTGTGTGTGTGTGTGTGTGTGTGTGTGTGTGTGTGTGTGTGTGTGTGTGTGTGCGTGTGTATGTGTGTCTGTGTGTGTGTGTGTGTGTGTGTATGTGTGTCTGTGTGTCTGTGTGCATGTGCATGTGTGCACTTGAATGTGTGTGTGGTGCAACGTGTGCTATCTGTTGTCTTTCACTTTTGGCAGGTCTCATAAATATTAAGCGGGAGGGCTTTTGGCACAGCCGTGAGTTGCTTTGCATACGGCCCTGTGCCCAGCCCTGGAGCCATGCAGGGGGGTGGCTATAACTGTCATGGAAAAACACCTGGATTACATAAGGACAAAATCCCCCTTTTTTACTTTAGGCTAAGTCTACTTCAGACCATTTCAGTAGAAATGATCGTCTGCACTCTACTCTGCTGTTCCGCTCACAGCACATTGTTCTGTTCACATGTCTCTGGCTTGTCATCCATGTTTCATTCATGTCACTGATGGCATAGGAAGAATGTACACTGTTGGGCAATAGGTCCAATCCAGCCTTAACTAAATTCCAAACAATAAGAATTTTTTAACATGTTAGTTGTTATGTGACGAGAGTTTGTTTGTTGTTTTGATATCTCAACTGCCGTTGAGATCCAGCATTCAAATTGTATGCACAATAATGCTCCACTTCATAGTGACACTGACAATATTTATTTATAATTTTTCAATATGACCTAAAATGTCCCATATAAGCGTTGGCTGGTAGAGCCCAACTGGTTGAAGAAACAGAAATACATCATGTATGTCTGCAAAAAAACAACATTTGTTTGATTTTCAGTGGAAAATGGAACAGTTTCAGCTTATTAAAATGTGATTTGATGACATATTTATTTTCATGATATTTGTTTAGTGAATGTATATGATGCTTATTTTGTTAGCTAATCCAACATTTGCCAACATGATATGGATGCTGAAATCACACAGCTTGTATGTTGTTTGATTCAATGTCTTTGCCCTGTGTAGTCCTCTGAGCTGTTATGTTATTTGATGTGACTGATGAAGTTCTTCCAATAAAAGCGTTGACTAGGCTTCGGGACAGACTAGGCCGACCCACTTTTTTGGGGGGCACAACGGAAGTTTATGTCCACTTTGCATCTATCGAAAAGTCCATTCCAAAGGTTTGTTTTATACATTTTTTATTTCTATCTATATATATAGTTAATTTCAGGAGTAGCCATATCAATCACCATGGCAACGATTAAAAAAAAAACTGTTGCATTGATGTTGCAAACGTTGCTAGAAACACACTAAACAACATTTACTGAAACATTGTTATGAAAATAAAACACATAGTTCTCGCTAGAATGTAATCAATACACATTTGTTGCCAAAACTATCTTAAAATATTGCATTGTTCACTGAGAATAAAACGAAAGTCCTCCATTTTGCTTTGTCATGACATGATATGTGGCATATTGCAGTTTCCCTGAACAGTCAACAGTGGGCGCTGAACCCACAAACAATGTTTTACACTGTATGCAAATGTTGTTGTGTACCTATCTCCAGGAAAAATACATCATGACTTTATATTAATGCAAGAAAAAGTTGAAATTACCTGTGCAGTTGAGATGATTACTTATCAACTATACACTGTGATTGCTATTAAAGAGGAGAAAATAGACTGAAAAAGCCTGCTACTTCTCCCACCACACATTTTAAGAAAAGTGTCCACATGCCATTTTCTTCTGGAAGAACAGTTCCGGCAGGGCGCTGGGATGAAGGTAACAGGATTGAAACATACACATGAATATCATATTCCAATATGATATTAATGTGTAGGCCTATGTTTCAATTTGTGTACAATACATGGAAAATAAGGATTGTTGTGTTTTTAGTGTTTGTGTTACCTTCGAATGAGCCCTTTATATCTTAAATATAATCTATATCAGTATATAATCTAGATCAATTGGTTGCAATCTTCAACAAAAAGCCACTTAATCCTACAGATTGCACCTTTAATGAATTTTCCCCAATAAAACTTCATTTGTTTAGTTTTTCAAAGGGAACTTTACTACCACACACATATATGTAGGCCTATATATTTATTTTTATTTATATGTATTTTATAATATATTTATATATATATATTGATAGAGTCATATGTTGATATAGTGCTGTATTGATCTAATTTTAAAGCACATAGCTTGCTTATGGAAGAAAAGAAAAGGTGACAGTCTTTCAGGTGTCATTCTCTCCTCACCACAGCAGGGGGTGCTGTCTTGGTGCTGTCTTGCTGCTCTAGGCCTCGCTTCCTCCTCAACAGCTCCCTGACGGGGTCTCTCACCCGCACTCCCTGGTATGGTCGTGGTGTCCTGGCAGCCAGCATTGCTGTCATAGACAGAATGAAAGAATTACCCACCATGTGAGTTAGGAGGAGGAGCAGCAGCAGCAGCAGCAGAAGCAGCAGCAGCAGAAGAAGAAGAAGAAGAAGAAGAAGAAGAAGAAGAAGAAGAAGCAGAAGAAGAAGAAGAATCTTCTTCTGACAGCTTGTATAATATACATCATGTTCAGGTTCATTCATGTGGGCTGCCACAGCTCATGCATACCACAGACGCCACACTGTGAGTGGAACATGTTCCACAACATCACCACTAGCTGCCCATGTGTGTCTCACTGTGACAGATGAGGGGCAATCGACTGACTATAAATACGTGTCCAATTTCTCAATTCTGCGTTTTGGGAGTGTTTTTCTAGTCATCAACCCCTTTTGCTATAAATTGCATCTGTGGTCACAACCAAACCATTTGTGAAAAGCTTAATCTAAAATGTAACACATGGTTATCCACACCGTCATGCCTGCCCGTGTTGATATAAACCATTTCTTTGTGCAGCCTATTGTACCATACTAATCCATAAAGAACACACGCACAATAAAGAAAGTTACCAAGCTAACTAGCTATTTATAAAAAAGTGTAATGGTAAACTCTCAAACATCAAAATCAAACAATCAAGTGAGCTATCTATCTACTCTCTCATTATTTAGTGTTCACTAACTGCTTGTTTCTGCCATTCTGCAACTATGCAGAATGCAGATATAGCAGACTCAAATAGACATCATGTTTACGCTATCACTGACCCTGTATAAAATTCACCAAAATTAAGACACATCAGAGAAAAGTATTTGCATGGCATCCATAAAAGCAGGATTTAACACACATACACAGAAATACACACACACACACACACACACACACACACACACACCCTAGGCCATTATATTTGTCAGAGGCCAACAAGGATAAGATTTCATAAATGTGCATGTTTTACTGATGTTTATAAGTGGCACGTTTTGACTTGTATTGGAAGAGTGCATGGCTGCAGGGATCTTCCTAAATAGTTCTGGGAAGGCTCTACTTTGGAAACAGAAGACAAAGAAGCTGTCTTGTGTGTGTGTGTGTGTGTGTGTGTGTGTGTGTGTGTGTGTGTGTGTGTGTGTGTGTGTGTGTGTGTGTGTGTGTGTGTGTGTGCGTGTGTGTGTGTGTTTGTGTGTGTGTTCTGAGAATGTGACTCTTGCCAAACTATACGTTTAATGATTGTCTATTCTGTTAAAAAAATAATGTGGCAGAATCTTCTTCTGCCATAAACTTTTATTTGCATTATTTTCTCTCCCTCCCTCTCTATCCTCCTTGCTTTATTTCTCTAAACTACCCCCTTCTCCCCCTTTCTCACACTCACTCTCTCTCTCACTGCTACCTTTTTCTCTCTCTTAGTCATTCAGATAATGTGCATACACACATGAATACATACACACTGTGGAGTGTGTGTGGTTGATGGCTGGTTTAAGCAGCCTCACCTGGCTCTGTCAGACTGATTAGAGTCTGGGGCTGGGTGAGGCTGTATTGGGCAATCAATGCACACAGGATAAACCAGCCCTCATCACACACACTCTGGGAGATCTCTGACACGGCAGCATGAAACACCTGCTCTGACTGTAATATTGCTCCAAACTCTGCAGTAAACCGGTTTCAACACATTGTCCTGGTGTCACAGGAGTCAAGTAAAGCAACCTGGGTGGAGTGTGGCAACGAAAACTGCTACACACACATACCACAGACACACAGCGTGCCTGCTGACACTTCACATTGTTCTCTTTGTTACTTCTAGAACAATTTACACATAAACCGTAATACCTTCTGTATCTAAATGTCGGTTTAGAGAAACAGGGCTACCTAGAAAGACAGATGACTGTGTGCGTGTTTCTTTCCTTTCTTTGGTTTAATGCAGCATCATTCCACAAGGAATGAGGCTTTAAGGATCAAGACTTCTGCTACAAACACATCCAAACCATCCTGAATACCAGACACACAGAACATGAACGGCAACACTACAATGTGATCAGTGACTCAAATCTCTTGTGGTGGCAGCCATGCTCTACACAGCATACCAAAGGAGAGGACTATGTATGAAAGAATGTCCTCCTGAAGCTCTATAGAGCTGTGATGATGTTATGTCCATTCTGCCCTGTGTTAACACCAGATCCCCATCTACATCACCTGCTGCTTTCGCCAGCCTTCCTATAAATGACCCAACCCTCAACTCATGGCCCCTGCAGGCAGTAGGTGAGGAGATAGAGTGAGTTGTGAAGAACAACACACGGCCATTACGTTCCCCCATCAAAACCCTCCAGGTTTCCCTGAAGCCATCAGGGACTAAGGGCCTAGGGGGCAGGCAACAGAATACATATTTTTTAACTGAAGTAATGACATACATTATGCTGATGACATGCTGAAAGGTTCTGCTCTATAAGCCCCAAACCCCTCCTTGTCATTTTGTAGATGCTTTTATCCTGAGGAGCAGTTATAGGACAAGGGTATTTGCTCTAGGATGCAGACATTGTGGTTTGAAAACAATACCTTATGGCTAGGGTCCAACACCATAGCCCAATACACAATGCTAAACAGTTAAATAGTAAATGACCCTTTAACTACTGGCACTACTGACAATACTGTTTTAGGTCAACATTAATTCCAAGCTTTCATCTTTGACTCCAATCTTTGACAATAAAAAAATAAAACACAGAAACCAACTTACAAGTTCATATATACAACCATATAAAATGTGCCCACTGCTAATAGAATACATCGAGCCTACACCTTCTGAGCAAGAAAAAAAATTGGGTTTATTGCAGCATTACTTCCTTGCTTGTGTATTTATCTTCCAATAGGCAAATGTCTTTGCTCCTACCAGCCAATCACCAGCGAGGTATGAACAGCTTCATGTCGTGTGCGACCAATGTCAACAGTCACTCACACATTCATGTTATTTTATATACCTTTTGCAGAGGTAAAATGTGTATTAAGGAAAAAAACACACACACAGACACACGCACACACACACACACACACACACACACACACACACACACACACACACACACACACACACCCAGCACACACACACACACACACACTCACACACACACACACACACACACACACACACACACACACACACACACACACACACCCATCACACACACACACACATACACACACACCCAGCACACACACACACACACACACACACACACACACACACACACCCAGCACACACACACACACACACACACACACACACACACACATACACACACACACACACACACACACACACACACACACAGCGCACACACACACACACACACACACACACACACACACACCCAGCACACACACACACATACACACACACACACA